>JAHSPW020000001.1:23017793-24217793 GCA_019985065.2 Arctostaphylos glauca | reverse complement strand
TTCATGATCGTTCCTCTTG
This sequence comes from Arctostaphylos glauca, assembly GCA_019985065.2. Classification (NCBI taxonomy): domain Eukaryota; kingdom Viridiplantae; phylum Streptophyta; class Magnoliopsida; order Ericales; family Ericaceae; genus Arctostaphylos; species Arctostaphylos glauca. Next base: position 24,217,774 of record JAHSPW020000001.1, on the reverse strand, counting down.
GATCATTCGATAGAGATGCTATTGGTAACCGCACTCGAGCCTATGTAATATCTTGTTCCGTATTGGTCTACTTTTAAATCCCTAACTCCAGAACTCTACAGCCTGTCATAAATTTCACAGCTTGAAATACTATATTTGCTGTCATGAGGGGTGGAATGCTGACTTCCATTTGTATTCATTTTTCTACCCCAGATTAAATATGGCAACTTTATGCATGGTTTGATGAAGGAGAATATCCAACTTAACAGGAAAGTACTGTCGGAGATCTCTATGCATGAACCACACAGCTTCAAGGCCCTCGTGCACATATCTCACAATGCCTTTCCCGGAAACAAGAAAGTGGTTCCCCCACAAAAGATAGGCCTTTCCGTTCTTCTTTAGTTGGTTATTTGAAGTTTGTTGAGTTTGTCTCAAACAGATTTTTCCAAAGTTTGTAACTTGTTCTGCTCTGCAATGCGACTTGTTTAGTTCAACTTCAACCTACATTTCAATTGTTGACAGGAAAGTGTAAGTGTGGCCCTGCTGCCAAACAAATGAATAGCAGTTGTGAGTGAAAAAATTTGTTAAATGTGTGTGTGGTGTGTACACATACATACATACACACGTGTATGCGCACGCACGAAAGAGAAATTACATGGGGCTTTGTTGCTCTACTGCGTGATGATTCTATTGACAAAGATTGAGGCGGTGGTATTTATTTCTCTCAACATTGGGTCTCTCTACTCGGTGTTTTGCTTGTGTTGTTTGCTTTTAGATACCATATATAGTGCAAGATAAATAGGTAAAATGTATCATTTCAATCTTGGGAACATGTATATCCTAATCATACTAAACTGCCTGTCATTAATAGTATTAAACCAATAGCAATTTGTACAAACTAAATTTTTTAATCGAATATTGGGCCCTAAAAAATTTAATGTGAGGACTTGATTTTTATAATATTGAATAAAATTTTCTCCCTTTCTCTCGTTAGAAAATGTTAGATTTCTATTTAAGTCATGTCCAGTTTTTAAATCGAAACAATTTTGAATTCTCATTTCTCTACGGCTTTTATATAATAGTATATTTTTCGTTCTACTCTTAAGAGCATTGTTTTAAGAATGAATGATTGTCTTTCTCTGATTGCCTAACCTTTGAGCGAATAGATAATATGTTTCACTAATTAAGTAGGATTCTATGGTTAGTTCGTGACCTCTAGATGCCAAAAGTGTTCTTGCAGTGATCTCATACTTCATACAAGATGGAGATGACCGGGTTGGTCTATGGATTTTTCATGGTTTTTTATGCATTTCACTCAGGGCCACAACCTAGTGTTTAGTTAAAATTATTAAGAGGTAATTAATTACCTTTATATCTTTTCGACTTTAGGTCAAATTTCGATTTGGTCCTTCTTATTTTGATTTGAAACTAAGCTTCTTAAACTTTTGAAATTGTTTTCAATGTCATCCAACCGTTTAGGTCTGTCCAAATTAGCTAAAGAAAAGCGATCAAACAAATTATGGTATTTTACATCCTCCTCATCCTTTTTTAACTTCAAAAATTCCAGGCTCTCTCTCTCTCTCTCTCTCTCTCTCACAGAAAAATTAACCATCATAAACCCATTACGTATACACATATACGCACACTCCTATTATAAAGAAAGAGATAAGGTGAACATATACGTATATAGAGAGAGAGATGTGAAGATTGTAATGAAACCCATGTTGAGTCCGAGCTGAACATAGAAGTTTCCACGCTATTAATGATGAGGTTTCTAAGAACTGACATCGGAAGCAGCAATAGAGAAAGATACTGTTCGAGCCCAATGTTTATACGCTACAAGAATGCAGCAATTGAGACCTAATTAGAACCATCCCAGAAAAAATCACTTGTGTCGCCCAAGTCCAAGTCCAAGTCCAAGTCCAAGCCCAGCAGTCCAAAAAGCATTCTGGATCCAACTCTGGTAGCTAAAACAAATCCCATGTCATATTCCCCTGCTCTTGTTCCTGGGTCCGAAGAAAGGCTCTGTTTTGCAGCCATTTTACGAGAAGACTCAGACCCAAATTGATTTGTTCCGTTTGGCGTAAATGCAATTGGTTTTCTCCATTTGGGTACTGCAGAAGTTTGCGAAGGTTGATTCATCGAAAGTGGAATCAAATCAAAATGTAGGTTAAATGACACTAGTTTTCCCGTTTCAATGTCACCCAGCCGTCTAGGTCTGTCCAAATAAGCTAAAGAAAAGTGATCCATCAAATTATGATATTTTACATCCTTCTCATCCTTTTTTAACTTCAAAAATTACATCTCTCTCTCTCTCACACACACACGCACACAAAAATTAACCATCATAAACCCATTACGTATACACATATACGCACACTCCTATTATAAAGAGAGAGATAAGGTGAACATATATATATATATATATATATATATATATATATATATATATAGAGAGAGAGAGAGAGAGAGAGAGAGAGAGAGGGAGAGAGAGAGATGTGAAGATTGTAATGAAACCCATGTTGAGTCCAAGCTGAACATAGAAGTTTCCACACTATTGATGATGAGGTTTCTAAGAACTAACATCGAAAGCAGAAACAAAAAAGGATACCGTTCGAGCCCGATGTTTATACGATACAAGAGTGCAGCAGTTGAGACCTAATTAGAACCCTCCCAGAAAAAATCACTTGTGTCGGCCAAGTCCAAGTCCAGCGGTCCAAAAAGCATTTTGGATCCAACTGTCATATTCCCTTGTTCTTGTTCCTAGGTCCGAAGAAAGGCTCTGTTTTGCAGCCATTTTACGAAAAGACTCAAACCCAAATTGATTTGTTCCGTTTGGCATAAATGCAATTAGGAATAGCAACGGATCGGTTTGGATCGAATATTTGAATATCCATAACCGATAACCAAATGATAACCGATAACCGTATCCGATCCGTTACCCATCGGTTATTAAAATCGGTGAACCGTAACCGTATCCAATGGATATCAGTTAATCCCCGAACCAAACGGATATCCATAATTTTATCCGAATCCAATCCAATTGAAATTTTTTAAAAAAAAAATTCTATTCCTATTTTGAAAATGAACTACTATTCATATTTTGGTAACAAACTAAAATTCACAAATAACACATCACATACTACATAATTATTAAAAGAAATTCACCAATTGTAACTAACCCAATAACAACGCAACAAAATAAAAAGTAGTTTAACAACAAAATACAACTCCAAAGTGAAATAATAGAAATGATAAAGGATGTAAGGAAAGCCAGTTTCATTTTTAATTTGACATAGATCTTCTATTTGCATAATTCAAACCTACGCAATCGAATGAAAGAAGAAAAAAAAACTATATTAACATTAGTAATATATTATATTAAAGTTACAAGAAAAATAAAATAAATGTTAATCACCTGACGAGTCAAGCACGAATCATCTGAATTCGAAGCGGATATAACTAATTAATGGTAATCTCGTAAATTTAAAACAGATATTATTATGGATATGGTTTGGTTACGGACATCCGTTCGGTTATTTTTTAGATATTTCATCATAACCGTAACCGAACCGTATCCGAACGGATATTGATTTGTCTCCTCCATAATCATATCCACGGGAAAATTTTCGGATACAGTTTGGAGAAAAATTTGGATTACGGATCGGATATCATCGGATCAGGGCAAATGACATCCCTAAATGCAATTGGTTTTCTCCATTTGGGTACTGCAAAAGTTTACGAAGTAAGGTTGATTCATCGAAAGTGGAATCAAATCAAAATGTAGGTTAAATGGCGCTAGTTTTCCCATTTCTATTGAATGTAGGTTAGACAATTTTATATTTCTCTTTGTAATTCATTTTGATAATCAATAAGAATTCTATAATTTATTCTCTTGATTTCTTCGATCATTATTCCAAATTCAGAATTCTTCACTAATGAATATTTCTGCAAGGTAAATGTTTGATGAAATGCCAAAGTGAGATTGGAGTTTCTCAGTTAAGCTAATCTTACAAATTCTTATTCAACGTCAAGGAATGCATTTTGTTAGAAGACAGAGGAGGAGAAGGACAACATTTGTTTCGTATTGTTGGACTGAATTGAATTGATTGGGTGGGATCAATTATTGTGCAATTTGATGTAAAAATATATAATAAAAAAATTAGATTCATAAATTCACCTTACTCTTTTCTTGTTCTATGAATTTCAAATTTTAGGTCAAAGAATTTCGATCTGAGGATCTGCTGGCAAATTAATTTTATTCCTCTTTGGTCCTTTTGGATTGCTTATGACATTTACCCAAATTAATTTTTTCTTGGTTGTTTTCGTGTGTGTGTGAGAGAGAGATAGTTTTGTAAGCAATTAAAGAAGAAGGGAGTGAATTACCTTAAATACCCCTCTCATTAGGTCATGTGCAACACACACAGGTATTTTCCGTTAGAAAAATTGACGGACCCAAATGGAAGGGTCACATTAAATCAAATGTCAAATTTTAAAGGATTTAGTGTTCAAATTGAAATAAAAATGACCAAATCAGAATTCGACTTAAACTCAAAAAGATATAAAAGTAATTATCTCAATTATTAACCTGATCCTTATTGTTATCTTCAACAAAAGTATAGTTTTGAAACTTTTGATAAATGTTACTGAAGCCATACCCTCATCGGTGGTCTCTAACGCCTAAAAATTTATACGTGGACATCTAAGAACGTCGATTTCAAATTAGTCAACTCGTATCGAAAGAAAAAACAGAGATAGTGGACAAGAGCCTGCAAGGCAATACATCTAATACCAATCATTTATGCCTAGAATGTGTTTCTATATCACTCCTCTAGAAAGCTATAGCCTATACATGCAACAAGGATTGTGGTTTGACCCGAGGCTTTCCTTTCATCACTTATTTCGCAATGAGGGAAATGCATATGTATTAGTTGAAGTGAAGTGGTAGAAGACCCCTTTGAGTCAAAGGAAGAGTTTCTACACAACTGTCCAATACATATGCATATGTCCATAGATTTATAGGCTCCGAAGTTTCGATGGAAGAATTCCGCCACCAATGCAGTCAACTCCGTTTGTTAGAACATTTTCTTCTGCAAGACTACACCTATTCTTTTTTTTCGCTTTCTGAATCATTGTTTATTATATACATGTGTCTGTGTGTGTGGAGAGAAAGACAGACAGATAGGGCCCCTATAGTAGATGTGTCGTTCCAAGTCACTGATGGCCGTGCTTTTGTTTAATAAAAAAAAAAAGTTGGATATTAACTCTTTTTTTTGTCCGGTTCGGTTCGGTGTTTAAAATTAGAAAACCGGAACCAACCCAAATTTTTTTATTAAAAACCAAACCGAATTGGACCAATTAAGCTAAAAAACAGGACTAAATTGCCGATTCACTTCGATGTTCCGGGTTAGGCTTACACCCCTAGATTTAATGACCATTCAATTAATTTGAGTTAAAATGTGTATTTTTTTTTTAAAGCAGACTAGCTAAGACACAAGACCAAACTGCCATTTCAGATTTTTCTGTTTGCCGGTTTGAGTTAAAATTAATTGAATGATGATCAAATCTAGGGATGTAAACTAGACCTACAAATCAAAGCGAACTGGCAATTTGATCCTATTTTGTAGCTCGATCGGTCCGGTTTGATTTGGTTTGATTCCGTTCAATTTTTAATTAAAATAATAGTTCGATTTTAATTTTCTATTTTTAAACACCAAACCGACCCCGACCAAATCAAAAAAAAAAAAAGGGGTGAAGGCCCAACCGATTTTTAGTTGTTTCATGTCACTATACCCTTGTAGTGCCTCAAGCCACTACACAGACCCCGAATCCGGTTACGAGGAGTCGTATGTTTTTGTCACCATAGTTGGAAGGCTGAAGTAAAGAACCTGAGGATCTGTACAGTACAAAATACTACTATGTACATCTTGAATTATAACCTGGGGAAAAACTCGAGGGCCTAGAGGTTGTCAAAGAGACCAAGCGATACCAAATATCCCAATAAGCTGAAATTCAACCTGCATCTCACAGCAACACACAAAATCCCAAAACTAATGCAGTTTTTGTGACCAAGGTTATCATAATTGCAAGTTTCTATTGGAAAATCAACTTATTCATTATGTTTACATCAATGGCAGTGCAATGACTAATACTGCAAAGCAGAAGCCGACTAGGTGGTCACACTGACTCTGATTACAAATAGGAACTTTGATCCCAAAACTCAAACACCAATCGCAATGAAAAAGACCATACGACTACAATGAAAAACATTGTGATAAGTAATTCTACTACAAACCCTAACTGCTTAACTCTCCTCCTAGCTTTGCAACCTCTTACAACCTACCATTTAGAACCTATGTACAGACTAAGGAGCTAAGGCCCCGTTTGGTAAACGTATAAGCACCTGGGATGGGAGTATCTATCCCATGGGTTGACGAAGCCTCTGTTTGGTTCAACATCAGGACCTGGGATTAGGAAGCCGGTCGGACGGTGAAGCCCGTGAACAGTGCGGATTACTAATACCGTCTTCGACCAGGTATTAGCAATCCAAGCGTCCGTTGCGGATTACTAATACCGTCTTCTCGCCTCGTTTGATAAACTTCTTAGTAGGTTGGGATTCATAAGACGGTGGGATTAGGATGAGATTCATAATACCAAAGGATTATTAAAAACTGTGTTGTATGTTTGTTTATACTCGGGATAGGATTAATAATACTGGGTTGGTGTTTGTTTGCAAAAGGAAGGGATGGGATTAAATTACATAATTTCCCAAATTGCCCTCGTCTAAATTGTTTAATTATTTATGTTACTCATTCCAAAAGAATTACAAAATAAAGTTCATGGTCCAAATAATAAAACATGAGCAATCTCTTAATTTTATTTATGCTATTTTCATCAGGATCATTACAATATCCTTTTAATTCTGTAAAGTTGGACCATTACTCAGGAGACTAATATGCAGAAGACTGCTAAAGAGATTAATGTTACAGCAAAATAAGCAGGAGTTCAAGCCCAAATCAAGGGGAGGCATTTTCATGGTCATAAGAACAGAATGTAACACCACTCGGCTAACCCAGGAGATTAGGCTAAACCCAGAAACAACAGAAATGTTCATATGAAGCTAAACCCAGAAATGTTTCAGAATATTCATATGTTCAAGGCCCAACCAACAAAAACAACATATTGCATTGCCACTTAAGGCTAAACCCAGGAGATTAGGCTAAACCCAGGAGTTTTGTTATATGTACAATTCATTATGGTCAGCTAAGAAAATAACGAGGAAGTTTAAATGGAAGCTACTCCAAGTGAATTAGTAGAAATTAATTCATTAGATATAACCAAATTACTTGGTTTCTATTTCTTACATAAAGACAGAATAGTTCAAGTTTACACCTTTTCATTTTCTTTCCATCTAGCAACAGAAAATTACCCATGACCTCTGAAGCCTACTTTCTGGAAATATACAGTTGCGTGAAGCAGATCCAAGAACACAAAAAAAGGACAAAACAAACAAACAAGCAAACCAGGTATGTTTATCCATCATCCCTTCAAGCATGAGAATTACAATTCGAACACGAGCTGCAGACCAAAAAACTCGAACACGGTAATACCTGGTCGAACACGAGCTACAGATCTGAGGAGTTTTCTTCGCTAGGGCCAAATGGGTCACTCGAGTTCTTCAACGGTGGATGGGATTGCTAATACCTGGTCGAACACGGTATTAGTAATCCGGACTGTTCACCGGCTTCCTCGTCCCAACGCCTTGTTCATCCCAGGTCCAAATGGTTTACCAAACAGAGGCATACCAAACCCATGGGACTAATAATCCCATCCCAGGTTCTTACACGTTTAACAAACGGGGCCTCTGATCTTTGAATTCTGCTGCATCTTCATGGTTTAGCGACCACTGATCTTTGAATTCTGCTGCATCTTAATGGTTTAGCGACCACTTGGTTCTGCTGCATCTTCATGGTTCATGTGGGTTCATGTTCATGCGACCACTGATCTTTGAGTTCTGTATTCATTCTGTTCATATGGTTTCTGATCTTTGAATGCTGAGTGGAATGCCATAGTCTATTTTTGTTGGCCACTGATCTTTGAATTCTGTTCACATTCAATTTAATATTTTTGTTGGCCACTGATTTGAATGGCCACTGATCTATATGCGTGCTGATCTATATGCGTGTATGATCGGCCTTTTTTGTTCATTCTTATTTCCAGAATTTGCAGAATTGTGTGTAAGAACTGCTGACCATTTAAACTCGGTGAAAGCACTTACCTTACTAATGGTTTTTCCTGTTTTGGGTTCTTAACCTCTGGAGCAACCGAGTGGCCATATTGTGATTTGTTTATTGCTCTCTCGTTTATTTTTTTGAACATGCTTATGAACATGCTTAGTTTTTTGCAGGCCACGATAGGCAATGAAGAAATTCTATTACGTAGTGTATGTGGGACGTACTCCAGGAGTTTATGACTCTTGGGCGGCTTGCAACCAACAAGTTTCTGGATATCCGCATGCACTTTTCAAGAAATTTGAAACCTTGGATGAGGCGAACATTGCATTTCTTACGGACTACACTATCACAAGGCCCATTGGAAGAACTGAAGCGCTGCTCGACACTCAAGTCCCGTAGTTACCAACTGTTGAACAAACTCTGACAAACACTGACCATGCTACGGCCGAACACGTCATTGGACGATCACGATGTGGCCATAACTGTGCTTGGTTCATTCTCGGTGCCGCTATGTCCCTCTTAGTACAATATCTTGTATGGTACTTTTTCTTCTAGTCAAACTTAGGATTAAACTTTGTGGCTTCATATCCGAACAATGCGTTTTGGTTTGTCAAAAATCACAAACTTCTCTCATGTAATACGAAGAAGCAAATTGGTTGTATTTGGAGCCACTAATGTAAGGTTTTTTTTGATCAGCAAAGAAATTCATTGAAGTAAAACGAGATTACAACAATGAAACAGAGTTTCCTTCCAAGCCCAAGTTGGCCAGTAGCCAACGGTGAAGGAAAGAAAATAAGGAAAAGGAAGAAAACACACAAGGAATTAAAGCAAATAGCTATTACATGCCACCCTCAAACAAGTAATGATTTAACGCACTGAATGTTCCACAGGAAGTCTTCAATAGCTACCCCAGGGATCTTGAATTTTCCTTTAACCCATACTGCAATTCTTGTGATTGTCCTATCTGAAATTTCTCCCGGCTGCTCCTGAATCCCATTGAATATCTTCTGATTCCTTGCCATCCATATTGACCAAAGAGTAGCATACAAGGCTGATTCCCAAATAAATTTTTCCAAATTTGAGAATGAGTTTTGAAGCCAAAACTCCACCAAAACTTGGATATTTGGGGGCATAACCCACTGACATCCCCACCAGCTAAGAATCTGACCCCATATTTTCCACGAAAAATTACAACCAAGCATGAGATGGTTTGTTGTTTCAACCCCGGTGTTGCACATAGGACATTCTCCTTGGCCTAAATTAATAATGCCTCTCCTCCACAAAGCCATTCTAGTTGGGATTTTTTCTTGCAGAACTTGCCAAGCAAAAATCACTGTTTTTGGAGGACATACCTTGTTCCAAATTGAATTGAGAAGCTTATTTTCCGAAAAATTATGATCTTCCCAAATTCTGTATGCTGATCTGAAAGAAATTTTTTTATCCACGGTCCACTTCCAAACAAGATGGTCCTCCCCTCCCAAATTTGTTGAAAATAATCGCAGCATAGTCTTCAATTGGTCAGCCATTTGTTGTTCCCAGACAAACAGGTTTCTTCTGAATCTGAGATGCCACTCCTGGTCTTGAACTCCTGTCAAAACTTGATTAACCAAATCAGATTTTTGAAGAGATAGTAGATAGAGCCTAGGAAATTGGTCTTTGAGTGGTGAATCACCCCACCAAGTATGGTCCCAAAACAAGGTGTTCCTCCCATTTTTTACCACAATAGACAATCCTTCCTTTAGAATCTCTCCCAAAGGAGCATTGGGGGCACTTACTGAACAAATATCTCTCCATATCCCTGATGTCTGACCTAGGGAAGGGTTAGAGGGGAACCAAGTTGTTGAATTAAGACCATACTTCCTAGACACAACTTGAGACCATAGTGCATTCCTCTCTCTAGACAGCCTCCACCACCATTTACCCAGGAGAGAATGATTAAACTGAATAATTCTCTTAATGCCAACTCCACCATACTTCTTTGATTTAGAGAGAGCCTCCCAATTGACCATATGAAGCTTTTTCTTTTCCCCAACTTCCCATATGAATCTCCTTTGTATCTTTTCCATCACCTTAGCCACTCCTTTAGGGCATTTGAACATGGAAAGGTAATAAACTGGTAGATTGGTAAGGGTTGATTTGACCATGGTAATTCTTCCAGCTAATGAAAGTAGCTTTTTCTTCCATAAACATAGTTTGGCCTTCAAATTATCAATTATAGGCTGCCAAGTAGTAGATCTTCTTGGATTTGCACCTAGTGGCATTCCTAAGTATTTGAATGGCAGTGCTACCCTTTTGCATCCCAACATTAGAGCCATACTCTCTAACTCCTCTTCCTGAACCTTGATTCCACAAATTGAGCTCTTAGCCATATTAATTTTAAGGCCAGAAATCACCTCAAAACATCTTAGAATTCTTCTTATATTGGTCAATTCTTGAAGATCATTCCTGCAAAAAATAATCGTATCATCCGCAAATTGTAAGTGGGATATCAAACAACCTTGAGGACCCACTGGCATCCTTTGTATCAAACCTGCCTCTGTTGCTCTTTCAAAAAGGGTATTAAGGCCCTCCGCCACCACATTGAACAAAAATGGGGAAATGGGATCTCCTTGACGAAGGCCTCTGGATGGTTTGAATTCAGTGGTTGGGGATCCGTTAATCAAAATAGACATAGAGGTGGAGGAAATGCATTCTTTCACCCATGAATACCATTTATCCTTACATCCCATCAATCGCAACATGTGAATGAGAAAATTCCAATCAACCATGTCATAGGCTTTTTGGAAATCTAATTTGAGAATTATCCCTCCTTCATTTGCTTTCTTCCAATGGTGTATCATTTCGTTTGCTATTAAGATGCCATCAAGAATTTGTTTTCCCCCAATAAATGCCGTTTGATTCTCACCAATCACCTCCGGTAGGACCTTTTTAAACCTATTGGCTAGCACCTTTGACAGGATTTTATAAAAACATCCAACTAGGCTTATTGGTCTGAAGTCATTAAACATGGTGGGATTGTTAACCTTAGGGATTAAAGCCAAAAAAGTGGAATTTAGGCCCTTACAGATTTTTGCATTAGAATAGAATTCCTCAAAAAAATTCAGAAGATCCTTATGAAGGAAAGACCAAGATTTATGCACGAACCTTAGATTGAATCCATCCGGTCCTGGGGCTTTGTTTTTACTGCTTCCATTGACAGCTTCTTTGATTTCCTCCAATGTAAAGGCCTGCTCCAGGTATTCTGACTGATGTGGCAGTAATCTCCTTTTAAGACTTCCTCCCAATCTTGGTCTATTGAGTTGGGAATTTTTGAAAATTTTGCTGAAGTAGGACACTGCTGCTGCTTTGATTTCGTTTGGGTTTTCAAGCCTCTTACCTTCCATTAGAATTGACCCCATGTTATTTTTCCTTCTCCTAAGATTGACAATTGTCTGATTCACTAATGTAAGTTGTGAAATCGTTTTTGTAAGTACTATCAATGACCTTATTTGGGTAAGTGTTATCGACCATATATTTTTGTTTTCTCGTATTACCTTTTTTTAGTTCTATTTATGGGTCTAAATTAGTATAAGAAGAGAATAGATAAATAAAACAAATAAAATTGCTCATATTTTATTTTTATTTATTTCGTAGATAAATATATAAATAAAACTAAGAGATTGCTTGTTTTTTATTATTTGGTCCATGAACTTTATTTTGTAATTTTTTTGGAATGAGAAACATAAATAATTCAACAATTTAGACGAGGGCAATTTGGGAAATTATGTAATTTAATCTCATCCCTTCCTTTTGCAAACAAACACCAACCCAGCATTATTAATCCTATCACAAGTGTAAACAAACATACAACACAGTTTTTAATAATCCCTTGGTATTACGAATCCCAGTCTAATCCCACCGTCTTAGGAATCCCAACCTACTAAGAAGTTTATCAAACGAGGCCTAAGAGTACAAATCTGGCTGACCTTTACAAACTGGAAATATCAAAGACAACTTCTGCCTAGTTTTTCGTTACGCAATTCTCTTCTGGCGTCGTTACACGCATAGAACAGAAGTTGCTTTCGAAATACTAGGCGGCATGAGTTTCTGATGGAGCAAGATTGTGTTTGTCAGTGCTGAGATTGACTTTGGCTTGTGATTTGATATGGGTCTAGCTAATTGATATGTTTGAGAAAGTTATAGTTTAATTCATTTGATGATTTTTTATCAAAAAAATTTGTTCTAGGGAATAACCTATATATTTTGATTTTTTATTTTGCCAATCTTCTTGTCCCCAACGGAAAGGAAAAAGAATTTCACGCTCTTCCTTTTGGAAAGGATGATTAGCGAAATCCTATTGATTCCAGCTTTCTCCACATTGACAGCTCAATCATGAAAAAAATAGCTCTATTGGTATGTTCCTTTCGTCACCCCAAAAGAAAAGGCGTGATCTCGTAGTTCTTGATCTGTGAAAATGCTTTGGTAGGAGCTCCATTTTTTTTCCATTGAGGCCGAACCTAAACATGTGTGTTTGAGAGGTAGTTGTCCATATACCCCATATCTATTTATAATTTTCTACGTATGCATATTTGCAGGGTTGAACCGATGTGCAACGCCATTAACCAACTGTGTGTGCATTGTTCGGTGTCGTTTGCCTAAAGAAAGTTAAAATTTTGGAACCAAAACCCTAAGTACATCGTAATAGAGAATGCATGATTATGTGTAAAACTTTAGAGGTTATGTCAATATGTAGTAACTGATTGATTGCTTAGATAAATATTGATTGTGTATATAAAACAAGGGGAAATTGGTGAAAAGTACAAAAAAAAAATGGTGAATTAGCCCTTTAAGTCCTGACTAATTTACACTTTGAGTTAGGGTCTACTATTTTTAAAGTGTTCATTTAAAAATTAGGTCATTTAATAGACAAAATTACTCTTATTGGTTGTTTCCTTTGTTACATGATGTATTTCCTACACTCTTACAATATTCATTCAAAGCCAAAAAAAAACAATTATTATTTATTTATTAATTTTTGTGGTATATTGGTTCGTCTCAACAAAAAAACTCTGAAAAGTATAAAATTATGACCGAAAGCTAAAATCTATTTCAGAAAATTTGAAAAATGAGCTAAAAATTAGTTTTTTGACGTATTTTTTGTCTTTAATGATCTTTTTTTAGTTTCTTGACATGATTTTATGCTTTTTATATTTCTTGTAAAGACCCGGAAAATTATTTTTTTTAAATTAAATATTCGGAGCGTGATAAAGTATTTGAAAATGCATGAGTTGGGTAATATGAGTTGGGGGACCCATGTGTGTGTAATATAGTTTTGGTATTTGATCTTGGCATGTTGCATAATATAGGGGGGAAAGTGTAATTTACCTATTTTGTGATATAAAAATCAGATTTTTACTTCACCAACTCACCTTCTCTCTCTTCCATTTTCTTCCCGTCCGTTTCTCTCTCTTTACCTCTTCTTCCCTTCTTGATTTTGGGAGAAATCGGAGGCCTTCCACTCCGAATTTTAAGAAACACGAAGAATGAAAGATGATCTACGCGACGAGGGCTTCGTATCAAGCCCGGGGTTGATGGTTCTCGCGGAGTAATGGAGGAGATCGGTTTTTGGCTAGAAGATTTCTTGGAAGCTTGATTTGAGGTAGGAATCATGTTAAACTCTTGATTTAAGTTGTGTGATACATTGTGATGTTGTTATTAGTTTTGAATCCTATGTTTATTTTGGAGTGAGAAGTCAGGTGGGCTGTTTTCCAGAGATTTTGGGATGGGTTTTACCAAGAACACAAAGAACACAATGAACAAAACGAAAATCTGGAAATTTAAAGCACGAATCTGTTCTGTTCATGCGTTTTGAGGCACTTCGAGGCCGAATTGGGAAAAGTGTATAACTACAAAATTGTAGCTCTCGAAATTCTCTTAAAGTTTCATATATAAATCGTCTCAATCGGAGTTAGGGATAAGAAGTTACGGCCAAAATACCAGAACTGTTCACTGTTGGACGTAAATGGTTTCTGGGCTGCTTTTGGGCAGACCAGTTCCCGGGTTTTTCTAGAGTTTTTGGTAACGTAGATTAACCCCAGACCTTTACGGTGACGTAGCCTAGGGTCTTAGCTAAATTTAGACACAAGAACGGACACATTCGGACGGTTAGATCTTTGTATATTGCGACTTTCGTAAATTGTGATAGAGTGGACGTATGACTCTCTTTGGTGTGTTTATCCGATTTAAGAGATGTCTTAGATTTTACGTTTAGCATGAAAGTTGTTCATAATAGCTCGAAGGGGGATTATGTTAAATTCTTACGAATTTTGAAAAAGCGTTGTTGTGCCTTTTGTTGGACTCGTTTGAAGAGACATATGGGGTATTGGGTTGTACTCGTAGATTTCGAGATGGAACATGTGTGGGGCGGTGTGGTGTGATATGAGGTTCGAGGGGTCATGGGTTTTGATGATGACGTGTGTGTGGTCATTTAACTCTAAGTTGGTATTCGGTTTGGATTGGATACCTTTAGGCTTCGAGACAAGTTGATGTAATCATTGAGGCACGTGTCGATGTCGTGTTTATCTTAGTTGGGGTTAGTGGTGATTTTCATTGGGATTTGTACTTGGTTTGAGTACTTTTTGGTATAAAAGCATGTTAAGAATTGTGGGTTGTGGAGTGTGACACGGGTGTGGTTGGATATTTTAGATCGTGGTCATGTGTTGTGGTCGAGGCCCACGTATGTGGTTAGGTGTCGTGGTGGTGGCACGTATGTGCTTTTGGTGTGTTGGATTCGCAATTATTGTTGAATAGATATTCTTGTGATGATGTCGGCGGGAGTCCGTGGTGCGAGAATAGGACTTACAAAACTCTAAAGGTTTGTGTATGGGTTGTGAGTTAGGGGCCTCCTACATCCATTACGTGTGTACGACTTATTTTGGTGGTCTATGAGGTTGGGTGTTGGTTTGGAGCTTGATATTTGAAGTTGAGAAAATCTGCAGAAAAGTCGCCAGTGTGTTTTATTACCGGTAGTGAGGTTGGTATTACCGGTAGTACTGGGTTTCACCCTTTTATACATTTCTGGCAGTGTGTTTTATTACCGGTAGTGGGGCTGGTATTACCGGTAGTACTGGGTTTTCACCTTTTGTCCATTTCTGGCAGAGTGTTTTACTACCGGTAGTAGCTGCGGTAGTAGTTGTGGTAATACTTGTGGTAGTTCTGGCAGTAGGTTTTACTACCGGTAGTAGCGCTGGTACTACCGGTAGTGGTTGCGGTAATACCTGCGGTAGTAGCAATTGAACTACCGGTAGTAGATATTGTACTACCGGTAGTAGGGGCTGTTTTGACCAACTTTCTTTTAATTGGAATAATTATTAGATATTTGGATTGTTGGCCTCTAAGGGCAATATTTGTACTTATTCTCGGTTATACGTAGATGATGAATACGTGATTTCGGGATTCCATTTGATGATTATGCATTTTGACATTATTTCTTTGGCTTGTCGATTATGACTCGGGAATTATTGTATTGTGGTAGTTGCCTTGTATTGACACGAAATAATGTTTGGCTCTCCAATGGGAGATGTGCCGGTTATGCAATGTTTGGCTCTCCGATGGGAGATGTGCCGGTTATGCAATGTTTGGCTCTCCGATGGGAGATGTGCCGGTCATGCAATGTTTGGCTCTCCGACGGGAGATGTGCCGGTCATGAAATGCTGGGCTCTCCGATGGGAGATGTGCCGGTCATATGATGCTTGGCTCTCTGATAGTAGATGTGCCGGTTATACGACATGTAAGGACCCAAAAAATTTGAGTTTTTAAAATAATTATTTGAAAGTTTATTTTGAATAAATAAATTTGATTCGGTGTGTTTTATATCGGGTTATGATTTTAGGAACCGAGCCCGGAGTCTTTTACGTTATTTCGTGCGCGAATCCTCACTTAGCAAATTACGTGGGTACCCTTGGGAGGTTAAAAGATCAGATTTTAGAGGGGGAAAGGGAACTCCCCCATTTTACCCCAAAAACCTCTCTCACTCCCCCTTGAGCTCTCACCTCTCTCTACCCAAATCCACAAATTTTCCTCACCATTTCCGAATCCCTCGGAGATTTAGGAGCTTTGCACCATATTTAGCAAGGACTTGAAGTTGGATCGTGGATTGAAGCTCGGGAGGCGCGGATTTGAGCTTTGGAGCATCCACCGAGCTAGGGCTTTCTCCTTTGGCCAAATCTTCCATTTCAAGGCTTGAGGTAGGGATTTCTATCTTCTATTATGTGTATGTAATGTGTTTTGGTGCCTGTTATGTGGTAGATTTGTGGTTTGGGGCGTAGTAGATCGAGTGAAAAATCTGGAAATCGCGATGATTTCTGCACAGGTAGCGCTACCTTGTTTTTGATGTAGCGCTCCTGGTGCTTCTGGACGTAGTGGTATCGCTACCTTGCTTTCGGTGTAGCGCTACCGAGGGCTTGAGGGTAGCGCTACCTTGTTTGTGGTGTAGCGCTCCTGAGGCTTCTGGAATGAAGACTGGTTCCTTTTGATATTCTGATTTTATGTCCGTGGTATATTACTTAGTGGAATACTATTAATCGGTAGTTTGATGTGAGTATGGATTGTTGGGAATTGTTATGTGTGATTGAGATGATTGAATGTGACATGCATTCTATTGACTTAACATAAGTCGTCGTGAATGATAAATGTAATACTAGCCTCCATCGGGAGCGGTACTAGGAAAAATAATGAGACTAGCTCCCGGTCGGGAACGTGCTAGGAGACGCCATGAATCGGCATTGTCTAGCCTCCGTTGGGAGAAGTGCTAGGGTATAAACTATCCTGACGCCATGAAACGGCATTGGCTAGCCTCCGTTGGGAGATGTGCTAGGATATATGTATGACCATTGATTTGGCACGATACGATGCCTTGTCTGGCCTCCGTTGGGAGAAGTGTCAGGGGTATGAATATCTTGACTTGCGTAACTGTATTTGAAGGACATTGGATGTGAGAAATGGTTGATTGTGAGGTGTGGTTGTTGTATGTGTAGTGACGAACGACGAAATGTCATTCGTGTGGTTGAATGTGGCTTACGACAGTGATGCATTGTTACGCCATAATAATTGTGCATACCATGCATATCACATATGCATAATCTTGGCATAGATTTTCCTACTGGGCTTGTAGCTCAACCCCTCCATTTTCAGGTACCGTTGCGGAGGAGTAGCATGGATTGCTTGGCGTGCCATCTTTTGATTAAGACTAGTGGAGAAGATGTTTAGCATCTGCATGAAAAATCTTTTGGGGTAGATGCAACATTACTCTATATGTATTCTGTTAACTCAAGTGGGACTTCTCATCTTTTAGAAACTTTTGAATTGTGTAACTTGGGCCGGTAGTGCCCCTTGACTTGGAAATAGACTTTTATGGAGTTATGAGTAATATTTTGTGATTTTAAATTATATAGAAATTTGGGGCGTGACAACTTGGTATCAGAGCGAGAGTTGGAATACCTTGAGACCGTGGGGAGACTTAGAGTCTCATGGGTTCAAACTTGCGTTTTTGAAAAGACATGTGTGTGCTTGTGTGCATGACATCCATATGCATCATACAACTTGCTTCTTTTGAGTAAGCATAGAATTGACAAAGTAAATTGGATTTCCGTGATAGGCATTGGCCTCGTGTTGTGTGGTTGTTAATCTTGTTAGTGTTTACACATTGTAGAGATATGCCTCCTAGGCGTGGTGT
Source organism: Arctostaphylos glauca (assembly GCA_019985065.2). Taxonomy (NCBI): domain Eukaryota; kingdom Viridiplantae; phylum Streptophyta; class Magnoliopsida; order Ericales; family Ericaceae; genus Arctostaphylos; species Arctostaphylos glauca. The sequence continues at coordinate 24,199,849 of JAHSPW020000001.1, read as the reverse complement.
GAGATTGGGTGGACCGCGAGGCCGAAGCCAAAGCGGTGGTCGTTACCGTGAGATTCCATTGGAGGATGTAGTAAGTCAACAAAGGGAGGCTCCTCGTGTGGAGAGGGCAAATGAAGAAGTTGAGCAAAACGTGGAACCACCGGCTGCTCCGGGGGTGTTTGCTCGGGAGTTTGTGGCGGCTCTCGCCGAGGCCAACATGTTGAGAACCAGTACGAGGGCCGAAGATGGAAATAGGGCAATGGATGCCATGAGGGAGTTTCAACGTTTGAACCCACCGCTGTTTGGCGGGGAATGTGGTGATTTTCTAGCTGCTGATTATTGGTTGTCCGAGATCAACAAACTGTTTGATGCCTTAGATATTGTGGAGGATAACCTTAGGGTCAAGATTGTGGCGTGTCAATTGACGGGGGAAGCAAATGAGTGGTGGAAATCGGTCTTGGAATCTCGGAAGGACGCAAGGAGGGCTGCGAGGCGAGCAGCCGGGACTAATGAGCCGGACAGGGAGACTTTGACTTGGGCGGATTTTGAGGTTCTCTTTGAGAACCAGTACTTCCCAGAATCATATCGTGACCAATTGCGTGAACAGTTTGAGGCGTTGGAGCAAGAAAATATGACCGTGTCTGAGTATGCTGCAAGGTTCCAAACCTTGTCCCGCTTTGCACCGGAGCTCGTGGCTTCGGAAAGTCGAAAATGCAGGCGTTTTGAGAGGGGTCTTCACTCCTCAGTTAAGAGGCTCGTGGTGAGCCAACGGAAGATGAACTTCGTGGACGTGGTGGAGTGTGCTAGAAGTGTTGAGTTGCCCAGAGAGGCACAACGGGGTTCCAGGGTGTGGGAACCAAGGCAGCCGAGCACGGTGCCAAGTTACTCTTCATCTTCGGGGAGTTCGGGGAGCCAAGGGCGTAAGCGCCAGAGGGAGCAGTTTCAGTCCCAACGAAGCCATTCCAACCTTAGGCCCTCTGTTTCGTCGGGCTCGCGGAGCACTATTTCGAGGCCTCCAAGTGTATGTTTTCGATGCAATCAGCCTGGACACATCCGTACTCAGTGCCCGGTACCTCCTAAAGTTTGTTATACTTGTGGAAAAGAGGATCACATCTCGAGGAATTGTCCCCAAGGGGGAGGGACACGTAGCGAGGTTGGCTCGGTTCAGCAACCAAGGCAAGGACAGGGGCAGCAATCCCATGGGGCTCCACAACGACAGCAACAACCCCATTTTCGCCAAACTACTTCGGTGCAGGGTTCACAAACTGAGAAAGGGGCTAGTTCATCGGTACCAACGAATTTTGTTCGACGGGGAGGCGGGTATATGCAAGGGCATCAGGTTCCTGCTAGGGCCTACAATATCACTACTGCAGTGGCACCTTCGACTTCTCAGAGTCCAGACCCGTCGGTTGTAAGGGGTACATTTCTTGTATTCAACTCTTTTGCAAGAGTTTTATTTGATTCTGGAGCATCCCATTCATTTATTGCTGCATCATTTGCTTGTGACTTGGGTTTGGAGACCACGTTGTTAGACCCACCGTTGTATGTAGAGACGCCTATTGGGGGAAAATCACTACTTAACCGGGTGTGTAGAGACTGCGAGCTTATAATACTTGACCGCCGGTTTACTTATGACTTTATTGTATTGGGCATGACTGGGTTTGATGTTATTTTGGGTATGGACTGGTTGTCTACCCACCGTGCTATGATTGATTGTTTTAAGCGCAGAGTCCGCATTTGTTCGCCGGTTGATGGTTGTTTTGAGTTCTTTGGAGAACGCCGAGAACCGCTAGAACCTTATCTTTATGAACCCCAAGAGCGAGACTCCATTTATGCATTGTTGGCTAGTTTGACCCTCGATGAGAATGTACACGAACGGGGTGAGTTGCCGTTAGTGGTTCGAGAATTCCCGGATGTGTTTCCGGAGGAGTTACCCGGTCTACCTCCCAAGAGAGAGATTGAGTTTACAATAGACTTAATTCCGGGTACCTCACCAATTTCTATGCCCCCGTATCGGTTTGCTCCGGCCGAATTGAAAGAGTTGAAGATTCAATTGCAGGAGTTGCAAGATTTGGGTTTTATACATCCGAGTACGTCACCGTGGGGAGCTCCGGCCTTGTTTGCGCGGAAAAAGGATGGATCTTTACGGTTGTGTATTGATTACCGGAAGCTAAACCGTGTGACCGTGAAGAATAAATACCCTATGCCAAGAATTGACGACTTATTTGATCAACTCCGAGGAGCTAGGTGTTTCTCAAAGATTGACTTGAGGTCGGGATACCATCAGTTGAGAGTCCGGAGTGAGGACATCCCAAAGACTGCCTTTCGGACGCGTTACGGGCACTATGAGTTTGTGGTAATGCCATTTGGGTTGACTAATGCTCCGGCAACGTTTATGGATCTTATGAACCGTATCTTCCGTATGTACCTTGACCAGTTTGTGGTGGTGTTTGTTGATGATATCTTGATATACTCAGGTACGGAAGAAGATCACGAATCGCACCTTGCTATCGTTCTTGGACTTTTGAGGGAGCATCGGCTTTATGCTAAGTTGAGCAAGTGTGAATTTTGGCTTTCCGAAGTCAAGTTTTTGGGGCATGTAGTTTCACGAGGAGGAGTGTCTGTTGATCCGGGAAAGATAGAGTCAGTAATGAGTTGACAACGACCGAAGAACGTTTTTGAGATTCGGAGCTTCTTGGGTTTGGCCGGATACTACCGTCGTTTTGTACTTGACTTTTCTCGTTTGGCAGCACCTATGACCCGATTGACTCGAAAGGGAACGCGTTTTGTTTGGGATGACGCATGCGAGGCAGTGTTGAAGAGTTGAAGCGGCGTTTGACAAGCGCACCAGTGTTGATTGTACTCGGTGTATTGTGATGCATCGAACGAAGGACTTGGGTGTGTCCTGATGCAGACAGGACGAGTTGTGGCCTATGGGTCAAGGCAATTGAAGGTTCATGAACGGAATTACCCAACGCATGACTTGGAGCTTGCGGCAGTTGTGTTCGCACTGAAAATTTGGCGACACTACCTCTATGGGGAGAAGTTCGAGGTGTTCTCAGATCATAAGAGTTTGAAGTACTTATTCTCCCAGAAGGAGCTGAATTTGAGACAACGCCGTTGGATGGAGCACATAGAGGATTATGATTGTGAGTTGCAATACCACCCCGGAAAGGCAAATGTGGTAGCGGATGCTTTGAGCAGAAAGCCAATTCAATTGGCAAGTTTGGCCATTCGGAAATGGAAGATGGTAGAGGAGTTGGGGAATTATGCGATGTGTTTTGAGGAAGCAGGTGATGGGATGACGTTGTGTAATATGACGATTAAGTCCACCTTATCCAACCGGGTAGTGGATGCTCAACAACACGATGAGGAGACGGAGGAGTTGCGCCGGAAATTCTTAAGTGGTAATGCCCGTGATGGATGGATGATCTATGAGGACCGAGGCCTTCGCTTTCGAGGAAAGTTGTTTGTACCCATCTCTTGTCGGGAGGAGATTTTGAGGGAGTTTCATCATTCTCCTTTAGCTGTCCATCCAGGTGGAACGAAGATGTACCATGATTTGCGTCGGCAATCTTGGTGGTTTGGAATGAAGAAGGATGTGGCAAGTTTTGTGGCGAGGTGTTTGACATGCCAACAGGTAAAGGCCGAACACCAACGACCCGCGGGGGAGTTGCAACCCTTGCCAGTAGCGGAATGGAAGTGGGAACATGTGACCATGGACTTTGTTACGGGTTTGCCGAGGTCGCCGAGAGGGCATGACGCGATATGGGTAGTAGTGGACCGTTTGACCAAGACCGCTCACTTTTTACCAATTCGGGTTACTGATTCGGTGGGGAAGCTGAGTCGACTGTATATTCATGAGATTATCCGTTTGCATGGGATTCCCGTTTCTATTGTGTCCGACCGAGACCCTAGATTTACGGCACGGTTTTGGCAGAGTTTGCAAGCGGCACTTGGCACGAACTTATTGTTTAGCACTGCTTACCATCCCCAGACCGATGGGCAATCCGAGCGTACGATTCAGATTCTTGAGGATATGCTTCGGGCATGTGTTTTGGACTTTCGGGGAAATTGGGAGGACCACTTGCCTCTTGTCGAGTTTGCCTACAACAATAGCTATCAATCAAGCATTGAGATGGCACCGTTTGAGGCTTTGTATGGTAGGCCATGTAGATCACCCGTGTGTTGGACCGAGTTGGGTGAGGCAACACTTGTGGGGCCGGACTTGATAGGAGAGACTACCGAAAGTATGAAGTTGATTCGCAAGCAACTTGCAAGGGCGCAAGAGAGGACTACGGAGTTAGTCAAGACAATCCGCCAACGATTACTTACCGCTCAAAGTAGACAGAAAAGTTATGCGGATCGACGCCGTCGTCCATTATCATTTGAGGTGGGAGACCATGTGTTCTTGAAAGTATCGCCACGACGGGGTTTGTCACGATTTGGGCGGAGGGGAAAGTTGTCACCGAGATATATCGGACCGTTTGACGTCATTGAGAGAATTGGAGAAGTTGCTTACCGTTTGGCCTTGCCCCCAAAGTTATCGGGTGTGCATGATGTATTCCATGTCTCGATGTTGAGGAAATACGATCCGGATCCTTCTCATGTTTTGGAGTGGTCCGAGTTGGAGCTAGAGGTTGATGCATCTTATGGAGAGCAACCGATTCGTATTCTAGATGCCCGAGAGCAAGTGTTGAGAGGTAAGACGATACCCTTGGTTCGGGTATTATGGAGCAACCAAGGTAAAGAGGAGTCCACGTGGGAGCGTGAGGATGAGGTTCGGGAGAAATACCAGCATTTGTTTAACCCGTGACTTCTATGTACTTATCATTTGATTGATGGGTTGGGGCGTGTTGCCACCCTGTTGTGTGTTTACTTGTAATACATTCTTGACTATGAGCTATAGAACTTGAAATGTGACTATGCGTTGATTGTTATGTACTCGATGAGCACGGTGCGTGCATGCTTGTTATATATGCTTGATCGATGTTACTTGAACATGAAAACTTGATAGTTGACATCCGTTGAGCTTTGTGAAAGCACGGATTGGTTTATGGTAAAGATTGAGAAATAGCGGTGTGTCCGTATCTGGAAGTATCTGTGTCTGACTTGTGGATTATGTGTAGAGGTGTCGGTATCGGCGCGTTGTTTTAAATTTCGAGGACGAAATTTCTTTAAGGAGGGGAGGATGTAAGGACCCGAAAAATTTGAGTTTTTAAAATAATTATTTGAAAGTTTATTTTGAATAAATAAATTTGATTCGGTGTGTTTTATATCGGGTTATGATTTTAGGAACCGAGCCCGGAGTCTTTTACGTTATTTCGTGCGCGAATCCTCACTTAGCAAATTACGTGGGTACCCTTGGGAGGTTAAAAGATCAGATTTTAGAGGGGGAAAGGGAACTCCCCCATTTTACCCCAAAAACCTCTCTCACTCCCCCTTGAGCTCTCACCTCTCTCTACCCAAATCCACAAATTTTCCTCACCATTTCCGAATCCCTCGGAGATTTAGGAGCTTTGCACCGTATTTAGCAAGGACTTGAAGTTGGATCGTGGATTGAAGCTCGGGAGGCGCGGATTTGAGCTTTGGAGCATCCACCGAGCTAGGGCTTTCTCCTTTGGCCAAATCTTCCATTTCAAGGCTTGAGGTAGGGATTTCTATCTTCTATTATGTGTATGTAATGTGTTTTGGTGCCTGTTATGTGGTAGATTTGTGGTTTGGGGCGTAGTAGATCGAGTGAAAAATTTGGAAATCGCGATGATTTCTGCACAGGTAGCGCTACCTTGTTTTTGATGTAGCGCTCCTGGTGCTTCTGGACGTAGTGGTATCGCTACCTTGCTTTCGGTGTAGCGCTACCGAGGGCTTGAGGGTAGCGCTACCTTGTTTGTGGTGTAGCGCTCCTGAGGCTTCTGGAATGAAGACTGGTTCCTTTTGATATTCTGATTTTATGTCCGTGGTATATTACTTAGTGGAATACTATTAATCGGTAGTTTGATGTGAGTATGGATTGTTGGGAATTGTTATGTGTGATTGAGATGATTGAATGTGACATGCATTCTATTGACTTAACATAAGTCGTCGTGAATGATAAATGTAATACTAGCCTCCATCGGGAGCGGTGCTAGGAAAAATAATGAGACTAGCTCCCGGTCGGGAACGTGCTAGGAGACGCCATGAGTCGGCATTGTCTAGCCTCCGTTGGGAGAAGTGCTAGGGTATAAACTATCCTGACGCCATGAAACGGCATTGGCTAGCCTCCGTTGGGAGATGTGCTAGGATATATGTATGACCATTGATTTGGCACGATACGATGCCTTGTCTGGCCTCCGTTGGGAGAAGTGTCAGGGGTATGAATATCTTGACTTGCGTAACTGTATTTGAAGGACATTGGATGTGAGAAATGGTTGATTGTGAGGTGTGGTTGTTGTATGTGTAGTGACGAACGACGAAATGTCATTCGTGTGGTTGAATGTGGCTTACGACAGTGATGCATTGTTACGCCATAATAATTGTGCATACCATGCATATCACATATGCATAATCTTGGCATAGATTTTCCTACTGGGCTTGTAGCTCAACCCCTCCATTTTCAGGTACCGTTGCGGAGGAGTAGCATGGATTGCTTGGCGTGCCATCTTTTGATTAAGACTAGTGGAGAAGATGTTTAGCATCTGCATGAAAAATCTTTTGGGGTAGATGCAACATTACTCTATATGTATTCTGTTAACTCAAGTGGGACTTCTCATCTTTTAGAAACTTTTGAATTGTGTAACTTGGGCCGGTAGTGCCCCTTGACTTGGAAATGGACCTTTATGGAGTTATGAGTAATATTTTGTGATTTTAAATTATATAGAAATTTGGGGCGTGACACGACATTTGGCCTCCGATGGGAGATGCATTAATATACTTCAATGTGGTCTAGTCACCGAAGGGTGATACGCCAGTTGGAATGTGACAATGGAATTAATATGAGAACTATGGACTGATTGGTCAGTTTGACTTACCGTTTTATATTCAAGATGTTGTAACCGTACTTTAGGGACTTGTGGATCATTGCCATACCATATGAAACTCTTATGTATTGAATGCTTGTTCGCTCAGTTACGTTGTGAGTTGGTAATACTCTAAGGGACATGATGTGAATGAAAGACGAGGATTGATTGAGTTCTGTGATAGACGTTAACCACTTGAACGATATGGGAAATTACTTGGCTAAACTCCTTTGGGAAATGTACTAGGAAAATAAACACTATGAGACTAGTATCGACGGGAAAGGTGGTAAGGGAATGATGGTTTAATATTTAACGGTGGTTTATTAATGGAACCCGTGAGCCGTGAAATGGCTATATAGTCTAACGGTTAAATAACGGTGTTATTCTTGGATTATTGAACATGTCGTTGTGCTCACTCTTGTGCGTTCATGTTTTATACTATTTCATGTCACGTTCATGTATTGTTGGTGATGTGGTTTCGGTTGTCCGCGGTGACGGGTGTCCTGCGTGTTGAATAGAAGGATGTGACGTCGAATGTGATGTGAGTTGCATGGGGAGCTCGTATCGCATGTCTTTCTTTTGTCAGTTAGTGTGGACAAACCTTGGTGAACTGTATAATTTTGTACGAAGGGAAAAACTTATATATTTTGATATGAGATAAGTTTTAAACATAATTTTTAATCAATTGTTTAACATGTTATCCTATACGAGCTTCGGCTTATGTTTTGTTGTAAAAACCTTTTTCAGGTAAAGCTGTGGATCCTATCAAGAGTTGAGCTATTGGATTATGCTTTCTTAACTTCAGTCAAGCATGTATATCTCAGTATTTTATTACAGTGTAACCTAGTACAATTTAAATGTAAAGTTTTTAATTTGAGATTCAATGTAATAACAAAAGGTACATTGAGAGAGATTGTTGTAATAAAACAAAATGTGTAGGTTGGTTATTTAATGGGAACGCTCCTTGGTATTTAAATTTTATTGTATTTTAATTCTTTTAATGGTTTTATCATACCCCGAAGTTTGGGGCGTGACATTTCTTTTATTGAGACGAACCAACAAAATACAAACAATTAGTAAAAAAATTAAAAATATCACTAAAGACAAAAAATAAGTAAAAAAAGACAATATTGTGTCTTATTTTTTATTTTTCGTTAATTTTTTTGTGTTTTGTTGATTCGTCGCAACTAAAAATATATAAAAAGTATAAAATCATGTCAAAAAAGTTTTAAAAAAAAAAACTAAAGACAAAAATTAAGTTAAAAAAAAAGCCATGTTTTGGCATATTTTTAATTTTTTTACATGATTTTATACCTTTTTATATTTCTTTCGTCGAGACGAACAAACAAACCACAAAAAATTTATGAAAAATAATGAATACAAAAAATTTAAATAATGATGAAGAAAATTAATTTAAATAATTTAGGCTAAATAGATTATACATTTTCTAATCGAATAGGGGAAGTAAAGTGAAAAAATGCTATGGATAATATCATCCTTTGTTTTCAAATAAAATAATTAGAACATATAATGTTATCTGTTGGTTTGAAATATTGTCTGTGATTTTGTTATTTATGTCTTTAATAAATAACTTATCTGTGTTTTTGTTGATCTAACTGATAAGTTTATTTTTTTGCAATCTTCATGTCTTTAACAGAAATAAAATAAATAGAGCAAATACTGTTACTACAGTAGTTTAATTGCATTATATATAGCTTGCACTATCTTATAATGTTATCTGCTACAATTTAATTGTAGTATATATAGTTTGCATTATCTTATAATATTGTTATCTGTTGCAACATTATCAGATAATATTAACTACAACAGTCATAGATAACATTACTAGATAATGTTATGTGATAAAATTATTTGTGATCCACTTTCTCCATTGGGATTGTGATAATTATAGAATTATCTCAATTTGGCCTAACTTATATAGATTAAATATTTTTTGACTTTATTCAAAAAAATTGTATTTTTTATTTTTGCATAATTGTTTTGTAGCTTATTGGATCTTCTTGACAAAATGAATTAAAAAGTATCAAATTATGTCAAAAAGTAAAAAAAAAAAAAAAAGGAAAAAAAAACTAAAGATGAAAAATAATTTCAAATAGACGTTGTTTTGATTTTTTTTTTTTTTGTATTTTTTGAATTTTCTTAGTTTTTAAAATATTTTTATACTTTTCTGAAATCTCTTCTCAATCAAAATGAACCAATAACTATCAAAAAATTTGACGCAAAATAAAAAATTAGGAAAAAGTTCAAATAAGGACAAAAACAATGAGAAAATAATTCAATAATTACCACAATCTAAAGTTTTTATTTTTTTATAATTTTTTATGTTGCATTAATTTTTTGTTGGTTGTTAGTTAGTCTTGGTAAGAGATTTCAAAAAATGCAAAATTATGTTTAAAGACTAAAAAAAAAAAAGAAGTCAAAATAGGATATGTTTTAATTATTTTTCGTCTTTAGTATTTTTTTAAAATTTTAGATATAATTTTATATATTTTAGATTTCTTTTATTGAAACGAACCGACAAACCTCAAAAAATTGATGAAAATATAACAAATACGAAAAAAATTTGTATAACATCAAAAATAACAATTTAGATAATTTAGGTCTAATTAGATACTTTGTGTCTTTGAAATAAGATTGGCTTGTTTGGTGCAAGAGTATTTTTGAAACTATCGTGACAAAAGGATTTCTAGCTACAGTTTACTATTAGATGGACTAATTGCATTACAAGTTCCTTGTTGTGGACTTTCAGCTAAGAGTCCCAAAAAAACAAAGACTAAACTATATGGCTTAAAGAAGGACACTATAGCAAATAAGGAACTCGTCACAGTAGTTACGAATGGTACAAATAAAACATATATGGACATGATCCCCACCAATATTTTAGTCCCTTGTCAGGTCAGTATTGAAGTCAAATATATAATCTAAAACCATAGGTCCTGGGTAAATAGAGATTTGTCAATATCAACTGAGTGGTTAATGGAAGAAAGTTGGATAAGAATCAGAGTTCCTAAGTGGAATTCCTAGAAACATTAAAGAACAAAACATAACATACTTATGTGTTATCTTACTTTTCAGTTTTATTTTGATATTGTTTCATCTGTCATATATCATGTTGCATGTTTATTAACATTTGGGTTTGTCTTTCGGGGAATTTTAATTTATTATTGAGTTTTATTACTCATTGGAGTAACTTCTATGTCATTGATGTATCAAAGCAGACATAGAACTGCAGACGGAGGATCTACTTGAGCAGGAAGTGCTAGGAGCTACTGTTGTTGGGGAGTTAATCACATAACTATCGTACCCTTAGTTCACTCTGCTATTTATTTTGAATTTCAGTGTAAACTGTTTGGCACTCAAAAGTGCATGTATTCTATGTCAAAACCCCGCGACTTGCATGTTTATTGTTTATCAAATGGATATTGATATACTTTGACTATCTAACGCACATTCGAATGGTTAGTGTGAAAATGAGCATTGTGTAGTGTTTTTACAAGCCCAAAGATGTGATCAAGAACCAAGAATCAGGGCATGAAGTGGAGGGAAACAACATCAGACTTTTAAAGACAGTGCCCCAAATTACCGGTAATAAGTCCCAGACTACCGGTAATAGGGTGCTTTGCTTAAGTGAAGAAGAAGTCAGTACCCCAAACTACCGGTAGTAGAAGGCAAAGATCCACATGAAGAAAAGTCAGTGCCCCAAACTACCGGTAGTAAGGACACCAACTACCGGTAATACGAGGCACTGGCCCAATTGAAGAACTACCGGTAAAATGAGGGCCCAGAAGCGCACAAATCAAATCTGAAGCAACAGGCGGGATATAGGGGATTCTATTTTTGATTTGAAAAGATATTCAGTTCTGATTTTTAGCCTTATCTTAGGGGATTCTATTTTTGATTTGAAAAGATTTTCAGTTCTAATTTTTAGCCTTTTCTTTAGGGATTCCTAAATGAGATTAGAGAATCTTTTGATCTCTATAAAAGGATAAGGAACCCTAGGGAAAAGGGGATCAAGCTTTCCATTAAGTTTTATTCTAGTTTTTCCTTAGCCGTTTTTCATTCTGTTTGAATTCGAATTTCCAGATTTGAGCATAGTTAAATAAAAGTTCTTCAAGTTCCTGTTTCACTTATTATTCATTGATTGTTCTATCTTTTCATTTTCCTGTTATTAATTTCTCATGGATTCCCTCATATCCATGAGGAACTAATCCTTCAAGGATCCAATTCGACGGTGAAACGTTGAACTATGGCTTAAGGTAATTCAATCCTCGTCTATGGTATTCAATTTCCGGTATCGTTTGAATAATCAAGTTATATTATGAAATCAATTAAAAGTTTTTGTAAAAGGTTTTTGCTTGTGTGTAGACAATCTTTTGGCACACACAATTCTTGGATCTATACAAGGTTTTAATTCGAAACCCTAAATTCTTACTTGATTATTGAATTGATACCAATATTTCTTAAATCTCCACAAATAAATTATATTCCTGATTATCCGACGAAGGTTCGATGTTATAGAACCAGAGTTGAGTTATATTTTTGAGGATTGGATTATTCCGAGTCACGGTCAACGTGGATCTTGAGAATTGGGTCCTGTTTGTTAAACCTTTGATAAATCGTTCTTAAGTTCATCACAGTATTTTCACCACAACTAAAATTTCAAAACCCATCTCTCTCCCTTCCGATAAACTTTCAAATCACTCGTTTCCCTGTGGATTCGACTCCGGACTTCCGGATTTATTATGCTACAACCGATCAACTGATCCTACGCTTGGGATACATCTTAATTGACATCGGTTGACGACAAGCATAAACTCCAAAAGGCGTATTTTAGTCAATTTACATTTCAAACACATCACTTTGAATGATGTTTGCTTTGGACAAGAAAGAAGGTTTTTCTGTTTAATTCTTATTTTCAATAATAAAATAAAATTTAAAAATATTCCGAGAATTCAGGGCAATACATATTTCAATATATATTATCTGCCGGAGTTAGTTATTGGTTTCACTGAATAAGACAAGCCATCCCTTTGGTGTGGTTTTTGAAATGTGGAATTAGGGTTTGGGTTGCTGATGAATAAGGATGTTGAAGATAAATCACTCATCTTATAGAAGTAAAAAAATGAAAGCCAGAGGTGATGAGTGCAATCATAGAACGACAAAATTGTAAGTGTATGCTCTTAGAGGGTTAGTTTGGGCATTCAAATTATAGATAAGCATGACATTATCAACTTTTTTGTTTTAACATCTATTAATTTATAAGAATTTATCAGACAACATTGTCAAGTAAAATAAGAGAAACAGTATAATTTTAAAATAAATCTCTTTAACTGTAAGAAACATCAAGGGAGGTTACTTAAATTTACCCAACTAACAACCTGTTTGTGAACAATCGTCGTTTTTCAATTTGAGAATTTCTAGTGCCCCGATCATGCTTGTTACTTATGTAAGGGTCGAGCCAGTTTACACGCGCCGAATTTACCATTCATTTGCGAGAATTTCAATTAAAGTCAAATCAAAACTCTATATAAATTTAGCCAATAAAATTGATAGCCCGTAAAAAATTTCGAAAAACAATCATTTAAATTCCAAATCTTAAACATCAATCTAACTCCTTTGTTCTAGCAAAAAAAAATCTAACTCCTTAGAATTATAACGAAAGGGCCTACTGACGGATCCTATCTCTAAAAAAGGAAAACATTTGTTAAGAAAGTAATACTATTATTACGTAACAGTATTATTAATTAACAAAAGATTATGTACTGCATCACCAGTAAAGAGTGTATACTTCGCACTCACATTCCACTATTTAGTTAATTATTTTATTTTTATTTATTTTTTATGTATTTCTTATTTTTATGATTTATTAGTTCTTCTTGACGGAAGCAATCTAAAAAATGTAAAATTATGTTCAAAGTTTAAAAAGAATTCACTGAAGACAAAAAAATAAGCCCAAAAAATCATCTTTTGAGATTTTTTTTGTCTTTTTCTGAATATTTTTTATTTTTTTAACATAATTTTTTATTTTTTTAATATCTCTTATCAAGACGAATTAATAATTATAAAAAATTAATATAACATAAAAAATGTAAAAAAATTTCAAACAAATATAATAATCCAATAATTACCACGGTCTAAATAAGGAGCTCGCAATTAATTAAATAAAAGACAAGGTATCCAAAAAGTTTTGTTTTTTATGTTTTTAATAATCAAGGGCATGATGCCATCACCATTGCAAAAAATATATATACACGTCGATTAGTTTTAATATAAAATTGTCAAATCATGTATTGCAGATTATAAGAAGAAGATAAACACTTCTCAAATTAATTACCCATTTGGATTATGGTATTTATTGAATTATTATCTAATTATTTTTCTTCTTTATTTGAAATTTTTTTTATAATTTTTATTTTGCATCAATTTTTAGTTTTTTATTGGTTCGTCTCAATGAAAGGAACCTAAAAATTACAAAATTATGTTAAAAAAAAATTCAGAAAACAAGAAAAATAAACCAAAACGGGGTCCGTTTTTATTTATTTTTCATCTTTAGTGAATTGTTTTTAGCTTTCGGGCATAATTTTGCGCTTTTTAAATTTCTTTCGTCGACATAAACTAACAAACATTAAAAAATTGATGGAAACATAAAAAATACAAAAAATTATAAAGACAAAAAAATAAATACCATAAGCCAAATAGATAAAGCACACAAGTTCATACCGGTAGTGGATTGTGTGTATACTTAGCTAAAAACAGTTTATATTATTATTTTTAAAATTATTTTAAATTTATCTTAACGAGAAGAGTGGATAAGTATGAAAATATATATCCGAATTGAAAAAATTTAAATAAGATGATGCTAAAAACACTAGAAGTAGTAATTATGTTTTCCAAACTTTTTTTTTTGTCATTAGTGATTTTTTTGGTGTACTTTTAGTCTTTTTTTTATACTTTTTTTGTCAGGAGGAATCAGTAATCTAAAAAGTTTGACGCAAAATTTTATAAAAATTGAGAAAAATGTCAAAACAATGATATTTATATCAATTAATTTAGGCTTTAGTCAAGTAGATACGTGTACAAGTCGATTTTTGTTAAAATCTAAATAGCTTGTGACCTTTTCTTAATATATTTTGTAATATTATTGTTTTATTAATTTTTAAAAATAAGAAAAATGAAAAAAAAAAAATATATGGGCCCTATTGTGTGTACAACGACAAAAACAAAATACTTTTGAAAACTCCACAATTCCTCCACACTTCGGAAATCTCTCGTTTTTTGTTTGGCTATAAATTGGAAATAACAGTTTCCATGACGATTCACCGAAAGAGTTGGGTAATCTTCAGCGGCTGAAGTTTATAAAAGCGGAGTTCAACAACTTTGGTGGACAGATACCGTCATGGTTGGATGCCTTACCATGATTTTTGGGGTGATGCTATAGTATCCGAACACGATTTTTTATAATGAGCTGCAGCAAGTCATTATATGGATTAAAGAGAAATATGTCATTATACTATGAGCCATTTTCGATCAATTTTTTACTATGGATTAATTCTTGACCTGCTCATAATATCCCAACCCCGCTGCACATTCATCTTCTTGCTTTTGGGGTGCTGCTATATCAAAGCTATAGAATATTTTTGGTTTGCTTCTTTAGATATTGGTTCCATCTAAATCGGTTTTTCCTTTCTTGGTATCTTCGATTGAGAAAGTGTGTTCATGAATATATAAATGTGAATGTGTGGTACAAAATAGTGATAAATGTGAATGCACCATTTGTCTTGACTCTTTGTATACAAGGTATCCATTACCTGCCCACTAGATGTTTGATAAAATGCCTTAGTGATAGCCCATGTGAATGGTACAAAAATGGTGATAATTTCTAAGTCAATTTTAGGTACTTATATCTTTCTATTTTCTTCATTTCTATATGGTAGTTTTTTTTAATTCTTCGGTCACTGTGGAGTCTGGAATCCACTCTGGACTTCTCGAGTTGATGAATCGGATCTTCTTGAAGAATCTGCAAAACACTCAACACTAAATTAGAGCGCACCGGTGGTTGGATTTCCGGTGGGCACTCCGACGATCAAGTTAGCTCTTTAGGAAGAGATGAAATAACTTGAAAGTATAGTTCTAGCGCGAGTATGCATGTACCTGTAGTAGGAGTGCCGTTGGGGTATTTATAGAGTAGGAATCCAACCGTTGCCGGTATGTTCGGCCCAGTATGTAGGACGTGGTCCGAAGATTGCGGGGGGTACCGCCACGTGTTCCACGTTCGCGTGGATCGGAAGGGTGGCTTGCACGTTCCCCCATAAAGCGGAGAACGTGTATTCGTGTCTAGGAACCGAGTTACAGGGCATCTCTTAGACGTCCTGGTCAAGAAACCGCCAAAGGGGATTCTGGCCGAGTGACGATTGCCGAGCATTGAGCAGCCGAAGATCGGTGGGGATAGTGATTCCACCGTTCGGAATGGCCGAGCTCCAAACTCGTTCGGAACGGCCGAGCAAAGGCTCCAGCCGATAGGTTGTTCGGCCCAATCCCAGGATAATTACTGGTGAGTTTGGGCTTCGCAGAGCCCCTGAATATGATGCGGCTGTTCATGGGCCGGGGGCCCATTAATGATTATGCCGGCCTACTACACCGGCCTACTACAGTCACTATTTCCAATAACACATATCAAAGTTATGAAAAGCGCGCATAAGCGCGAGGCTTAGTCAGGCGTAGGTTCGGTGCTTTCAGGAGGGCTAGGTGAGGTATATTCGATGGAGCACAAGCTTTTCAGGCATACGCCCACAAGGAGCGTGCTTTGTGAAAAGTAATCGAAAATGGCTTTTTACCCTAATATTGGGTCTCTCTCTCTCTCTCTCTCTCTCTCTCTCTCTCTCTCTCTCTCTCTCTCTCTCTCTCTCTCTCTCTCTCTCTCTCTCTCTCTCTCTCTCTCTCTCTCTCTCTCTCTCTCTCTCTCTCTCCAATCCACCATCAGCAGCCAACTATCGCAGCTCTCTAGATCTCTCTATCTCGATCGACCCCCACCACCCAGTCATATAATCAAGTATATGTATGTGTATATATATATATATATATATATATATATATATAAACGTGTATAAACATATATCTACATATAAATGTATATAAGCATATATCAATAATGTATTTTCTTTTCCTCAGCATATCTCTATAATGTATATAGTATACACTCAAATATATATGCACTGTGTATATATCTATAATGTATTGATACGGTGTATTTTTGTTTTTTTGCTAGATATATTCACTGTGTTTTTTTTTGCTATATCTTTCTACATTTCACTCTTTCACTTATATGATTTTTACTTTTATAGCACGATCCAAAAGTAGAATAGACAGGCTCATCCTGAGAAAAAACTATTCCCGCTGAAAATGGAAGCATTATAGGAACTTAAGATAAAGACGTTGCATTAGATTGCCTTGGTTAAATTGATCTCTATGATCAATGGTTAGTCGACTTGTACATGTTCCTGATAACTGATACATTATTCATTGGTTTTATAATATTTACTTGGCTCTTATGCAGGTAAAAAAAAAAAAAAAGAATTTATTATTGGAAATGAATGTGCACAATTAGAGCTGAGACATTTAAATTACAGAAGCTAATACATGAATATTTAGGTTACCGCACGCTTTTCCCGATCGAAATCAAGCAGGTTTTCCATGCAGAAGATTTGGCTCAGCATGTTCTATTCGATACAGGTAGGAGAAGAACCCGATCGGGATATCCGGGCACTGGCCTCACTTTAGCAAGCAATGCCTAACTTCTTAGCTCAGCTTTCCTCGGAATCGAACACTATACGAAAGAGCAAGCTAATACCCGCTCAGTCCGAGAAGGGGCCAGATCTTCAATCAAATGATGGGGTTCTCTCCCGACACCCTGAATATAGATCTTCGGGGAGAACCGGCTAGCTCTGGGTTCGAGTGGCATTTCACCCCTAACCACAACTCATCCGCTGAGAAGATCAGTCGGTTCGAACCTCCACTTAGTTTCACCCAAGCTTCATCCTGGTCATGGATAGATCACCCAGGTTCGGGTCGCTTCCCAATGGTATGTTCCGGGTTCGTTTAGATAATGAAGATCTTATTCTAGGTTATATTTCAGGAAAGATACGACGTGGTTTTATACGGATACTACCAGGAGATAGAGTCCAAATTGAAGTAAGTGGTTATGATCGCGATTTTAGTAAATAACCAAATATAATACTTGGTCTAAGGGTCAAGTTGGTAAACGAACAACGACTGTGGTGGCGTTAGCATAGTATATGTTGTTGTGTATAATGTGTCATATTCACAGTCTATTTCGCAGATTATTATATTGCATTACAAATAGTATATATAATAGATGAGCACATGTTCATATATTTTTATTGCAATTGACAAATTTTGGTTTCTTTTTATATATTTCTCTTTTATTTTGTAAATACCTATTTGTGTATTAAGACTGCATTCAAACTTCTCAATTTCCTGAATAATACTCTCATTCCTATAACACATTACTTTGCATGTAATAATCCGTAATTTTAAAATAATTTAAAATTAATATTTGATATTTACTTAGAGTGTTTCACTATTTAAGTTAGGAGTTTTAAAAATTCAAAAAAATTAAAAAAAATTATTTGAAAAAAATAATTAAAAAATAAAAAATAAAAAAATATTATTTTAATAGGTAGCTCAAGCGAGATATAGGCCGCTCGAGCGATCTATCATTTTCAGAAACTTCGAAAATGGCATCTTTTGGGATTTCTTCGAATTCATGGTTATTGAATGAGATTTTTCCGATTAATTAACGAATAAACTTCGGATTCCTTTCGTTTTAATGGCAAATAAACGGATTTAAATCGAATTTGATGACGAATTAGTAGGGATTTTATGAGAATTCAATTTAGGGATTTCATGGTAATCAATTGGGTTTTAATTTGAACATTATGAGGGATTTTCCCCTCGAACCTATAAATAGGACGGCTAATCGTTGGGTTTTAGACGTACAATCGAAATTCAGAAGGTTAGAGAGAGTATTGTGAGGTGTTGGGAGAGAAATCCAAAAGAAATTTGAAAGTGTTCTTGAAGAGAGAGAAAGTTGGGTCGAAGTTTCTTCACCAAAATTCGTTCTCATCGTCAACGTTTTCATCAAATTGAGGTAGGATTGCTTACCTACCAACCTTAGAATGTTCAATTTCAGTGTTATTGCATGATTTTATGATCTGTTGGTTGTTCTATTGAATTTTTATGGTTTTATTCGTATGAAATGTTCAGTTCTGTAAATTCCAGAATCTGGGGAAGACGATGGCTCGCTCGAGCGAGATTTGGGCCGCTCGAGCGAGGTTGATGTGAAAATTTTGAATTTTCAAAAAAAAAAAAATTTTTTTGTAATAGGCCGCTCGAGCGAGCTTGAGGTCGCTCGAGCGAGATGCAGAAATTTTTAAAGTTTTAAATTCGGACAGTAAACTTGTTTTGGCCGCTCGAGCGAGGTAGGGTCGCTCGAGCGACCTGTTGATTTACAAAGCAGAATTCCAGCATGTTTAATGTAACATTCGAGTACATCGGCTATGATTATATTCTGTAAGTTGTTCACCAGATAGCATGAACGCTCTCACATGTATCCACTATGCTTTGATTATGTCCTCGAATCCTTATGGGATCTCGTGGGAGTTGAAAATGTCGTTAATATGCATTGATGCCTAACATGTGTAGATTGTAAATGTTAAATTTCAATGCGTTGTTGGTTGTAGAGAACAACTTTAATGAAACTTGAAGATTGAAACTTGTGGTTATGCCGGGTATGGCCGTCGTGCTGCCCGATGCCGGACGTCGTTCCGAAGATACTATGGGGTAACCAGTCCCACGTGTATGGTTGATTACCGGACGTCGTTCCGAAGATACTAAGGGGTAACCAGTCCCACATGTATGGTTGATGCCGGACGTCGTTCCGAAGATACTAAGGGGTAACCAGTCCCACGTGTATGGTGGATTACCGGATGTCATTCCGAGGTATGCTAAGGGGTAACCAGTCCCACATGCAGCTTGCTTACCGGGTTCAAGCCCCGAGGTATGCTAAGGGGTAACCAGTCCCACATGCAGCTTGCTTACCGGGTTCAAGTCCCGAGGTGTACTAAGGGGTATACAGTCCCACGTGCATGCTCCGGCCGTCGTGCCATGTGACAGGGCGTCGTTCCACTTAAACAAGATAATGAAAGCGGAAAAGAGCATAATTAACCCGACGTGTTTACTACTTATTTTTATTTGGTATCAGCATGTGTTGTTATTTATTGTTTATCCATATGAACTGTTGTATGTTGTATGTCTTTGGGTTCGGTTTTTCGAGTAGTCTGTCCTACTGAGTTTCATTACTTATGGGTACAACTTCTTTGCCCCTGGTGTTTTGTAAAGACCCGGAAAATTTTGAACTTTTTATAAATAAAATAAATAAATTAAATTTATATTTGGGGTTATTCGATTGACTAGTTATCAAGTGTTTCGCAATTTTAGTTATAAGACCCGAGCCTGGGGTCTTTGGTTTTATTTCGCGCGGGTTACGTACGTGGTATTTTTATGTGGGGGCCCATGTGGGGGCTTAATATCAGATTTTTGGGGGGGGGGGGGGGGGGGGGGGTCTTTGGGGGAAAGGAACAAAACACAAACACCCACTTATCTCTCTCTCCCTCCACCATATCTCCCTCCACCTTCTCTCTACCACCACTACCAAACCATCCCGCCATTTTCGAATTCCTTTGGGATAGAGCTTGCTTGGGTCGTGCTTGACGTGGAATCGAAGACGGATCGTGATTTGGAGCTCGGGAAGGAGAGATACGGAGCTTGGAACTTGGGGTTTTCATCTCTTCGCCAAATCCTTCGATTCAATGCTTGAGGTAGGGATGTCTCACCTCTATTATGTGTATATGTATGGTATTGGTAGTTGATTTCATGCTTGGATTGGTTTTTGTGGTGTTTTTGGCCGAATCGATCGAGAGACGAACTTCTGTGCGAACTGAGATCGACCAAGTCGCTTGAGCGACTTGGGCGTCGCTCGAGCGACCTTGGAAGTCGCTCCAGCGACTGTCCAGCGACCTTCCAGCGACATTTACTGATTTTTGGCCCGTCTAGCGACTTGGGCTTCGCTCGAGCGACTTGTCGGGCGACCGGTACTGATTGTTTCCACCCTAAATTGGGATTTTGGGATATTTAAGAGTACTTCCATTCATAAATTTCGTTTCTCTTTCACCATGAGATTGAATTGTGATTGGCGTGATATGTGTATGGCCGGTACAGGGTCAAACTATGAATTTGTGTTGCATCGACATAATATGATTTCTAGCCTCCGACGGGAGTTGAGCTAGTTATGTGATTTCTAGCCTCCGACGGGAGTTGAGCTAGTTATATGACTTCTAGCCTCCGACGGGAGTGGAGCTAGTTATGTGTTGTCTAGCCACCAACAGGTGATGTGCTAGTTGGAATATGACAACTGAATCGGTTTGGAAACCGTGAAATGATCAAAGTGGTTGACATGCAAATTTTGGTTATGGACTAATGGATTACCTGTCATACATGCGTTGTTATGAATTATTCATGAAGCATGCCATATCATTCATATTCATGTAATATTGGTGTAGATATCTCTACTGGGCTTTTACCTCACCCCTTCATTCTTTCAGGTACCGTTCCAGAGACTTGACATGGATTCCATGGATGCATGGTGGTGCATGTTTTGAGGAGGCTTTCATATAGGAGTTACATAGCATCTTTAGAACTATTTTTGAAAGATGTAAACTAATTCCTCTTTTGTCCCTTCATTGTATTTGAAAGCAAATGGTGTCGAATTTGTTCAAACTATATTTTGGGGTGATGGGCCGGGAGTGCCACCCATGAATTGTGATATTTGAAATATTTTATCAATGAGGGATTTTAGAAATTGTATTTTGGGCTATTGTGAGGTTTTTTTTAACGATGAATATGATTATGTTATGTATCTGGAAATCAGGGCGTGACACGTTTCATGCCAGACGTAGAAGTGCATATAGAGGAACCGATCGTATTAGAAGAGCTGGAGATTACTGGAGGAGAGACTTTCACCTGGTTGCCTTACCCGTAGATTAGTTTAAGGTTTTAGTTTATCTTAAATAAATTTGTAAACCTGAAAGGGTATTTTGGTCAATTCAGTTTACAACTTGTTTTACTTAAATGTTTAGCGCTGGAATAACTTATCATTAAATAAAAGTTAGTTTCTTTCGATAATTTATTTTGATACAAAAATTGGTTTAAATAAAAAGAAAATTAGTTTAAATAAAAAAAATTAACGTGAAAATTTAACGTGCCAAAAGTTGGGGCGTTACAACTTGGTATCAGAGCTTAGGTTTGACCTCCCTGCGACCGTGGGTAGATGGGTAGCACACATTTCCGAGTTTTGTGTTTTCCTACGCTAGTTAGAGGACTGGGTTAGATTTACTATTGTGAGTTATTACGATACTACTGTAAGTCTAATATATAACTATTTTGTCCATTGTCAGATGTCGAACTCCGGATCCAGCAATGTGCAAGAAGTGTATCTTTTGTTTGGGGGTAACCCCAAGGATTATGCCGAGTGGATTGAAGATCCAGTTGAGAAGTTTCCAGAGGAGGCTCTAGTAGAGGCAGCACCGGTATTTGGTCCACCTCAGCAGCCCTTTGCACCACACCATGCTGCTATTCTTGCTGGTTGGGCTGATTTGCCTAATTCGGAGCCTGCTGTAGAGGAGCAGGATGAGGAAGAGGAGATGGAGGAGATTCTTATCCAGGTTATCCCGCCACCGGCACCAGAGCCGGAATGGGATAATCGAACTTGGGGACGGACCCGCACACCAGTGTACCCTGCAGGAATGGGCGCGTAGGGCAGCAGTATCGGGTAGATGTACCTGATGGCTTCAGGTTTATATGGGGTAATCTGGTACCTATGGATTGGTGCCAGAAGGAGAAGCCAATGGACGAGCGTAGGATTGTTACTCCTCATGAAGGGGTAGATTTCACGGACATGGATACCTATACTGAGATTTCGATTGAAATCTTAAAGATAGCTGCCCGCAATCAGTGGGAGCAAAACGGTATGTATTGTAGAGTCAAATGGCGCTGTTATGGAGTTGAGGAGGAGACATGGGAGAAGAAGTGGCAGATACGGGACCATTATCCGCCATTATTTGCTTAGAAAGGAAAAGTAGGTTAGAATAAGTTTACGACGGTGAGATGATTAAGGATAAGTAGAGAACAATTATGTGTACTACTTGTTGTCTTATTATCTTATGTGATCATGTATTCAACCGTTGTAAACATAAATGAATAAAAGTTTCACTCATTTTATCCTTAAAGTTTAACGTGCATAAACTCTTAACATTTATGTTAGTCATTCTATGTCGCTTATAAAAAAAAAAACAACGTTGTAGAGTAAGATCTATCCCCTTAAAGATCAAACTTGAAATTCACAGAATGGTACACATCAATGTATGTCACGTCACCCTTAGGAGGACAAGTAGCGGTTGGTAAAATATGAATATGTCGAACTTGCGATATAGAGATATCAGGTCTTCGGTTGACTTGTGACTTATGAGTCATTGAGTTGGTTGACTTTGACGTCATCCTAGGCATGGATTGGTTATCGGCTCATAGAGCTATAATTGATTGTCATCAGAAGACTGTAACTGCCTATTCAACTAGCGAAACATGCTTCAAATTTAAGGGGGATAGACAGGACCCAGCTTCGATGGCGCAATCCAGGTGGTATGATCCGCTGACTAGTTGGTTATCAAGTCTGAAGTTGAACGAAGTGGACCGCAAAAGTTTAAGTTTACCAAAGGTTGTTTGCGAGTTTGCCGACGTGTTTCCGAAAGAAATACCGGGATTACCACCGAAACGAGAGTTGGATTTCTCAATTGAGCTGCAACCAGGAACAGCCCCGATATCGATGGCACCATATCGTATGGCACCAGCTGAGTTGCAGGAGTTGAAGACGCAACTACAAGAGCTGCTGGAGGAGGGCTATATTCGTCCTAGTGTATCGCCGTGGGGAGCACCGGCTTTGTTTATGAAGAAAAAGGAGGGAACACTACGCATGTGTATAGATTATCGTCGACTAAATCAGGTCACGATAAAGAACAAATACCCTTTGCCTAGAATAGATGATTTGTTTGATCAACTGAGAGGAGCCACTTGTTTCTCAAAGATTGACTTAAGATCTGGGTATCATCAACTACGAATCAAGGAGGAGGATGTACCAAAGACGGCGTTTCGGACTCGTTACGGTCACTATGAGTTTGTAGTGATGCCGTTCGGACTTACCAATGCACCAGCTGTATTTATGTGCTTGATGAATCAAGTTTTTGCGCCGTATTTGGATAGATTTGTTGTCTTTTTCATTGATGACATACTAATTTATTCCTCATCGGAGCAAGAACATGAGGACCATTTAAGAATTACACTACAAGTGCTAAGGAAGAATCAACTTTACGGAAAGGTCAGTAAGTGCGAGTTCTGGCTTAAAGAGGTAAAGTTTTTGGGACATGTCGTCTCCGGGGAGGGTATATCGGTGGATGACAGTAAGGTGCAGGCGGTGATGGATTGGAAGCAACCCATATCAGTTTTCGAGGTTAGAAGTTTCTTGGGATTGATTGGATATTACAGAAGGTTTATTCAGGACTTCTCCGCAATTGCAAAACCAATGACTCGCCGGAGCTAAATTTGAATGGAATGAGGCATGCGAGAAGGCATTTCAAGAACTCAAGAAGAGGTTGACCAGCGCACCGATATTGATCATACCTGAAAGGGGCGTAGGCTATACCGTATACTGTGATGCATCCAAGGAGGGATTAGGATGTGTACTTATGCAGAATGGAAGGGTGATAGTTTACGGATCAAGGCAGCTGAAAATTCACGAAAAGAATTACCCAACGCATGACTTGGAACTAGCGGCGGTAGTGTTCGCACTAAAGTCATGGTGTCACTACCTATATGGAGAAGAGTTCGAGGTATTCACTGATCACAAGAGTCTCAAGTACTTGTTCACACAAAAGGACTTGAATATGAGACAAAGAAGGTGATTAGAGTATCTTGAAGACTTCAAATTCATTTTGTCATATCATCCGGGCAAGGTCAATGTGGTGGCTGACGCCTTGAGCAGGAAGTCAAGAACGATGGTGGCAAATTTGGCAATCCAAGAATGGAAAACGATGGAGTCAGTAAGTGGATTTGTTCTACAGCAGACAGAGAGTTCGAACGGGGCTAGCTTAAATGCCTTGGTTGCAACACCAGAGTTGCATAGAGAGATATTACTCGTACAAGATTTTGACCAAGAGGTGGCATTTATCAGGCACCGAATAACTATGGGAGAAGTTACAACAGGTTGGGAGATTGGTGCTGACGGGGGTTTGAGATACCGGTCACGGCTGTTTGTACCAAATGTTGGTACATTAAGAGAGTCAGTGTTGAAGGTGTTCCATCAATATAGTTTCGCTATTCATCCAGGAGGTAACAAGATGTATAAGGATCTTCGGAGACAGTATTGGTGGAGTGGGATGAAGAAAGATGTCGCCAAATTTGTCTCAACATGTTTAACGTGTCAACAAGTTAAGGTAGAACATCAAAAACCTGGCGGAACGCTTCAACCGTTACCGATTCCGGGTTGGAAGTGGGAACATATCACAATGGATTTTGTGACAGGACTACCAAGATCAGTACAAGGACACAACGCTATTTGGGTCATTGTGGACAGATTAACTAAGTCGGCACATTTCTTGCCGGTCAGGATGACAGACACCATGGAGTCTTATAGTCGACTCTACATTCGAGAGATAATTCGATTACACAGTATGCCAATCACGATAGTGTCAGATCGAGATCCTCGTTTTACCTCGATATTTTGGCAAAGCTTGCAGAAGGCTTTGGGGACGAATGTGCACTTGAGCACGGCCTTCCATCCCCAAACTGACGGTCAGTCAGAGCGCACAATTCAGACATTGGAAGATATGCTGAGAGCCTGTATGCTAGATTTTCAAGGCCACTGGGAACGACATTTGCCGCTGGTAGAATTTGCATACAACAATAGTTATCAGGCAAGCATACAGATGGCGCCATATGAGGCTCTATATGGTCGACCTTGTCGCTCCCCAATATGCTGGACTGAGGTCGGAGAGACAAGTTTCTTGGGACCGGAGTTGGTTCAAGAAACTACTGAAGGTTAAAGTCATTAAGCAAAGATTATTGACGGCGCAAAGTAGACAGAAGAGCTACGCCGATAAGAGAACACGACCATTGACGTTCGAAGTAGGCGATCATGTCTTTCTAAAGATCAAACCAAGAAGAGGTGTTACTCGGTTTGGTAAAAAGGGAAAGCTAATGCCACGATACATTGGGCCGTTTGAAGTTGTAGAAAGAATAGGAGAAATTGCTTATCGTTTGGCATTACCGCCACAGATTGATCGGGTGCACAACGTCTTTCATGTGTCAATGCTGAAGAAGTACATGGCGATTCCAACACACATCATTAAATGGGAAGACGTCACTTTAGATGAAGACACAACTTATGAAGAGAAACCAATTCAGATTTTAGATCACGGTGAAAAAGCGTCTAAGGGGTAAGACCATTAAATTGGTCAAAGTGCTTTGGCGTCACCGGAATATAGAAGAGTCTACTTGGGAACAAGAGAATGTTATGAGAGCCAATCACCCTGAACTTTTTGCTTAATTATCCTGTGTAATTTCGAGGACGAAATTTTTTTTTAAGGGGGATAGATTGTAATAATCCGTAATTTTAAAATAATTTAAAATTAATATTTGATATTTACTTAGAGTGTTTCACTATTTAAGTTAGGAGTTTTAAAAATTAAAAAAAAAATTTAAAAAAAATTATTTGAAAAAAAAATAATTAAAAAATAAAAAAAATAAAAAAATTATTTTAATAGGCCGCTCGAGCGAGATATAGGCCGCTCGAGCGAGCTATCATTTTCAGCAACTTCGAAAATGGCATCTTTTGGGATTTCTTCGAATTCATGGTTATTGAATGAGATTTTTCCGATTAATTAACGATAAACTTCGGATTCCTTTCGTTTTAATGGCAAATAAACGGATTTAAATCGAATTTGATGACGAATTAGTAGGGATTTTATGAGAATTCAATTTAGGGATTTCATGGTAATCAATTGGGTTTTAATTTGAACATTATGAGGGATTTTCCCCTCGAACCTATAAATGGGACGGCTAATCGTTGGGTTTTAGACGTACAATCGAAATTCAGAAGGTTAGAGAGAGTATTGTGAGGTGTTGGGAGAGAAATCCAGAAGAAATTTGAAGGTGTTCTTGAAGAGAGAGAAAGTTGGGTCGAAGTTTCTTCACCAAAATTCGTTCTAATCGTCAACGTTTTCATCAAATTGAGGTAGGATTGCTTACCTACCAACCTTAGGATGTTCAATTTCAGTGTTATTGCATGATTTTATGATCTGTTGGTTGTTCTATTGAATTTTTAGGGTTTTATTCGTATGAAATGTTCAGTTCTGTAAATTCCAGAATCTGGGGAAGACGATGGCTCGCTCGAGCGAGATTTGGGCCGCTCGAGCGAGGTTGATGTCAAAATTTTGAGTTTTCAAAAAAAAAAAAATTTTTTTTAATAGGCCGCTCGAGCGAGCTTTAGGTCGCTCGAGCGAGATGCATAAATTTTTAAAGTTTTAAATTCGGACAGTAAACTTGTTTTGGCCGCTCGAGCGAGGTAGGGTCGCTCGAGCGACCTGTTGATTTACAAAGTAGAATTCCAGCATGTTTAATGTAACATTCGAGTACATCGGCTATGATTATATTCTGTAAGTTGTTCACCAGATAGCATGAACGCTCTCACATGTATCCACTATGCTTTGATTATGTCCTCGAATCCTTATGGGATCTCGTGGGAGTTGAAAACGTCGTTAATATGCATTGATGCCTAACATTTTGTAGATTGTAAATGTTAAATTTCAATGCGTTGTTAGTTGTAGAGAACAACTTTAATGAAACTTGAAGATTGAAACTTGTGGTTATGCCGGGTATGGCCGTCGTGCTTCCCGGTGCCGGACGTTGTTCCGAAGATACTATGGGGTAACCAGTCCCACGTGTATGGTTGATTACCGGACGTCGTTCCGAAGATACTAAGGGGTAACCAGTCCTACATGTATGGTTGATGCCGGACGTCGTTCCGAAGATACTAAGGGGTAACCAGTCCCACGTGTATGGTGGATTACCGGATGTCATTCCGAGGTATGCTAAGGGGTAACCAGTCCCACATGCAACTTGTTTACCGGGTTCAAGCCCCGAGGTATGCTAAGGGGTAACCAGTCCCACATGCAGCTTGCTTACCGGGTTCAAGTCCCGAGGTGTGCTAAGGGGTATACAGTCCCACGTGCATGCTCCGGCCGTCGTGCCATGTGACAGGGCGTCGTCCCACTTAAATAAGATAATGAAAGCGGAAAAGAGCATAATTAACCCGACGTGTTTACTGCTTATTTTTATTTAGTATCAGCATGTGTTGTTATTTATTGTTTATCCATATGAACTGTTGTATGTTGTATGTCCTTGGGTTCGGTTTTTCAGGTAGTCTGTCCTACTGAGTTTCATTACTTATCGGTGCAACTTCTTTGCCCCTGGCGTTTCATGTCAGATGTAGAAGTGCATATAGAAGAACCGATCGTATCGGAAGAGCTGGAGATTACTGGAGGAGAGACTTTCACCTGGTTGCCTTACCCGTAGATTAGTTTAAGGTTTTAGTTTATCTTAAATAAATTTGTAAACCTGAAAGGGTATTTTGGTCAATTCAGTTTACAACTTGTTTTGCTTAAATGTTTAGCGCTGGAATAACTTATCATTAAATAAAAGTTAGTTTCTTTCGATAATTTATTTTGATACAAAAATTGGTTTAAATAAAAAGAAAATTAGTTTAAATAAAAAAAAATTAACGTTGAAATTTAACGTGCCAAAAGTTGGGGCGTTACATTGCACATCAACGAAAATATCCGAATTGAGCACAACGAAGACATACACGTGGTAATGTTTTTTTTTTTCCTCTCCTTTGATCTTTAAGCTTTTGTTATCGTCACCTTAACCCTACGAGGCACTAAATATGTACTTTCATCTAGGCCTATGCACCCATGCATTGCGTGGGCACCAGTTGCTAGTATATATAATGTACAATGAATATACATTTTTTACAGAATATATACATTATATATACACTATTTTTTTTGCTAGTATATATATATATATATTTTTTTTCTTGTCTATATGCGCCTTGCTTCAATAAAACTCGCGCCTCACGCCTAGACTCCAAGAGACCTTTGCGCCTCGGTGTACCTTGCACCTTAAATAACTATGACACAGATAATCCTATAAAATGTCTCTCTCGTGAAATTTTCTAATTTTGGGAAGACACTGCCACTAGATGACGGTGTTCATGGTGATAAAGGCGAAGTACCTAAAAATGGATGAATTTGATATGTACCTACTCATTCAAATTGCTAAAATCTTTGTGAAGGTTTAGTTCCTTGAAGGGTCATTTTGTTGCAATCCCAGCACACTCTCAGGCCCCGATTCACCCTTTGAAATTGTTTCTCTAATTGGATAGGGAAAATGCAGGGATATGCTCTGGGGAGGAGAACACAGTCAATGTGCTCTGTGAGTGCAATTGATTATTCCCACTGCCATTTGAGTTATCTACAACGAATTAACATTAGGCTAGGTAATTAGCCAAATAAAAATACGTGTTTGTGGAGTAGTATTTAATTCTAAATTTAAAGATGTTACGGCACCATTTAGTCAAGCTTTATCACACTCAAGTTACAACGTAATTTTTTTGCATCTTTTCTTAACAACTATCGTAGTCAAGAAAGAAGTCCTCAAATCATTCATTCATTCACCTTTTGTGTTCTATTACCCATGAATAATTGGTTCCATTAATCCTCTATTTCCTTTCTTAGAGAGCTGAGTATAGGGGAAGAAATCGACATAAGAAATGTAAATTTGAGTGTGTTCTTGAACATTTTGAGAACATAAGTCTTGAAAATTTCTAACTAAAAATCAAAACTAATCCAACAAAATAATCCCTTCTTTTTCGTTGCAGCAAATCTTGAAATTTGGATCTTTGTGTTCTCAAAGTTGTTTGAATTGAATTGGACACTATTTTATTTTGTTTATATTACTCCTTTTTTTCTAACTTTACAACTTTGATTGTGTTTGATGGACTTGAAGGTTATAATCACTGTGTTAAGGAATTTGAGGTTTTAGTCGTGTCAAGTGTGTGTTAGTTTCTACATTTTGTTTACAAGCCTGGGACCGGAATGGACACAGACATAAATCCACATACACACAATTTCCTTTAGTTTTTTACTTTTTGTATAGTTGGATTTGGTTTTAATGGTGGTTCACTGTTGATCAAGTTAACCATTACTGAGCTAACCAAAAAACAAAAAAAGACTAACGGTTTTAATGGTGGTTCACTAGTTGGAAATGTTAGATATATTGGCACTTTCCGGGGTTGTCCAAAACCTTCTTTTGTGAATTCATCGATACCATTTGAATTTTAATGGGTAGGCTTTTTAGGGGGTAGTTGCTCGCTCGATGCTCCTCCCTTCATCTACGCCAAGTTTCCTGCTGCAAAGTCAATCAATTTGTGCGAGAGGTAAATGCATTATTCAACATATCACATGCATATTTTGATTTCAAAATGTTTTTCACACATTTGCTTTTCCTATAAAACTCTCCGTAGATTTGCTTTCCACACACATATATATCAAGTAAAATATTTTCTTTCTATTCTCCGAAAATCTTGTTTTTTTTTTCCTTATATAAAAAAAATATTACTTGATTTTTTCCTTTTAGATTTTCCGAAAAAATTCTCTTTTTGCTACTCATTCCTTAAAACCTTCTTCTCGTACAAGTCAGTAAAAAAAAAAGGGAATGTTTGAGGGGCTAGGTAAGTAGGGCATTAGAAAGAATTGGAAAGAAAAACTTTTAGGAAATGGAGATTAGCCTTTTATTCGCTCATCACATTTAGTGCCTAATCATCTAATTTGTGTATTTGGTATTTTTTTTGGAGAGAAAGGCTGTTCATTGCCGTGGATGAGTTGAAATCAAATCAACTCATACGGTTGTGAGTTTTGGTGGCAATATTTATTCAACGTTCTTGCATCCCGCATTCATCCGAACGTTTTTGATTGCCCTGTTCGTTTTGCACATCATTCATCATACATCCAGTGTTCTTGTGGTGCCGTTGCTACTGTGGCCGGGTCTGTGAAAGATTCGGAGCCGGTTGAATCCGGAGATCGGACGTGAAAAATCCGTGGTGTGCTATTGGGTTGCAAAGAAGCTCGGGGAGCATCGGAGGTTGGCAAGAATAGGTAAAACTTGGGGTAAGGGTTTTACTATTTTGTCAATCTGTACTTCTTTTCAATCAATAAAAATTAACAGTAGTATTAGGCCGTGGTTTTGGCTTAGGGTTGTTTAGGACCCTAAGTTTTTCCACGTATATTGCGTGTCTCCTGTCGTTTCTAATTTTATTGCTTCACTTGTGTTTTGGTATGGGTTAATCGAGTTAATCATCCTGTTCATCAGTATTAATTTTTAAATCTTCTTAAAAATTGGTATTTTTAATTAAAACTCCTATTCACCCCCCCTCTAGGAGTGTTTTATTCGCTTCCGCGTAATTTCAGGAATTTCTGTGAAATTGTGTTTTTTTCTTACCCTCAGAGAACTCAATAAAAAAATGAATTCATGTTTTTCGAAGGAGTTTTGCTACAACCCCACACACTTTTGCACAGTAAAAAACACACTTATTCTCACGGAGCACGTGTTTGTGTTCTAAGCATTTTATGCGTAGGTGTGCTTGCGAAGGATTTGGTGTAGGTAATTTCTTTGTTGTTCCCCCGCCATTATTACAGTCAAGGAAGACACAGTAGTTGGTCTTTTGCCTTACAACTTTCCGGAATTTAGTGGGAGCTCACTGTGTTTGTGGTTGAGTTACCAGCAGACACAGTCACTACAATTACTTCTTGTAATTTTATAATAATCAATACATATTTCATTTTTTGCCTTTCAACAAAAAAAAATTCTTTGTTATTGTTGGTACTACTGAATAATAATCTCTCATATAAAAAAAACGAATTCCTTTTTTTCAAAGGAGTTTTGCTACAACCGCAAACGCTTTTGCAAACTAAAAAACACACACATTCTCACACAGCACGCGTTTGCGATCTTAGAATTTTATGTGTCAGTGTGCTTGCGAAGGATTTCGTGTAGGTAATTTTTTTTGTTTTTCTTGCAACTAATGAATAATCTCGCATACAAAATTGACGTCCTTGCAGTTTAAATTTGTACTAGAGAGTAGCTTTTGTGGTTTTTATCTTTCAAACGTATATTCAACAGTCCAAATGCAAGCTGTCTTTTTTATCAGTCTCCCTTGATGGGCTTTCTATTTTGTGAATGCTACAATGACTCCTTATAACATTGTAGCCTCTCTCCTTTCTATTGTTACTCTTCACAATATGAGCAAATTATTTGCTTGTTGGTGAATGATTTACTTTTGCACCTTTTACTGTGTGAACAACTTGATCATTATATTTTTCAATTTCAACATGCATTTACTCATCTAAACATTTGTGACTTGTGTTTTATTCATAAGGTTTGAAAGTGCAGCTAGGGCCCTATCATTTGATTGTTGTTTAAACTATTTTCTGTTTTATTGTACAGTGATTTTCATTCCCATTGATAAGTGTCTCAGTTAAATTACGTTTTTTGGGGAGACTACCAATAAGGCAGTAAGTTTGGTTTCTAAATTAAAAAGACTAAATTCTATGGGATCTTAGGCTTATTTTCTGTTATTGGTCAAAATGTAGCATCTGACTTATTTTAGCTTTCGTCTTTTTCACGGAATGGACAGTGGTTGTACAAATCCAGCAAGATGATTTTAGAATTGGAAGGAAGAAAAGACAAAGACACGTTGAGACAACTTATAGTTGTTTTTCGCTCAAATCTTACAAAGGATCAGATTTGTAATGCAAAAAACTTTGAGCCGAGCCTTTGGGCACGGACATGCACTAGTACTCTTAACAAATAAGAGAACCTGCACTAAAATTATTGAACACACACAAGTTTCATAATGTGCAAATGCTTGCAATAACTTGTGAAACACTTTCAATACATGTGAACACTCGTCAACTACTCTTAACAACTCAAATTTAATTTTCTCCTAAAATACAAAATACTGCCAAAGAGTATAGAATTTTAAAGCAATTACATATAATTCAATGTACTTTTTTACGATTTTCTAATGCCAAAAGGGAAAAAAGTTAAAAATTGAGTGGTTGTTGTCAAATCTGTAGTAGTAATTGTGGAGTTTTAAAAAGTTTGAGTGCGTGTTGTCATTAACGCCAAATCCACCTGTTGATACTTGATGCTGATGCAATTTGGCTTTTCCTTTTTCTTTTTTCTTTTTTTTATTTGTGGGTCTCACTTCAAAGCAAGACTTCTGTATTCCGGTCAATTTGGAAATTTCAGGGTTTATTTTTTTATGTTTTTCTAAAAACAAAACTAACAAACATTTTGTGAACAATCGTGGAATTTCTAATGCCCCGAGCACGCTTAAGTTGATAATACAAGGGCCTACTTTTTTTTTAATTTTCAGGACGTCAATTTCACTGTTCATTTGTGGAAATTCTAATTAAAGTCAGAACAAAATTTTGTATGGACCAATCTTATAAGAGTTGATAAAACCTATAAAATTTCGAATCTAAAATCTTAAGGGGGAATAAACCGGCCTCTAAGTCTCGAGTCTTGAGTACCAAATAAACCCTTTGGGATTATAATTGAAGGCCCTATGGATTAGATCCTATCTCTAAAAAAAACATTTGTTAAGAAAGAAATACTATTATTACCTAACAGTACTATTAATTAACAAAGACTTAATGAAAGACAAGGTGCCACAAAAAGTTTAGCTTTTTATTTTTTTATTAATCAAGGACATGATGCTATCACCATTCAAATCACGTGATTGAATACTAAAATGTCTTGATCCCAAAACTAAAATTGCTGGACTTGAGTCACAGTCATTAGTCGTCAGTCAACCGATGTAGTCCAGCTTGCCAAAGGATTTTCTAATGCAAGCTTTTGACGAAAAAGGAGAAAAAAAGAAGCCTTAAAATAGACTGAGTGTTATCAAATCTTGTAGTAGTTGTGGATTTTTAAAAAGTTTGAGTGGGTTTAGCCCTTTTTCTTTTTTTTCTTTTTTTTATGGATCCCACTTTAAAGTAATACTTTTCAGCATTTAACTGCTTGGTTTATTTTTTTACGTTTTAATCAAAATTAACAGACACTTTGTAAACAATCGTCCTATTTCAATTTGGGAATGTTCAGTGCCCCCATCACTTCTCTTGTTAATAATGTAAGATATACAAGCAACTCGATTAATTTTTAGAAAATTAAATTCATCGTTTATTTACGAAAATTTTAATTAAAGTCAGATCAAAGCTATGTATGAATTAGGACTATAAGAATTGATATCACTTGACAAGTTTCAAAGAACCACCCCCTAACTCTTAAGCCTTGAAAAATTAATGTTAAATAATATATATAAATATATGTATATGTGTGTATATATATATATGTGTGTGTGTGTGTGTGTGTGTGTGTGTGTATGTAATGCCCCGATTTCTCGAGACATTAATTAAAATATTTTCTTATTTATGTTATTATAAAACACAAACCAAAGAAATGTCACTCATTATTAATTAAAACAACAAAAAATTTGATAAATTAGAGTTTTAAAGTGTGAAAGTACCCCTCGGAGTTTACATTTATTTAAAAATAAGATAAACAGAGCATCAAGGGGTAAGGCAGCCAAATGCTATCAAGATCTTCTCCAGCAGCTCTCAACTCTTCCTGCCCAGGCGGAATCTCCAACCGCTCCTCGACATCTGATATGAAACACCAGGGACAGAGAATTACACTGGTGGATAATGAAACTCAGTACGAAACAATACACGAAAACTAAACTCAAAGATAACATGCATGCTCAACAGGATATATATGGACAATGTAAACGATAATAGAATAAACTATAATTAAATAAAATAAGATAAACAGATTGGTATGTTAAGAATTTCTTCTTTTTAAGTTTCTAGGAATTCCAGCGAGGAACGTCGTTTCCTACCCAAATATCTAAAATAGGACACTCAGTTGATATTGATCAACCCTTACCTACTCAAAGCCTGTAGTCCGAGGTTATGTACTCGACTTAAATACTGACCAGGTAAGGAAGAAACCTTCTACTGTTCACTCAAGTCAATAACTACCTCACCCTAGTTAGATCCGACCGAACGTGGCGTCACCAGGTCAAGTACCAACGAATCTTAGCCGCTTCCTTTTAATCGGCTCAAGGATGCCTAAAACACTGATTGCCACTCTCTCGGGGGGCCGGAGCTGCCTTCGCAGACGTTCCCGAAGTCACCCTCAACCGTCTTCAACAACTCCTAGTGGTGGTGGTTAGGTGAGTGTTTGGGGAAGTTTTTAGCTTTTAGTGGTGGTGGTTGGGTGAGTCACCCTCCATTCCCACTTTCTTCCTTCTGTTCTTACTGTCCATTTATACAATTCTTTTTAATGTTCAAAAAAAAAAAAAACAACTCCTAGTTGGGGTCTTTTCAACATATCTACAAAATCAAACATGGGACGATGCCCAACAATAACCTTGTCACGACGGGCCTTCCAAAATCAATTTTACTTTTTTCACTAACGTTCACTTACTTATCTCTACACAGTTCAACTACTTATAATGCGCACTCGACACCCTCTATTGTCTTATCCAAGTGTCATTTGAACCGATGTCCCTAACGTTACTCTAAGTTTTTCCCAAGTACCCCAAGATCACAATCACGTTTGTTTTACCAAAAATCGGGCATTGCGACAGTTGTACCCGGAGTATACAACATTATTTCCATCGAGAATCAAATTTTCCAACAACATAACATCATCCATACAATCACATGATATCAACGTCGAAATCAACGTAGCATTGAAACTATGGTCTCGTGTTGTTGTCATGCTCTCACTAGATCACATGGGAATTTGTGAACATGAATAAAGTAAGGGTGTATGCATGTGCAAGTGTACAGTGTATCATCAATTGGGCCGAGGTCCATAATCAAACACCCTGATCAATACTTAATTTATGATTCCAAAAATAAATAAATAAATTGTGCAAGTCCTTATTTTAGAACATTGTGTTATCTAACATTCTAAATACTTAATTGTGTGTTAATTGAATGTGAGTTTACCAATTAAAATGTTAGTATACCAATTCCCCTGGTTGCTAACTTTTCAAAATCTTCGGAAAAAAAATGCTAGAAAATTAAATAACCCATTACCAAAGGATTAATCTTAGGTGTGTCTATATATATTATACCCCTAGTGTCTTGCTCCTAACCTATCTTCCGCCTTCTTCATGGTGTAACAAAAAAAAAAACATATTATAATCATGATGGATTTTTTTACGGTCCACAATATATTATACGGCCCACTGATGAGTTTTTTTTAATACAATACATTATCATGCTTTCTCTCTCTCTCTCTCTACAATCACATTCACACTGCATCGATCAGCGGAAGTAGGAGAAATTGTGAACGATCGGCAAAAGTTTTGACACACTCGTCAAATAGCGATACAACCAGAATTTAAAAAAAAAAACTCAAATCAGTACTATAGATAGAAGCACAAACAACAATCAACTGTTAGCAAGGTAAGAATAACAAATCGGTTCTAGGTTTGTGACGAACTGTAGAATTTTAGTGCAGGAATTGAACGTGATCAATCCAAAAATTCATAAATCTAAAGGTGGTAGGTACGGAATCCTACCTCAACTGTGGAAAAAAATAAAGAGCGTAAATAATTCGCAACAACTACGAAATTCCAACAGAACCTCTCTTCCTTCCCAAGCCTCCATCTCACTATTACTCCTTTTGATTCCCAAGCCAAGAAGATCAAAAGAAATAGCCCATAGGAAACAACTCCTTCATAAACCCATCATGATGACATGACATCTAAAGACTGATGTTTTCTTTAAAAAAAAAATCCCAATACCCTACGATGAAGGCCATGAATCCCCAAGAGAAATTGATTCCTAATAATCCTTCGCATTTCCAACGGAAAAAAGATAAATTCTTGGCATTTCCAACGGAAAAAGGATAATGAAGATGAAGAGGAATTTTTTTTTTGGTGCGACTCACATCTCACCATAATTACCATGCACATGCAATCACAATCTTTCGCGGAAAAAAAAATAGTAATTGAAAACAAACACTAAATTAATAACTACACATGCAATAAAAAAATTGTTGAACTATTTTTTTTTTAAATTCCGGGTTATTACAACCTATCCCCCTTAAGAAATTTCGTTCTCGAAATTTATACAACGTGGTCTAAATAAAAAGTTTGGGATGATTGACTCTTATCACATCCTCCCGCTCCCAAGTCGACTTTTCTATATTCCGATGACGCCAAAGAATTTTGACTAACTTGATGGCCTTACCTCTCAAGTTCTTCTCTCCGTTATCTAGAATAAAGATTTTAATAAAGAAAAATAATAATAAAGTAAAGGAAAAAAAGTTTTAATTAATATTCTGAAAAATCGAGGCATTACAGTGTGCCTGTTTGTGTGTGTCTCTATTAATTAATCTCAACATAAAATTTTCAAAATCACGTGATTGCAGATTATAAGAAGAAGATAAACACTTCTTAAAATAATCAGACAACTTAAAAGCACACATTCGTACCAGTAGTGGAGTTTGTGTACTATGTGTGCTTCCCTAAAAACAGCTTGTATTATTTAATATTTTTTATAGTTTTTTTTGGTAACTTTTTATATTTTTTAATTTTTCTTAACGAGAAGATTCAGATAAGTATAAAAATATATACCCTACTTAAAAAAATTAGATAAGACAATGTTAAAGACACTAGAAGTAGTAAAAAAATTATTTTTTTCAATTTTTTTTGTCCTTAGTGATTTTTTTTAAAATTTCAGTCTTTTTTTTTAACTTTCTATATTTTCTTTGTCAACACAAACTAATAATCTAAAAGCTTTAATGGAAATTTGATACAAATAGAGAAAAAATAACAAAAATAATGAACTTATATCAATTAATTTAGGCATTAGTCAAGCACTAGAAGTCTAATGCTTGCTTGTGCAAGTCGATTTTTGTTAAAACTAATAGCTTGTGATTTTTTTAATATGTTTTTGCAATATTATTTTATTAATTTTTAAAAGTAAACAAAAGGACAAAAAAATGGGCCTTAATGTGATTTGGGTGTCTAACAATAAAAGTTAGTTATCAATAAGTATATAATAAAATAGATGTCTATATATACATCTAATCACAATCACCACCCACACCCTCCTCCTCCTCCTCCTCCTCCGTTTCACACCCAATGGACAAAACCAATTACTTCCTTGTTTCATTCACCATTTTGTTATTGCACTTTTTCATAACTAATTCCTCATCCACCAAAAACATCACCACTGATCAATCTGCTCTCTTTGCTTTGAAATCCCACATAACTTGGGACCCTAATGACATATTGATGAACAACTGGACCACAAGAAGTTATGTTTGTGATTGGATTGGAGTTAGGTGCAGTAATCGCCACCACAGAGTTGTGGGCTTGGAGCTTTCTGACATGGGGTTGGTAGGCACCATTCCTCCACACTTGGGAAATCTATCCTTCCTTGTTTTGTTAGAAATTGGGAATAACAGTTTCCATGGCGACTTACCGAAAGAGTTGGGTAATCTTCGCCGGATGAAGTCTATAAAAGTAGGGTTCAACAACTTTGGTGGACGGATTCCATCATGGTTGGGTGCTTTACCTCAGCTTCGCTACTTGTCACTTCGGAACAACAGCTTTACAGGTTAGTTTTACTATACTAATTTGTTTTTTTGGGTAATTTGTTTTTTTACACTAATTTGTAATCGATCGAAAAAATAATTAGGAATTTTTAGCAAACTATCATATAAGGTGTCAAGTAAAACTCAAAAATTAAATGATTTATATCACTACCTTCAAACGATTATAACCTATTTGATCTGTTTCTGTCTTCTCGATCTGAGTATAACCTATTTGCCAGTTAGTGAAGTAACTCGTTAGTATCACTCGGCTGATACTAACCGGAGGCACTCCGATGCTTAAATCAGACCTTAGAATTAAAGGTACAAAAGTATTTGTAATTAAATTAGAGCGTACATGTTTAAAATTTTGTATCATCCATCTTATAGTTGACTCCGACTTAGAATATCATTAAGATTTCGTCAAGATCTTTCTGGATTATCACTAGATTCTCCTCTAAGATCCCTTAAGGATTGCCTTGGGCTCTATTTAGTTATCAAAAAAGTTATTTTGAAGAAGAGTAGAGTAAAATATAAAAAAATTATTTTCTTGTGTACGTTCATTTGGGAAAAAAATCTTTTAGGAAAACAAAAATTATCTTGTTCATTTGTCATTCAACAATTTGTTGTGAGCAAAATTAATTTTGAGAGCATAGTAACTAGTCATTAGATTTCAAAATCTGTCCTTTTAACCATTTATTATGAAACTCCTTTATAAAAATTAAAATGTCATCATGCAAGTTTAAAATCAACACAAAAAAAAAAAGAACATGTATTTTCGTTCCATCAAATTAAATAAATAACAAGATAAATATATACTTTCATTCTACAAAAAAACTCACACATAAGAACAAGATAAATAAATACTTCGAAAAAATAAACCACCAAGTTTAAACATACGATAAGTGACTCATAAAGTATCATAAAAGTGAAAAATGTTGTTGTTCACATAAATATCCAAGTGCCTCTGTAAAAACCTACAAGATGACGCTTTGATATGTATAAGAGCCGAACGACACGCTTTTTAGATGACCAACTGCCATGTTGGGTCGATGTTGAGGGGGTGGCAATCTTTCTAATTTTCTCCATATGCTTTTTGTACGAAACTATACTTTTTTCTAAAAAAGAAGGAGAGAGATATCGACTATTGTAACGCCCCAATTTCCGAAGACGTTGATAAAAATTATTTTTAAAATAATTTGTTGAATAACACAATTTTTTTTTGAAATACCTAAATTAGCCCTGTTTATAAAAAAAATTATAATTGAATTGACATAAATGCCCCTGCAGGTATACATAAAAAATAAATTAATAAAATTTAGAGCTTCTAAAAAAATGACAACTAGGTTTTACTGAATCTTTCGTCTTTATCGCCCGCTCTTCCTGCTTGGGTGGTATCTCTAGCTGCTCTTCTACATCTAACATGAAATATTGTCAGGGGTAAAAAATTTGCTCCATGAGTTGTGACACTTAATAGAAAATATTAACCGAATAACAATCCAAAGATATACACAACAAAGTAGATAACGCAAAGAAATAAACAACTGAAAAAAGCACATAGGTTAATTATGATTCTCATTCAACGTTCTAAAATTCCTCTGTCAGGGAAAACAATCTAAAACTTAACCTTCAAAATCATTGTAGAAGTTCAAGTAGAGTTCAATGTCCAATACTGTCCAGCACCCCAAGTACAGTTCAATGAATCAAGATTGTCCAGTACTATGAAAGTATAGTGCAATGTGTCATGATCGTCCAGCAACTAGTGTACAAATCAGCGAATTCGGACCATCCAACACCCCGATCAATCAAGTATTTTCAACGCGTTAAGATTGTCCAACACCCCGGCAGATGTAGTTCAAGCATCTAGACCGTCCAATACTTCGATCAACACCCATACAAACTCTACTTATCACATAGTTCACACAAAACTCGGGAAGCATAACAGCTGTAAATTAAACTAGTCAGAATCTCAATAGAACCTTATTACGTTCAGATTTGCAACAATTTTGTAATCGCCTTTCAGAATTTTTAACAATAAAGCAGCATAACAACATTGACGATTATCAAATTATAATCTCCCAGATAACAACTGTTGGAAAATTATTTCGATGCGAACGGTTATCCTACTAGGTATTTAAAATCCACACAAGAATATTAATAAACCAAAATAGCAAAATATAATCAGAGGGAAAAGATTAAAAAAGCCTGTGAGATGATCGAGGCACGCAAAAGCGCTCTCCTTAGCAAAATACACCCCTTTCTGCACGGAGTTGAACGGTGCTCCTTCCCTAAGATACAACGATCTTCAAATCTTCTTCTGTGCAGTGAAGTAGACTCACGAACCAATTGTTTCCCAACACTTTGATGTACACACAAACTTTCTAATCACTCAAGTGATTTTTCTTTCCCAATTTCTTTGTTTTTCCTCTTTTCCTTTTCTACACTTTTTAACCAAGTGCAACACCTTTATCTATATAGAGTCAAAAAATTTCCCGTTGAAAGTAATTGCTTAAAAAGTGGTATTGAAAAGGTGTTGCTTAAAAGGTGGTGAATGATCTCCACTTATCCCCTATTTTTTGGCAAACACTTTGTAACCACTTTTTTAACTTCTAATTTATTAAGGAATAAATTATATAAAAAGTTATTAAAATAAAATATTAAATTATTATAACAATCCACCATATAATTTAAAATTTTACAAGAGTGTTTTTTACTGTGCAAATGGGTATAGGTGTCTTCCAGACTTGAACCTACACTTAGTGTTAGCAAGTTTCAGTTTGAAGGACCGAAGTGAACAAAGTCTTGAACTAGGTCCTTGATGTCAAACTTATGCTTACCACACACACAGTACGGGAAACAATTATGGTTCTTGAACGATTTTGTGCGTTAAACGGTCATGCGCACGTATCTCGTTTCTATGAGTGTCTTTAGAGAATAGCTCAATTTCTCACAGCAGCGATCCCACCACCACACTCATATAGGTGTGTCCTCCAAGGATAGTTTGTGACTAACTCCCCGTAGAATTCTACCTTGGACACATTTTCAGAGCTTAGCTCTTCCTAATATCGTTACTTCATTTTAAGCACTATCACCATAGAAATAGGACCAGGGAATTTCCCTCTAATAATTTTAGTGCTTTGCCTAGTCACCTTTCAGTTTCTTTTTACCTATTGAATCTTATTCATAGGATCTCCAATCACAAAGGTTAGGTGTCCACTAAAGTGACTAATTTACAGGCTTCAGTTCCATTCCCCTCGATGATTCAACAACTAGCTTTCATGCTAGTCCTTTTGTAAAAGGATCTGCTATGGTCTTTGCAGATCTCACAAAATCAAGTGCAAATTATGTCTTATTCTGATATGTCTCTTTTTCTCATTCAAATTTGTGTTTTTAGATTTTGCAATATATAGCAGCTTGATTATCACAATGTATCGAGACAGCAAGAATAAAACTATCTAGTAAAGGCAAATCAATCAATAAATTTCTCAACCATTCGGCTTCAGAACAAATCATATCTAAAGCAATAAATTCAGCTTCCATGGTGGATCTCGATATTATGGTTTGCTTAGATAATTTCCAAGCTACTGCACCTCCACCTCGAGTAAAAACGTAACCACTTGTGGCTTTTGTTTCATCGGAGTCACTAATCAAATTAGCATCACAGAATCTTTCTAAAACATTAGGAAACCCACAGTAACGAATACCGTAGTTAATTGTACCTTTAAGATATCTAAAAATTCTTTCTATGGCATTCCAATGTTCTAAACTAGGATTACAAGTGTAACGACTCAACTTGCAAACAACATAAGAAATATCAGGTCTTGTGCAATTAGACAAGTACATCAAAGACTCTATTATCTGTGAATATTTATATTGAGAAATACTCTCACCAATATTTTTCTTTAAGCGGATATTAGGATCAAACGGAGTTGAAACTTCTTTCACATCAAAGTAATTAAACTTTCTTAATAACTACTCAACATAATGTCCTTGAGTCAAAGCAACCCCATCATTATTTTTTAATATTTTGATTGCCAAAATAATATTCGCTTGTCCTAAATCCTTCATGCCGAAATTTCTAGACAAGAGATGTTTGGTTTCTCTAACTACATCAAGATTAGTGCCAAAAATAAGAATACCATCTACGTATAAGCAAATAATAACACAAGCACCATCAAGTTGTTTAATATATACACATTTATTAGAATCGTTTATTTTAAAATCATTCAAGAGAATCACTTGATCAAATTTTTCATGCCATTGTTTTGGAGCTTGTTTTAGTCCATAAAGAGACTTTACAAGTCCACAAAATTTGCTTTCGTGCCGTGGAACTACAAACCCCTTGGGTTGATCCATGTAAATTTCTTCTTCTAATTCTCCATTTAAAAATGTTATTTTTACATCCATCTGATGAATTTATAATTTATAAATAGATGCCAAAGCAATGAGAACTCGAATAGTAGTTATACGAGGTACCGGAGAATATGTATCAAAGAAATCAATTCCTTCCTTTTGCTTAAAAACTTTAGCTACTAGTCTATCTTTAAATTTATCGATACTCCCATCTGTTCTAAGCTTCTTTCTAAAAATCCATTTACACCCTATTGTTTTGCAACAGGGAGGAAGATCAATAAGATACCAAGTATTATTAGCAGTAATAGAATCTATTTCACTATTTATAGCATCTTTTCAAAAATTAACATCAACAGGAGTCATAGCTTCATCATATGTTTTAGGATCATTTTCAACTAAGTTTGAAAATCACTGCCAAAATTTTTCCTAATTCTACCTCTTTTACTTCTCCTTAATTCTAATTCGTTTTGATCTTCTATGTTAACTCTCATGGTGGAACTCTCACTTACTGATCTAGAAAGCTTATCTTTCATAGGAAATATATTTTAAAAAATTCAGTTTCTTTTGACTCCATGATAGTATTGTTAGAAATTTCAAAAATTTCAGAATTAATAACCAAAAAACGATAACCAACACTATCCAAAGCAAAACCAATAAAAATGCAGTCAATCGTTTTAGGACCCAATTTTCTTTTCTTAGTAAGTGGTACTAACACCTTTGCTAAGCACCCCCACACTTTAAAGTATTTTAAACTGGGCTTCCGATTCTTCCAAAGTTCATAAGGTGTTTTATCAGAATCTTTGTAAGGTACTTTATTTAAAATATTGAACGCAGAATATAACACTTCACCCCATAAATTATTCAGTAAGCCAGAACTAGTTAACATAGCATTAATCATATCTACCAAAGTTCGATTTTTACGTTCTGCAACTCCATTAGATTGAGGTGAATACGGTGGAGTCCGTTGGTGAATTATTCCATGTGTTTCACAAAAATCTTCCATTTCAGTTGAAGCATATTCTCTCCCTCTATTAGATCTTAGAATTTTAATTCTCTTCTCTAACTGATTCTCTACTCTAACTTTGAAAATTTTAAAATTTTCAAACAACTCACTTTTTTGTGTTATTAAATACACATGGCAATATTTCGAAAAGTGATCAACAAATGTTACGAAGTATCTTTTACCACTACGGATTAACACATTATTAAGGTCACAAGTATCACTATGTATAAGCTGTAATAAGGTTGTTTCTCTAACAATTGATTTATGTGGTTTTCTAGATAGTTTAGCTTGTACACAAACTTGACATTTTTCTTTTACATTTATTTGATATTTAGGAATAAGCTCTAGGCTCATCATTCTTTTGATGGTTTTTAAATTTACATGCCCAAGTCTACCATGCCAAGTGTCACAATATTCTACATAAGCCACGGAAGAATTAACAGAAGTAGAACGAATGTCACGACCTCAATTTCAAACATATAAATAATACATATCCTTTAAGAAAACCTCACGATTCTCACCAATAAGCCCAAAAGATTTCATTCATAACCAACCATTTACTAAAATTTCAAATATGTATTTTAGCTCAAAGTGGGCATAACCCTGGCCCGATTATATCCAACTGTGCAAAGATACATTATTTGGTCGTAACGACAATATTGAACACATAAATTTTTATAAAATCTTTCAAAAAGTTTACAAGACTCTACATGAAATCTAACAATGTAGCTTCCCAGAATGATGCATCTTCCATGCACTTCAAGCACTCCATGCTAAATCTCCGAAAGGGGTACCTGAAAGGGATAGGGTGAGCTATACAGCCCAGTAGGAGATTCTACACCAATATTATATAAGTATATAACATGAGCTGGCATGCAACATAAATACTGTATGATAACAAGTCTAATCTCAATAAACTATATCAAATGGTACTTACTCAATGTGTTCATCCACGACACTATCATCTATCCAAAGTCATATATCCAATTCTTAAATTCTTGTTCCCATTACCAACATGTCGTCATTCATTATCATATCATTCATTTCTGACATTCCTCTCAAATGTGGTCACCATATCATGACCCATCTTCTCATCTCATCTACAACACAAGTCAAGAATCTCGTTCACTCCCATAGCATGGTCTTAAAGAATACTAGACCAAGTAGTACCTCATAGGTACGATCATATGCATGACTCAAAGGAGACAATAAAATAATGTCATAACCATCCATTAACACAAGTCATTCACT
This sequence comes from Arctostaphylos glauca, assembly GCA_019985065.2. Taxonomy (NCBI): domain Eukaryota; kingdom Viridiplantae; phylum Streptophyta; class Magnoliopsida; order Ericales; family Ericaceae; genus Arctostaphylos; species Arctostaphylos glauca. Next base: position 24,155,323 of record JAHSPW020000001.1, on the reverse strand, counting down.
GTCAAGTTTATTTATGTTCCTGGCATTATTCCAAATGGAACCAGTACATTCCTGGCATTCCCGAAGGAGTCCAGTACATTTCCTAGCATGCCCGATAGGGGATCTAGTACAATTCCTAGCATGCCCGATAGGGGATCTAGTACAACTCCTAGCATGCCCGATAGGGGATCTAGTACAACTCCTAGCATGCCCGATAGGGGATCTAGTACATCGAACAATGTCTTGTCATCATTTCACGTGTCAACGTACATCAATAGATCACATTCTACGTCTCATCAATACCTAATGTATCGTACACTTGTCCCTCATCCAATCAGTCGAAACAAGTCTCAAGGTCCCATGTAGTTCCTTGATCCATAAAAGACAACTCATAAGCCAAGCTATTGACATAGTGTTATATTCCAGTGATAAGAGAAACGACCTACTGAAGTCTAGGACAAAGACTATACAGTAGTACTAACACATCAGGACTAACAAGCCCACATCACATCCATGCCAAACTCTCATAACTCGTCTCATGGTCAAGGTTGTTCTATAGGAACACCTCTTATACTCACATACACATTAAACAAGACGAACAATGCGTCTCACACATAAGAAGATCCCCACTCCACATTTTACTCAACCAAACACTACAGAATGCCTCACAATGGGTGAGACCTAAATTCTTCTTAACGGACAAGGGAGCATCTTACTACACTAAAGTCGATCGGACTATCTCTTGAATCGATGACATTAACGTTAAACTCGAGGGGAAAGAACCTCAAACTCAATCTTTTTACAACAAGACACGAAACACAGTCAACATAAGGACTCCTCTCAAGCCAAGTCTCAGCCTAAGGATAGACAGACGGTTCTCTTACGAGATATAGAATGATAGCAATCTCAACACGGGTCACCGGGTAACCCCAATACAAGGTCTTGCTCCTCAACTCAACTCGCTTCCTACCAAGGTTAATGATATCGACACCGGGTAACCCCATTATTAGGTCACGCTTCACTACTCAATCCAACTTCCACCGCCCACAAAATATCGTGTATTCTCAATTATGTTTTCTAGAGTTCATGCCATGAGTTGAAATTGTGGTTCGTATTTAACCCCGGTATTATCCACTAATCTCATAACATCTAATAAAACATCATGAATTCTCATTAAGATTCTCAACGTAACTTTCGTCTAGTTGGCTTAGACACCGTGTCACCGTGCCATTCCTAGCATACCCGAAAGGGAATCTAGTTCATGTAATTATCTCACCCACATGATCACTTAGATCAACTTTAAATATCCATCTCAATTAGCTTGTGGAGGGCATCACATCACTCTAACATCCGATACGAATATCATGGAGGGTGCGTATCGAAGAACCACGTTAATCACAACATATGCGGCGGAGACTCAATGTCACAAAAGACATTCGTATTAGAATAGGAATGGATTACAAACCACGCATGAACATCTATTAGTGAAGTAAAGAGACTAACGCCCAATGTGGAAAAAGTGCTAAAAAGGGCGGCTTAAGCTCTAGGTATCGATACCTCTCAGAAGGGTATCGATACTATCTACTTACGGAGTGCACAATTCATTCCAGACTGTTTAGTATCGATACCTCTTAAAATGGTATCGATACCAATTGCTTACAGCGTCGCGAACCCAGAAATCGCAGAAATCGCCTCTTGCCTTCAAACACCCAAAAATCAACCCCAAACACAAAAATCTGTCCAAAACATGTTATATACACATATAATAAGTGAAAACCCTCTACCTCAAGCTTTGGATCGATGGATTTGACGAAATATCCAAAACCCTTGCTTCCAAATCCTCTTGAGCTTCGAATCCGCTCCTCCGAACTTCGAATCAACGATCAAGCCTCGGATACTTGTCAAGCACTATGTCATCCCGCACCATCTTCTAAGAATTTGAACGCGGAGCATAATCCCATGAGATGTGGTAGAGAGAGGTGAGAGCAATGCTAGAGAGAGAAAGGGAATGGAGCAAATGGGTGTGTCCTCCTGCCCCCCTTCTCCAAAATCTGATATTAAACCTCTTAATTGGATCCCCAAATAAAGCTTAATGCTTTCGTGTATACGTGCTTATCAAATAAAAGCCACAAATCCGAGCCCCGCTATTAAACATTCCGAATTATATAAAATAAACCAAACACATATTCCGAGAACAATTAATTTAAAAGACAAAAATTTTCCGGGTCCTTACATCCTCCCCTCCTTAAAATAAATTTCGTCCACGAAATTAAAACCAACAGGTCTACACCGACACCTCTGTGCACAACCAACAAGTCAGACACGAACACTCCATCAAAATCCAGAGCTATCAAATAAGACACCGATACTTCTAATAATTCCACATTTCAGATACGGATACACCGTCATTATCTCAGTCTTCACTATAACTTAATTCGTGCTTTCACAAGGCTCAACGGATGCCAACTACCAAGTCATCACGTTTACACAAATTAATCGAACACATCAATTCGACTCATGCATACACTATGCTAATGAGCATCTAACAACCAATGCACAATCAAGTCATCAAAATTAACATCTCATATCCACGATAATCGTGACTCCACAAGTCCACGACTACCTCGATCGTGACATCACAAGTCCACGACTACCTCGGTCGTGACATCACAAGTCCACGGAACCGAATCAAACGTACTAGCACAACTCACACATCCACATCTGATTGAAATGATTATCAAGTCCAAAACCAATCAAACATGCTAACACGCCTCATGCATCACAATGCCAAACTAGCATATCACAAGTCAACAGTTATCAAGTATATAACTATCATGTCCACACGATACACAATACTCAAGCCAAAAGAAAATACAAAGCACGCATTTCTATCAATGGTGGTAGACATAGATATCACATAAAAGAATAAACTCAAAAGTCACAATGGCTCACCGTAACAAAGTTAATTTGTATGCCTTCCCGTTAAGGAACTCGAACACATTACTCCGCTTCTAGTTAATTAATAGAATTTCACTAGTTGAGTCGATATCTTTGATTGAACCGCCAAACCGCACAAGATCATATTCTTTCTGGAACTTCTCAAGTAGAATATTTCAAAACTCCAAGTCTCATAACCCTCACGTAGATTTTCCTCGTCAGTTCTTCCAATTCCATGATCGTACAGCGACGAAAACACAAAGGTTAGTGGTACCGGCCAACAAGTTTATCAAGAACTCAACCTCTCGCCCTCGGAGATGTATCACATAATGTTCTCACCAACACATACCAACAATCGTAAACTGTCCACACAATACTCCACATATAGACACTAGCTCACGCCTCTAATGTTAAACTCACTAACAAATCTCAGAACCATCGTTTTCAACGTTTCCCCCAACAAGGTCAAACACTTATCTCCAGTGAACAAACATGATCCCACAGTGAAGGGCTTGCAAAGATGCCACATTATAGTGATGCAATGCTCTAGAATCACATAAATACAACCCGTGCAGAAGCAAACGAGAAAGAACGTACCCCTCACACCAAAAGTCTCTAGACATCGAGAAGTCAAAATCAAAATATTGATTAAATGTTGAGAGTCCTTCCTTTCGAATGTTGGTCCTGTGCATATCCGTCTCTCTGTCCATAAGTCTAGTTAAATATTGAAGAACCCTCTCCTTGCTCAACCCGAGAATTCTATCCATCGATGGTCTGGCGAAAGTGATGTTGCTGTCCTTGACTCTATCCGAACGTTGGTCAAAATTGTTGTAACGAACTCGTCTCTCGACAAAACTTTGCCCTAGGAGGACAATTTCTCTCATAGTGAGTGATCTCGCCACAAGCATAACAAGTCTTTGGTGGTGTCGAACACCTCGCACGAACATGACTGGGTTGGTTACATCGGTAACACCCTAATGGTGGTCTAGAAACAGTGCTCTGAACATCGAATGAAGTATATTCCAAAGTTCGATCGACCCTGCGAGCATGATATATCTCCCTCTGTCCCTTCTACTCTTAGCTCCCTGAAGTGTCTAATGAAGACAAACTCATCATAACTATCGACTGTCTCGGCTCCCAAACTCTCAAATTTCTCCACGCACCTCTCAGCAACTTAACAGTCCGAGCGCACTCAGCTCTCTTCGAAAATCTCACATAACATCGGCTCACCACAAGCCTCTAGATTAACGAACGAAGGCCCTTTTTCCAATCAGCGACACTTCCTGTCTTCTGATGTCACTAAATCTGGCACAAAACGGGATAAAGATTGAAACTTCAGATTGTGCTTAGAAATGCTCACCGTACCTTACTTTAACTCCTACGCTCAACAAGTTGGATTCGGCGAGTGCCGCGACAAACCCCCTCACAAACATACCCAAAACATCCGGTGACTTAACGTTCCGTTCGACTCTCACATTCGCGTCTCCACACGAGCCCTCTACTCGCCGACTCACATCGTCATCTAGAAACACCCCACGATTACAGGAATGACCTCGTCACCTTCCCCGCTTATCCCTATGCCCCAAAAGCATCGTACTAAAATATAAAGGAACACAAACACAAGTCACACTATCACCATCATCAACCAACACAAAATCAATGGCTAGAACAACTCCCCAACACGGGTCCACAAGTCAACGCAAAACCAATATCTAGAGCAATTGAGTCAACGCAAAACCAATATCTAGAGCAATTCCCCAACACGGGTCACAACATTACACTACTCTTAAGCAATAGATGATGCAATGTCGATCAATGCTATGCACACAAGCACACTCATACCATGCCAAATGCAACCAATTTTGAACCCATGAGACTAAGTGTCTCCCCACGGTCTCAAAGTATTCGAACCTATAGCTCTGATACCAAGTTGTCACGACCTCAATTTCAAACATATAAATAATACATATCCTTTAAGAAAACCTCACGATTCTCACCAATAAGCCCAAAAGATTTCATTCATAACCAACCATTTACTAAAATTTCAAATATGTATTTTAGCTCAAAGTGGGCATAACCCTGGCCCGATTATATCCAACTGTGCAAAGATACATTATTTGGTCGTAACGACAATATTGAACACATAAATTTTTATAAAATCTTTCAAAAAGTTTACAAGACTCTACATGAAATCTAACAATGTAGCTTCCCAGAATGATGCATCTTCCATGCACTTCAAGCACTCCATGCTAAATCTCCGAAAGGGGTACCTGAAAGGGATAGGGTGAGCTATACAGCCCAGTAGGAGATTCTACACCAATATTATATAAGTATATAACATGAGCTGGCATGCAACATAAATACTGTATGATAACAAGTCTAATCTCAATAAACTATATCAAATGGTACTTACTCAATGTGTTCATCCACGACACTATCATCTATCCAAAGTCATATATCCAATTCTTAAATTCTTGTTCCCATTACCAACATGTCGTCATTCATTATCATATCATTCATTTCTGACATTCCTCTCAAATGTGGTCACCATATCATGACCCATCTTCTCATCTCATCTACAACACAAGTCAAGAATCTCGTTCACTCCCATAGCATGGTCTTAAAGAATACTAGACCAAGTAGTACCTCATAGGTACGATCATATGCATGACTCAAAGGAGACAATAAAATAATGTCATAACCATCCATTAACACAAGTCATTCACTGTCAAGTTTATTTATGTTCCTGGCATTATTCCAAATGGAACCAGTACATTCCTGGCATTCCCGAAGGAGTCCAGTACATTTCCTAGCATGCCCGATAGGGGATCTAGTACAATTCCTAGCATGCCCGATAGGGGATCTAGTACATCGAACAATGTCTTGTCATCATTTCACGTGTCAACGTACATCAATAGATCACATTCTACGTCTCATCAATACCTAATGTATCGTACACTTGTCCCTCATCCAATCAATCGAAACAAGTCTCAAGGTCCCATGTAGTTCCTTGATCCATAAAAGACAACTCATAAGCCAAGCTATTGACATAGTGTTATATTCCAGTGATAAGAGAAACGACCTACTGAAGTCTAGGACAAAGACTATACAGTAGTACTAACACATCAGGACTAACAAGCCCACATCACATCCATGCCAAACTCTCATAACTCGTCTCATGGTCAAGGTTGTTCTATAGGAACACCTCTTATACTCACATACACATTAAACAAGACGAACAATGCGTCTCACACATAAGAAGATCCCCACTCCACATTTTACTCAACCAAACACTACAGAATGCCTCACAATGGGTGAGACCTAAATTCTTCTTAACGGACAAGGGAGCATCTTACTACACTAAAGTCGATCGGACTATCTCTTGAATCGATGACATTAACGTTAAACTCGAGGGGAAAGAACCTCAAACTCAATCTTTTTACAACAAGACACGAAACACAGTCAACATAAGGACTCCTCTCAAGCCAAGTCTCAGCCTAAGGATAGACAGACGGTTCTCTTACGAGATATAGAATGATAGCAATCTCAACACGGGTCACCGGGTAACCCCAATACAAGGTCTTGCTCCTCAACTCAACTCGCTTCTTACCAAGGTTAATGATATCGACACCGGGTAACCCCATTATTAGGTCACGCTTCACTACTCAATCCAACTTCCACCGCCCACAAAATATCGTGTATTCTCAATTATGTTTTCTAGAGTTCATGCCATGAGTTGAAATTGTGGTTCGTATTTAACCCCGGTATTATCCACTAATCTCATAACATCTAATAAAACATCATGAATTCTCATTAAGATTCTCAACGTAACTTTCGTCTAGTTGGCTTAGACACCGTGTCACCGTGCCATTCCTAGCATACCCGAAAGGGAATCTAGTTCATGTAATTATCTCACTCACATGATCACTTAGATCAACTTTAAATATCCATCTCAATTAGCGTGTGGAGGGCATCACATCACTCTAACATCCGATACGAATATCATGGAGGGTGCGTATCGAAGAACCACGTTAATCACAACATATGCGGCGGAGACTCAATGTCACAAAAGACATTCGTATTAAAATAGGAATGGATTACAAACCACGCATGAACATCTATTAGTGAAGTAAAGAGACTAACGCCCAATGTGGAAAAAGTGCTAAAAAGGGCGGTTTAAGCTCTAGGTATCGATACCTCTCAGAAGGGTATCGATACTATCTACTTACGGAGTGCACAATTCATTCCAGACTGTTTAGTATCGATACCTCTTAAAATGGTATCGATACCAATTGCTTACAGCGTCGCGAACCCAGAAATCGCAGAAATCGCCTCTTGCCTTCAAACACCCAAAAATCAACCCCAAACACAAAAATCTGTCCAAAACATGTTATATACACATATAATAAGTGAAAACCCTCTACCTCAAGCTTTGGATCGATGGATTTGGCGAAATATCCAAAACCCTTGCTTCCAAATCCTCTTGAGCTTCGAATCCGCTCCTCCGAACTTCGAATCAACGATCAAGCCTCGGATACTTGTCAAGCACTATGTCATCCCGCACCATCTTCTAAGAATTTGAACGCGGAGCATAATCCCATGAGATGTGGTAGAGAGAGGTGAGAGCAATGCTAGAGAGAGAAAGGGAATGGAGCAAATGGGTGTGTCCTCCTCCCCCCCTTCTCCAAAATCTGATATTAAACCTCTTAATTGGATCCCCAAATAAAGCTTAATGCTTTCGTGTATACGTGCTTATCAAATAAAAGCCACAAATCCGAGCCCCGCTATTAAACATTCCAAATTATATAAAATAAACCAAACACATATTCCGAGAACAATTAATTTAAAAGACAAAAATTTTCCGGGTCCTTACAACGAACAACTTTATTCGAATCGAAATTTAACACATTAAAACTGAATAAACCATCTACTAAATATCCTTTACCAATAAAAGTACCATTCTTGGAAATAACAACTTTATTAGACTCCATAACAACTTTGAAACCACGACAAACTAATAATGAAGTACTAACTAAATTCCTTTTTATTTCTGGAACATGTAAGACTCCATCTAACACAATAACATTTCCTGAGGTCAATTTCAACCTAATTTTTCCTTCTCCTAGTACACTGGCCAGGCTCCCATTTCCCATGCTTACAGTTCTTGTGCCTGATTTCTAATCATAAGATAAAAATATATTTTTATCAGCGCACACATGAACATTAGCACCCGAGTCTATAAACCATTGATTTGTGTTAAAAATAATATTTAACTCAGGGTTACTAACAAAATACCTGTTAGCACGGATAGAGGAGTTGGCCTCCGCAGTGACTACATTAGCTTCTGGTTTAGGAGCTACATGAGGACCACGAGCCTTAGGAGGTTGACCTTTGCAATAGTAACAATATTTTGCTCTATGATTTGTTTTTCCGCACACCCAACAAGGCATAATCTTCTCTTGACTAATATTTTTGCATTTTGATTTATTATTATTATTGTAGCCCCAAAATTTTTTAACCGAGTTGGTCTTCTTGAAATTTGAATATCTAGGCTTATGGAGATTTTCTACGACATGAGCTTTAGCCCGAAATTCCGGAGTTGGAACTTCAAGTTGTTTTTCACGATGTTTCCCCTCTATATTTAAAGATACTAAAAGTTCATCAAAAGTGTAGTCATGAGGTTTTTGTTTTAGCATCCTACCAAATTCAAACCACGAGGGAGGTAATTTTTTAATGAGTGATGCAACTAAAATTGTGTCAGTCAAGTCCATATCTTTTCTTCTAAGGTCATAAAGTATATTTTTAAGTTCATGGGCTTGTTCCATAACAGACCTTCCATCAACCATTTGGAAGTCTAAAAAATTTTCCGCATAATACCGTTTAAGACCGGCATCTTTAGATGCGTACTTAAATTCAAGAGCTTCTAAAGTGGCTTAAACCTAAAGTGGTAAGCCAAAATTTCATCTGTTGTTGTCAAACTCTGAAATTTTGACCATTGAACCTCTCGGGCTTGCAAGAACTAGAATCATCTAATGCCATTTTACTAACCACAAAATTATTCTAATCCTAACAGAAAAAATCTAAGCACGTTTTAATTGTATACTTTTTCCTAAGATTGTTGGAAAATTATTTCGATGCGAACGGTTATCCTGCTAGGTGTTTAAAATCCACACAAGAATATTAATAAACCAAAATAGCAAAATATAATCAAAGAGAAAATATTAGAAAAGCCTGTGAGATGGTCGAGGCACACAAAAGCGCTCTTCTTAGGAAAAATACACCCCCTTCTGCACGGGGTCGAACGGTGCTCCTTCCCCAAGATACAACGACCTTCGAATCTTCTTCTGTGCAGTAAAGTAGACTCACGAACCAATTATTTCCCAACACTTTGATGTACACACAAACTTTCTAATCACTCAAGTGATTTTTCTTTTCCAATTTCTTTGTTTTCCCTCTTTTCCAATTTCTTTGTTTTCCCTCTTTTCCTTTTCTTCACTTTTTAACCAAGTGCAACACCTTAATCTATATAGAGTCAAAAAATTTCCCGTTGAAAGTAATTGCTTAAAAGGTGGTATTGAAAAGGTGTTGCTAAAAAGGTGGTGAATGATCCCCACTTATCCCCTATTTTTTTGGCGAACATTTTGTAACCACTTTTTTAACTTCTAATTTATTAAGGAATAAATTATATAAAAGTTATTAAAAATAAATTATTAAATTATTATAACAACAACTTCCATCCATAATCTCAACAGCACGATAAAATCTTTTAAGCAAAATAACGACTAGCCAACATTGTCAAAATTTCAACAATACAAATTATTTTCCCAATGCCATAACAATACAGTTTCATCATAGCGAAATCATAAAATTAATGAATTAAGGCCAACATTGATAAACCTGCTCTCACGGAATTCCACGAAAATTCGTGGAAATTATAATGCTACTTTGTGTATGCACATGTTAAGTGGGTTCGGATTAAGTTTCATGAGTTTGGATAGAATTATATTCTGAAATACAAAGTAATCGAATGAATGCCTAAAGATCACTGGTCAATTGATCAAACCGATAGACTACCAAAACACAACACTGATATGTATATAACATTCACTTTCCAACCAAGTTCTCCTAGAAAGTTCATAAACCTACGAAAGAAGTCTAATGAGTATTCTAACAGAAGTACTCAAATTGAAATCATAAGTCATAAAACGTATTTTGATAATCTGGTAAAACTAATCTAATTAATTAAATACTATCCAACCAAGTAATCTCTATAATCCATTTACTTGCAATTCAACACCCCATGTCGCAATCAACAAATCTCATAAAACAGAACTAGAATATCCAACTCCAAAAGGAAGATCAACCCACTTCTGAATCTACCTAGTCTCAAAACTAATTGACCGTGGGATCATGCTGAGTTCTCGAACATTACATGATTAAATTTCTCACAATTAACAACAATGAATTAGTAGTAAAATTATCATTCTAGCGGTTTATGTAGAAAACTCTACCTAATTGCAAAATCAAGGGTTGAAAATAGTAGATCCTATCTCGGTGTGTGATTCCGGCGAAGAACAGCGACGATTCGAGGCACAGTCGGTCTCAGCAGTGAACTCTCTCTATCTCTGAACCTTTACTTCCCTCTCTACACCTCTCTAGAGAAGCTTACAGTGTTGAACGTGAAAATAGAGAAAACATTGGCAGCATCCTTATATAGGCTTATGAAGATAGACTTTAATCAATTAAACTTGGGAGATCCTCAGAATTTTGGGGAAAATCAACGCATTAAGAAATTCCAAGTGGCAATTTGAAATCTAGAAGGTTACTCAGGATAGATTTATTCCTTGGTTGCCAAAGTTTTGAAGTTGATTAGCCTAGGAAATGTTGAACGGCAAGAGGTTTGGTTTTTAGGACTACTGGCTAAGAATGCATTAATTGTATATTGAAAACCCAAAAGTTAATGACTTGAAAACTCAAAAGTTGTTCTTCATCCAACCTCATGGCAAACAAATTATGAACCTCCCAGATTCATGTTGTCGTGCATCCAAAAAAACCAAATTTACAATGTCTTGCACTTTCACTCATTCACATGTGCACTCAAATCCTAGCCGTTCATTATGATTACAAATATTTCTATTTACAATAGGCAACTAAACATTATTTAATCTCAAAATAATTATGATAATGTAAAATCTTATAAACAAAATGTTAAATCTTCTTTGTATTAAAAAAAATATCTGGTTATTACAACTATAACGTGGAAGAGGTTAATTTCTCCCCAATTTTGACAACGGACTTCACCATCCATTCTATATGATTTAATTCCTATTGGCTATTTGGATTCATCTCTATGGTTTATGTCGTTCATTTTGCAATAACTGCAAAAAAAAAAAAGGACAATTCATTATTTTTAAAACAAATATTGTAGGATGAGTTGTTGTTCATGATAGATGAGCCAATTTCTTGCACAAAACATTTGCTTAACGTGTCTTGTAAAATAAATGGCTTTGAAACTCAAACCCAAGTAAGGTTCAAACCACATAGACTTCACAGTGTCCATTCTCAAAGGGAAAGTCTAAGTACAGGATTTTTGTGTACAAATTTTGTTATCTAGGCTATTAATAATCTGCTATGTATAAGAAAGACAGAAATAACAGAAATAAACTAATATGACAGAAACTTACTTGTTATTCGGAACAAATTTCAGTGATCAAACAATTTGTGGAACGAGTTGGTAGAACACGAATACTTACTGATCAAGGTTTGTGTTTGGCACAATCTCCTTAAGACAAAATACGCCCTCGCTACGGTACTACGAGATTAATTGGCGTCTGTCTCCCAGGATGCAACGATTAACACTAGTGGTAGCAGCACTGCAAACTACTAGTCTGTCGAACCAGAATATGCACTGGACTCTCTCTCAAAGAATAGAAATATAATGCGGGCAAAATGCTATGAATGCAAGATAAGAGGTCTCAAAAATGAAGTAGTTTAATTGGACTAGATTGGCCTTTATTTATAGGCTGTAAAAAGGTGCAACTCGGTTCGGCCTAAAACAGGTAATAGGTGCACTGGTTCGGTTGGATAAACCGATTCGGTTAAGTTATATTGGTTCGGCCCAAGGGACGCATCCGTTGGGCATTTAAACGGTCAGGAACCGCGCCCAATACCAAACGGTCAAATTTTGTTGGGCCAAGCGGGTCAGAAACGGACCAACAGGTTAACCGGATCTAAATAAATAAAATTCTGAAAGAAAATTTTATTTAATTAACTAAATAATTAATTTAATTAAATAAATTTTCAACAAAAGAATAAAATTTAAATGACCCGAACTCTGGCCCAGCCTGGCCGGTCAGACGGCGGCGGTGAGCGCGTGTGTGGTAGTTTGGGCCAAAGCCCATGCTACCTAAGTCCCTCCCCATCCACAAAAGTGGGGTATCCCTTGGGACCCAAACCCTTAACCAATGTTAAACTATATAAGCCATTTGAAAGTTTCACATTTTTTCTATGTGGGACTAACATCATTTTCACCCAAAATTACCAATCTTTGGAGCCTACTTTAGATTCAATTTTTAATTCACATATAAATGGTTTTGTCCAACCAAATATACAATCTTAAGCTCCATGTGTATGTAAACATTGCCACTTAGATTCAAGCATAAAAATATGTGAAATTCACTTTTATTTTAGCTCAAACTTAGCTAAAATTATGTTTTCCCAAACTATTTTTTCAACAAATTCAGACAAATGTGTTTGAAATTATTTGATACACATGGAGTCTTTGACTTATTTTGTGTTTTGAAAACTGTGAAGACACTCATCTTCTTAGTCCTTAAGTACTTTGATATAACCAAAATTTCTGCTTTGGTTCCTAACAGGTACGATTCCGCCTTCTCTCTCTAATAGTTCAAAGCTTGAGACTTTAAACTTGTCTGGCAATCTCCTTAAAGGACAAATTCCACCAGAGATTGGGTCTCTCAAGAATCTGAAAGTATTAAACATGGAATTTAACCAACTTACGGGCGCTGTACCCATCAGCATCTTCAACATCTCGTTGCTACAACTTATCGCTTTTTCGGGTAATGGCTTATCTGGTGATATTCCAAAAGACATGTGCTATCGTCTTCCTAAACTCAAAGTCCTTGGTCTATCTTTGAATGAGTTTCATGGCAAAATTCCACCCAGCTTATCTAAATGCTCCCAACTACAGATTTTGTCCTTGTCGTACAACAAATTCACAGGACCCATACCAAGTGACATTGGAAACTTAACCATGCTTAAGGAGTTGTATCTTGGTGGTAACAACTTAGAAGGTACGACTCTTTACCTGCTCATCCAGTGTGCCGAATTTAAAACAGAGCAAGACTACCATTCTTGAAAAGTTTCTCAAAAAATATTTTCCAATTTAAAATTAATAGATGAGATTTACTTAAATTTAAAAGTACAACACACTTAAGTGAATCTCTCATATATTCAATTGAAATTCGAGGATATTTTCTAAGAACTTTTCGGGGACCAAAGAATTTCTCATTTTTGTATGGATTCTATAATTTTGTTCACTTACCTAAAAAGTTAATGAATATCATCCATCTTTTGTGTGAGGTTTATATTATGTTTTATTTCAATGATCAGATCCAATTATTTTGTACAACTTGGATCTTTGACCTTTTTTGCAAGGAAAAAAAATCATCTCAATTGACCATCGATAGTTGCTAGGATCGGATTATTCCTGAATTTTGATCTAAAACAAAACAAGTATTACTCAATCAAGCACCTAAACATATGAAATTGAGCCGATTTTGACGAGAAACATTAAAACATCAAGTTCTATAGAATTAACGGATTTGATTATTGAGGTAGGACCCATAACGGAACCTCACAAAAGGTGAGTAATTTTTAACCATTTTAGGTAAGTGGACAAAATAACACTCTCTTCCAATGTCGAATACGTGGTTGTCATGATATGTTTGTTCGAGATTATGTGTTTATACCCATTCCGTTTATATGAACATTGAATGGGTCTAAATATCCAAGAGATCCTATATAAATTGTGTTTAGATAAAATTTTACTGCCCAAATTACATATTCATCATGTATATAATCACACAAAATATGAGGTATACAATATCAGGGGTACATAGTATCAGTAGTGCTATGGTGACCATGTTTTACATACCATATGAGGTGTCACCAATGCATTGATAAAGTATATCTCACTTGTCATGTACTTTTACCAATCCAACGGTGACACATCATACCAATATAGTGGTAATTCGAGACATGATCCACTACTTTTTGCTTCTTTTTCATGAATGAAAAATTGATTTGCTAATCATACTCTCTTCATTTTGGGTTTGTGCTCACTGTATCAAGTTGGAAAATCTGGGTTTGCAGAAAGGTGGGTTTTTTTCCCCACTCATATTTCAGCCAAATAGCCCATACATAGCAGAAAGTGAAACGACGCCCTTGAATGCTAAACTATGTCGTTTTTATGCTGGACAGAGGCTGTTGTGCCGGGCTTCATAGCAAGCACTCGAGTCCATTTAATTCACCCAACAAAGGATAGCTTGTGCTTTGGTTTGCCTGTAATTAGGTCACTACCCTGTTTCCATGATCACATTGGAAAAGAGAATCACGATTTTGGGAAAATTACTACAGGAAGTTCCAACTTTAGGATTACAAAGTTAGTTTTGGAAATTTGGCTTTAGAAAATTTAGACCTAGTAGAAACTTTTCTCTATAGTGGGTCCTATGACCCAAGACTCCTCTCTATAGTGGATTACAAACTTTTCTCTAAAGTGCTTTATACACAACAACTCAAGACTCCTCTCTTCCTTCCCTAGTCTAGTATTATCAACTTCTCTTCAAGTTCTTCTTTGAGAGTGTGCAATTCTTGTTCAATTCGATAGAGGATATCTTAGCATCGTAGCACTTGAATAATTCAGCCGTTGTATTTTGCAAGATGGATACCGACAAAAACCTCATGGAATTAACTACAAGAAGATATTTCATTCACCTAAACAGTTTTCCATTGCCTGTTTTGACCAACGTTTAAATCTTGGATTAGTAGATGAATTGTGTCAGCAAAAGATATTAAAAATATGTGCAAAATTTTACCTATTTTTTTCCATCTAATTTTCTTTTCCTCTCTGTATCCAATATCCCAGCCTAACGGCATTCTTCAATACGGCATTTGCATACAAATTGAAATATTATTGTCGAGTAAGCTTTTATCTACTGCATACAAATATTTATGACAGAAGAATATGTATATTAATCCAAGTTATATTGAGGCTATAACTGATCGACACTACTAGAATAATAGATAACAATCACACTTAAAAACTGTGGTCGTTATCTTTTAATCACAGTTTTGAAAGCGTGGTTGATGGAGGTGTGATTAAAAGTCTCGAGATTTAATCACTGTGTTTAACCGTAATGAAAAGTCAATTTACGCGTAATTAAATATTAGTAAAGAGCACGCTTTCAACAAAAACTGTGATTAAAAGTTATAAAGGATCACGCTTTCAATACAAACTGTGATTAAAAGTCAATAAAGACCACGCGTTTAACCAAAACTGTGATTAAAAGATATAAAAGACCACGCTTTTACAAATAACCGTGATCTTTAATTTGTAAAAGACCACACTTTTACTCGAAAACCATGATCTTTAAGTTGTAAAAGACCACGCTTTTAACCAAAAACCGTGATCTTTAATGTGTAAATGACCACACTTTTAGTTAAAACCGTGATTAAATCAATATTATATATATATATATATATATATATATATATATAGATCTCTCCATTTACCCATTAATATTAATTAATTGTATAATTAGAATATGAAATTATAAAAAACAATTAATCAAACAAGAATATTAACAAAAATATGAGAAAGAAAATATTTCATTAACTCATAAATTTGTCAAAAAATGTTACAATAAAAAAATCTAAAAAATCTATTATCAAGCATATTATACATAAAAGCTAACTTATGAAGTTGTTATAAGTTTCTAACACCGAACAATTACATCAAAAACTAAACTGATTGCTGCACTGACACGATCCGATCATAGATTTGCGAAGGGAACAAAATCAGCTGCAATTTTTTTTTCTTTTGCTAATGTCGTCATTTTCCGCCACCTAAAAAAAATCTGCAAACCATTCCAGAAGAGAGGTTAGTTTAACTTTAAAAAAAAACCTAGGAAAGAATCTTGGCATTTGATTTCCACAAATTATTAAAAGTCACATGCGCATCCAACGGTTCTAAATACATCGATCATATGTGCTCATAGCATTACTGATTCCTAATCCATAGGTATATGAAGAGAAGTCAATGTTCTCATTCCCGAAATTGAAAACATGGGCAAGCATTATTGATTCCTAATCCATAGGTATAACTCCATCTGTTTCATTCTCAAAAGCTGAAGAAAAACATGGGCAAGTAAAAGCAGTAGTATTCTTAAAGAAACTCTGTAATAACACCCACTATGCAAGTACAACTGAAGCATATATATGAGCAAAACAGGATTCATGTAAGCATCATCTCCTGAGTTTTCACAAAGATGTTACCTCTGAATAACCCAGCACTTGGCACAGCTTTCAGAAAAGTCTCGACAGCTCCCAACACATAACTGAAAGCATAAGCAAACAGAAAACAAGGACCCAGTTTATGAAATTGCTACATCTCCATCATCCTCAGAGACCTCGACTGTACAAAATACCAAGTCATATAAAATTAGGTAAATAATAAACACTCACAGAGCTCCAGCAACTGCATTCCCCAGAAAAAAACATAACCCAATGCTGACTCCAACCTCTGGCCCCAACGCTCGACCAATGAGATAATAAGGTCCAAACACAGTGCTTCTTTCATGGCTTATTTTAAAAACCAAATTCTAGCACGTAAATTATCAGCTACCTCATGAATAAACCAAAGGACACCTCTTCTTTGAAAAACCAAATTCTAGCACGTAACTTAGCCTTCATTTTTGCTGGACCAAACAAGAAAAAAATACTGAAGGAAGCTAAAGTCTCTTCTTCAACCTTCTCCTCCTTTTAGTTGGTAAGACTCTTTAAAACTTTTGTTTAACTGAGATGTTAAGTAGATATATGTAAAAATATATGATTTTTTAACCGCTCAAAGTAGCAGCCACAGCTGCGCTCGCACCAGCAACAACACACAGTAGCAGCAACTTGCAGATGTCAACGTAATGAATATATAGTACTTGCTCTCAAATGTCAACGCAATACATATTTTATCTAAAAAAAATATAGAAGAAGCTAATATATAGCTAAATTTTGCATATATAGCACAATAGCCAAGAGATTTAGCAGATAACACATCGCATCAAAATATCAACACTAAGTAGGGACATATACCTCGTAAATGATCATGATTTGGTAAGGACACAGTTTATCCAATCTACTCGTATTTCATCAATCTCGGCTTGTGTGTAAGTCTTTTTTCCGCCAAACTGCAAAAAGTCATACGATTATATATAAAACAATAATTGGACAAAAATATTTAACTAGCTAGAGAAAATAATAAAAAGAAAAAGAAACTCACACTTCGTTTGCTTAGAATACATGGGTCTCTCATCACATCTTTCATATACCTCATAACATAAAATCCACATTCCACACTTGTAGGTTGTTTTGGACACTACATACAAGTATGAGGAGACATATAGAGAGCCACATAACAACATATATCAGTGAGAAAATGTTACAAATAAATTATATTGCTACCTTAACTACTTCCCAAACTGGACTTCTTCTCCGACTGTTTCCCTTGCTAGTATCATAAATTTTGAATGCACTTCAAACAAGAATACTTTTCAGTTCAAATCAGTCATAGAAACAAATACTAATTTCTATATATGTTTTGCATTCTACAACATTAAAAAAAATAAACTTACGTGTTAATTACGATTTGAAGAGATGCATCGATTCTACTATTAATAGAATCGAAATAATATATTGTCGAGGAAGATAAGTCAATGACAACCAATACCCAGTGGAACCTATAATTAATAAGGCAAAAATTGAGAACATATATGGGGATATATGTTGAAACTCCGTCTACCTCGTTGAGATGTACTCACTTCCTTTTGAAGAAATAAAGTAGAATGATAAATGAAATGAACATCGACTTCAAAGGCATTAGACATTATGCATAATACAATAATGATATAAATTATATAATCATATAATATATAAATTGCAACGTATCAATGTTAATATAATCATAATTCTGATTGTGTATAAATCCATTAACCCATTAAATATTAATATTTAATTTATCATCTTTAGAAACCCCCAACCCCAAAAATAAAACAAGTTAATTAACCACCTACTACAACTTTGCAGATGCCAAACCGCAACCCCCATTTTCAGAAAAATGACCTGTTTTTGGACATGAACCCATTTCGAAGTGAAATCCGCTGCTAAATCGCAAATCACCAATGAACGAGTAGATCAACATTGCTTGCTCAGAAATACCAAATACCAAACATGAGGCAATCCTTAATCAGGAACAGAGTCCACAATTTCATCAACGGCTTACAATTTCATGATTATCTCGTAATTGTTACCAGTACAACAGAATTTTCCTAATAATTTCGGGATTCAGTCGCCCCCTATGCCCTTTGTATCCACCATTATGCTTCATGATATCATATGCAAACGCATATATACATATCACAGACGGAATCAAGAACAAAAAAACCAACCTTTTTCAAGACAGATTAATCGATTTGGTCAGCTAGATGAAGCTCTTCGGCGCCATTGTTACGACCTTTCTGCTGTTCAAATACAGACAATAACACAAATTAGGGAGAGAGAACTTTGCAGATGCCAAACCGCAAACCCCCAACTTTGCAGATGCCAGACTGTGGCGCTGTGCTGCACGTTGGCACACGCATGGATGGCGCGCGACATGGCGCGATGAGAGAGAGAGATAGAGAACAAGAGGGAGAGAGAAATACCAGTTCGAAGCGTCCGGAGAAGACGGCCGGTCTGATGAAATACCAGTTCGAAGGGGAGGCGGCGGCAAGTAAAGTGGGCTGTGGAAAAATTAAGGGCAAATGTGTTAAACAGATCAGAAATCACTGAGAGAGACGCGCGGCTAGGGTTTTTTGGTTTTGGGGGGGAAACTAAAAATTAAGGGCCAATATTATATATCTATGCTTTAATGTTATTTTTAATTTTTTTATACTTTTTTACTACGGTTTTAAATACAGTGTGATTAAAAATAGCTATAAGTGTTTAACCACAGTTGTTAACCGAACTGTGATAAAAAAAATTTACACTTTTTTATCACGATTTTATACAAACTGTGATTAAAAATGGCTATAAGAATTTAACCACGGTTGTTAACCGAACTGTGATAAAAAAATTTACACTTTTTTATCACGATTTTATACAAACTGTGATTAAAAATGGCTATAAGAATTTAACCACGGTTGTTAACCAAACCGTGATAAAAAAAATGTATACTTTTACCACGCTTACAAATAAAGCGTAGTTAAAATAATTACTTACAATCACAGTTATATTGAAAGCGTAGTTAAAACGTAATAATTAGCACGGTTTCATTAAAAAGTGTGATTAAAAAGTCATCTCTTATTTTTTTATCACGCTTTTACAAAAAGCGTGATCTTTTTAATTTTTTAAGCGTGGTCTTTATCTATTATTCTAGTAGTGATCACAGGTGAAATTCCATGGCAATTGGGTCACCTTAACCTGGAGGTATTGAGTATGGAAAATGTTGGGCTTAGGGGTCTCATTCCTTCAGTTATCTTCAATATCTCTTCGCTAACACATATTAATCTTGGAGACAATGCTCTGTCCGGTAGTTTGCCTATGCACATGTGGCACCATCTTCCAATGCTTCAAACTCTTTATCTCCGCAACAATAAATTCACTGGAAGCTTACCAAGCAACTTTGGGAATTATACTTCCCTCATCCGAATGTCTCTATCCTGGAACAAATTTTCAGGTATTCATTACTCTATCTCTATCCATATTCGTCTAAAGTAATGCTTACTATGTGTGGCACTGTTGAAAAGATATGGTATACCGTCTTTGGCCTGATTTAGTATTGATGTAGAAAAATTCAACACTTGGGTTAATTCTAATAGTAGATTGTTTGCTTTTAACTTAAGCTGGGGGGATACTAATCCATAATTGATAAACCTTGCAAACGTAAGCAGATGCATATTGGTAGAACTCTACTTTTGCCTTAGTAATATTTAGAAATGCGTTGCTACACATTGCATTCAAAATATATGAACATTGTTGGGTTCTTTTGCAAATAAAGTTTGAATCCTATGAATAAAGTATCAATTATTACTATCAAAAGTGTTCTTTTATGACCGTACAAACATGTCATGTGTGACTTTGAACAAAAATTGCCCCACCGGACAAAAGTCCTAGCACCGCCTGTGCTTACAAGTCCCAGATGCAAAGCTAATCCATTGAGTTCTTATGCAAAGGAATACTTTGAGATGGGGGAAGTGATCGAGGGCATTGATGAATGATTATTGACAGAAGTAGCAAACTGCGCCGTTTAGTTTTTTGATGCACCACGACACAATATTTTCGGTATTTTCTTGGTCCAAAAAACTTCAGATTAATTACTTCAGTATGATCATATGATTCAAGTAGATCACCAATAGACATAGTTGGATTGAAGTCTTAACTGGAAATAGATTTAATCGCTTGCAAATATTGAATTAAGTTTCTACAAATATGAGAAATTATAGTTTCCAGACTCAAGCACTTAAATTAATTTCCGTGTGAAAAATATGAAACCAAAGATTTGCGTCTCAACATTGTACCTGTAACGTGGTTGATAGCTTATTTTTTCTTGTGAAAAAATTCATAGAAATATATGTACTTATGCATTGAAGAATTCTTCTGCAGGTTCAATACCAATAGAAATTGGTGAACTTCAAAGTTTAGAGTGGTTAGACTTGGCCGGAAATAATCTGAGCGGCCCCATACCATCTAACATCTTCAATATCTCAACCTTAAGAGAACTCTCATTGTCAAATAATCATTTATACGGCCACATTCCACTGCATATAGGTGACTGGTTGCCAAGTATTCAGAAAATTTTCTTAGGGGGAAATAAGTTAACTGGAATCATTCCTGAATCAGTCTCGAATGCTTCTACAATCACTGTTCTGGATCTCATCTCCAATTATTTGACTGGATTTATACCCGATTCACTTGGTAATTTAGAACTCCTTCAGTTGCTTGGTTTAGCCGGTAATAACTTGACCAGCAAATCTTCAACGCCAGAATCCAGCTTCCTGATTTCAGTAATGAAGTGTAAACGCTTGAAGAGATTGTGGGTGTCAGAGAATCCACTCAATGTTACTCTTCCAATCACCATTAGTAATCTTTCTTCTCTTGAGAGTTTATCAGCAGGCGATTGCAAAATTAGGGGCAACATTCCTAGGACAATTAGTAATTTGAGCAACTTAATTTCCGTCAGACTAGAAGACAATGACTTATCTGGGGCAATTCCTGAGATGGTGGGACAACTAGGGAAACTCCAATATATGGACTTGGGAGGCAATAAATTAAAAGGATCCATCCCCTACACATTTTGTAATTTAAGGGCTCTCAGTTACTTGGTTTTGGGTGGAAATAAGCTCTCTGGATCTCTGCCGACATGCTTAGGAAATCTTACTTTTCTAAGGGATCTCCGAGTAGGGTCGAATGGGTTAACTTCGTCAATACCCATGACCCTTTGGAACCTTAAAGATCTTTTGGTTCTCAACTTGTCTTCAAACTCTTTCAGTGGTGAATTACCATTTGAAATTGGAAATTTGAAGGTGGTTTATAGAATTGATCTATCAAACAATCAATTATCCGGTAAAATACCAAGCTCTATCGGAAGCCTCCAAAACTTGATCACTCTCTCATTAGCCCACAATAGAATCCAAGGTCCTATTCCTCAGTCAATTAGTAGTTTGATGAGTTTGGAATCATTGGATTTGTCGCAAAACAATTTGTCTAGTGTAATTCCTAAATCATTGGAACACCTCTCATATCTTAAATATTTGAATTTGTCCTCCAACATATTGGAAGGAGAAATTCCGGAAGGAGGACCTTTTGCAAACTTCACAGCTCGGTCTTTTATGTCGAATAAGGCCCTATGTGGTGCGCCTCGGTTTCAAGTTCTGCAGTGTGCTCGTCATCGTTCAAGAGAAACAATGGTGCTCATAACGAGATACATTTTACCCGTAAGTACATCAATACTACTCGTGGCTCTAGTATTGGTGTTGGCATTGACAAGGTGTCGAAAAAAAAACATGAGAGTTCCAAATCAAGAAGATTTAGTTCCTGCAACAGTACCAAAAAGGTTTTCACACCATGAGCTTAGTCAAGCAACAAGTGGATTTGCAGAGTATAACTTACTTGGTAAAGGAAGCTTTGGTTCAGTGTACAAAGGCACATTTTTGGATGGTATGGTACTCGCGATTAAGGTTTTTGACTTGCAAGTTGAAGGGTCGTTAAAGAGTTTTGATGTTGAATGTGAGGTAATGAGAAATGTACGTCATCGAAATCTCATCAAGGTCATCGGAAGTTGTTCAAACCTTGATTTTAAGGCATTGGTGGTTGATTACATGCCTAATGGGAGTCTTGAGAAATGGTTGTATAGCCCTAACTGTTATTTGGATATCCTAAAGAGAATGGACATAACCATCGATGTTGGGTTGGCGTTGGAGTATCTTCATCATGGTTATTCGACGCCAATAGTTCATTGCGATGTAAAACCAAGCAATGCTTTGCTTGATGAAGATATGATTGCGCATTTGGGTGATTATGGCATCGCAAAGCTCTTAGGCAAAGAACAATATCTAGCACAAACCAAGACGCTTGGTACGATGGGGTACATTGCACCAGGTGATTTTTATTAGTTTTTTAGATTCAATACTTGGGAAGTGATGCCATCACTCCACTTTTAGTCACTTACACTCTTTTCTTGCCATTTAATTTTTTGTTTGACTTTTTCAATTTGCACGAGATTCTTTCAATGAAACTTTTTTTTTTCTTTCCATCAAACTAACAATCTTTTAACGATTAATGGTGTTTGTACTTAGAGTATGGATCAGAAGGAAACGTATCAACCAAAGGCGACGTATATAGCTACGGTATAATGTTGCTTGAGACATTTACTAGGAAAAAACCCACAGATGAAATGTTTGTTGGAGAAATGAATATAAAGCGATGGGTGAATAATTCAGTGCCCCATGCAGTAATCGAAGTCGTAGATGCCAATATACTAAGGAGAGATGATGAACATTTCAGTGTCAAGGAAAACTGCATCAAGTCTATCATGGAACTTGCTTTATACTGTTGCGCGGAGTTGCCAAAAGAAAGGGTCGTCGTGAAAGACGTTGTAGCCACACTCAAAAATATCAAAATTGAATTTCTGAGAAACATTCAAGGACCCAGAAGGTAGCAAAGTTACAGTCATTTGATTTTGGTTTCACCTTTTTCCTGTCAAGATCTTTCTATTGTGTTAACTAATGGTTCTAGTATCAGCAGCTGTATTTACACAACTCAATAAAGAGAACCTTTTAACTATTTTCTTTCATTATCTCTATTAAGCTGTGTGCATACTTTATTTGAGTACATCCCAACCTATAGAAGCAAAGTTTTGGCTAGCAAATTTTCACAGGACAGCCAGAGGACGAAAGAAGGCAGGGGCGGGGAAGGGGCTTCAACATATTCTATGGAATATGAGATATGTTTTATGAGAAGTACTTGCAATAAATCTTCGTCTGAATTTCTGTCCCTCTAAACAAAACAAGAAAAAGGGATCGCGATTACATTTATCCAGATGTAGGTACAAGTGTTTTACTGAGGCATTTCAAGGTCTGGTCTCCGATCAAGCGCTTCTACTATTGAATCGTCTGGAAATGCATCGGGACAAGTAGCCAAAATCTTTGCCTTCAGGCTTCTGCCAATTCAAAATCAACCAAAAAAAAAGAGAAAGAATCATCACACTGTATTAAAAATGCCACTACAGCAAATCGTAGCATTCCCGGCGTTTTATAAACCCCGGGAAAAGTCTCAAATGCACTAGGAAAGTAATTCCCGACGTTTTTGCAATACTCCGACATAAACGGTGACGGAAAATATGCCCGACGTTTTCAAAACACTAGGAATAATATCAACTTATGACCGGGGTTGATGAGGAAAGGGGACAGACTAAGAACCAAGTTAAATTGACATGCAAATTCAACTTGCCAACACTCACGGGCTCACAGCTAACTCTGACTTGTCAGATACCCCACAGAACAACAATTACTTGTACCCATTGAGGCAGCTAAACAAACTCGAAACTAGAGCCATAATAGAACCCAATAATTTCCAACGTATCTCACATGTGACCATGGAATTGTGTTCATCCACAAATCTCCGCACACCTTTCATAGAAATCGTACAGATCCAGTAAAGATTAATCACTTCCAAGAGTATTGGGAGCCCCAAAGGTTTCTGCCAAACCTTGTGTGCAACAAAACAATGCAATGGATATGAGATTGCTTTTCCTTTCTATATGTTCTGTTCCAGTGAAAACATAGAGGACAGTACGCCCCACTCTTCTTGCAAGTATGCACGCAACACATTCATTTCCACAAAACAAAAGAAGAGAGGTAATTCAAAGATACAAGTAAAGGATGATATACATCGTACTCTACTTCTTCATGAAATCAAGTTATCTTAAGAACTATGGTTCGATTTATAGGCATGGTACCAGGCGTAGGAACATTTAGAATGATGAATGTCGGGGGCTGGAGGTGGTTTAACAGGATGTCATGCATGTTAACCCCACAAATAATGTCATAGATTAGGGGTTGACAAAAATTCCCGATCGTAACTAGTCCGTAACAACACCCTGATAAGTACTCATGAATATTTAGAATGACGGATGCAATAAAAAATTGATGAGAGTACCTCAGCTTCTGAAATATGTAATCAAGATCTGACTTCATTGACCTTAACAGACGGGTGTTTCTTGAAAACTCACTGGAAACCTCTGCAAAGCAATGCTCAGAGTACTCATTAAAATGAGAAAGAACAGCATTACTGTCCTGCAACCTTCCCAATCTGCAATTATTATTGCAAAGGAAAAAAGGGCAAAAAGCAAAGTGCAGCCCCAGATAAGAAACTGATGCTTAGAAAACAATACCATTGAGCTGTATAACCAACAAAGATACAAAAACATCCTAAATTCTGTAACAAACTGGTATATGCTAAGAAAGGGGAAAACAATAAGAGTTGACAATCCCAGATGTAAAAGTTGTTTCAATTTGGGCAACTGATACACATCCAGGATGAAATTAGTAAGCACAAAACGCAAGAAAATAATCAACATGCTAACAACTAGTACTTGGAAAGAGGAATGTGTACTTTGCCGCAAAAAAAAGGAAACAAAGATGTTTCTCTCTACGGGTTTAAAGGTTGTATTCTCAATTTCCCAAAGTTTCTCGATGCATAAAATGAAAAGAAAGCCACAACATTGGAGTGTAACCCTTCTGGCTTTCCAGTTTGACAATGTTATTTGCGCACGATACTTGCTAAAGAAATTGACTCAAGTAAGGTCCATTTGGCCACCCCTTCCATGGTTAAAACAAAGATTGCAGTTTTGTTTCCACCACTTAGCTACAAGCTTTGTCAAGCTTCTATCATTCCTAGATAAGATGTTTCTAGAGGCTTCTTGGCTGGCTCAAATAAGCATTTTAGGGCCCGATTGGATGCCGCTTTAGTTTTTGGTGTGTTAAATAAGAGGGGTGTGTTAAATAGTCAAGTGTGTTAAATAAAATGGGGTTGCCCATATTGATGTGATTTTTAAGAAGGGTGTGTTAAATAATATAGTGATTGGATGAAGGGTATGTTTGAAAAAGAGAATGTGTATTAAACTATCAAAAGACATTTTTGCCCCTTGTTATGGATTTAATGAATTATTTCAAAAATAACATATATATGTATATATACGTATATTATAAGTACATAACTACACACACTTACATATAGTTATATTTATATATCCATATACATTATAATTATATTATATATGTATATATTATACTTATATTTATATTATACTTACAATATAAGTATAATATACTTAAAAAATATACATAAAAAATATATACATATATATGTACATATATAGACTTAAAATATATACATATATGTATATATACTTAAAAAAATATACATATATATGTATATATGTATATATATTTAAAAATATACGTATATATACATAAAAAATACACACACACTTATATATATATATATATATATATAGAGAGAGAGAGAGAGAGAAAGAGAAAGAGACATATATATACACGTATAATATATACGGATAATATATAGTGTATATATATGTATTATATATATATATATATATGTTTATATGTATGTATTGATATTTATACATATGTATATATATTTAAAAATATACGTATATATACATACAAAATACACACACGCTTATATATATACACTTATAATATAAATATAATATATATATATATATATATATAGAGAGAGAGAGAGAGAGAGACACACACACACACACATATATACACGTATAATGTATACGGATAATATATACTGTATATATATGTATTATATATATATATGTTTATATGTATGTATTTATAAAATATACGTATGTTTATAAATACGTATTATATATTATATAAGTATATATGTATGTGTGTACAAATATTATCAGTATATATATATATATATATATAATATACGTCTATTATATATACTTATATTATGTTTAATAAAGATAAGTGTGTATATAAAAGGGTGGGTATTTTGGTAATTGGTTAAGGCTAAGGCAATGCCTTAGTTAGCCTTGGGGGGGGGGGGGGGGGTGAGACTATTTAACACCACGATAGCAACCTTATTTAAAGCACCGGCTAATTAAAACATGGTTGTATTTTTTCCCAATCAACAGCTAAGTGGCGGGCCCAGCCTTAGTTAACCCATTGGCTAGCTAACCCACCTCTTAACCCATCAACCAATCGGGGCCTTAGATTTTCCATTAACCCATTTTGGATGTTTGGTCGTCCATTTCTAAAATTGCTGTGGTTTTTTCACCACTTAGCTATAAGCTTTGTCAAGTTTCTATCATTACTAGATAACATGTTTCTAGACGCTGTTTGGCTGCCTCAAATAAGCATTTTAGATTTTCCACTAATCCATTTTGGATGTTGCGCTGTCCATTTCAAAATTGCAGTGTTTTTTCCACCACTTAGCTATAAGCTTTGTCAAGTTTCTATCATTAATAGATAATATGTATCTAGATGCTGTTTGGCTACCTCAAATAAGTATTTTAGATTTTCCATTAACCCATTTTGGATGTGGATATTGAGAGGTGAACAAAACTGAACTCGGATATTGAGCTCCCAAATTATTCCCCTTGAAAACTTAACCCTAATAATCATAGTAACAAGCTTCCATATGGTAGACAATCAAAAGCTTCCGCGTGTGTGTGTGTGAAGAACGCATATAGAGGGTGGGCGGGCGTCTCTGTGTGTGTGTGTGTGTGTGAGAGAGAGAGATAGAGAAGGTGTTACATGAGGTGCTGCAACTGTTTGAGAGAATCCAAATCCTCCGCATTGATCAGAGTTTTGAATTCACGGGACAATTCGTCGGAAGCCGCTCCGACCGCATCTTTCTCCGATTGTTCCATTTCTCCCCGGATGTGCTTGTGCGTGAGCGTGAGAGAGAGAGAGAGAGAGAGAGGAGGGGGGTGTTTTTGGGGGTTGGATTGGGCTATGATGTGTTCGGGCCAATTATGGGCCGTATCCGTGTTCAGTTGGTGTAGAGGGCCCAAATTGGAAAGTAAAACACACTGGCCTCTTTCAGGGGTTTTACGCACAGGAGGGAGAGGAGAGAGAACGAGAGGAAGAGGGAAGATGAACAAGAAGGAGATATTGAAGCTAGCGAAGGGATTCAGAGGGAGGGCGAAGAACTGCATAAGAATAGCAAGAGAGAGGGTAGAGAAGGCCCTTCAGTACTCCTACAGAGACCGCCGCAACAAGAAGCGCGACATGCGCTCCCTCTGGATAGAGCGAATCAACGCCGGCACCCGCTTACACGGCGTACTCTCTCTCCTCCCTCCCTTCCTCTCTCTTTCTGTTCCACTGTGTGAAGTAACCGATTCATTTAGATTTGTCTCTAAAGGAACAGCTAAATTTTACAAATCATTTCGAGTTTAGCTTACACGTATAGATACATTAACATATGTCGGTGTGCGAGGATGCATTCTAATTATTAAATTTGCTTAATTTGAGTTGAACTCTTTTTTTAAGTTTTTTTTGGTTTAATTTCGAAGTTGTTATGTTGGTTCCTTCGTTAGATTTTGAGTAATTATTAAATTTGCTAAAGTAAACATCATGCGTGGAAATAGAGGAAAAAGATTGAAGTCCCAAATCTTATCCATTAGCCGAAATCTTATTTTCCCCTAAAGAATCATGAGCTCGAAAGTTTTTTTTTGGCCTGCGAGCTCAAAGCTTTAGTACTTCCTTACTCTGGTTTTGTCTTGTGGTTTATGGATTTTAGCCTCTGGAAACAATCGATGATACTTATCATTCTTAGTCTTCGCAATTAACTGTTTAGATTACTTCTTAGGACCCCTAAATTACTTGACGCCACATAGTGTCTCTACAAACATCATCCATTTCGAATAATTGCGCACGGATTTTCCTTGTTGTCTAGGTCTTCCTAGTTGATTTTAAGAGTTGTTGCTCTCTTCCCACAGAATGACTTGGCTTATGATGGAGAGAATGAAAATCTTCATGTACTTTTACTGATGAGAATAGTTTTTATAATGGAGATCAGAAAATAAAACATATCACAAGCGGTATGATTATTGTTAATGGAAATGCTAGGGGAGTAGAAGACCTAAGAAAATCTTCATGTACTTTTAAGGTTTTTGTTTTTTCAGTTATATGAACATCTAGCCCTTGACAGAGCAGAATGTTTGCAAGGATTCATGTACTCAACCCAGTTGATTGGGCCACAAAATTTTGCTTGGCTTATTCTTATGGCTATTGTTTTTCTTTGATATGTATGGCGTGGGAGGAGAGTTCTCGATGGCCATTCAAGATTGGGATCAAATTGGTTGAATGGGGGAAGGAATGTCTATGTCTGGGTCTTGCATTCGTTGGACATTTTCTCTCTCCTTTACTGATAGGTGTGTGTCTCTTTCCTTTTGGAAGCTAATAATAGTCATGCTCTAGCGGGAAATGGTTTTGGAAGATGCTTGTTCAGTAAAGCAAAGATTTGTCTAAGCAAGCAAGGGTTGAGAGAGGAACAAAATTAAAAGTGAAATAGTAAGGAAGGAGCAAGGACTGTGTAGTAATAAAACAATGGTAATTCACCATAGTAATTGTGGGAAACATGAGGGATTTTGAGTGTTGTGCGTTAAAGTCTTGATCACTCAGTGATGGGTTCAGCATTCCATAATGCAGTTGTTATGTCACTTGGTCTTGCACTCAGCATGAAACTTCCATGTTCTCTTTGGAAGAATTGGCGTTTCCAGTTCTATCATAAACATTCTGGGAGGTGGATCTGGGGCCTATTTTTTGGATGGTTCTAAGGGCAATAGGGGACCTCAGCCCTTTATTGCCCAAGCAGTATGCAATTGGGTCTTTTGCGTAGAAGATTTTTGTTAGTATATGAAAATTGTTGTACAAGGGCTTTTAGGCCTTTGGCACCTGATCTACAATAGACAAAATTTCTGCTCAAAGCCAAAGAATCTGATGGTGTACTGGTATGATATATATCCCTGTCTTCTAGCATTGCCACTAGGCGAATGCAACACCTTTTTTCACTGGTAACCTCCTCGTATAGTCTTTTTCATGATCGTTCCTCTTGGATCATTCGATAGAGATGATCTTTCCCTTGTATCCTCGTGTGTAAACCTGCTAGTCAAATTTTGTATCCTTGGACCCTCAACCGTAAGCGTAGGGATGACTTTCATGTTGCCATAAACTATTCTAATACTTTTATTTTGTTGATGAGATGCTATGTGACACCTGGTAAACACCATTAACCCCATATAGTTAAAGAACTATATAAACACTATGAATGATTTGCTGTGTTTCCATGTCTTGATATGGAAATTAGAGGAATTTGACACTTAGATACACACGGGCACCCGCACTCGAGCCTATGTAATGTAGAAGGAAGTAACTTTGTGGATGCGATATCTTGTTCCGTATTGGTCTACTTCTAAATCCCCAACTCCAGAACTCTACAGCCTGTTGTAAATTTCACAGCTTGAAATACTATATTTGCTGTCATGAGGGGTGGAATGCTGACTTCCATTTGTATTCATTTTTCTACCCCAGGTTAAATATGGCAACTTTATGCATGGTTTGATGAAGGAGAATATCCAACTTAACAGGAAAGTACTGTCGGAGATCTCTATGCATGAACCACACAGCTTCAAGGCCCTTGTCGACATATCCCACAGTGCCTTTCCCGGAAACAAGAAAGTGGTTCCCCCACAAAAGATAGGCCTTTCCGTTCTTCTTTAGTTGGCTATTTGATGTTTGTTGAGTTTGTCTCAAACAGATTTTTCCAAAGTTTGTAACTTGTTCTTCGATACGATGCAATGCGACTTGTTTAGTTCAACTTCAACCTACATTTCAATTGTCGACAGGAAAGTGTAAGTGTGGCCCTGATGCCAAACAAATGAATAGCAGTTATGAGTGAAAAAAATTGTTAAATGTGTGTGTGGTGTGTACACATACATACATACACACGTGTATGCGCACGCACGAAAGAGAAATTACATGGGGCTTTGTTGCTCTACTGCGTGATGATTCTATTGAAAAAGATTGAGGCGGTGGTATTTATTTCTCTCAACATTGGGTCTCTCTACTCGGTGTTTTGCTTGTGTTGTTTGCTTTTAGATACCATATATAGTGCAAGATAAATAGGTAAAATGTATCATTTCAATCTTGGGAACATGTATATCCTAATCATACTAAACTGCTTGTCATTAATAGTATTAAACCAATAGCAATTTGTACAAACTAAATTTTTTAATCGAATATTGGGCCTTAAAAAATTTAATGTGAGGACTTGATTTTTATATTGAATAAAATTTTCTCCATTTCTCTCGTTAGAAAATGTTAGATTTCTAATTAAGTCATGTCCAGTTTTTAAATCGAAACAATTTTGAATTCTTATTTCTCTACGGCTTTTATATAATAGTATATTTTTCGTTCTACTCTTAAGAGCATTGTTTTAAGAATGAGTGATTGTCTTTCTCTGATTGCCTAACCTTTGAGCGAATAGATAATATGTTTCACTAATTAAGTAGGATTCTATGGTTAGTTCGTGACCTCTAGATGCCAAAAGTGTTCTTGCAGTGATCTCATACTTCATACAAGATGGAGATGACCGGGTTGGTCTATGGATTTTTCATGGTTTTTTATGCATTTCACTCAGGGCCACAGCCTAGTGTTTAGTTAAAATTATTAAGAGGTAATTAATTACCTTTATATCTTTTCGACTTTAGGTCGAATTTCGATTTGGTCCTTCTTATTTTGATTTGAACACTAAGCTTCTTAAACTTTTGACATTGTTTTCAATGTCATCCAACCGTTTAGGTCTGTCCAAATTAGCTAAAGAAAAGCGATCAAACAAATTATGGTATTTTACATCCTCCTTTTTAACTTCAAAAATTCCAGTCTCTCTCTCTCTCTCTCTCTCTCTCTCTCTCACACACACAAAAATTAACCATCATAAACCCATTACGTATACACATATACGCACACTCCTATTATAAAGAAAGAGATAAGGTGAACATATACGTATATATAGAGAGAGAGAGAGAGAGAGATGTGAAGATTGGAATGAAACCCATGTTGAGTCCGAGCTGAACATAGAAGTTTCCACGCTATTAATGATGAGGTTTCTAAGAACTGACATCGGAAGCAGCAATAGAGAAAGATACTGTTCGAGCCCAATGTTTATACGCTACAAGAATGCAGCAATTGAGACCTAATTAGAACCCTCCCAGAAAAAATCACTTGTGTCGCCCAAGTCCAAGTCCAAGTCCAGCAGTCCAAAAAGCATTCTGGATCCAACTCTGGTAGCTAAAACAAATCCCATGTCATATTCCCCTGCTCTTGTTCCTGGGTCCGAAGAAAGGCTCTGTTTTGCAGCCATTTTACGAGAAGACTCAGACCCAAATTGATTTGTTCCGTTTGGCGTCAATGCAATTGGTTTTCTCCATTTGGGTACTGCAGAAGTTTGCGAAGGTTGATTCATAGAAAGTGGAATCAAATCAAAATGTAGGTTAAATGACACTAGTTTTCCCGTTTCAATGTCACCCAGCCGTCTAGGTCTGTCCAAATAAGCTAAAGAAAAGTGATCCATCAAATTATGATATTTTACATCCTTCTCATCCTTTTTTAACTTCAAAAATTCCATATCTCTCTCTCTCTCACACACACACACACAAAAATTAACCATCATAAACCCATTACGTATACACATATAGGCACACTCCTATTATAAAGAGAGAGATAAGGTGAACATATATATACATATATATATATATAGAGAGAGAGAGAGAGAGAGGGAGAGAGAGAGATGTGAAGATTGTAATGAAACCCATGTTGAGTCCAAGCTGAACATAGAAGTTTCCACACTATTGATGATGAGGTTTCTAAGAACTAACATCGAAAGCAGAAACAGAAAAGGATACCGTTCGAGCCCGATGTTTATACGATACAAGAGTGCAGCAGTTGAGACCTAATTAGAACCCTCCCAGAAAAAATCACTTGTGTCGGCCAAGTCCAAGTCCAGCGGTCCAAAAAGCATTTTGGATCCAGCTGTCATATTCCCTTGTTCTTGTTCCTAGGTCCGAAGAAAGGCTCTGTTTTGCAGCCATTTTACGAAAAGACTCAAACCCAAATTGATTTGTTCCGTTTGGCATAAATGCAATTAGGAATAGCAACGGATCGGTTTGGATCGAATATTTGAATATCCATAACCGATAACCAAATGATAACCGATAACCGTATCCGATCCGTTATCCATCGGTTATTAAAATCGGTGAATCGTAACCGTATCCAATGGATATCAGTTAATCCCCGAACCAAACGGATATCCATAATTTTATCTGAATCCAATCCAATTGAAATTTAAAAAAAAAAATTTCTATTCCTCTTTTGAAAATGAACTACTATTCATATTTTGGTAACAAACTAAAATTCACAAATAACACATCACATACTACATAATTATTAAAAGAAATTCATCAATTGTAACTAACCCAATAACAACGCAACAAAATAAAAAGTAGTTTAACAACAAAATACAACTCCAAAGTGAAATAATAGAAATGATAAAGGATGTAAGGAAAGCCAGTTTCATTTTTAATTTGACATAGATCTTCTATTTGCATAATTCATACCTACGCAATCGAATGAAAGAAGAAAAAAAACTATATTAACATTAGTAATATGTTATATTAAAGCTACAAGAAAAATAAAATAAATGTTAATCACCTGACGAGTCAAGCACGAATCATCTGAATTCGAAGCGGATATAACTAATTAATGGTAATCTCGTAAATTTAAAGCGGATATTATTATGGATATGGTTTGGTTACGGACATCCGTTCGGTTATTTTTTAGATATTTCATCATAACCGTAACCGAACCGTATCCGAACGGATATTGATTTGTCTCCTCCATAACCATATCCACGGGAAAATTTTCGGATACAGTTTGGAGAAAAATTTCGATTACGGATCGGATATCATCGGATCAGGGCAAATGCCATCCCTAAATGCAATTGGTTTTCTCCATTTGCATTTTCTCCATTTGGGTACTGCAAAAGTTTACGAAGTAAGGTTGATTCATCGAAAGTGGAATCAAATCAAAATGTAGGTTAAATGGCGCTAGTTTTCCCATTTCTATTGAATGTAGGTTAGACAATTTTATATTTCTCTTTGTAATTCATTTTGATAATCAATAAGAATTCTATAATTTATTCTCTTGATTTCTTCGATCATTATTCCAAATTCAGAATTCTTCACTAATGAATATTTCTGCAAGGTAAATGTTTGATGAAATGCCAAAGTGAGATTTGTTAATCTTACAAATTCTTATTCAACGTCAAGGAATGCATTTTGTTAGAAGACATAGGAGGAGAAGGACAACATTTGTTTCGTATTGTTGGACTGAATTGAATTGATTGGGTGGGATCAATTATTGTGCAATTTGATGTAAAAATATATAATAAAAAAATTAGATTCATAAATTCACCTTACTCTTTTCTTGTTCTATGAATTTCAAATTTTGGGTCAAAGAATTTCAATCTGAGGATCTGCTGGCAAATTGATTTTATTCCTCTTTGGTCCTTTTGGATTGCTTATGACATTTACCCAAATTAATTTTTTCTTGGTTGTTTTCGTGTGTGTGTGAGAGAGAGATATAAAGAGTGATAAAGAGAGAGTGGGTCTGGTTTTGTAAGCAATTAAAGAAGAAGGGAGTGAATTACCTTAAATACCCCTCTCATTAGGTCATGTGCAACACACACAGGTATTTTCCGTTAGAAAAATTGACGGACCCAAATGGAAGGGTCACATTAAATCCAATGTCAAATTTTAAAGGATTTAGTGTTCAAATTGAAATAAAAATGACCAAATTAGAATTCGACTTAAACTCAAAAAGATATAAAAGTAATTATCTCAATTATTAACCTGATCCTTATTGTTATCTTCAACAAAAGTATAGTTTTGAAACTTTTGATAAATGTTACTGAAGCCATACCCTCATCGGGGACATCTAAGAACGTCTAAAAATCTATACGTGGACATCTAAGAACGTCGATTTCAAATTAGTCAACTCGTATCGAAAGAAAAAACAGAGATAGTGGACAAGAGCCTGCAAGGCAATACATCTAATACCAATCATTTATGCCTAGAATGTGTTTCTATATCACTCCTCTAGAAAGCTATAGCCTATACATGCAACAAGGATTGTGGTTTGACCCGAGGCTTTCCTTTCATCACTTATTTCGCAATGAGGGAAATGCATATGTATTAGTTGAAGTGAAGTGGTAGAAGACCCCTTTGAGTCAAAGGAAGAGTTTCTACACAACTGTCCAAGACACGTTAAGGAGTTAAACAAGTATTTTGGGACAAAGGGACTTGAACCCTCATGATTTCTGAAGTCGATGAATTTTTCTCTTACTATAAATTTCATGTTGTCGGTATTGACATGTAGCATGAGACTATCTTTATTGTATTAATCAATTCTTTAAAAGATCTTTCATACTATGGAGTAAATGATTTGATTAATAAATATACAATTCTTTATTTAATATGAAATCAAATGAAAATTTGTCTATTTTTCATATAATAAAAGAGATACAAATTTTCGTTGATATTAGTCATTTGATATAATATATAATACATATGCATATGTCCATAGATTTATAGGCTCCGAAGTTTCGATGGAAGAATTCCGCCACCAATGCAGTCAACTCCGTTTGTTAGAACATTTTCTTCTGCAAGACTACACCTATTCTTTTTTTTCGCTTTCTGAATCATTGTTTATTATATACATGTGTCTGTGTGTGTGGAGAGAAAGACAGACAGATAGGGCCCCTATAGTAGATGTGTCGTTCCAAGTCACTGATGGCCGTGCTTTTGTTTAATAAAAAAAAAAGTTGGATATTAACTCTTTTTTTAGTCCGGTTCGGTTCGGTGTTTAAAATTAGAAAACCGGAACCAACCCATATTTTTTTATGAAAAACCAAACCGAATTGGACCAATTAAGCTAAAAAACAGGACTAAATTGCCGATTCACTTCGATGGTCCGGGTTAGGCTTACACCCCTAGATTTAATGACCATTCAATTAATTTGAGTTAAAATGTGTATTTTTTTTTGAAAGCAGACTAGCTAAGACACAAGACCAAACTGCCATTTCAGATTTTTCTGTTTGCCGGTTTGAGTTAAAATTAATTGAATGATGATCAAATCTAGGGATGTAAACTAGACCTACAAATCAAAGCGAACTGGCAATTTGATCCTATTTTGTAGCTCGATCGGTCCGGTTTGATTTGGTTTGATTCCGTTCAATTTTTAATTAAAATAATAGTTCGATTTTAATTTTCTATTTTTAAACACCAAACCGACCCCGACCAAATCAAAAAAAACAAAAGGGGTGAAGGCCCAACCGATTTTTAGTTGTTTCATGTCACTATACCCTTGTAGTGCCTCAAGCCACTACACAGACCCCGAATCCGATTACGAGGAGTCGTATGTTTTTGTCACCATAGTTCGAAGGCTGAAGTAAAGAACCTGAGGATCTGTACAGTACAAAATACTACTATGTACATCTTGAATTATAACCGGGGGAAAACTCGAGGGCCTAGAGGTTGTCAAAGAGACCAAGCGATACCAAATATCCCAATAAGCTGAAATTCAACCTGCATCTCACAGCAACACACAAAATCCCAAAACTAATGCAGTTTTTGTGACCAAGGTTATCATAATTGCAAGTTTCTATTGGAAAATCAACTTATTCATTATGTTTACATCAATGGCAGTGCAATGACTAATACTGCAAAGCAGAAGCCGACTAGGTGGTCACACTGACTCTGATTACAAATAGGAACTTTAATCCCAAAACTCAAACACCAATCGCAATGAAAAAGACCATACAACTACAATGAAAAACATTATGATAAGTAATTCTACTACAAACCCTAACTGCTTAACCCTCCTCCTAGCTTTGCAACCTCTTACAACCTACCATTTAGAACCTATGTACAGACTAAGGAGCTAAGAGTACAAACCTGGCTGACCTTTACAAACTGGAAATATCAAAGACAACTTCTGCCTAGTTTTTCGTTACGCAGTTCTCTTCTGGCGTCGTTACACGCATAAAAAAACAAGTTGCTTTCGAAATACTAGGCGGCATGAGTTTCTGATGGAGCAAGATTGTGTTTGTCAGTGCTGAGATTGACTTTGGCTTGTGATTTGATATGGGTCTAGCTAATTGATATGTTTGAGAAAGTTATAGTTTAATTCATTTGATTTTTTTTATCAAAAAAATTTGTTCTAGGGAATAACCTATTTTGATTTTTTATTTTGCCAATCTTCTTGTCCCCAACGGAAAGGAAAAAGAATTTCACGCTCTTCCTTTTGGAAAGGATGATTAGCGAAATCCTATTGATTGCAGCTTTCTCCACATTGACAGCTCAATCATGAAAAAAATAGCTCTATTGGTATGTTCCTTTCGTCACCCCAAAAGAAAAGGCGTGATCTCGTAGTTCTTGATCTGTGAAAATGCTTTGGTAGGAGCTCCATTTTTTTTCCATTGAGGCCGAACCTAAACATGTGTGTTTGAGAGGTAGTTGTCCATATACCCCATATCTATTTATAATTTTCTACATATGCAGATTTGCAGGGTTGAACTGATGTGCAACGCCATTGACCAACTGTGTGTGCATTGTTCAGTGTCGTTTGCCTAAAGAAAGTTAAAATTTTGGAACCAAAACCCTAAGTACATCGTAATAGAGAATGCATGATTATGTGTAAAACTTTAGAGGTTATGTCAATATGTAGTAACTGATTGATTGCTTAGATAAATATTGATTGTGTATATAAAACAAGGGGAAATTGGTGAAAAGTACAAAAAAAATGGTGAATTAGCCCTTTAAGTCCTGACTAATTTACACTTTGAGTTAGGGTCTACTATTTTTAAAGTGTTCATTTAAAAATTAGGTCATTTAATAGACAAAATTACTCTTATTGGTTGTTTCCTTTGTTACATGATGTATTTCCTACACTCTTACAATATTAATTCAAAGCCAAAAAAAAAATTTATTATTTATTTATTAATTTTTGTGGTATATTGGTTCGTCTCAACAAAAAAACTATGAAAAGTATAAAATTATGACCGAAAGCTAAAATCTATTTCAGAAAATTTGAAAAATGAGCTAAAAATTAGTTTTTTGACGTATTTTTTGTCTTTAATGATCTTTTTTTAGTTTCTTGACATGATTTTATGCTTTTTATATTTCTTTTATTGAGACGAACCAACAAAATACAAACAATTAGTAAAAAAATTAAAAATATCACTAAAGACAAAAAATAAGTAAAAAAAGACAATATTGTGTCTTATTTTTTATTTTTCGTTAATTTTTTTGTGTTTTGTTGATTCGTCGCAACTAAAAATATATAAAAAGTATAAAATCATGTCAAAAAAGTTTTAAAAAAAAAAACTAAAGACAAAAATTAAGTTAAAAAAAAAAGCCATGTTTTGGCATATTTTTAATTTTTTTACATGATTTTATACCTTTTTATATTTCTTTCGTCGAGACGAACAAACAAACCACAAAAAATTTATGAAAAATAATGAATACAAAAAATTTAAATAATGATGAAGAAAATTAATTTAAATAATTTAGGCTAAATAGATTATACATTTTATAATCGAATAGGGGAAGTAAAGTGAAAAAATGCTATGGATAATATCATCCTTTGTTTTCAAATAAAATAATTAGAACATATAATGTTATCTGTTGGTTTGAAATATTGTCTGTGATTTTGTTATTTATGTCTTTAATAAATAACTTATCTGTGTTTTTGTTGATCTAACTGATAAGTTTATTTTTTTTGCAATCTTCATGTCTTTAACAGAAATAAAATAATTAGAGCAAATACTGTTACTACAGTAGTTTAATTGCATTATATATAGCTTGCACTATCTTATAATGTTATCTGCTACAATTTAATTGTAGTATATATAGTTTGCATTATCTTATAATATTGTTATCTGTTGCAACATTATCAGATAATATTAACTACAACAGTCATAGATAACATTACTAGATAATGTTATGTGATAAAATTATTTGTGATCCACTTTCTCCATTGGGATTGTGATAATTATAGAATTATCTCAATTTGGCCTAACTTATATAGATTAAATATTTTTTGACTTTATTCAAAAAAATTGTATTTTTTATTTTTGCATAATTGTTTTGTAGCTTATTGGATCTTCTTGACAAAATGAATTAAAAAGTATCAAATTATGTCAAAAAGTAAAAAAAAAAAAGAAAAAAAAACTAAAGATGAAAAATAATTTCAAATAGACGTTGTTTTGATTTTTTTTTGTATTTTTTGAATTTTCTTAGTTTTTAAAATATTTTTATACTTTTCTGAAATCTCTTCTCGATCAAAATGAACCAATAACTATCAAAAAATTTGACGCAAAATAAAAAATTAGGAAAAAGTTCAAATAAGGACAAAAACAATGAGACAATAATTCAATAATTACCACAATCTAAAGTGTTTATTTTTTTATAATTTTTTATGTTGCATTAATTTTTTGTTGATTGTTAGTTAGTCTTGGTAAGAGATTTCAAAAAATGCAAAATTATGTTTAAAGACTAAAAAAAAAAAAAAGAAGTCAAAATAGGATATGTTTTAATTATTTTTCGTCTTTAGTATTTTTTTAAAATTTTAGATATAATTTTATATGTTTTAGATTTCTTTTATTGAAACGAACCGACAAACCTCAAAAAATTGATGAAAATATAACAAATACGAAAAAAATTTGTATAACATCAAAAATAACAATTTAGATAATTTAGGTCTAATTTAGATACTTTGTGTCTTTGAAATAAGATTGGCTTGTTTGGTGCAAGAGTATTTTTGAAACTATTGTGACAAAAGGATTTCTAGCTACAGTTTACTATTAGATGGACTAATTGCATTACAAGTTCCTTGCTGTGGACTTTCAGCTAAGAGTCCCAAAAAAACAAAGACTAAACTATATGGCTTAAAGGACACTATAGCAAATAAGGAACTCGTCACAGTAGGTACGAATGGTACAAATAAAACATCTATGGACATCCCCACCAATATTTTAGTCCCTTGTCAGGTCAGTATTGAAGTCAAATATATAATCTAAAACCATAGGTCCTAGGTAAGTAGAGATTTGTCAATATCAACTGAGTGGCTAATGGAAGAAAGTTGGATAAGAATCAGAGTTCCTAAGTGGAATTCCTAGAAACATTAAAGAACGAAACATAACATACTTATGTGTTATCTTACTTTTCAGTTTTATTTTGATGTTGTTTCATCTGTCATATATCCTGTTGCATGTTTATTAACATTTGGGCTTGTCTTTCGGGGAATTTTAATTTATTATTGAGTTTCATTACTAATTGGAGTAACTTCTTGTCATTGATGTATAAAAGCAGACATAGAACTGCAGACGGAGGATCAACTTGAGCAGGAAGTGCTAGGAGCTACTGTTGTTGGGGAGTTAATCACATAACTATCGTACCCTTAGTTCACTCTGTGGACCACAAAAACTGCAAATATCCCACTGAGTCTCAAACGTAAACAAATTTGCAGTTAGGCCCCCAATTGGAGGGGGTTAATTGTGATGGACGTTGATTGCTATGCTTTAAGAGAGCTTGTGTTGTCCATTTATCAGATGTTGTGAGAGACCATTGTTGTATCCAGTACTACAAAATATACACATTGCATCAGTGTGCAATATAAAATACTAATTTACGTCTGTTACGTCTAAGCTCAGGCCATGTTCAAAGGTATGGGCAAGAGGGGGTTTCAACCTCTAACCCCTCATAAACAGATTGGAAAGAGGCAAAGGTATAATGGTGGGAAGTATGGGTCACCCAGCAAGTCTTTCTACGGTCGTCGGACTCGGATTGGAGTCCGTTGGAAGAAGGGCTTAAATGGTCGTGGTTTAATCGACGAAGTATTTTCAACGTCGGTTGGGTTATCCAATGGTCATTACAAGGGAGATTATTTTAAACTCCCTAGTCTGGGACAAGGTGTGACCTGTCGTCACACCAACCGTGTCAAGATATGGACTGTCAGACTAGATGGTCGATTTACCATAAGTCCATCAGATGGTTTAATGACAGAGGCAAGTGCCGATGATGTGGGCGATGGGCCTCACATTGAGGGTCTGTTGGGTGTGGTTATTGTTCTGGACAGGATGCCTTCTGCTGTTGAACGTCCTACGTATTCGGATATATTTGGAGAGGTTCCAAATAACGTTGGATCACTTCTGGATCAACATGTTCGCGTTGATCAATTGAGCAGGTTTCAGGTGGTGGTTCGTGAAAGGAAGGTTGTGAATACATCTTTAGCTGGTAGTGTTTACAATGTAAACAGATACATCAAGCTTCGAGGTCGGAGGAGTGTACACACGACGTTCAGAGATATGGGAGAAAATATCAGTGGGCGTTATGGTAACATAAGGGACAATGCACTACTGTTGTATACATTGTGGGAGTCCCCATCGGCCTCATTAATGCGTTATAGCATTAATAGCAGAATCGTGTATTTCCATTAGTTTATTATAAAATGGATTGAAGTGTTAGCAGAATCCTCAAGGATGTTTTTGTGTTTGTGTCGTCCAATTAAATGATAAATCATTTATCATTACTTACGAATAGACACAGACATATAAATAGATGGGCATGCATCGCGCCTGTAAAGTCAAACAGAGTGATAAATATGCTAGATGTGATACATATGCGATCCAAGTGGAAGATTACCATAATTGTGTGATCGCTCAATACACAGAACTGAAATGAAATCGCAATACATTCATGTAAACCCAAAAATACATTATAATGGGAATCGAGGCCCCGCAGGGGCAATGATAACTTATCCCAGGTGCTCGCTGTCGAAAGAAGAAGCCCAATTACAAAGGAGGCTTCTCAACTGGTTCTTTATTGGGTTGGGCCGTTGATTTGATTGCAGCAGCTACTGCAGACCCAACCATATGGGCTAATTGAGTGGGCTCGATGGCAATAGTATTTGACGTGTTTGAGCCCACTTGAGAAATAGACGGGCCTGGGTCTTCGGGTTCTTGATTGTTACTGGGCCTAATGTAAGGCCCAGACGAGATGCTAACGGACGAGCGGGCCTGCTGATACGTAAGCCCAGGTAACATCCTGGGCCCGTTTGAGCTCCTAGAGTTGACAGCGAATAGAGTCCTGCACAGTTGAGGTTGTCTAGGAGCGTATGCGACGTGAGAGCAGTCTACGTCCTCTTCCGTATACATGGTGGACCGTATCTTGAAATGGGGTGGCCTAAATGGAAGTTCTTCACCTCGTTTGCAGGTTGTCAATTTCACGTAGGCCTTCATCTTACAATACCGTATCGCATATCGTATATTAGAGCCTTCAAGCCTGTATTTGGCAATCCACGGGCAAGTCTCTTCGGATAACGAGGCGTACGAATTGCCAAAGTAGTATAGATCTATGTTACACCCGACTGGGAATATGAATTGAGCATGCTCTTTGTCACGCCCCAAATTTCATATAATAAAAACCACAAAATAATACTCATAAATCCTTAAAATCTCCATGAATAAGTCAAGGGGCACTATCGGCCCAAGTTACATAATTCATAAATTCCAAAAGTCAGAAGTCCCACTTGGTTAACAAAGTACATATGAAGTTCTAGTGCATCTACCCCAAAAGATTTTCATGCAGATGCTAAGTAACTTCTTCATCATTCCTTTCAAAAACATGTCACGCCAAGCAGTCCATGCTACTCCTCCGCAACGGTACCTGAAATGGAGGGGTTGAGCTACTAGCCCAGTAGGAAAGTCTATGCCAAGATTATGCATATGTGAAATGCATGATGTGCACTATAACATGGAATAGCTATGCAACACTTTCATAACAACAAATACTCAAGCACACTACACTCCATCCATCAATCACAACCATTTGTCCTCCTAGCACATTCCCATCCGGGTACTAGTCTCATTATCCGCCTAGCACATTCCCATTCCGGGTACTAGTCTCGTTGTCCGCCTAGCACATTCCCATTCCGGGTACTAGTCTCGTCATCCGCCTAGCACATTCTCATTCCGGGTACTAGTCTCGTAGTCCACCTAGCACATTCCCATTCCGGGTACTAGTCTCATTGTCCTTTCATTCCCAACAACATGTGACAAGTCAAAATCCATATCACGTTCAATAATTTCATTCATACACAACCAATTCCAAATGACCTATTTTCGTATCAAAACACCAAATAACAGCATTCCACAGTATAATACGAAACAAAAATGAACTCAGCACACAAAACAACCGGCCGCCCGGTCACCGTCCGGTCCCGTCCGGACGCCGGGCCGGCTCCGTCCGGACGCCGATCGATCCCGTCCGGATGCCAAATTCTCCAACTCTCTGCATATTTTTTTGATCAGCCGTCCGGACGCCCATGGTCCCCGTCCGGACGCCCCGACGCGATCTGCAGAAAACTGCGCGATCGCAGATTTCTCCAACGAACCAAACCACACCAAAACAGCAATCTAACCATGAAATAGGTACCAAAACACTTCACAAACACATAATACAAGGTAGAAATCCCTACCTCAAGCCTTGAAATGGAAGATTTGATTTCAAAAGCGAAGCCCTAGGTTGTTGGAGCTCCAAAGCTCAATATCGCCTCCTCCGAGCTTCAACCCACGATCCAACTCCAATATCTTGTTACCCACGACCCAAGGTTCCTATATCTCCGAGGGATTTGGCAATAGCGAAGAAAAATGGTTGGATTTGGTAGAGAGAAGGGAGAGAGCAAAAGGGGAGTGAGAGAGAGCTAAGGGAGAAATGGGGGGGGGTTTTCCTCCCTTAGGCTAAAATCTGATTTTTTTAGCCCCCCCACAAGAGCCCCCACTCACCTACCCAAACAATGTTACGCGCACGAAATAACACAAAGGACTCCGGGCTCGGTTCCTATATTCATAACCCGATAATTAACACACTAAATTAATTTTATTTATTCAAAATAAACCTTCAAATAATTATTTTAAAAACTCAAATTTTCCGGGTCCTCACACTCTTGGTCTGCTGCGTCTAATCTGGTGTCGTATATGAAAACCCTTACCCTTCCTGTTGAATTAATCGGGCATTGTGCGTGATAGGTGATTAGGCATCTATCCACCATCATGGATAGCCTCTGTATTTTCTGGAATGCCCGATCAGTGAAGGAGGGGAAAATCAGCTTAATGGGCTGCAGTTGAGTCGAAGCCTGTGCTTCGATTGTTGTTGACTGAAACGATCCCTCAACGTTGGAGTCAATTGGCACATCCATTTTACAAAACCCAGTTCTGGTTTGGGACTGAGTATGTTTATAATGGAGTATGCTGGTGATAGTATAACTTAAATGGTCAATTGTAATGATGTATATATATAGAAGGCAGTAGTTGTATTTATAAAACGCAGTCGTTTTAAAGAATTTAAAACCTTTGAAGTGATGACGTCATCTAG
Source organism: Arctostaphylos glauca (assembly GCA_019985065.2). Classification (NCBI taxonomy): domain Eukaryota; kingdom Viridiplantae; phylum Streptophyta; class Magnoliopsida; order Ericales; family Ericaceae; genus Arctostaphylos; species Arctostaphylos glauca. The sequence continues at coordinate 24,111,036 of JAHSPW020000001.1, read as the reverse complement.
AGAGAGAAGTGACGTAGTGGCACTGGAAGTTTGCCCCAATTGAGAGCTCAAACACAAAATATGGTTTATGTGGTGCCAGGGTCTCATTTATAGGTATGAGACCCTTTGGGATTGATTGTGGGTCCCATTCACGCTCCGTGCACGCCACATTCTAATATTACCGTGGCGTGCCCCGCCGGTGCCATGTGGGCCCGCAGGGCTTTAATTTGAATGTGTGGGTGAGATTCAAACATAAGGTTAATCCGACGGTCATTGTACCGTTGGATGTATAATGCTGATGTCCCATCACTGTCTCCCACTAGGTAATTACTATGGTATCCTTGGTGAAGGTCCAATAATGAGTTGCCATGTGCCTGTGGACCACAAAAACTGCAAATATCCCACTGAGTCTCAAACGTAAACAAATTTGCAGTTAGGCCCCCAATTGGAGGGGGTTAATTGTGATGGACGTTGATTGCTATGCTTTAAGAGAGCTTGTGTTGTCCATTTATCAGATGTTGTTAGAGACCATTGTTGTATCCAGTACTACAAAATATAACATTGCATCAGTGTGCAATATAAAATACTAATTTATGTCTGTTACGTCTAAGCTCAGGCCATGTTCAAAGGTATGGGCAAGAGGGGGTTTCAACCTCTAACCCCTCATAAACAAATTGGAAAGAGGCAAAGGTATAATGGTGGGAAGTATGGGTCACCCAGCAAGTCTTTCTACGGTCGTCGGACTCGGATTGGAGTCCGTTGGAAGAAGGGCTTAAATGGTCGTGGTTTAATCGACGAAGTATTTTCAACGTCGGTTGGGTTATCCAATGGTCATTACAAGGTAGATTATTTTAAACTCCCTAGTCTGGGACAAGGTGTGACCTGTCGTCACACCAACCGTGTCAAGATATGGACTGTCAGACTAGATGGTCGATTTACCATAAGTCCATCAGATGGTTTAATGACAGAGGCAAGTGCCGATGATGTGGGCGATGGGCCTCACATTGAGGGTCTGTTGGGTGTGGTTATTGTTCTGGACAGGATGCCTTCTGCTGTTGAACGTCCTACGTATTCGGATATATTTGGAGAGGTTCCAAATAACGTTGGATCATTTCTGGATCAACATGTTCGCGTTGATCAATTGAGCAGGTTTCAGGTGGTGGTTCGTGAAAGGAAGGTTGTGAATACATCTTTAGCTGGTAGTGTTTACAATGTAAACAGATACATCAAGTTTCGAGGTCGGAGGAGTGTACACACGACGTTATGATTTCTGAAGTCGATGAATTTTTCTCTTACTATAAATTTCATGTTGTCGGTATTGACATGTAGCATGAGACTATCTTTATTGTATTAATCAATTCTTTAAAAGATCTTTCATACTATGGAGTAAATGATTTGATTAATAAATATACAATTCTTTATTTAATATGAAATCAAATGAAAATTTGTCTATTTTTCATATAATAAAAGAGATACAAATTTTCGTTGATATTAGTCATTTGATATAATATATAATACATATGCATATGTCCATAGATTTATAGGCTCCGAAGTTTCGATGGAAGAATTCCGCCACCAATGCAGTCAACTCCGTTTGTTAGAACATTTTCTTCTGCAAGACTACACCTATTCTTTTTTTTCGCTTTCTGAATCATTGTTTATTATATACATGTGTCTGTGTGTGTGGAGAGAAAGACAGACAGATAGGGCCCCTATAGTAGATGTGTCGTTCCAAGTCACTGATGGCCGTGCTTTTGTTTAATAAAAAAAAAAGTTGGATATTAACTCTTTTTTTAGTCCGGTTCGGTTCGGTGTTTAAAATTAGAAAACCGGAACCAACCCATATTTTTTTATGAAAAACCAAACCGAATTGGACCAATTAAGCTAAAAAACAGGACTAAATTGCCGATTCACTTCGATGTTCCGGGTTAGGCTTACACCCCTAGATTTAATGACCATTCAATTAATTTGAGTTAAAATGTGTATTTTTTTTTGAAAGCAGACTAGCTAAGACACAAGACCAAACTGCCATTTCAGATTTTTCTGTTTGCCGGTTTGAGTTAAAATTAATTGAATGATGATCAAATCTAGGGATGTAAACTAGACCTACAAATCAAAGCGAACTGGCAATTTGATCCTATTTTGTAGCTCGATCGGTCCGGTTTGATTTGGTTTGATTCCGTTCAATTTTTAATTAAAATAATAGTTCGATTTTAATTTTCTATTTTTAAACACCAAACCGACCCCGACCAAATCAAAAAAAAAAAGGGGGTGAAGGCCCAACCGATTTTTAGTTGTTTCATGTCACTATACCCTTGTAGTGCCTCAAGCCACTACACAGACCCCGAATCCGGTTACGAGGAGTCGTATGTTTTTGTCACCATAGTTGGAAGGCTGAAGTAAAGAACCTGAGGATCTGTACAGTACAAAATACTACTATGTACATCTTGAATTATAACCGGGGGAAAACTCGAGGGCCTAGAGGTTGTCAAAGAGACCAAGCGATACCAAATATCCCAATAAGCTGAAATTCAACCTGCATCTCACAGCAACACACAAAATCCCAAAACTAATGCAGTTTTTGTGACCAAGGTTATCATAATTGCAAGTTTCTATTGGAAAATCAACTTATTCATTATGTTTACATCAATGGCAGTGCAATGACTAATACTGCAAAGCAGAAGCCGACTAGGTGGTCACACTGACTCTGATTACAAATAGGAACTTTAATCCCAAAACTCAAACACCAATCGCAATGAAAAAGACCATACAACTACAATGAAAAACATTATGATAAGTAATTCTACTACAAACCCTAACTGCTTAACCCTCCTCCTAGCTTTGCAACCTCTTACAACCTACCATTTAGAACCTATGTACAGACTAAGGAGCTAAGAGTACAAACCTGGCTGACCTTTACAAACTGGAAATATCAAAGACAACTTCTGCCTAGTTTTTCGTTACGCAATTCTCTTCTGGCGTCGTTACACGCATAAAAAAAAAATTGCTTTCGAAATACTAGGCGGCATGAGTTTCTGATGGAGCAAGATTGTGTTTGTCAGTGCTGAGATTGACTTTGGCTTGTGATTTGATATGGGTCTAGCTAATTGATATGTTTGAGAAAGTTATAGTTTAATTCATTTGATTTTTTTTATCAAAAAAATTTGTTCTAGGGAATAACCTATTTTGATTTTTTATTTTGCCAATCTTCTTGTCCCCAACGGAAAGGAAAAAGAATTTCACGCTCTTCCTTTTGGAAAGGATGATTAGCGAAATTCTATTGATTGCAGCTTTCTCCACATTGACAACTCAATCATGAAAAAAATAGCTCTATTGGTATGTTCCTTTCATCACCCCAAAAGAAAAGGCGTGATCTCGTAGTTCTTGATCTGTGAAAATGCTTTGGTAGGAGCTCCATTTTTTTTCCATTGAGGCCGAACCTAAACATGTGTGTTTGAGAGGTAGTTGTCCATATACCCCATATCTATTTATAATTTTCTACATATGCATATTTGCAGGGTTGAACCGATGTGCAACGCCATTGACCAACTGTGTGTGCATTGTTCAGTGTCGTTTGCCTAAAGAAAGTTAAAATTTTGGAACCAAAACCCTAAGTACATCGTAATAGAGAATGCATGATTATGTGTAAAACTTTAGAGGTTATGTCAATATGTAGTAACTGATTGATTGCTTAGATAAATATTGATTGTGTATATAAAACAAGGGGAAATTGGTGAAAAGTACAAAAAAAATGGTGAATTAGCCCTTTAAGTCCTGACTAATTTACACTTTGAGTTAGGGTCTACTATTTTTAAAGTGTTCATTTAAAAATTAGGTCATTTAATAGACAAAATTACTCTTATTGGTTGTTTCCTTTGTTACATGATGTATTTCCTACACTCTTACAATATTAATTCAAAGCCAAAAAAAAAATTTATTATTTATTTATTAATTTTTGTGGTATATTGGTTCGTCTCAACAAAAAAACTATGAAAAGTATAAAATTATGACCGAAAGCTAAAATCTATTTCAGAAAATTTGAAAAATGAGCTAAAAATTAGTTTTTTGACGTATTTTTTGTCTTTAATGATCTTTTTTTAGTTTCTTGACATGATTTTATGCTTTTTATATTTCTTTTATTGAGACGAACCAACAAAATACAAACAATTAGTAAAAAATTAAAAATATCACTAAAGACAAAAAATAAGTAAAAAAAGACAATATTGTGTCTTATTTTTTATTTTTCGTTAATTTTTTTGTGTTTTGTCGATTCGTCACAACTAAAAATATATAAAAAGTATAAAATCATGTCAAAAAAGTTTAAAAAAAAAAACTAAAGACAAAAATTAAGTTAAAAAAAAAAAGCCATGTTTTGGCATATTTTTAATTTTTTTACATGATTTTATACCTTTTTATATTTCTTTCGTCGAGACGAACAAACAAACCACAAAAAATTTATGAAAAATAATGAATACAAAAAATTTAAATAATGATGAAGAAAATTAATTTAAATAATTTAGGCTAAATAGATTATACATTTTCTAATCGAATAGGGGAAGTAAAGTGAAAAAATGCTATGGATAATATCATCCTTTGTTTTCAAATAAACTAATTAGAACATATAATGTTATCTGTTGGTTTGAAATATTGTCTGTGATTTTGTTATTTATGTCTTTAATAAATAACTTATCTGTGTTTTTGTTGATCTAACTGATAAGTTTATTTTTTTTGCAATCTTCATGTCTTTAACAGAAATAAAATAATTAGAGCAAATACTGTTACTACAGTAGTTTAATTGCATTATATATAGCTTGCACTATCTTATAATGTTATCTGCTACAATTTAATTGTAGTATATATAGTTTGCATTATCTTATAATATTGTTATCTGTTGCAACATTATCAGATAATATTAACTACAACAGTCATAGATAACATTACTAGATAATGTTATGTGATAAAATTATTTGTGATCCACTTTCTCCATTGGGATTGTGATAATTATAGAATTATCTCAATTTGGCCTAACTTATATAGATTAAATATTTTTTGACTTTATTCAAAAAAATTGTATTTTTTATTTTTGCATAATTGTTTTGTAGCTTATTGGATCTTCTTGACAAAATGAATTAAAAAGTATCAAATTATGTCAAAAAGTAAAAAAAAAAAAGAAAAAAAAACTAAAGATGAAAAATAATTTCAAATAGACGTTGTTTTGATTTTTTTTTTTTGTATTTTTTGTATTTTCTTAGTTTTTAAAATATTTTTATACTTTTCTGAAATCTCTTCTCGATCAAAATGAACCAATAACTATCAAAAAATTTGACGCAAAATAAAAAATTAGGAAAAAGTTCAAATAAGGACAAAAACAATGAGACAATAATTCAATAATTACCACAATCTAAAGTGTTTATTTTTTTATAATTTTTTATGTTGCATTAATTTTTTGTTGATTGTTAGTTAGTCTTGGTAAGAGATTTCAAAAAATGCAAAATTATGTTTAAAGACTAAAAAAAAAAGAAGAAGTCAAAATAGGATATGTTTTAATTATTTTTCGTCTTTAGTATTTTTTTAAAATTTTAGATATAATTTTATATGTTTTAGATTTCTTTTATTGAAACGAACCGACAAACCTCAAAAAATTGATGAAAATATAACAAATACGAAAAAAATTTGTATAACATCAAAAATAACAATTTAGATAATTTAGGTCTAATTTAGATACTTTGTGTCTTTGAAATAAGATTGGCTTGTTTGGTGCAAGAGTATTTTTGAAACTATTGTGACAAAAGGATTTCTAGCTACAGTTTACTATTAGATGGACTAATTGCATTACAAGTTCCTTGCTGTGGACTTTCAGCTAAGAGTCCCAAAAAAACAAAGACTAAACTATATGGCTTAAAGAAGGACACTATAGCAAATAAGGAACTCGTCACAGTAGTTACGAATGGTACAAATAAAACATCTATGGACATCCCCACCAATATTTTAGTCCCTTGTAAGGTCAGTATTGAAGTCAAATATATAATCTAAAACCATAGGTCCTGGGTAAGTAGAGATTTGTCAATATCAACTGAGTGGCTAATGGAAGAAAGTTGGATAAGAATCAGAGTTCCTAAGTGGAATTCCTAGAAACATTAAAGAACGAAACATAACATACTTATGTGTTATCTTACTTTTCAGTTTTATTTTGATGTTGTTTCATCTGTTATATATCCTGTTGCATGTTTATTAACATTTGGGTTTGTCTTTCGGGGAATTTTAATTTATTATTGAGTTTCATTACTCATTATTGGAGTAACTTCTATGTCATTGATGTATCAAAGCAGACATAGAACTGCAGACGGAGGATCTACTTGAGCAGGAAGTGCTAGGAGCTACTGTTGTTGGGGAGTTAATCACATAACTATCGTACCCTTAGTTCACTCTGCTATTTATTTTGAATTTCAGTGTAAACTCCAAAAGGCGTATTTTAGTCAATTTACATTTCAAACACATCACTTTGAATGATGTTTGCTTTGGACAAGAAAGAAGGTTTTTCTGTTTAATTCTTATTTTCAATAATAAAATAAAATTTAAAAATATTCCGAGAATTCAGGGCAATACATATTTCAATATATATTACTGCCGGCCGAGTTAGTTATTGGTTTCACTGAATAAGACAAGCCATACCTTTGGTGTGGTTTTTGAAATGTGGAATTAGGGTTTGGGTTGCTGAATAAGGATGTTGAAGATAAATCACTCATCTTATAGAAGTAAAAAAATGAAAGCCAGAGGTGATGAGTGCAATCATAGAACGACAAAATGTAAGTGTATGCTCTTAGAGGGTTAGTTTGGGCATTCAAATTATAGATAAGCATGACATTATCAACTTTTTTGTTTTAACATTTATTAATTTATAAGAATTTATCAGACAACATTGTCAAGTAAAATAAGAGAAACAGTATAATTTTAAAATAAATCTCTTTAACTGTAAGAAACAACCTTTTTGTGAACAATCGTCGTTTTTCAATTTGAGAATTTATAGTGCCCCGATCATGCTTGTTACTTATGTAAGGGTCGAGCCAGTTTACACGCGCCGAATTTACCATTCATTTGCGAGAATTTCAATTAAAGTCAAATCAAAACTCTATATAAATTTAGCCAATAAAATTGATAGCCCGTAAAAAATTTCGAAAAACAATCATTTAAATTCCAAATCTTGAACATCAATCTAACTCCTTAGAATTATAACGAAAGGGCCTACTGACGGATCCTATCTCTAAAAAAGGAAAACATTTGTTAAGAAAGTAATACTATTATTACGTAACAGTATTATTAATTAACAAAAGATTATGTACTGCATCACCAGTAAAGAGTGTATACTTCGCACTTACATTCCACTATTTAGTTAATTATTTTATTTTTATTTTATTTTTTATGTATTTGTTATTTTTATGATTTATTAGTTCTTCTTGACGGAAGCAATCTAAAAAATGTAAAATTATGTTCAAAGTTTAAAAAGAATTCACTGAAGACAAAAAAATAAGCCCAAAAAATCATCTTTTGAGATTTTTTTTGTCTTTTTCTGAATATTTTTTATTTTTTTAACATAATTTTATATTTTTTTAATATCTCTTATCAAGACGAATTAATAATTATAAAAAATTAATATAAAATAAAAAATGTAAAAAAATTTCAAACAAATATAATAATCCAATAATTACCACGGTCTAAATAAGGAGCTCGCAATTAATTAAATAAAAGACAAGGTATCCAAAAAGTTTTGTTTTTTATGTTTTTAATAATCAAGGGCATGATGCCATCACCATTGCAAAAAATATATATACACGTCGATTAATTTTAAAATAAAATTGTCAAATCATGTATTGCAGATTATAAGAAGAAGATAAACACTTCTCAAATTAATTACCCATTTGGATTATGGTATTTATTGAATTATTATCTAATTATTTTTCGTCTTTATTTGAACTTTTTTTTATAATTTTTTATTTTGCATCAATTTTTAGTTTTTTATTGGTTCGTCTCAATGAAAGCAATCTAAAAATTACAAAATTATGTTCAAAAAAAATTCAGAAAACAAGAAAAATAAACCAAAACGGGGTCCGTTTTTATTTATTTTTCATCTTTAGTGAATTGTTTTTAGCTTTCGGGCATAATTTTGCACTTTTTAAATTTCTTTCGTCGACATGAACTAACAAACATTAAAAAATAGATGAAAACATAACAAATACAAAAAATCATAAAGACAAAAAAATAAATACCATAAGCCAAATAGATAAAGCACACAAGTTCATACTGATAGGTCACCTAAAGGGGGGGGGGGGGGGGGGGGGGTGAATAGGGTGACCTTCCTTTTTTCTTTATGGTGAGACTTGTTTGTGCAAAGACAAAAGGTAATAGTAAATCTGCGGAGAATAGTGTAAAGAGAAGCAACAAGATGACACGGAGATTTTTATAGTGGTTGGGCGATGTGCTTAGTCCACTCTTAGTGATCGTTCCCCTGAACAATCACCGTTTCCACTATGATCCAGTAACTAATACAAGATTGGTTTTACGAGATCCAATTCCTCTAACACGGAAAATCTCACTGCTACACGCAGAGCAGTACACACTCACTTGATACACGCAGACCAAGTTCACTATATCAGCCTAGATAACTCTCCTTCTAGGCTACCGACTTCTCTTTCTCTCAGACTAGAATCTCAAGTTTCAGTACACACAAATACCAGTAAAACACCACCACTCTACTCTCAGCAAATCAATCCCAGAGATTGATGAAAGAAGAAATCCTAACCGTAATCACAGTGGAAGAGGGTTTCACTGCTCACAAGGTTGATTTCGTGGTGTGTGATATTTTCTCAAGAGAGATACATGTGTTGGGTTGAGGTCAGACAGAGCACACTCAGATGTTGTCCAGTACTCGTATTGCAAGATGAAGCACAACTTCTTTCTCTGTTGAAAACACGTTCTCTTTTGTAAAATGTCCACTGATATAAGAGAAGCAATCAACAACCTCTGATCTTCTGAGCTTTGGTCTTTATATAGGCAATTGTCTAGACCGTTGGGCGAAGATCAGACTGATTCTCCTTCCAAGCGTGTTCCGGTTAAACATGGTAGGAGATCCTTCCAAACGTGTTCCTGTTAAACATGGTAGGAGATCCTTCGCTTTTAAACATGGTAGGAGATCCTTCCAAAGCGTGTTCCTGTTAAACATGGTAGGAGATCCTTCCAAAACGTGTTCCTGTTAAACATGGTAGGAGATCCTTCCAAAACTGGTCCTGTTTAAACATGGTAGGAGATCTTTGATCGACATACTTTTAATTAGCACATGGAGAATCAAATTAATATAGTAAACACAATTATATTGACGCTCCTGTAATCAACCATAAAGACCACGTGATTAACGTTCAAACATGAATGAAAGTCAACCCAGAATTTCATCCGGTTTTGCATCCGGAAGAGGATCCGGTAGTCAGTCCGGAATTCCGGATATGCAGCCGGCATCAAAACCGGATTGGCAGCCGGCTAAGGTATTTGAACAAGATCAGCTTGTTTCTGTTCAGCCACTCAACAAACATATATTAGTCCGCGCAATATAATACAAACCCTTGTTAGTTTATGAATTACTACCTTAAGTCAACATGTGTGATTTCGAGGTAATTAAAACATTATCAAAAACATTAGTTAACTTTCAATCTCCCCCTTTTTGATGATGGCCCATATTATGTTCCTCGAAATACTGTGACATTACAATGTTGACAACCAAACCATGATTTCATAAATAATACTAACATGAGTACATATGATGTAGCAAGTGAAAAAAACAAGTTGAAGCAACATATAGTAAATAACAAAATGTTGGTCTCGGTGAGATGCTTCATCATTATGTAGCGATTTCTCCCCCTGGGACAGCGGCAAAAAGGAGGGAAGGACCGAAACGCCTAGTGCGGACTGGTAGGAGGCTCTGGAGGTGGAAAGCGAGCAGTGAGGAGGCCGAACAAGTCCTGAAGTTGAGTGCTAAGGCCATGGACATCAGTGCGAAGACCCTGAGTATCAAGGTGGAGAGCGGCAAACTGAGAGCCGAGGCGCTGGAAATGCTGATCAGTAGAGGTACGGAGTTGGCCAATTTGGGTATGGAGTTCTAGCTGACGAGCATAGAGATCATCCACAGAGTGAGTAGAGGAGCTGGACCCGTCACCACGAAAGCGGGCAAAGCCAAGGGGAGATGGCTCCCCCGTAGAAGGTGCTGGTGGGGGGGGATGAGGGGCCGAAGGAGGGGCAGGGGCGGAGGCGGCAGCTGGCGGGGGATCATTAGGCTCCTCGTCACTATAGTAGTGGAGGAGGTCCATGAGGGATATTGAGGTACGGTTAATGGGAGAGGGAAGGCCAACATCAATTTCACCCGTGAGGTCAACCTGGAAGTGGGTGAAAATTTTGGTGAGGTATCCGCCAAAAGGAAGAGAACGCTTATGATCCATCGTGGTGGTGGTCATTTCGTTTAGGAGTTGGTAGGGCAGGTTAATTTCAATGGCTTCGGTCATGCAATAGAGGACATAGCTTTGAAGTGGAGAGATCTCGTTGTAATGCCCAGCTTTGGGTAGGATATTTTCAGCGATGAACCGATTGAGGACTTTGAGGCCGGGTTTCAGGTGAGGGGTGCCAATGGTGCCATGGAAGGTTTCGTAGCCAGTAAGGGTCACATAGAAGTCCGACATGTCGTCAATCATGTGGGGGAGATCCACACGGTCAGTGAAGTAGACTTGAAGGCCATCTTCGGGAATGTCAAGGATGGTGGCCAAGGTGGGCACGGTGAGTTCAATATGGCGACCTTTGACGTAGGATGACACAATGTATTGGTCATCACTATCGTCAACCTCGAGGTTACAATAAAATAGGCGAACAAGGCGAGGATAAAAGGCAGGAGGAAGATCGAGAAGACCAGTCCAATTCACATCAGCTATATAGGGGTAGATCAGATTGTAAAATTGGTTAGGTACCTCAACACGCCGACCACTGACAATGCGACGGTTTTGGAAGGTGGGCCAGGCAGCAGCTTTGCCGGGGGTGGAGAAAATGGCAGGGTCAAAAGGAGCGGACCCGGTGGTGGAGCTGGAAGGGCGGCTTCGTTTGGGCATGGTAGAAAACGGAGAAGATTGACTAGGGTTTCTGCGGTGTGGAGGGTGGCGTGTGGCCGACAGACGGAGGAAAGGGGGAGGCCGGGGAATCAGAGAGAAACGAGGGAGGAGAGGACGAGGCTGGGCTAAGGAAGGGAAAAAACCGGAATGTGAAGCACCTCGTGAGACCAGGTTTTTATATGCAGAGACTGGACAAGCCGGTAGACAAGCCGGTCACGAATCCGGTAGGGAGTCCGGAAATCCGGATTGACAGCCGGATTGGCAACCGGGTCTGCGACCGGATGGGGGCCAGACCTGGTTTTATTTTTAGTTGTATTTTTTGTTTGTTTTTATGTTTATGTTGGTTTTCATTTGGTTTTTTAAGACAAATACGAAAGAAAAAAATAAAATAATAATAAGAAAAGAGAAACAACAAAGAACTCACTCCGGAAGTTCACAGATACCCAATTCCCTTCGGAGCTTACCAAATTGATCTTCACCGAGAGGTTTGGTAAAAATATCAGCGAGTTGATCATTAGTACGCACATAGTCGAGTTTAACTACATTTAGAGATACCTGTTCGCGGAGGAAATGATGCCGGATATCAATATGTTTAGTGCGAGAATGTAGTACTGGATTTTTGGAAATGTTGATGGCACTAGTGTTATCACACAGGATAGGGACAGTGCCCATGTCTTCTCCATAGTCACGGAGCACTTGCTTCATCCAAATGATTTGTGCACACGAGCTAGCGGCGGCAATGTATTCAGCCTCGGCCGTGGAAAGGGAAATGGAGTTCTGTTTTTTGCTCATCCACGAGACTAGACAGTGACCGAGAAGAAAGCAATTTCCACTTGTGCTTTTACGGTCCGTCTTGCTTCCTGCAAAATCAGCATCAGTATATGCGACAAGATGAAAGGCTGTATCAATGGGAAACCATAAGCCTAGATTGGGAGTTCCTTTGAGGTATTTTAAAATATTCTTCACGGCTTTTAAATGAGATTCTTTAGGATTAGCTTGAAAACGAGCACAGATACCTACACTTAGAAGAATATCAGGACGACTAGCAGTTAAATATAATAACCCTCCTATCATACCTCGATACCCTTTTGGATCAATACTCTTACCAGATTCGTCTTTATCTAGCTTAACTGCTTGCCCCATGGGCATCTTCTTATCTTTGCAATCTGTCATGCCATATCGCTTGAGAAGTTCTTGAGTATACTTACTTTGGTTAATAAAAGTTCTGGTGGGAGTTTGCTTGATTTGGAGTCCTAGAAAGAACTTAAGTTCCCCAATCATACTCATCTCAAATTCATCCTGCATTATCTTAGCAAAATCTTTACACATTGCATCGTTAGTAGAGCCAAAAATGATATCATCCACATAGATTTGAACAAGTAGAATATCATGTTCCCGTTTTTTGATAAATAGAGTAGTATCAACATGACCACATAAAAAATCATTTTGTGAGAGATACCCGCTCAATCGCTCATACCAAGCTCTAGGAGCTTGTTTGAGACCATATAGGGCTTTAGAAAGTTTAAACACGTAATCCGGATACTCAGCATCAATGAAACCAGGAGGTTGTTTAACATAAACTTCTTCATTCACATAACCATTTAAAAAGGCACTTTTAACATCCATTTGGTAAAGAAGAAAGTTTTTGTAGCATGCATAGGCAAGGAGCATTCTGATAGATTCTAGGCGAGCAACAGGAGCAAATGTTTCTTCGTAGTCTATTCCTTCTTCTTGATTATATCCTTGGGCTACTAATCTAGCTTTGTTTCTGGTGATGGTTCCCTTATCATCAAGTTTATTTTTGAAGATCCATTTTGTTCCAATGATAGAATGGTTAGGAGGTCGAGGAACCAAGTCCCAAACCTTGTTGCGCTTAAATTGATTTAACTCCTCTTGCATGGCAAGCATCCATGATTCATCTTGCTCGGCTTGCTCAAAATTTTTAGGCTCAACTTGTGACACAAAGGAAAGATGTGAGCACACATTAGCTTGTGAGCGGGTAGTGACTCCTGATTTGGGGTTTCCTATTATCTGGTTACTAGGATGGTCTATCAAAATTCTTGGTTGTTTTACTTCTTCCTCGTCAACTTCATCATGAGATATTAAAGGAAACATATCATCGTCATCATTATCATGTAAGTTATGCATAACGGGGCTGATGTCTCCTATCTCATCGAAAGTGACGTTCGCAGATTCTTCTACTACTAAAGTTTGTTTATTGAAAACTCTATATGCACGACTCGAGGTGGAATATCCCAAGAATATGCCTATGTTTGAGCGAGAGTCTAGTTTGCCTATATCATTATTGGTATTTAAGATATAGCATTTACATCCAAAGGCCTTAAAATAGGATACATCAGGTTTTTTGCAATACCACAACTCATAGGCAGTTTTATGAATAATAGCACGAAGAAAGATGCGATTACCAATGTAGCACGCCGTGTTGACTGCTTCAGCCCAAAAGTAGTTCGGAAGTTTGTTTTCCTTGAGCATAGTTCTAGCCATTTCTTGTAGAGACCTGTTTTTCCTTTTAGCGACTCCGTTTTGTTGCGGTGTTCTAGGAGCTGAAAATTGGTGATGGATTCCATGCTTATCACAGAATTTCTCAAATTCCGAGTAATCGAATTCTTTTCCGTGATCACTTCGTATCTTTTGAATAACATATCCTTGTTCTCTTTGAGCCCTGGTCACAATCTTGGTAAACATGTTAAATGCTTCATTTTTGTGATTAATGAAGCTCACCCATGTATATCTAGAGAAATCATCAACCATAGTAAGAAAGTATTTTTTGCCTCCAATGCTTGTGGTCCTCATAGGTCCAACTAAGTCCATGTGAATTAGTTCAAGAGGTTTAGTGGTGGACACAACATTTATAGGTTTGAAAGATCTTTTGATTTGTTTTCCTAGTTGACATGCCTCACATATCTTATCTTTAGAAAAGTTTAATTTGGGGATGCCTTTGACCAAGTCCTTTTGGGAGATAAGTTTTAGAAGCTTCATGTTAGCATGCCCTAGTCTCCTATGCCATAGCCAACTCTCATTCTCAAAACTAGCCAGGCATTTAACATTTTCTCTGGAGATGTCATTTATGTTGACAGTATAAGTATTATTAGCCCTTTTTCCAGTAAAGATAATTTCGTTGGTATCTTTGTTTTGAACAATGCATCCATTAGTATCAAAAACTACAAGATTTCCCTTATCACATAACTGACTTATGCTAAGAAGACTATGTTTCAATCCATCCACAAGATAAACATCTTTAATGCACGTTGAGTTGGGATTTCCGATGATACCTTTTCCGATGATTTCACCTTTACTGTTGTCGCCAAATGTGACAGTGCCACTCTTGTTTTGACTTAGGAGCGAGAATCTTTCTTTTTCTCCTGTCATGTGTCGGGAACACCCACTGTCCAAATACCACATTGATTCTTGAGTGTTGGCCCTTAGTCCCATGATTCCTGCAAACAAACATTTTACTTTTGGTACCCACTTCCATTTGGGTCCGACTTTGTTAGATTTTTTCTTTGGACAGTTTATTTGTATGTGACCTATATTAGAACAATAGAAGCATCTTATGTCTGTGTAGGTTCTTCCAGGAGTAAACCAATCCGATAGTTTATTTTTATCTTAAGTGTTCGAACTAGAGAAAGAGACAAAACCGATGCCTGATCTATTCCCAACTTGCCTTTGCTTATCAATGATTGTGTTCAGATTTTTAGATCCTTCAACAAATTTTTTCAGTTGCAATTCTTTTTGATTTAGAGATGTCTCAAGGGAAATGTTTTTCTTTTCAAGTAAAGCTACCTCCTTTTCTAAGTAAGCGACTTTTTTCTTAAGTTCAATGTTTTTTAAAACAAAGTTTTTTGATTCTATGTAGAGATCATCATATGCATCTTGTATGTTAATGTTTTCAGCATTATAGTCATCATCCAATTCACCATAGTCATCAATATCTTCAATAGATGCAATAAAACCAAAATCACTTACCTCAGAGTCGGAGATGTCCGACTCATTGTCATCCCATGTTACGAGAGCTTTCTTTCCTTTTTGTTTCATTCGACAATTTGTTGCAATGTGTCCTATTTTACCACATTTGAAGCACTTCCTGTCTTCCTCTTTGTTGATGTAGCGAGATTCTCCGTTTCTGCCTTCTCTACCTCTTCTTACTAATCTTTGAAATTTGTTAGTGAGAAGAGCCATTTCCTCATCTTCATTTTCTTCTTCCATTTTGGTGGAAGCTTCTAGAGCTATTCCCTTCTTGGGTTTTTCTGCTTCTATCTCCTCTTCTTCAGCTTTTAGCACTATTTCGTGGGTTACAAGAGACCCAATTAGTGCATCCATAGTCATAGTCCTTAAGTCTTTTGCTTCTTCTATTGCAGTAACCTTTGGCCTCCATTCTTTAGGTAACCCCTGCAATACCTTTCTCACAAGTTCCATAGTAGGGATATCTCGACCGAGCGAGCTTAGAGCATTAACAATATCAGTGAGACGTGTGAACATTTGAATAATAGTTTCTCCAGGTTTCATTTTAAACATCTCGTATTTATGTATTAGAGTGCTAATCTTAGAGTCTTTAACCTGATTATTTCCCTCATGAGTAAGTTCAAGAGTATCCCATATTTCTTTAGCAGTCTTAAGAATAGAGATTCTATTATATTCTTCAGGACCTAGTGCGCAATATAGAGCATTCATAACTTTAGCATTTAAAGTGTACCTTGACTTTTCTTCTCTGGTCCAAGTAGTTTTAGGTTTTGGTGATGTTACCTCTTCAATGATGATTGTTGGATTGCTATATCCTTCCTCCACAATGCTCCACATCTCAAAGTCCAGTGATTCGATGAAGATCCTCATTTTGTTCTTCCAATAAGAGAATTGAGATCCGTTGAAGTAAGCTGGCCGATTTGTGGAACCACTCTCCATGTGGGATGAATTTGCAGTAGTCATAGGATTTACTTTCCGGTTGTTACGCCGTTTTTGAAAGAACCTGGCTCTGATACCAATTGATAGGTCACCTAAAGGGGGGGGGGGGGTGAATAGGGTGACTTTCCTTTTTTCTTTATGGTGAGACTTGTTTGTGCAAAGACAAAAGGTAATAGTAAATCTGCGGAGAATAGTGTAAAGAGAAGCAACAAGATGACACGGAGATTTTTATAGTGGTTGGGCGATGTGCTTAGTCCACTCTTAGTGATCGTTCCCCTGAACAATCACCGTTTCCACTATGATCCAGTAACTAATACAAGATTGGTTTTACAAGGTCCAATTCCTCTAACACGGAAAATCTCACTGCTACACGCAGAGCAGTACACACTCACTTGATACACGCAGACCAAGTTCACTATATCAGCCTAGATAACTCTCCTTCTAGGCTACTGACTTCTCTTTCTCTCAGACTAGAATCTCAAGTTTCAGTACACACAAATACCAGTAAAACACCACCACTCTACTCTCAGCAAATCAATCCCAGAGATTGATGAAAGAAGAAATCCTAACCGTAATCACAGTGGAAGAGGGTTTCACTGCTCACAAGGTTGATTTCGTGGTGTGTGATATTTTCTCAAGAGAGATACATGTGTTGGGTTGAGGTCAGACAGAGCACACTCAGATGTTGTCCAGTACTCGTATTGCAAGATGAAGCACAACTTCTTTCTCTGTTGAAAACACGTTCTCTTTTGTAAAATGTCCACTGATATAAGAGAAGCAATCAACAACCTCTGATCTTCTGAGCTTTGGTCTTTATATAGGCAATTGTCTAGACCGTTGGGCGAAGATCAGACTGATTCTCCTTCCAAGCGTGTTCCGGTTAAACATGGTAGGAGATCCTTCCAAACGTGTTCCTGTTAAACATGGTAGGAGATCCTTCCAAAGCGTGTTCCTGTTAAACATGGTAGGAGATCCTTCCAAAACGTGTTCCTGTTAAACATGGAAGGAGATCCTTCCAAAACTGGTCCTGTTTAAACATGGTAGGAGATCTTTGATCGACATACTTTTAATTAGCACATGGAGAATCAAATTAATATAGTAAACACAATAATATTGACGCTCCTGTAATCAACCATAAAGACCACGTGATTAACGTTCAAACATGAATGAAAGTCAACCCAGAATTTCATCCGGTTTTGCATCTGGAAGAGGATCCGGTAGTCAGTCCGGAATTCCGGATATGCAGCCGGCATCAAAACCGGATTGGCTGCCGGCTGAGGTATTTGAACAAGATCAGCTTGTTTCTGTTCAGCCACTCAACAAACATATATTAGTCCGCGCAATATAACACAAACCCTTGTTAGTTTATGAATTACTACCTTAAGTCAACATGTGTGATTTCGAGGTAATTAAAACATTATCAAAAACATTAGTTAACTTTCACATACCCGTAGTGGAGTGTGTGTATACTTAGCTAAAAACAGTTTATATTATTTTTTAAAAATTATTTTAAATTTATCTTAACGAGAAGAGTGGATAAGTATGAAAATATATATCCTAATCGAAAAAATTTAAATAAGATGATGCTAAAGACACTAGAAGTAGTAATTATGTTTTTCAAACTTTTTTTTGTCATTAGTGATTTTTTTGGTGGACTTTTAGTCTTTTTTTTATACTTTTTTTGTCAGGAGGAATCAGTAATCTAAAAAATTTGACGCAAAATTTTATAAAAATTGAGAAAAATGTCAAAACAATGATATTTATATCAATTAATTTAGGCTTTAGTCAAGTAGATGCGTGTACAAGTCGATTTTTGTTAAAATCTAAATAGCTTTTGACCTTTTCTTAAATATTTTGTAATATTATTGTTTTATTAATTTTTAAAAATAAGAAAAATGAAAAAAGAAAAAAATATGGGCCTTATTGGTTGTACAACGACAAAAACAAAATACTTTTGAAAACTCCACAATTCCTCCACACTTCGGAAATCTCTCGTTTTTTGTTTGGCTAGAAATTGGGAATAACAGCTTCCATGATGATTCACCAAAAGAGTTGGGTAATCTTCAGCGGCTGAAGTCTATAAAAGCGGAGTTCAAAAACTTTGGTGGACTGATACCGTCGTGGTTGGATGCCTTACCATGATTTTTAGGGTGATGCTATAGTATCCGAACACGATTTTTTATAATGAGCTGCAGCAAGTCATTATATGGATTAAAGAGAAACATGTAATTATACTATGAGCCATTTTCGATCAATTTTTTACTATGGATTAATTCTTTACCTGCTCATAATATCCCAACCCCGCTGCACATTCATCTTCTTGCTTTTGGGGTGCTGCTATATCAAAGCTATAGAATATTTTTGGTTTGCTTCTTTAGATATTGGTTTCATCTAAATCGGTTTTTCCTTTCTTGGTATCTTCGATTGAGAAAGTGTGTTCATGAATATATAAATGTGAATGTGTGGTACAAAATAGTAATAAATGTGAATGCACCATTTGTCTTGACTCTTTGTATACAAGGTATCCATTACCTGCCCACTAGATGTTTGATAAAATGCCTTAGTGATACTCCATGTGAATGGTACAAAAATGGTGATAATTTATAAGTCATTTTTACGTCCATATATCTTTTTGTTTTCTTCATTTCTATATGGTAGTTTTTTTTTTTAACTCTTTGGTCACTATTTCCTATAACACATATTATAGTTGTGAAAAGCGCACCTAGGCGCGAGGCTCAATCAGACGTAGGTTCGACGCTTTGAGGAGGGCTAGACGAGGTATATTCGATAAAGCGCGAGTTTTTCAGGCATAGACCCACAAGGAGCGTGCGTTGTGAAAAGTAATTGAAAATGACTTTTTACCCTAATATTGGGTCTCTCTCTCTCTCTCTCTGATCTCTCTCTCTCTCCAGTCCACCATCAGCAGCCAACTATCGCATCTCTCTAGATCTCTCTCTCGATCGACCACCACCACCCAGTCATATAATCAAGTATATGTATGTGTATATATATATAAACGTATATAAACATATATCTACATATAAACGTATATAAACATATAACTATAATGTTTTTTTTTTTTTTGCTCATCATATCTCTATAATGTATATATATAGCATACATTCAAATATATATACACTGTGTATATATCTATAGGCCCTCTTTGATAAACATATTAGATTATGGGATGGGACTATGAAACCCATGGGATTCCTAAGAGAGTGTTTGGTTTGTCCAAATATGATGGGATTATTAGTACAACACCTTTTACAAACCCCTCACTAGGGGGATTGGGAATACCAAGTGGAACATGATATTGGTAAGCCTCTCCTTTGTCCCTCTTGTAAGATTACCAAAATATACTCATGATATATTCTTTGTACAATTCTAAGAAAAATAGACATAATTTTTGTAGTTGATTTTGAATTTTTTTGATTTATTGGGGATTAATATAAGTAGACAAAAAGCTTATTGAGTTTTTGTGGTCGATTTTGACATGATTATTAATACTAAGGATAATTTAGATAAATCCAAATAAATACTGTTTTTATTAAAAAAATTGTATTTGTTATTTTTTTAATCAAACTTTTTAGGTTTGTTGATTTGATTTGTTATTTTTCTTCTTTTAGTATATGATTGGCCAAAATATTAACTTTTTGAAAAGTGTTGCACTTGTTGCACACTAAACTAAAGTGGTATACCAAAAATAATAAGTCATAACGAAAATTAGTGTAAATGACCAACCTATATAAGTTATCAATCAAAAGATTAAAAAAAAAACTATGAAGGGCAAAATTGGAAATTACGATTTTTAGTTTCATACTTCATCTTACAAACAAACACTTTCCATGGACTAATAGTCCAATCTCGAGTCTTAAACAAACATGGTTATTATTTTAGACGTGATATTAATAATTACTTGGTATTACAAATCCTATCCTAATCCCATCACTCTACGAATCCCATGATTTTGAAGCAGTTTATCAAACGGGGCCATAATGTATTGATACAGTGTATTTTTGTTTTTTTTTTTTTGCTAGATATATTCACTATGTTTTTTTGCTATATCTTTCTACATTTCACTTCTTTCACTTCTATGATTTTTACTTTTTTAGCACAATCGAAAAGTGGAGCCAGTTATGCTAGACATGTTCATTCTGAGAAAAAACTATTCCCACTAAAAATGGAAGCATTATAGGAACTTAAGATAAAGACGTTGCATTAGATTGCCTTGGTTCAATTGATCTCTATGATCAATGGGATAGTCCACCTGTACATGGTCCCAATAACTGATACATTGTTCATTGGTTTTATAATATTTACTTGGCTCTCTATGCATTAAAAAATATAAGAATTTATTGTTGGAAATGAATGTGCACAATTAAAGCTGAGACATTTAAATTACAAAAGCTAATACACGAATATTTAGGTCACAAACGATGACTGAGGCGGCATTGGCATAGTACATTATTGTGTATAACGTCTCATATTCATAATCTATTTCGCAAACTATTACATTGCATTACAAATAGTATATATAGCAGGTGAGCACATGTTCATATAGTTTTATTGCAATTGACAAAAATTTTGGTTTATATATATATATATATATATATATATATATATATATATATATATATATATATTCCTCTTTTATTTTGTAAATACCTATATGCTTATTAAGACTAGATTCAAACTTCTCAATTTCCTCAATAATACTCTCATTCTTGTAACATATTACTTTGCACATCAGCGAAAATATTCGAATTGAATACACCGAGGACATACACATGGTTAGGTTCTTTTTTCCTCTCCTCTGATCTTTAAACTTTTCATATCGTCACCTTAACCCTACAAGGCATTAAATATGTACTTTCGTCCAGGCTTACTCACCCACGCATTGCGCGGGCATCAACTGCTAGTATATATAATGTACATTAAATATACATTATATATACACTATTTTTTTTTTGCTATATATATGTTTTTTTTGGTTGATATATTCACTGTTTTTTGGGTAGATATATTTGTTTTTTTTCTCGTCTAGGTACACCTTGCTTCAATAAAGCACGTGCCTCGTCTCGCACCTAGGCTCCAAAAGATCTTTATGCCTCGGTGCGCCTCGTGCCTTAAATAACTATGACACAAATAATCCGATAAAATGTCTCTCTCATGAAATTTTCTAATTTTGCGTAGACATTGCCGCGAGATGACGGTGTTCGTGGTGATAAAGGTTAAGTACCTAAAAATGGATGAATTCGATATGTACCTACTCATTCAAATTGCTGAAATCTTTGTGAAGGTTTAGTTCTTTGAAAGGTCATTGATGAAACGGATTGAATGATCGTCTCCCCGGCTGACCTGCAAAAAGAACTTGACACCAGTGTGGTATCTTGCCAACACCCCTCCGATGCCTAAGTTAGCTTGAGGATGGAGAAATAGTGCAGAAAGACTATTAGGGTAAAATTGGGCAGAATGTTCGTACCTTGTACCATAGAGTTGCCTTCATTATATAGAGATCTTGTTGGAGACAAATCAAGGAAGAATGAGATCAATCCCTGATTTGGTGGAGTAAATCAAGGCTAATAGCCCTTAATTAGGTAACTGCATCTCCCATGATTATCCTTGCCTAAATAAGGGAATCTGGTGGAGATAGTGCGTGAGATGTGGAGAAATTCCTGGGATCTTCCTTTCCTTGTGGGGTGATCTGTTTTAGGCAAATAGATCCTGTGAAGTAGAGAGAATGACCTAGTTGAGCAGATCAGATTATGGCTGAGCTGAGCGGACCAGCCGATGGCTGAGCTGAACAGACCAAACAATGGTTGAGCTGAGCGGACCAGCCGATGGCTGAGCTAAGGAGACTAGCCAATGGCTGAGCTGAGGACGCCGGGGTGATGACTGAACTGAGCATGCCAAAGGATGGCAGAGCTAAGCTGTTTGCCGACCGACCAGAATACTAACCGGCCCAGTCCACATGTCATGACCTATCAGCTACTCCCCTATTTCTGAACGGTTGGCCTGCCTCAAGAGAAGAAATACCAACAGTCTTATGCATTGAATCATGACGGTTCAGACTTTTCCTTGATTCATACGCCGCATTTAATGCTGTGTCAGAAACGCTTGAGAAACTGGGAGGCGGCATCTAATCTGGGTGCGCCACGTGTGCTTGATCAACGGTCCATATTTGAAGGCTCTTCGAGGAAGGCCTATAAAAGGTATTCGGTGAGACTTTCCAGGGTTTCCCTTCACTTTCATTGTTTTAGCAGCTTAAGTTCTTGCAAGCCTTCACTGCCCGAAAACTTCGTCTACACTTCTCTTCAGACGACTGTGGTTCTCGTCCGTTTTGGTACGTCTGCATCGTCTTTTCTCGATTCTGGCAGACAACAGCCCTATTTCAGACCCTAGAGGTTTAGGACATCCCTGGGCCTTCTTCTTTTTGAGGTTGTGCCGTTATCTGCACAACTAGTCCGACTGTCCATTGTTTGGAGAGTTTGCCCACTCCCTAGTTGTTTCACTATATTACCAGGAAATTTTTACCTTTGTTCAGCCCGCTGTTCCTCATTTCCACAAAATGACATCTAGACGACCACCTTCTAGGTCTTCTGCTCCCGTCCCTTCAGAGATAGATATAGATCAGTCATACCGACCTGATCCGGCTAATGTCGCGGATCACCCTCAACCCATGGGTGTAGCCCTGCATCTCAGACCCATAGAGGCCGACCACATAGTCTCGACTGTGACCGAGGACGACCTGGCAAGTCTGAGGGTAAAATACCAAATCCCGGACTCGGTTCGCCTGAGAGTCCCTGGTCCGACCGAGAGGGCGAATGCCCCTAGGTTAGATGAGCTGAGCCTGTATATGGCCGACCTCGAGGCCGGGCTGAGGCTTCCCTTCCACCCTTGTGTGAGGGAAGTTCTCTGGTACCTGGGGCTGTCCCTAGGGTAGCTCCTGCCAAACTCTTGGCGCCTTCTGATTGGCTGTGGCGTGCTCTAGGCAGCTGCTACAGAGGAGAAGGCCATGCTGACCAAGGAGGCCTTCCTCTACTGCCACCAAGTGAGCATGTCTGCTCAGGGGTGGTGGTACTTCTCCAAGAGGGACGGCGTAGCTCCTCTGGTCGAAGGCCTGCCCTCAGCCAACAAGAGGTGGAAGAGCAAATTCTTCTTCATCTCAGGAGGAGGTTGGGAGTAACCTCCCTGGGAAGAGTGGACTGGCTCCTCCCGCATTCGCTGCTTCTGGGGAGAACCTCATCCTTCTCGTGAGCACCTCTCTCTCCCTGACTCTGTTAATATTTTTCTTTAACTCAATTTTTTTTTTTAGTGTGGCTGACCCCTCTTTCTTGTATTCCGAGCAGGAAAGCAGAGGCCTTGAGATCTCAGCTGAAGGTGGTTGTTGCGTACCCCGACCACGACTACCGGGTCCTCATCGCGCCAGAGACCTTGGCGACTTACCTGTTTGGTCCAGAACCATCAAGTGAGGCTCTTGCCTTAGAGAGAGGTATCTCCTCTTTTTACTGTTTCCCTTTTTAAGATGAAGCCATCTTACATTCTCTTTTCGCTTTTGCCAGAGGAAGAAGCAGGGATGGTGAAGCTGAACATGGACAAGCTGGCCGCTATGTCTGAGCGTGCAAACACCAGAGGTCCTCCCAAACCCAAGAGGGTCAAGAAGAAGGCCATGGCTGACCCTTCCACCTTCGTGGATTCTGGGGTGACCTCCTAGGGTCAGCAATCCATTCCCCCTCCTACCAAGAAGTCCAAGAAGGACACTGCTGAGGGGAGCTCAATTCAGGAGCCGCAGAATGTTCCTGAGGAGCAGGTGACGGTGATCGAGGAGGTTACTGTCACAGCTTCCGCAGCAGAGGCTTCTTCAGCCCAGAAGTTGGCTGAGGAGGGTCAGCAGGGCAAGAAGAGGAAGAGCAGAGAGGCTTCCTCCTCAGCCCAGCCTCAAGCTGAGGCCGAGCTCCCAGATCCTGCCCCAGTGCTCTCACTCCTTACTAGCAGCAAATACGCCGTTGACGTGCTGAACGATCTCCCGACTGAGAGGGACTGGGAGCTACTGAGGGAGAAACCAGCCGAGGAGAAACGCGCTCGGCTTCTCATCCATCTAGCCAAGGTAACCGTATCTCTCTCTCTTTCATACCTCTTGACAATGGATCAAACCTAATTATCCTTTTACTTGTTTGCATACGGTTGCATATACCAACTCCTTGGTGCAAGATTCCATAGATGATGAGGAAGCCATCTCTGCACTGGAGGCTAAGCAGAGGAAGGACGATAGCCTGGTTGCCGACCTG
The DNA here is from genome assembly GCA_019985065.2 of Arctostaphylos glauca. Lineage (NCBI taxonomy): Eukaryota > Viridiplantae > Streptophyta > Magnoliopsida > Ericales > Ericaceae > Arctostaphylos > Arctostaphylos glauca. The sequence continues at coordinate 24,086,708 of JAHSPW020000001.1, read as the reverse complement.
CGCCAGACGACCTGCGCCAGACTATCTCAAAGCTGAAGGCCGAGGTGGCCAAGCTGAGGGATGAGCATTCCGTCAAGGATGCCCAGATCTTGAGCTTGACAGAAACCTCCTTGGCCCATGAGAATCGGGCCTCTTATCTGGAGGACACGCTGACCTTGGAGCGCAACAGAACTGAGGATCTGAAGAAGGTCCTGGCTGATTCTAAGTCAGCTCTGAAAGCTCAGCAGAAACAAGTTCAAGACTTGACCCAGAAAGGCGATGAGCAGAGCAGGCTGCTCTCAGAGAAGGATAGGGAGATCAGCTTCCTGAAGGCTCAGGCTCAGTCAAGTCAGATGGACCAACTGAAGGACTCCCCCGAGTTCATAGACCTGATGACCGAGTACTTCTTCAGCGGCTTCATGTCTCTGAAGAGGAAAATAAGCTCGGCTCATCCCGAGCTGGACCTGAGCCCCTTCAAACCGGAGGACGAGGAAATCGATTTGGAGGATGATGCTGAAGAGGAGGAGTCTGAAGGCGAAGAGTAGAACAACCACGCTGGGGCTCTGCTTCTGGAGGGGACAACCGACCAGGGTCTTCTCAGGATTACCCAAGGCGAGGAGGGCTCTGTTGTCATAGAAATCCCTGGTGACGACGAATCCCCTTCTCCTTTAGCTGTGACCGATCCAGTGGTGGTCATGGCTGAGGAGATCATAGTGGGGACAGCTAGTGCCCTCATTGAAGAAATTGCTGACGAGGTCCTCAGGGAGCCGTCTCCTGTTGCCGACCAGGTGGTTGACCCTCCGGCCCAGATCCAGCTTCTTCAGCCTCTTGCTCTGGAGCCTGCCGAGGAGAACAACTAGTCCTTGTCTTGTATTATTTTTTTTTGTTTTACTTCATTGTAAATCCTTCAATGAATATACATGATCAGTTTTCATAATGAATGACTCTGCCTCTCTCTTCATATCTTTACTGAATGAATGGCTCTATCTTCTTCTCTACTTTTGTGTGCAGTATTTGTAGATTAAACGGTAGTACCCTTAGGCTAGGAGTATTCTTTTGAGAAAATCAAGAAATGTAAATCAAGTTAAAAGATTGCCTTATCTGATACTTTTGCGATCGCCCTTAAGGCTTGTTTGCTGAGCAGGCGAGATTGCCCGGATGTATGACCCCGGAGGACATGGGCTGAGCAGGTGAGGCTGCTCGGATACACGGTCCCGGAGGACATGGCTGAGCAGACGAGGCTGCCTGGATACATGGTCCCGGAGGACATGGCTGAGAAGACAAGACTGCTCGGATACATGGTCCCGGAGGACATGGCTGAGCAGACGAGGCTGCTCGGATACATGGTCCCGGAGGACATGGCTGAGCAGACGAGGCTGCCCGGATACATGGTCCCGGAGGACATGGCTGAGCAGACGATACTGCTCGGATACATGGTCCCGGAGGACATGGCTGAGCAGATGAGGCTGCCCGGATACATGGTCCCGGAGGACATGGCTGAGCAGACGAGGCTGCCCGGATACATGGTCCCGGAGGACATGGTTGAGCAGATGAGGCTGCTCGGATACATGGTCCCGGAGGACATGGGCTGAGCCGGCAGGGATACTCGGCCAGTATGTTTTTTCATCCTCAGATATAATTCAGACAACTTCATCAAAATAACAAAATTTATCCATTTTGATTGGACTTGTAATAAATTTGATAATTCCTATTCGCATAAAAAGATAGGACAAAGAAGTAAGACAATAGAGACAAACACTTAATGAATGTTATTGAAAATATTTCTTCAAGTGTTCAGCATTCCAGGGCTGATGGAGCTTTTTTCCTGACAGTGTGGCCAGACGATAGGACCCAGCCTTTACATGCTCTGTTATTTGATAAGGGCCTTCCCAATTTGGGCCCAGATGTCCAGCCCTCTTTCCTGTAGGATCCACTTTCTTCAGAACCAACTCCCCAGTCCTGAAACTTCTTTCCCTGACTTGGCTGTTGTAGAATTTTGCCATCTGCTGCTGATAAGTGGCCATTTTAATGGCTGCCCTTTCCCTCTTCTCTTCCAGGAAGTCCAGCCCCTCTAAGAGTCCCTGTTGGTTTTCTCCTTCTAGGAAACCTTGAATTCTGTGGCTGAGCAGCCCAATTTCCACAGGAATTACTGCTTCCACCCTATAAGCTAGAGAATAAGGAGTTTCACCTATTGCCGTTCGGGCAGTTGTGCGGTAGGCCCAAAGGACACTGGGCAGCTCCTCTGGCCAATCTCCCTTTGCAGCCTCCAACTTCTTCTTCAAATTCTTCTTGATCGTGCGGTTTGTGACCTCCACTTGCCCATTGGCATTGGGATAGGCTTTGGAAGCATAGATCACATGTATTCTCCTCTGTTCACAAAACTCAAGGAATTGATCATTGTGGAACTGTTTACCACGATCAGTGATGATTACTCTGGGCAACCCAAACCTGCTGATAATATTCTTCCAGACAAAGTTAATTGCTTTCTTCGTAGTGATGGTGGCTAGGGGCTCAGCTTCTACCCACTTAGTGAAGTAGTCGACAGCCACTATAGCAAACTTGTTCTGTCCTTTGCCTATAGGAAGGGGCCCAATCAGATCTAATCCCCACTGAGCAAACGGCCAAGGAGAGGGGATTGGAGTTAACAAGGTGGGAGGATGGTGAAGAATGTTGCCAAACTTCTGGCACTTCTCACACCTCTGGACCATCTGCATCGCATCGCTCTGCATGGTAGGCCAGTAATACCCTGTTCGGATCAATTTCTGTGCCAGTGCTCTGCCTCCAGAATGATTTCCACACGACCCTTCATGGACTTCCCTCATAGCATACTCAACCTCCTCCTTAGTTAGACATCTCAGCAATGGGAATGAATAACTTCTGCGATACAAGACTCATTCTAGGAACAGATATTTAGCTGCTCTCAGCCTTAGTCTTCTGGCTAGGTCCTTGTCAGTGGGCAGTACACCCCTCTCCAGATAATCAACAATAGGATCTGCCCAGGAGTCTTTGTAATTGACAGTAACCACATTGTCGCGCCCGGAAATTTCCCGGCCCCCCTCGCGAATATGTGAATTGTTTGAACGGGGCTGAATAATTTCTTGACTTTTAATGCGACGTTTAATGAAAATGGTTTAACAGCTGGGACTTATTTAAAACTCAGAGTCGCCACTTGACATGAATTTTAGGTGTGTCAAGTCACCCTCTAAGGCCATTTTCAAAGAAGATGTCCTTAGAAAAATAATTTAATTTTAAACTCAGAAATATGATTCTGTTTATAAAAATGACTCTTTTTAAAAGAAAACTGGTCTTGAAAACAGAGATGGGTTCGGGGATTTACTGTTACGAGTTGGGAAGGTGTTAGGCACCCAACATCGCCCTTTCGGTACTTTATTTTCCCAAATTATTTTATTTTATTATCCTTGGCCAAATTTAAATAATATCTAGTGATTGCTGTACAATTGGAATAAAACAGGTGCGGGAACAAGACCCCGGCTTATGCAATTTAGCTTTTGGTGGCAAAAAAGTTGGAACAGGTATATGTTAAACTTTGACCGAAACATGGTACGCAAACTGGTATCTACACGTCATGTTTCTATTCCCGGAGTGCCAGGTACCTTAAATCCCTGGCAGGAATTTTCAAGTTTAACAATAATCCGATTCCGTTTTATTAATGAATTTATCATGTACCTCCTTTTTTGGTTTTATTTATCTACAATTCTTCATCCCGGCAGCTACACAATCACTGGCGGTCCAAATTGTAGATTTTAATAAATGTTACTTCAATCACGATATTCTGTCGTGAAAAGATAACGTGCATTGCCCGTTAAATTTTCATCCCAAAAACACTAACATGGGCTACCTATGTCACCCGCGTGTTTATGGAATTCCGAGATTATCGGGACTTTTAACCAAATGATATGGATAGTGTGTGTCAGCGTGAACTAACAGCACTATTCATATAATTTAGCCAAGTAACGAAATTTTTTAACTGGTTTTATTTATTTGCAATTCTTCATCCCGGCAGCTACACAATCACTGGCGGTCCAAATTGCAAACTTTAACAAATGTCACCTTTAATCGCGATATTCTGTCGTGAAAAGATAACGTGCATTGCCCGTTAAATTTTCATCCCAAAAACACTAACATGGGCTACCTATGTCACCCGCGTGTTTATGGAATTCCGAGATTATCGGGATTTTTAACCAAGTGATATGGATAGTGTGTCAGCGTGAACTAACAGCACTATTCATATAACTTAGCTATGAAGTAACGATTTTTTTTCCTTTGTTGATTTTACGTGAAATAAAAATAAAAAGAAAATTGCAGTAACTGTTACGGGGAAACGGGAAAGGGGTAAAAGAAGAAAAAGTTACGGGATCTGGGAAAGGGGAAAGTTAGTAGTTAGTTCCGACAGGGGCCGACGCAATCGAGCGATATGTCGGAGAATTATTTTTATTTAAAGTGATTTTTGCTTAAATCAAGAAAAGTAGTTGGCAGAGCCAAACACCGACTTTCGTGATTTAGCGGGCTAAATCCTGACATTCTAGAACTGCGGACTAGAGATGCGGATGCCCAATTAGTATTGACATAAAAAAAAGACAGAAAGAATAGATAAAAATGTCCTGACATTCTAGAAGTGTGGACTGAAAATTTCAGGAAAATGACTAGAAATTTCAGAACCACGGACTAGAGATGCGAACATCAGCTCTTAAGCGTAGTATTTACATTAAATAAAAAAGAAATTAAATAAACAGAGCAGAAATTAAATAAAAGAAAGACAGATATTGAAATAAAATTTGATGTTGCAATTATACCTTTGTATTGATATTCGAATCTGGTTACATGAAAAATAAGAAAGACGCACGAACGGCTAAGTAAAACCATAACCCGACATAACACTGGATTTTAAAGCCCTGTTATCTCGAGGTATGCTAATATAATAGCGCGTCCGGTTCTTTCTAAATCTGAAAATAAATGGGCAGAACCTCCTCTTGTTTTTGGGCCAAAAGTTCTAACTAAAAACCCTAACTCTAATTTATTTTGGGTGTCAAACGTTCCACGACTACAGAGTCGAAAAATATTTGACAATCTCTCATGCTTTCGCTCTCGGATATTTGTCTCTGGAAATTTTTCCCTCTGTCTGAGGGTTTACTAAAAATTACCGTCTCTGTATCCCTCTCTGGATTTCTTTCTAAAAATTCCGTTTTTGTTTTCCTCCCTCGGGTTTCTGCTCTCTGTCTAAAACTTCCGTCTAAAAAGCTCTCTGCATTTTTGCTTTCTAAAAATTTTCCTCATCTCAAAGGTTTTCTCCCAAAAAAAATTTCTCCCCTTTTTCCATGTGGTGCGTGTGTTTTTATAGAGGAATAAAGGCGGTGAGAGAAGAGAGAGAGAGGGGCAATACACGGCTGAGAGAGAGGGGAGAGAGAGAGAAAGGCCGTGAGAGAGAAGAGAGAGAGAGGAGAGAGAAAGACACGGGTCAAGAGGGGAGAGGAGAGAGAAAAGGCGCGGGAGAGAGGAGGAGATTCGGTGTGGGTGAGAGGGGACACGAAGCCACGTGGCAGAGAAAGAGAGAGACGCGTGGGAGGAGAGGAAGGGCGGTACAGAGAAGTCCAATGGCAATCCGCCACGTCAGCGATGTACACAGACACGACCACACAGGATCATAACCAGAGAGAGGTTAGAGAGGGGACACGCTGACACGTGTCAGCGTGTGAGAGGCTGAGAGGAAAGGTGCGGCAGGAGGGAGGGGTTCTGTGCGGGTGAGAGGGATAGGAAAAGACACGTGTCCATGTGTGACAGAGACACGCGGAAGAGAGAGAAAAGGTGGTATCCGTCAGCCCATAGGACTTCGCCACGTCAGCGACCACAGTGGGAGCGTCCGCACCTGATTATCCCCGAGCCGTTGGCCGGACCGGCAAAGTGCGTGTCGTTAGGGTGTGCCGGCCACTTGGTCAGTGGTTTAATTTTATAAAACTGGACTTTCCTCAAAATATTTAAAAACGAGTATAGGGATAGTCCGGAGTATCGATCCACAGGGAAAAGAACGTTATAGTCAGAGAATACGCAAATTGATATTTTCGACGTTTCGGACGTCAACCTCAAGGTTTTGTTTGGTGCGGTTAAGCAATTATATCACTAAAATGAGGATTAAAACTGAATTAAAGAGTGGGGTTAAGTCCTAAGGTTTGGTTTATTCGAAACTTTCGTTGGTCTATCTCTTCTCTTTTATAACTCAATCTAACTCCCGGTCCCGGGTGTTCGATCGGAATTTTCTTCGATGAAAACAAGGATTTTAATTCTAAAAATAGTTTTGACGGATCTTTCAAGTTTAAAGGAAATGGGATTAAAAGATGAAGGACATCGATTCAAGTATTAAATATACCAACTCTAAGGATGGCTATATCTAATCAAGAACTTAACACTTCATTTTTATTTCAAAAGAAAAAGCTTAGAAAGGTCCATCAATGGCATTAAAATTTGGAGAAGATAGAGACCAACATGGTTTTTGAACAAACCTTACTTTTAGACTTAACCCACACTAAATTAACTACTCATGCTTTGACATAAACATAATGGAATTGAAAGAAAACATAATAAAACAAGTTAATCTAAAGACAATAAGGAAGAACTAAGTAAAACTGAAAGGAAATCAGATATTAAAGCGATAAAAACGGTATTTAAGGCAGAAATACTTAAGTGCTTCCAAGAGAATCCAAAGATTCAAAGGGGAAGAACACTTAAGAAAGGAGAACTTGACAAGAATTGAAGAAATAAAGAAGAACAAGACAAGAAAATATGAAGAACAATGTATTTTTTGCTCTGGAACAGTAAAAGATATGGAATACGTTATATCTATTGTGCTGTAGAAAATGAAAAACTGATCTGGTAAATTAGGGAGACTACCCCTTTAACAAGTCAAGAAATCTACCAAAATAAAATATCCTAACAGATTTCTAATGTTAAAGTACCAAACTACCCTTAAAATGGCAATAAAAGAAGCTTCTAATTTCCTAAAATGGCCCTGAGTTCGCGTCAAAATCGTCCTCACTGGTTCTGATAAAACTGGGTCTCTATCGATAGGAGGATATCTCTATCGATAGAGAAGTCTACTGGTATGAATTCGCTGAAACTTCTATCGATAGGAAGATATCCCTATCGATAGAGATGTCCTCTGGTCTTCTGTGGTTGAACCTCCTATCGATAGGAATGGTCCTCTATCGATAGAGAATGCGTCTGATCTTCTTTGATTGATCCTCCTATCGATAGGAGTGATCCCTATCGATAGAGGATCTCTTTTTCCTGGTTCTTTACTAGGGGCTCTATCGATAGGGATAAACCTCTATCGATAGAGGGACTTTTGATTCCCAACCATCAGTTCTTCCTTCCTTGGTTCTTTGATCCGGACCCACTTTTGCTCCTCCCGAGCCTTCAATTGGTACTCCATCAGTATTGCCAATGGTTCCGAGGCCTTCATTCATGGTAGAATCTTTTGGCATTCATTCAGCACTCGAAAACCTGAAAGGGTAGAAAAACAACTACGCGTGCAATATCATTTAAATAGAAACATTTGCCTACGCATAATTGCCAAATTGAGCGTATTGAGCCACGTTATTATACAATATAGTGCGCTCATCACACCCCCCAACTTGAAGGTTGCTAGTCCCTAGCAACGCATCATACTTAACAATAGAAAAGAAAGATTATTTCCCATGCAAGTCTAATTATCAATCATGCTTGATTTCGTTATTTTCATGTGTACTCGGCGCATATAGTAAGAATGAGCAATGTAAAACACGCACAACCATTCATGAACTATAAGGAACAAGTGAGCTTTAGCAATCTATTTAAGCAATGTTAAACAAAGCGAGCCTTGATTCCAAATCTCTCAGTTTGCCCTCAAAACAAATTGCGAACTCTCATGAATTTAAACTTTGCATCCCTAACTTGCGCGAATATACACACCGAAGATGTGGTTATGCATTCAAGGAATAAGCGCAATCACAATGAAAGTACTTTGGTATGCGTTGATGGATCATAACAATGTGATATAGGAATGCCAAGTGCTTAGAAACACGTAACTACTCAAACATGCATCAAGATAGAATCCAAATTGTAATTAGAATCGATTGGGACTTTAAAAGCTTATAACATTCATAGGTTTTCATATCAAGGTTTGAAGTACAAAAAGCGACACCGGCTTATATGTGGTTTAGGTAATCTACCCCTAGCCGGTGTCGTGAGACTCCCAATGTGCACCATACCATGAAGATTACACAACATGAAAAAGAAAGAAAAACACGAACTAGACTCAATGACTTTGCTTTGTCTGACTCTATCCTCCTTCTACTCTAAAAACTCTCTTCTACAATGTCATCTCCCCCTGAATCTTCCCCACTGTCCTGGCTGTCCTCTTCCTCTGTCTCACTCTCCTCTTCCTCAGAAATGTATGGCCGCCCTGTCTGTGCAGCCACATAATCCATGGTGAACTGCTGTCGTCTCAGAATCTTCTTCTGGGTCTTCATGATCTCGGACTGACGACAGAAGATTTTCTTCATCATCTTCCACATCTTCTTCTTGAAGGAACCTTCTTCAGGCACTGCCACAGAGGGGCCTGAAGTCCTTGAACTAACCCGAGAAGCTGAAGGAACGTGGGTTCTAGCTGTCGGTGGAGGTCTCACAGCGGTTGGGTCTTTGGAGTGGGCCTTGCTTTTACTTGCAGTGACCCCAGAAATGGGTCCCAGACCCTCAGCCCATGCATCACTAGATTTCTCCTCCACTCCCATGTTGAGGCACATTTGGGTGATCATTGCCGGGTAGGGGAAATTCGCCCTACGCATGGTGTTGGTCCTGAATTCCACCAACTGTCTAAAAATGTATCTCCCAATATCGATCACGTCGTCATGCCGGAAGGAGTAGACTAACTGGACCTCCTTAGCCCCCAGAATGTTCTCCACCCCTCGGGGGTAGAGATTGTAATGCAAGATTTTGTTGAGGAGTCTATACTCCTCCTTAAGTCTCCCAACGGGGAATTGACCATGGAATTCGTTGGGATCGATGAACATCATATCCGCATAAAAGCGGGGGTCATACACCTCTTCCTCGCGTGGGAAGGTGCAAATGGTTTCATCAAAGGAGGGGCATCCTAAGTAAAATGTAATGGACATTGGCGTGATGAGGATTCGCTTACCCCGTACGGTTGACGTGATTTGGGTGATTTCCCCCTCGGGCCTCTCGGGAAGTCGCATATTTGTGAAGAATGACTTCACAATGGGTAGAATATACCCTTTGACCGGTTCGAACCATTTCTTCAATCCTCTCCTATCAATGATGAGGACCGCCTCCTCTTCGCCAATGTGTTTCCGGTGAACCATCCTCTCACACGTGGCCTTGCGGGTGGCCATTGAACTTTCCCATTCCCGTTTGGCCGCGTTCTTAGGGTCTCCCCTTGATTTCTTCTTATTCCCCGAACCCTCAACCGCCTTACGCTTGCCCCTTTGAATGTCTTCCCTCCTTCGGGCTTCATCACTCGATTCCCCATGATGTTCTTCGCCCTCACTCACATTGGGGACCTTTGTACGAGCCATTATGCTTGATTTTTGAGGTTTGGTGATGTAATTTCGGACTTTGAGGGTTAGGGCACGAAATTCGGATTTTTGAAGGTGGGTGAGGGGTTTTGGGTAGAAATAGGGTAGGATTTCGGTTGATTCGGGAAGGGTTGCGATGTTTCGGTGGATTGAGGAGAAAAATCGTGACTTTTGGGGGAGGAGGTGCGAAATTTTGGATGAGGGAAATGAAAAGGTTCGGGCGTATTTAAGGGATTTTTGCCGATTCTGGGTTCTCTATCGATAGAGAAGTGGTCTCTATCGATAGAGAAGGCTACTGATGAAACTTTTTACTTGCTCCTATCGATAGGAGACTTTTCTCTATCGATAGAGATACCTTCTGTCCGAATTTTTGGCTTGGCCTCTATCGATAGGAATACTCCTCTATCGATAGAGGATACTAAAAAAGTTGCTCTATCGATAGGAACAAACCTCTATCGATAGAGGTTGAATCTGTTCGTTTTCTGCTCTGATCCTCTATCGATAGGAATAACCCTCTATCGATAGAGATTCCTTCTGACTGATTTCTGCTTGGCCCCAAATTCTTCATCTTTTGACCCCTCTTCTTTTCATCACCCATTCAAACACTCTCAACACACCTCCTAACATCCGGTTTCCTAATTGTTCCGTGAAAAATTGGATGACTCGGACTTGGTTCAAAAATTTGGATTAAGAGACACGTTTGTGGTTCAATCATGCAAAGATAGCCTAATTTCCTTTTCTCCGTACATTATGGATTCCAAATTGATGCATGCAAGATGTTAAGCATGAATTGAGCATGGCATGGATTTCATATGAAGATTGAGTGCGGGATGCTTTTCAAATTAAATCTCCACTCTATATGATCAAATCACCCAATTACACACTTAGCTCAAAGTGTTCCAAATAGTTCATGTTTATGTGTGTGAATTGATGCTCAATGACAAATACATCGCATGCATGCCTCTTGTACATATCCAAATTATCAAGCATAGGTTTCAACTCTACTTTCATGGGAAATGGAACAGAATTTGAAAAAAATGGGACTAAAAATGACTCAATTAACACTAACATTGGACTAACCCCTCCCCCCAACTTGAAAATTGCATTGTCCTCAATGCAAGAAGACAACGCACCATTTAAGCATAAAAGAGGGACGATCATACCTGCGAGGTGGAATGTCAACCACCATATACCTCGACCAAGTTTGAGGATTTCTCGCCACGTGCACTGTTTGTCATTGGAAGGGCTTCCAAGGTGTACTCTTTCGGCTCCAACTTGTGGACCATAGCTAGTCACATAGGATCATCGCCGGAGCTTTGTTGGACTAACAACCGTAGCACATAGCTACACCCATGACTTTGGGCTCTTGAATGCCGCATTCACCCCATACTTAGACCCAAACTACCAAGGCTGATGTGGTAGCGTGTACACCTTGCGAAGACTGAACCACCAACTACCTACTAAGAGCAAACATGACTACATGGGACATAAAATTTCATTAGCAGGTTAGTCCAAAATGAACAATAAATGAAAGTAAGCAATAAATCCACCAACTTCTTCACGCGAAGGACACGAGTACTACTTTTCTTCCTTGTCAAAGACTGTGTTTCCCTATTGTTTGAAGGACAGTATGCATGGGGTTCAACAATATCTAGAGAAGCAGCGCCATCATCTAATAGGCTACCACTCCCTTTGGAGGGGGTCCCCCCAAATTCTTTACCCCTTCACTCCGCTTTGAAGAAATCTCCACGGAGCTTGACACTAAAGCCGAAAGGGTTCAGACAGATTTCTCATTGTCCACGCGCCTGCCGTCAGACCCAACCTCAAGGTACTACATACGTAGCTTGACAAGGTGGCTATACCAGACCATCTGATGCCGTTCGAGCACGGCAAACACTGGAGGTATCACAAACTCCAAGGATTTATAGTCTCCTAGACTTCAAAATAAAGCTCACGGACCCAAAGGATTGGGGTCCACATGGTTCACATCGGACCCGTCATAGACCGGGTCTCTCAACTCCTCTATGGATTCCTCAGGATCGAATTTTTCAAAGTAAGGCTTCAACCGGTGACCATTCACCTTAAAAGTGGTTCCATTTTTGGGGCTCTCAAGTTCAACCGCTCCATGAGTGGAGACGGTTTTCACAATGTAGGGACCTCCCCACCGGGATCGCAATTTACCCGGAAACAAATGTAACCTAGAGTTGTACAGTAAGACCTTTTGGCCTGGGATGAAAGTTTTCCGGACAATGTTTTTGTCGTGAAAGGCCTTAACCTTACACTTGTAAATGTGGGCATTGTCGTACGCATCCCGGCGTATTTCTTCAAGCTCATCCAATTGGAGCTTGCGGTGGGCACCGGCTTCGGGCATCCGATAATTCAATTGTTTGATAGCCCAAAAAGCCTTGTGCTCCATTTCCACCGGCAAGTGGCAAGCCTTGCCATATACCAAGCGGTAGGGAGACATGCCCAACACAGTCTTGTAAGCAGTACGGTAAGCCCACAAAGCATCAATCAGTCTGAGAGACCAATCCTTGCGATTTGGGTTCACCGTTTTTTCTAGGATGTGCTTGATCTCACGGTTGGCCAATTCAGCTTGGCCATTGGTCTGTGGGTGATAAGCAGTGGAAACTTTGTGATTGACCCCATATTTCTTGACCAAGGCTTCCATAGGGCGGTTGCAGAAGTGCGTGCCCTGATCACTAATTAGGGCTTTGGGCATCCCAAACCGGGAGAAAATGTTCTCTTTAAGAAATCGGACCACAACAGAGTGGTCATTGGTTCGGGTTGGAATGGCCTCCACCCATTTGGACACGTAGTCCACGGCTAACAGTATGTAAAGATTCCCAAAAGAATTGGGAAATGGACCCATGAAATCGATGCCCCAACAGTCAAAAACTTCAATTATCAAGATGGGTTGGAGGGGCATCATGTTCCGCCGTGACAAGGCACCTAATTCTTGACAGCGCGGGCAAGCCTTGCAGAATTCAAAGGCATCCCTAAAGATGTGGGGCCAATAGAAGCCACACTGCAAAATTTTAGCAGCCGTCTTCTTAGAGGAAAAATGCCCGCCACATGCCTCGGTGTGGCAAAAGGTCAATATTGACTTTTGTTCGTCATCGGGCACACACCGCCGGACAATCTGGTCCGGGCAAAACTTAAAAAGATAGGGATCATCGAAGACGAATCTCCTCACCTCAACTAGAAATTTTCTCCTATCTTGAGGAGTCCAATGTGAAGGGAGTTGTCCCGTGGCCAAGTAATTGGCAATATCAGCATACCACGGGCAACTCGAAACAGCCAAGAGTTGTTCATCAGGAAAGGAGTCGGGAATGGGTATGTTAGAGGAATGATCCTCAAACTCGAGGCGAGACAAATGGTCCGCCACGACATTCTCAACCCCCTTCTTATCTTTTATGGTCAAGTCGAACTCTTGTAACAGAAGTACCCACCGAATGAGCCGAGCTTTGGCATCGGGCTTGGTGAGCAGATATTTAAGAGCTGCATGGTCGGTGTAAACTATTATAGGTGACCCAATGAGATAGGATCGAAACTTGTCTAAAGCAAAGACAACCGCCAACAGCTCTTTCTCAGTTGTTGTGTAATTCATTTGAGCCTCGTTTAAAGTTTTGCTCGCATAAGAGATTACACAAGGAACCTTGTCCCTCCGTTGGCCGAGCACAGCGCCTATAGCATAGTCACTGGCATCGCACATGAGTTCAAAGGGCAGGTTCCAATCGGGTGATCGCACGATTGGAGGAGTAGTGAGACTGATTTTTAATTTTGAAAAAGCCTCCTCGCAATCGGGTGTCCACTCGAAAGGTGTGTCCTTCGTAAGTAGACGACACAACGGACGGGATATGGCGCTAAAGTTCTGGATAAAGCGCCGATAGAATCCAGCGTGTCCAAGGAAAGAACGGATATCCTTGACACACTTAGGGGTAGGTAGCTTAGAGATGAGCTCTATTTTTGATTGATCTACCTCAATCCCCTTCGAAGAGATGATGTGACCGAGAACAATTCCGTGAGTGACCATGAAATGGCACTTCTCCCAATTTAAAACCAGGTTTTTCTCCTCACATCTCACAAGAACTCTCTCCAGATTCTCCAAACAAGACTCAAAGGAGTCTCCGAACACAGAAAAATCATCCATGAACACCTCTACAATTTTTTCTATCATGTCGCTAAAGATGCCCGTCATACACCGAGAGAAGGTGCCGGGGGCATTGCAAAGCCCAAAGGGCATGCGACGATATGCAAAGGTGCCAAATGGGCATGTGAAAGTAGTTTTTTCTTGGTCTTCCAGAGAGACCTCTATCTGATTGTACCCCGAATACCCATCCAGGAAACAGTAGAAAGCATGACCAGCTACCCTCTCTAGCATTTGATCAATGAAGGGGAGAGGGAAGTGGTCTTTCCGGGTACCAGCATTGAGTTTCCTATAGTCTATACAGACACGCCAACCGGTGACTACTCGAGTGGGAATCAACTCCCCACTCTCATTTGGCACAACAGTGACGCCAGACTTTTTGGGCACAACCTGGATGGGGCTGACCCATTTACTATCAGCAATCGGGTATATGATACCCACATCTAACAACTTCAGAACCTCATCCCTCACCACATCTCTCATGATTGGGTTCAAACGCCGTTGAGGTTGGCGAGATGGCTTAATATCATCCTCTAAATAGATGCGGTGAGTGCACAAAAGTGGGCTGATCCCGTGAATGTCAGCAATGGTCCACCCTAAAACAGATTTGTGGGCCCTCAGAATTTCCAATAAAGCAGCTTCTTGGGGATTGTCTAAACTAGATGAGATGACAACCGGGAAAGTTTCAGAATTCCCCAAGAAAGCATACTTTAAGGTAGATGGTAAACTTTTGAGCTCGGGCTTGGGTGGTTTAACAGAAGATGGTAGAGCCCGAGCTGTAGGCGGTGGTAGTTTTTCAAAGGTGGGTACCCACTTTTTAGTACCCAGCACCTCTTCTTCATTCATGAGGGAGTAAATGTACTCAACCTCGGGAGAGTCTAGGAATTCCGTCTTTTCCACAGTAAGCATGGCCTCTAGGGGGTCGGAAAAGAGATGACAATCGACGTGCTCTTGAACAAGTGCGTCTATAACGCTCACATCGCGAATGTCATCATCATCCCCCATTTGGCTCCCAATGTTAAAAATGTTGAGCTCTAGGGTCATGTTCCCAAACGTCATTTTAAGCAGCCCGTTCCGACAATGGATTACTGCGTTGGATGTGGCCAAGAAGGGCCTTCCAAGTATGATGGGCGTTTGGGCTTGCAGATTGGACGTGGGACAAGTATCCAGGACTATGAAGTCCACCGGGTACACAAAATTGTCCACTTGGACAAGCACATCTTCTACCAAACCCCTCGGTACCCGGACACTACGGTCAGCTAATTGGAGGGTCACCGAGGTTGGTTTCATATCCCCCAACCCAAGTTGCTCATACACCGAGTATGGCAACAAATTCACACTAGCCCCCAAGTCAAGCAGGGCTTTCTCTACTATCTTCCCCCCAACTCTCACAGAAATTGTAGGACATCCGGGGTCCTTGTACTTTGGTGCAATGGGGGTTTGTATGATTGAACTCACTTGCTGCGTCAAGAATACCTTCTTTTGCACATTGTGCTTGCGCTTTATTGTGCACAAGTCTTTCAAGAATTTGGCATAGGAAGGTATTTGCTTGATTGCATCAAGCAACGGGATATTGATCTTCACTTGCTTGAAGAGCTCGAATATCTCGTTGGAGTTCGTCAATTTGGGTAAAGGCCTCAATCTTTGTGGGAATGGGGCCGGCATTGGGCAGGTTGAGCTTGTGGGTTCTCCCATAGGAGCAGATGTGGATGTGGAAATGGGGGTAGGTTGGGGCAGATCACTTGGTTCATCATCATGGGGTTGTGGAGTAGGCACCAAAGGAGGAGTGGGGATTGTTTTCGGGAGAATGGTCTTATCGACCTCTTTCCCACTCCTTAAAGTGGTGATTGCCTTAGCTTGTTCCACAATTGACCCCGAAGGAGACTCTCCTTGAATAAAATGTTGACCTTGGGGGTTTGCTTGAGGTTGGGCTGGAAATTTCCCTTTCTCGTGCTGCATGGTGCCCAACGTGGTGGTCAACTTAGAGAGTTGGGAGCGGATGTCCCCAATGGCCTGAGTGTTCTGTTCGTTGACATTTGCTTGTCCTTGCATGAACATTTGCAAGGTATCCTCCAAGCTTCGCCGGTTAGGCGGTTGGTAAGAGTTGGGACCCGTGGAGGGACCCGGAGGATTGTAAGAGTTTGGTGGATACCGCGGTGGTGCCGGCCCTTGAGTGTTTTGATGGGCCGGGTATTGTCCCTGAAATCCCGGGGGTGCTTGGGGTTGTGCACCCGCCTCATTGTTCCTCCAACTAAAGTTGGGATGATTTCTCAATCCCGGATGGTAGTTGTTGTTGTTGAAGGGCATATTGGTAGGCTTTTGGCTTTGGTGAAGGGCGTGGACTTCAGCATGGTCCGGACCATGGAGTACCTCTTTGAAAGCAGGTATGGTCGGACAAATATTGGTTGTGTGGTCCATGGTGTCACAGATAGCACAAGCCTCCCCGGGCTTTGAAACAGAAGACACCTCGTTCACCCTATTTATCTCCAATTTCTCTAGTTTCCTAGAGAGGTGATCGAGGCGTTTGCTAATGTCGTCCTCGTCCCTAGGCACATGTTTGCCCATGGTTCCGTGACTAGTGGGGGGTTTATAGGAGCGGTCATTGGGATCCGAATAATCCCATGATTGGTTATTCTCCGCTAGCTCATCTAGATAAGCCAAAGCCGCGGAGGCTCCTTGGTTCAGAAATTCCCCACTTGTCATGAGGTTGATAAATTGGCGATTGCGGACTGAGATGGCTTCGTAAAAGAATGCCACAATCTGCCAATCCTCATACCCGTGATGAGGGACGGCGAGGAGACGTTCCTTGTATCTCTCCCAACATGAACAGAAAGATTCGTTGGGTATTTCCTCGAAGTTCTGAATCTTCTTCTTTAAGGTGGTGGTACGGTGGAGTGGGAACCATTTTTTGTGGAACTCCACCTGCATCTCCACCCAACTTGTCACCGAATTGGCTCTCAAGGAGAGAAACCATCGCTTGGCCTTCTCCTTGAGAGAAAAGGGAAAGAGCTTAAGACGTGCCGACTCCAGATGGGCGGTCACGTTGGTGAAAGTATTCACCACTTCCTCAAATTCTTTAATATGTACATAGCAGTTTTCCGATTCCATCCCATAGAAGGTTGGTAACATGCCAAGCATGTTAGGCTTGACATGGAATTGTTGTCCTTCGGGAGTATCGGTTGGAAAGCGTATGCAAGAGGTGGTGGTGGTGTGAGTGGGGTGCAAGTAGTCCCGCATGGTGCGACCCATGGGTGCATCATTTTCATGGTGTTCGGCCATTGGATTGAAAGGAGGATTGTCTTGGCGGATTAGCCGATGTGTCGCGTCACGAGTGTAAACACTCATACACCAAAGACAGTCTCCGAATCAATCTAGTGTGAATGAAAAAGAAAAGAAAATAAAATCTGCAAATTACACGTCCCTTTGGCTTGCGTTACACCTTAGGTTTACCAAAAAGGGTAGGTTAAAGGTTTCCGCCAAAGAAACTTGCACTTTGCAAAAATCTGCGATTATCTAAAAACAACTATTCAAATCCCCGGCAACGGCGCCAAAAACATGGCCGGACCGGCAAAGTGCGTGTCGTTAGGGTGTGCCGGCCACTTGGTCAGTGGTTTAATTTTATAAAACTGGACTTTCCTCAAAATATTTAAAAACGAGTATAGGGATAGTCCGGAGTATCGATCCACAGGGAAAAGAACGTTATAGTCAGAGAATACGCAAATTGATATTTTCGACGTTTCGGACGTCAACCTCAAGGTTTTGTTTGGTGCGGTTAAGCAATTATATCACTAAAATGAGGATTAAAACTGAATTAAAGAGTGGGGTTAAGTCCTAAGGTTTGGTTTATTCGAAACTTTCGTTGGTCTATCTCTTCTCTTTTATAACTCAATCTAACTCCCGGTCCCGGGTGTTCGATCGGAATTTTCTTCGATGAAAACAAGGATTTTAATTCTAAAAATAGTTTTGACGGATCTTTCAAGTTTAAAGGAAATGGGATTAAAAGATGAAGGACATCGATTCAAGTATTAAATATACCAACTCTAAGGATGGCTATATCTAATCAAGAACTTAACACTTCATTTTTATTTCAAAAGAAAAAGCTTAGAAAGGTCCATCAATGGCATTAAAATTTGGAGAAGATAGAGACCAACATGGTTTTTGAACAAACCTTACTTTTAGACTTAACCCACACTAAATTAACTACTCATGCTTTGACATAAACATAATGGAATTGAAAGAAAACATAATAAAACAAGTTAATCTAAAGACAATAAGGAAGAACTAAGTAAAACTGAAAGGAAATCAGATATTAAAGCGATAAAAACGGTATTTAAGGCAGAAATACTTAAGTGCTTCCAAGAGAATCCAAAGATTCAAAGGGGAAGAACACTTAAGAAAGGAGAACTTGACAAGAATTGAAGAAATAAAGAAGAACAAGACAAGAAAATATGAAGAACAATGTATTTTTTGCTCTGGAACAGTAAAAGATATGGAATACGTTATATCTATTGTGCTGTAGAAAATGAAAAACTGATCTGGTAAATTAGGGAGACTACCCCTTTAACAAGTCAAGAAATCTACCAAAATAAAATATCCTAACAGATTTCTAATGTTAAAGTACCAAACTACCCTTAAAATGGCAATAAAAGAAGCTTCTAATTTCCTAAAATGGCCCTGAGTTCGCGTCAAAATCGTCCTCACTGGTTCTGATAAAACTGGGTCTCTATCGATAGGAGGATATCTCTATCGATAGAGAAGTCTACTGGTATGAATTCGCTGAAACTTCTATCGATAGGAAGATATCCCTATCGATAGAGATGTCCTCTGGTCTTCTGTGGTTGAACCTCCTATCGATAGGAATGGTCCTCTATCGATAGAGAATGCGTCTGATCTTCTTTGATTGATCCTCCTATCGATAGGAGTGATCCCTATCGATAGAGGATCTCTTTTTCCTGGTTCTTTACTAGGGGCTCTATCGATAGGGATAAACCTCTATCGATAGAGGGACTTTTGATTCCCAACCATCAGTTCTTCCTTCCTTGGTTCTTTGATCCGGACCCACTTTTGCTCCTCCCGAGCCTTCAATTGGTACTCCATCAGTATTGCCAATGGTTCCGAGGCCTTCATTCATGGTAGAATCTTTTGGCATTCATTCAGCACTCGAAAACCTGAAAGGGTAGAAAAACAACTACGCGTGCAATATCATTTAAATAGAAACATTTGCCTACGCATAATTGCCAAATTGAGCGTATTGAGCCACGTTATTATACAATATAGTGCGCTCATCAGCCGTGCACGGCATTAAAGTCGGGCACGGCGCACGAGCCGTGCACGGCATTTGAGGCGCGTGCGCCCCACGCGCGCGTGGCTGTGCGTGTGTTGTGCTGAGTCAGCTCCCTTCTTTATATAATTACGAAAATGCCATTGCTTTATAAAATGCCTTTGCGCGCTTATTTTTTTATCTTCGGATGTCCAAACGAACTCAGATTTGACCACGGATACAGCCAATGGACTCGTGTCGTCGAGAGGATCATTCTGAGTCTAATATTTGATTTGTGGGCATGTCGGCTCGCAAACCTAACTCCCAAATAATCACCGGTACACTACTACCCTTCTTTAAAATGTCATTTCTTTAGCTACCGAACTCAGATTTGACCATGGATACAGCCGATGGACTCGTATTTCTATGCTGATCAATAACATGTGCCTCTCGATATCTGAACATATCAGCTCAAAAATTGTGCCTCCGAGACCCCGTTCTGAGCAATCAAAAATTATCGGCGTTGTCCGATTTCACCCCAATCACTGTCACTGGACTCGTGTCGTCGTTCTGATCAATGGTATGAGGTTCTCATGACCTGATGAAGTGATCTTGTGAATAGTACTCCCGAACCCCGGACTGTGCAAAGGCAAAATAGTCTTTTTGTGCCCAAATCCTTTTAAACCCATTTTGATGGCATTTTTCATAATACTTTGAGTGGTGGGGTCAAAATCTGGTATCAACAGCTGCCCCTCTTTGTCTGCACTTGGCGAAGTAGAGGGTAGACAAAGAATATGAGATGCGGGATTTTGTCTCACCGCGATTGAAATTAGGTCATGCTGCTCTGTTTTTGAAACTTCCATTGACGACTGCTCCGCTTTGAATATCCAGGATAGCTTCCGTGTTATCCCGAGAACTGATGTACTTGTCTTCTCTCTTTCATGCCTTGTTCCGAGTTCGTGGAGGCGGTGAATTTTATTGGCATCTCCGTAGCATCTTTCGAGAAAAATTATGTCCCTCTGGGACACCATAAACCCCAAGAACTTTCCCGAACTGACCCTAAATGCACACTTGCTGGGATTGAGTTTCATCTGATACTTTCGAAGTGCCTCAAACGTCTCTCTAAGATCTTCCACATGATCTGATCTCCTCAGACTCTTGACCAGCATGTCATCGACGTAAACCTCTACATTGCGACCTATTTGTTCCTTGAACATTCGGTTAACCAGTCTCTGGTAGGTGGCCCCTGCATTCTTAAGTCCAAAGGGCATTACCTTTTAGTAGTAGAGGCCTCTAGCTGTGATGAAAGAGGTCTTCTCCTCATCCTCAGGATGCATTTGGATTTGATTGTAGCCAGAAAACGCGTCCATGAAACTGAGCAGCTCATGACCAGCTGTGGAATCCACAAGGAGGTCAATCCTGGGCAAAGGAAAGCTGTCCTTAGGGCAGGCCTTGTTGAGATCTTTGAAATCCACACACATTCTCCATTTTCCCTTTGGCTTAGGGATGAGCACCACATTGGATACCCATACTGGGTATTTTGCTTCTTTGATAAACTGGGCCTCCTCCAATTTGTCCACCTCTGCGGCAATGGCTGCGTTGTGCTCTGGAGCAAACGTGCGCGTCTTCTGTTTCACTGGACGGTGAGCACTGTCCACATTCAACCGGTGAGTAATGATGTTGGGGTTTATGCCTGGCAGGTCTCTATGTGACCAGGCAAAAACATCTGCATAATCTCGTAAGAACTCAACCAGAGCAGCCCTCTCCTTAGGCCCCAAACCTGAACCCAAACGGAACGTTTTCTCGGTATGCGCTTCTACCATAGGTATTTCAACGAGCTCTTCAACTGGCTCCCCTTGCTGGACCTTCTCCTCATCCCTTGTGTCAAGCCCACTGACTGAAAGGGCTTCTCTCGACCTCGTTGAAGTGATATAACACTCACTAGCTCTCTTCTGATCTCCTCTGACCTCCCCAACACCATCAGCTGTGGGGAATTTGAGCTTGAAATGGTATGTGGAAACCACTGCCTTGAACTTGTTGAGGGTCTGCCTACCCAATATTACATTGTAAGCTGAAGGGCAATCCATCACTAGGAAATCCACCAAGGTAGTGGCATTCCTATGCTCATCTCCTATCATGATAGGCAAGGAGACCATGCCCATGGGATGGGCAGTCTCTCCGGAAAAGCCTACCAAAGAAGATCGCACAGGCCTGATCATGTATCTCCCCAGCTGTAGTCTCTCAAAAGCAGGTAGAAAAATGATATCTGCTGAACTCTCAGTGTCCACGAGAACCCTTCTCATTGTCCAATTGGCGAGGAGGGCTGTGATCACCAACGGGTCATCATGAGGATGGAGTACCCCCTCTGCATCCTCTTCTGTGAAATGAATGGCTGGATCTGCCACTCGTGTGCGCTTTGCTGGTCTCTCTGCACTGAACACCTCCCTGGCGTAGGTTCTCCGAGCAGACCTGGTGTCTCCACTAACCCCTGGTCCTCAAGAGATCGTGTTTATCTCTCCTATGGGGCGATGAGGAGGAGGAGGTGGGAGAGTCCTCTCCCGCCTGTGATCGGCTGGCCCAGCAACCTGTCCTGCCCCTTGGTTGAACTCTCCTTCTTTACGAATAAATCGTTGGAGACGTCCCCGCCTGATCAGCCCCTCAATCTGCTGCTTCAGCTCGATACAATCGTCAGTATCGTGTCCATGATCACGATGAAAACGACAATATTTTTGGCGAGAACGTCGTTCAGCCGGTATCTTCATCTTTCCTGGCCATTTGAGCTCAGGATAATCACTGATCTCCTGCAATACCTGGTTTACTGTTGCGACCAGGGGAGTATAGTCGTGGAATCGCCTCTCAGGTCTCCCCCTCTGGGGAGAATCTCTCCTATCCATTCTCTTTCCTCTTGGATAATCCTCAGCCCTAGACTGCCCAGCTTCTTTCCTTCTCTTGCCTGACTGAGGAGCCCCTGTCTGAGCAACAGGGATCTCTCTTTCGCGATTGCGATGGGCAGCAAGGGTATCCTTTGCGTTCATCTGTCGCTGAGCCCTCATCATGAGCTCGGCCATGTTGGTTGGTGGCTCTGCAGACAAAGAAAACAAAAACTGCCCTGGCTTGAGACCTGACATATATGCTGCAATAGCAACCTGATCATCCGCATTATCCACCTGCATGGATTCCTTGTTGAACCTGGTTGTGAACTCTCTAAGTGTTTCCCCGTTAGCTTGCTTGACATTGAGTAAGTAAGTGGCTGGCCTCCTGTACCGCTGACCAGCAATGAAATAACTTACAAAGTGACGGCTGAGCTCCTTAAAAGTACTGACCGTGTTGGGAGTAAGTTTGTTGAACCACATACGGGCAGCTCCTCGGAGGGTGATGGGAAAAGCCCTGCACATGATGGCGTCAGGCACAGCCTGCAGGTGCATAAGAGACTTATAAGTCTCCAGGTGGTCGAGAAGATCTTTTGTTCCATCAAAGGTATCGATCTGAGGGATTCTGAATTTTGGTGGGAGGGGCACTGCCATCACATCAGTAGTGAAAGGGAGCTCAGTGGTCTGCACCAATTCATCCACAGAGGCGGGAGCCTTGGCCTTCATCTGCTTTGTCAAGCCATCCAACTGCGCTTTCATCTGGCGCATCTGATCGGTCATGAGACCTTCATGGAGCGTGGAACCGGAGAAAGTTCCATAAGGAGGTGCTGCAGCATGGCTGCTGGTCTCCCCTTGCCCCTCAGTGACGTCAAAGTCCACTCCAGCTATCCTTGGAGCAGGGGGATCAGCCATTGGAGCAGGTGGAGGTGGTGGATCCCGAGCAGGGGGTTCTGGTTGCAGGCGTTGTAGTAGGGCCTGGTTCTGCTCCAGGATGCGCTGCATTCCCTGCGTTAACGTCAACACGTCCTGGTGCAGGGCTTGATAGTCAGCAACGGTTGCGACTGGAGGAGCAGAAGGAGCGTTATTATCATTGGAAGCCATGGAGCGGGTAAAGACCATAAATTCGATCCGATCAGTAAATTTGTAATCGTTCTCACAGACGGCGCCAACTGATGAAACGGATTGAATGATCGTCTCCCCGGCTGACCTGCAAAAAGAATTTGACACCGGTGTGGTATCTTGCCAACACCCCTCCGATGCCTAAGTTAGCTTGAGAATGGAGAAATAGTGCAGAAAAACTATTAGGGTAAAATTGGGCATAATGTTCGTACCTTGTACCGTAGAGTTGCCTTCATTATATAGAGATCTTGTTGGAGACAAATCAGGGAAGAATGAGATCAATCCCTGATTTGGTGGAGTAAATCAAGGCTAATAGCCCTTAATTAGGTAACTGCATCTCCCATGATTATCCTTGCCCTAAATAAGGGGATCTGGTGGAGAGTGCGTGAGATGTGGAGAAATTCCTGGGATCTTCCTTTCCTTGTGGGGTGATCTGTTTTAGGCAAATAGATCATGTGAAGTAGAGAGAATGACCTAGCTGAGCAGATCAGATTATGGCTGAGCTGAGCGGACCAGCCGATGGCTGAGCTGAACAGACCAAACAATGGTTGAGCTGAGCGGACTAGCCGATGGCTGAGCTGAGGAGACTAGCCAATGGCTGAGCTGAGGACGCCGAGGTGATGACTGAACTGAGCATGCCAAAGGATGGCCGAGCTGAGCTGTTTGCCGACCGACCAGAATACCAACCAGCCCAGTCCACACGTCATGACCTATCAATCATTTTGTTGCAATCCCAGCACACTCCCAGGGCCCCGATTCACACTCTGAAATTATTTCTCTGATTGGATAGGGAAAATGCAGGGATACGCTCTGGGAGGACAACACAGTAAGGCTATGTTTGGACTGACTAAATTATTAGATTATTTGATTATTTTTTTCGTCCTTATGTGAAATTTTTTTGTAATTTTTTATTTTTGATTAATTTTTTGAGGATTATTGGTTCATCTCGACGAGAGCTTTCAGAAAAGTGATCAATCATGAACCAAATTTAAAAAAAATTCAAAAAAGACAAAAATAATAAAAAATAGGGATTTTTGAGCTTATTCGTCATCTTTAGTGATATTTTTTGAACTTTTGAACATAATTTTATACTTTTTGGATTCTTTTCATCAAGACGGACCAATAATTCACAAAACATTGAAAAGCTAAAACAGCAAATGCAAAAAATAATTGAATAGAGACAACAAAAATAATTCGAAAATCAATTAGGCCAAACATAGCCTTAATGTGCTCTGTGAGTGCAATTGATTATTCAGACTGCCATTTGAGTTAACTACAACGAATTAACACTAGGCTAGGTAAGCCAAATAAAAATAAGCGTTCGTGGAGCGTAGTATTTAATTCCAAATTTAAAGATGTTAATGTATGTATATATATATCGTATGTACTAATATACAGCTTGGCTCAGCTCAAAAGGTACCCACAATATTCGCTGAGAAAATCTGTGTACACAGATGTGTCCGGATTCATCGGATGCACGTGAGACCTTTAAATTATTAAGGGTTCCACATGCATTCAACGGATCCGCACACATCTATATTCGGATCTATATACACAATCTATGTACCTAGTATTGTTCATATTCGCTCTACTCCTCCTTAATGCGATTCTTCTCAACTAGCTGTAGAAGTAGTAGTACTTATCGTCACTACTGCCACAAATTATTCTCTCCCCCCAATCCTTCCACTTGCCACCAAACTGGCCTCTCATATGGAGTACTACGCCACCAGCCGCCGACATAGCCCGAAGATTGTTGTAATCATGGGACCCACGGGTTCCGGCAAGTTGTTTGTGTGACTGAGGTGGGTGCAAATCTGACAGAAGACTTGAGTTCCAGTAATGAACACAAGGCGTCCACACCAGAGGAGAATAGTACTTAATGCAGCATATAATTTTTCTTTAATTGTTTTTTTCTGTTATTTTTGTTTGCTGAGCTGGGTTTGTTATTTAGTCGGTTAGTTTTAGTTTAACTAGGTTAGCTGGCTTAAGTCGGTCAGCTTATATAAGATGGTCATGAAAAACCAAAAAAAGCAGTGAAAAACAAAGGCTCAGAGATCACTTTCATTTTTCGTTCGTTATGTTTTTCTTCAAGAACAGAAATAAAGATCAAAGTTCAGTTCAGTCAATTTCGTCAAATTGATTCAGGTTCACAAACTCTTCACAAGTCACGGCTATCGATTGACCTCGCCACCCGAATATTCTTCCCCGCAGAAATCATCAACTCCGACAAAACGCAAGTCTACCGTGGCCTCGACATAACTACTAACAAGATACCAATGCCCGACCGTCTCGGCGTCCCCCACCATCTACTCGGCGAAATCGACCTCGGCCATCGCGAGCTCAGCCCCTCGGAGTTCCGCTCCCTCGCATCTTCCTCCATCGCCGGATCTCTTCCCGCCGCAAGCTCCCCTTAGTCGTCGGCGGCTCTAACTCCTTCATCTACGCCCTCGCTGCAAACCGTTTCGACCCGGATTCCGATGTCTTTGACGAATCGGACCAAGGCCTCGTATCCACGGAACTCCGGTACGGCGTCGATGGGGGTGGGCGGGTCGGATTCGGGTAGCTCATCGGATAACTTGAGTGTGATAAAGCTTGACTAAATGGGGAAGAGAGCTGGAAATAGCTGGAAAACCTACTCATCCAAGAACCGCTTCACAATCTTCACGCTTGGTTCAACCACTTGCCTCTCCCAAATATCCGATGAGCTACCTGCATCCGACCCGCCCACCCCCATCGACGCCCTAAACACAAAGACATCGTACCGGAGTTCCGTGGATATTGGGCCTTGGTCCGATTCGTCAAAGACATCGGAATCCGGGCCGACACGGTTTGCAGCGAGGGCATAGATGGAGGAGTTAGAGCCGCTGACAACTAGGGGGAGCTTGTGGCGGGAAGAGATGCCGGTGATGGAGGAAGATGCGAGGGAGCGGAACTCCGAGGGGGTGAGCTCGCGATGGCCGGAGGGGTCGATTTCGCCGAGTAGATGGTGGGGGACGCCGAGACGGTCGGGCATCGGGATCTTGTTAGTAGTTATGTCGAGGCCACGGTAGGGTTGCATTTTGTCGGAGTTGATGATTTCTGCGGGGAAGAATCGGGTGGCGAGGTTGATCGATAGCCGTGACTTGGAGCAAATCTTGAAATTTGTATCTTTGTGTTCTCAAAGTTGTTTGAATTGAATTGGACACTATTTTATTTTGTTTATATTACTGTTTTTCTTCTAACATTACAACTTTGATTGTGTTCGATGGACTTGAGGGGGTTATAATAACAGTGTTAAAGAGTTTGAGGTTTTAGTCGTGTCAAGCGTGTGAGTTTTCACATTTTGTTTACAAACCTGGGGCATGGGCACAAACATAAATCCACATACATACAATTTCCTTTACTTTTTTACTTTTTGTATAGTTGGATTTGGTTTTAATGGCGGTTCACTCTTGGTCAAGTTAACCATTACAGAGCTAACAAAAAGAAAAAAAAAAAAAAAAAAACTCAGCTGGTAGGCTAAAAGACTAGCGATTTTAGTGGTGGTTCACTAGTTGGAATTTCTCTGAAATTGTTTTTCTTCTTATCCTCAGAGAACTCAATAAAAAAATGAATTCATGTTTTTCAAAGGAATTTTGCTACAACAACAAACACTTTTGCACAATAAAAAACACACATTCTCACAGAGCTCGTGTTTGTATTCTAAGCATTTTATGTGTAGATGTGCTTGCGAAGAATTTGGAGTAGGTAAGTTCTTTGTTGTTCTTGCTATTACCGAATAATCTATCATACAAAAACAATGAATTCCTTTTTTTCAAAGGAGTTTTGCTACAACCACAAGCGCTTTTGCTCACTAAAAAACACACACATTCTCACATAGCGCTCATTTGTGATCTAAGCATTTTATGTGTAGGAGTGCTTTCGAAGGATTTGGTGTAGGTAATTTTTTTGTTGTTCTTGCTACTAATGAATAATCTCGCATATAAAAAATTGATGTCCTTGCAGTCTAAATTTGTACTGGATAGTAGCTTTTGTGGTTTTTATCTTTCGAACGTATATTCAAAGTCCACATGCAACCTGTCTTTTTTGCCCCTACGGGTTACAGCTATGTCATTTCTTATATGTTTTGGTATACATCATGTCCATTAATTGAAATGCTCTTTCTCACCATCTCAGTTACGAGCTTTCTTGGCTATTTGTTGTAACCACACTCGGAATTTCGTGCTTGAATTCCAAGCTTAAGAGGGCTTAGGATCTATTTGTTTTCTTTGGTTTCCTTGAAAATTAGCACTAGAAAATGTATTATTAACAACATATGATAAAAATGAGTACAATGGAGACATTAGTGTTCCTTCTTTCTTAATTCTTGGTGTTGCAGATAGTTTAACAAATGAATGCGTATTAATTTACTGCCAATCATAGTGATACATTTATTTTGCAATATTTTGTGTTGAGAGATTATGCAAGAGAAATTCTTTCTTTGAGGTGGAGGTCTTGGATGACAATCCATCACTATTTTCACTGCTTATGGGGCTATTTCGATTTCTTCGGATGACTGCACTTGCTAGAGCTTTCATAGTGAATGATGCTATTTTCATTGATTATGAAACAACTCTGAGGTTTTTGTTTAGCAACAACAACAGTCAGTCATGGAAGCATATAAACAGACAATACTATCCAGAAAGCAGTTTATGGTCTCTACCACTCAAGAAATTCATCAAATCTGCTGGCAGTAGGGAAGTAGGCCTGCCTGAGATTATTTCGAATCAGAAATCATATGAACATTCAGAAAATTTACTTGCTTATTATGTCATTTGTCTTGGAATATATTAATCTTTGGTTCTTTATAAAGTAACCCCATTTGTACTGAGGCAAAAAGGAATCACATTAGTGATCAATGATTTGGTATAAAAAAGTAGAAATTTTTTCGTTTTCATCGCTGGGTAAGGAGTCAAAGTGGTCACGGGCTCCTCCTAGGCAGGTTGTAGGCCTCGAAATCGCTTTCTTTAGGTGTCAATGACTGAGATGACCCTTAGGCCTGTCAAATATATTTTATCATTAGAGAGATGGGGCATAGAATGGATTCTAGTTTCCAATTCCTATTTTAGACTAAACTAATTTACTTCAACTATTGTTACGCTTGACAATATGAGCAAATTATTTGATTGTTGGTGAATGATTTACTTTTGCACCTTTTATTGTGTGAACAACTTGATCATTATTATATTTTCAATTTCAACATGCATTTACTCATTTAAAGATTTGTGACTTGCGTTTTATTCATAAGGTTTGAAAGTGCAGCTAGGGTCCTATCATTTTTTTAATGCACCAATTACAGATTTCATTGCATTTGCCAAGTTGAAGACACCTACTCCGAGGTCAAACTATTTTCCATCTTATTGTACAGTGATTTTCATTCCGGTTGATAGGTGTCTCAGTTAAATTACGGTTTTTTGGGAGATTAAGACAGTAAGTTCAGTTTCTAAGAAAAACTAATTCTATGGGATCTTAGGCTTATTTTATGTTATTGGTCAAAATGTAGCATTTGACTTATAATTTTAGCTTTCATCTTTTTCACGGAATGGACAATGAGTTGTAAATCTAGCAAGATGAGTTTAGAATTGGTAGGAAGAAAAGACAAAAACACGTTGAGACAACTTATAGTTGTTTTTCGCTCAAATCTTACAAAGGATTAGATTTATAATGCAAAAAACTTTGAGCCGAGCCTTTAGGCACGGACATGCACTAGTACTCTAACAAATAAGAGCACCTGCACTCAGTGGCGGATGCATCATGGGCCCACAGGGGTCAAGTGACCCCCCTGGAATTCTACCCTTTTTTTTTTTTTTAAATTTTACGGATTTAGATTCTAAATAAAACACCTTTTCTGTTTTGTGTGCACATATAACGTTAAAAATTTTATTTTAAAACTTTGAGTTTGCGGTTAATCTTGAAATATTTTTTTAAATTAATGGTGAATTTTTAAATTTTTTTAAAAATAAAATCTAGAAACTACGACAAAAAAAGATTTAATGAGCTGTCGGACAATTTTTTTAATGCGGCGGTGGTAAAATGGGTATAACTTTTTTGCTTTTCTTTTTACTTTTGTCACCACTACATTAAAAAACAGTGACCGGTACCGCTCATTTGAACCCCTTTCAGTCGTGTTTTCTGAATTTTATTTTCAAAAAAATTTTAAAAAACTACCGTTTACTTAAAAAAAATCAAGATTAACCCCAAAATCAAAATTTTTAAATAAGATTTTGTTAACAGTGTATGCACAGCACACAAAAGGTATTTTATTGAAAATCTAAAATTGTACCATTTTTCTCACATAGCATGTGTGATATGCTCACAACACAGTATATATCCCATTCCTATACTTTTGACATGCGATCTAAATTTAAGTTTTAACTAAATTTGCTCTCATTATATTGCAGTGTGACTTATGAGATTTTTTTAAATTTTTATTTTAAATAAGTGACCCCCCTATATGAAATTCCTGGATCCGCCGCTGCCTGCACTAAAATTATTGAACACACACAAGTTTCATAATGTGCAAATTCTTGCAATAACTTGTGAAACGCTTTCAATACATAACTACTCTTAACAACTCAAATTTAATTTTGTTTTGCCTAAAATACAAAATAATGCCAAAGAGTAAAGAATTTTAAAGCAAGTATATATAATTCAATACTTGTTAAGCATAGTTATATGCCCTTTTAGGGATTTTTTAATGCAAACACTACAAGAAAATGGGGAACTGCCAATGGTTTTATTAGCCACGGTCTAAAAAACCATTGGTAAAAATACGGTTTAGTAATGTTTTCAAAAGCGTTAGTAGAATTAGGTTACGTAGCCACGGCTTTCCTTGGGCCGATGGTATATCCATTTTCTATTGCAACGGTTATATATGGACCATTCCTATAGCCCGTTACTGTAGCCACCCCGCCCCTTTTCCCCTAAAAATTCTTTTGCTTGGCGCATATTTTTCCCTTGGAAATTATTTCCACTCCGTTCAGTCTACGTCTTCTGCTCCAAGACAAAGATGGAGTTCGAAATCTTGCTCTCTCCCTCCCTCGATCATCACGGTAATCTCTCTCTCTCTCTCTCTCTCTCTCGCGTTCTGTGCGTGTCTCTCTCTCGCTTGCTCTGTTCGTGTGTGGCTGTGTGCGACTCTTCTCTCTCGCTCGTTCTGTGCGTGTGTGACTCTCTCTCGCAGTGTGTGTGAACAAGTGTGTGCGTGTGAACTAGAGTGTGCGTTTGTGACTGTGTGTCCAATTTGTGTCTCTCTCTTGTTCTATTTGCTCTGTGTGTGTGACGCTCGATCTACTTGTTTTTTGAATCTCTGTTTAACAGGACCTCGATTCACATAGCTCTCAAACTAAGGCACACTGAACCCGGCTTATGGTATGTTCTGCTTCGAACACTAAATCCATTGAACAAATGAATTGTGAGTTCAAAAAACATGGTGTGGAAATCTTTGAAACCATTCTTGATCATTCCAAACCTAGAGGTCTTCGTAATACAATAGTTCTGTTCTACATTGTATACTTGTAGTCTTAGCTAATAAAATTTGTGTCCAATCCATTCAAACTCAGACCAAACATAAGAGTCTCTCAATGGGTTTATCTCTCGTTTCCCTCTCTCGTCCACCTAGATTTGTATAAACATCGAATATGATTTTTGGGTTTGAAACAAAATGATTTTGGGATTATTTGTTGTAGTAGATTTGCATGTGCGATGTATCCTATCTTTTGCTAGTGATGTTCAGACTTGCCCTCCAAGTGTTTGATTGTTTCTCCCTTTACACAGTGTGTTTCTTCTGGGTGTTTAAATTCTAACATGGTCTCTATCCTAAGTCCCTCAATCGGCCTAAGGGGTCAATGAATTATGCTCTGGTCAAATAGGGATGAATCCTCAATCATATAAACAACCAAGAGGTGAGTGTAGTGGAGTGTTTTGTTTTCCTTTATTATGTAAGTATTGAGCATTAATCCTTAAGTCAGTGGTCGATTTCAATTCTTTGAGGATGTAGGATGATGATGTTGGAGGAAGAGCATATTTCCTTTTGTTCCACGTCTGTTATGTTTGACGGCGTTGAGGACTATTTGCATCAAATTGCAGAAATGATTGGTCAAAGAAATGAATCTAACTTGATTCAAGCTGCATAAGTAGATTTAATTAAATTGCCTTTTTCAATCAGCATCTTTGAATGTCCTATTTCATTGTCAAGTACTTGGGTACCTCTTGCGTACATAGATATCTAAATCACCTTCAGAACTGCAGCAGCAGCAGAAAAGCGAGAAAAAGCAGAACATTCGATTTTGTATTTGCTCAAGTTCCTAGAGGTATGTTTCTAGCTGATAACCAACTGTGATTTACATTTCAAAGGCATGTCTAGTTTGTTTTTAGTTTATTGTACTCATTTGGAAAACTTTTATATACTACACTTAGAATAACCAAAACCTCTAGTTTAAGCTTTGCGCTCTGTTGGGGGAAAACAATTACCATGAAAATGGACCCACCCAACTTAGAGTCTTGGTTGGCTGAGTTGTTTTGGGCTTCTGATTTTGCTTGATTTGGCCAATGAGTTTGGTGAAGGATTTGCTTCTCCCTTGATTTGATAAAGACTTGGTTAATGAATTAAAGCTCATTCATCGTAGTTTTCACCAAATTTGAATTTGATAGAAAATTGGAGATGCCATTATAGTAAATCGACATTAACTTGCTTGCATTAAGTGGTTTTTGGGCTGTAGCTCGGTCTCCATCTTCTGCTGTCGGTTGCTTTTGTAAATTTTACTTACAGGTACTATGTTCATGCCTATTTTGCAGCACCCAATTCTCCTATTGGAGAAAATTGCAGCCAATCATTTTCTGTTGATACATGATTGTACCCTAGCTCTATTGACTTTCTTTAAAATTCAACATGAAAATGTTATGCTGGTTATTCAGTCCCTTTTCTGAACTTGGATTGACCATCTTCACGTGTGAGTTCATACCCAGTAAATTAGCGACTCATTCACCATGTCGCTATAGAGGTTGAAAATTTATGTCAGTTTATGTAATAGATGTGAGATTTTGATGTTATAACAAACAAATTTATATTAATTTGGCATATAATTGCATTCAAAAGCATTGCTGGAAACAATGGGTATTTTAGAAAAACGCATGCAGCAATAAATAGCATTTTTGTAGTTCCTGTTCTGAAGCTCCTGAAATAGTTCCAAGAATAAAAGCAAAGATGTAGAAGCAAATCTACATTGTACACTTGTAGAAGCAAAGTTCACATTTTGTAGTACATATTTTTTATTTGGATTTTGGTTGTTCTCAAGAATCTGTTTGTCATTGTTACGCCCTCAATTTTAAACATAATTTAATAATACATTTACCATTAATAAAGACTCACAATCTCCCAAATTTCCAAAAAATACATTGATGATAGAGTAAATCAAAATAAGTTTGAAATAGATTACAAAAGCGGTCGTGTTACCCAAAGATCATTATCTCCAAAATCAAAAAAGGAGTTAAGTAGTTTACATCGTTTGAACAGAAATTGAATAAGTATGAATTACATTACATCTTTTCAAAAATGATAAATAAATGATGTTAAGTAATTCATCCGATGCAGCTTTCAAAAGTATGCATGTCGATCTATGCAAGTCAAGCATCTCATGCTATCACTCCAAGGTCATACCTGAAAAGAAAGAAGGGTTGAGCTCGACAGCCCAGTAGGAAAGTCTACACAAGTATTACATGCATATGACATGATATGATGTGTCGCATGAACATTCATATCAACACAAGGAGAGATAGAGTAAACGGAAGCAATATCAGATAGAGAGATAGCATAAAGATAACTCTATTGTGCACCCTGATTTCTTAATCCATTCAATTCAAATCCACGAGTGTCGTGTGTCACCAATCTGTCCTCATTATATGTCAAGGTGTCATTCTTGACACTCCCGAAGGCATTCCAGTACATTCCTGGCACTCCCGGAGGCATTCCAGTACATTCCTAGCACCCCCGAAGGCATTCCAGTACATTCATGGCACTCCCGAAGGCATTCCAGTGCATTCCAGTACATTCCTGGCACTCCCGAAGGCATTCCAGTACATTCCTGGCACTCCCGAAGGCATTCCAGTACATTGTTCACATATGTCATGTGTCTCGTAACGTTCGTGTCAATGTGAACTTGCCACCTCACTACAGTTCCAATGAACTTATCTCTTTCGCGCCACAAACAAAAGAAGTGGCGGAAGAAAAGCCCTTCTCTCTATCTATCTCCATCAGACTCTCTCTCTATCTCCATCTCCACGTCATCGCCGGCCATCGATCGAGCTCTCCCATACCGTCGACCTCTGTTTCTCTCTCTCTGTTGCCACGCCGTCGCTCTTTCTCTCTCTTCGTTGCCACGCTGTCAACCTCTCTCTCTCCCTAGCCATCATCGATTTCTCAGGTACTTTCTACATCTATACATACATACATGTATATATATGTGTGTGTTAGGCTCGGGTTAGCTCTTTGTTCTGTATTAGCCCTCTTTTCTCTGTGATTTTGGTGTATCTCTGTTCTAGTTTGAGTACTTGTGCTGGGTTGTGTTTTTAGGTTGTGGTATGCCGATAAATGTAGGTTCATTTCGTCTTGTAGAAATGATTCAGATCTAGTTTTTGTTCTGGTTCATTTATGCGTTTACCGGCTATGTCACTCCTATTTAAGGACCTAAGTGCTGCTTCAGCGGCTCTAACATCATAAAATTCAATGAACTTATGGTGCCTCTTGTGTGGTGTTTCCCTTATTTGCTTGTACAATGAAGACCTCGGAGTCAGCCAAGTATTACAAGAGAATGCTCAAAAGAAGAAACAAAGTGAGCAATAATTCATCACCTCTTTGACCTCGCCATAAGCCCCAAATATTAGCCGAAGGTCATCATTAGAGACTGATGGATCCAAATTAAAAACTACTAAAGTCCCTTGATTAATGTCCTTATCTGATGGGTTATCTTGGTGGCTTTGTTAACGTTTTCTTTGTTTTCCGATCCACACAACTGTTTCTGCTTGGTTCTCAAAATATCATCATAGGCAGGTAGAGTTAAGGAAATAATAATATGAGGCTATAGCTGCGCACATTTACGTTACGGATCCACGTGTGTTCAAGGTCCTTCGTAACTGGTGTACCCATGTTCTAAACTATAAAATTTGTGACCATTCAATTCTTTTTCTAAATTAGTACAAATGGTTTTGATGATCAGCAGCTTGGGTTCATATTAATGGAACTGCATATGAAATCAATCATTCTACGTTAAAGCACGACATTCTACGTTCTAAAAAACGATCGATTTGATCGCCGCTATTGCATGCAAGCAATCAAGCAAAGTTCTAGAAATAGTACCTTTGTGGAAAGGAAATGAAGGGTTGTGTTCTGGATAGAACGGATTTGATTGTATGCTGGTTTAGATATAGTGCGTCCGCTGGATAACTGTGTACTTATCAATCCAAAATACATGGAATAGACTTTTTGTATTACCCTCAATCCTTTCAGTATAAGATTGGGCCTGAGTTTCATTGTAACTCAATTAAGAAAGCCGAAATGTAAATTACTCCTATTTCACTTTAATAAAATTTGTACAAAAAATACAGAACTGATAATGGTCACATAGATAGCAGAATTTGAGAAGCAAGGGTCTAATTATTAGCCCAACACTTCTTCGAGGATAAAAGATCCCAACCCATTAAGCTGTTAACTTACTTTCCTTCTTATAGAGCACAAACATGGCTTCTCTAATCCAATCCCGTCCTGTTTATTAATGTACAAAACATATGTTATCTTGTACGGTGGCTTATGGTACTTCAAATTACCTTTAGTCTCCCGAGCGCCATTGTGACAGCATTGTATACCACATGAAAGACTGCTAAAAAGAAAATGAGGATGTGTAGTTGATGCAGCCCGTTGACAGTTATGATTGGTACTTTCCCCTGTTGGCAAGAATCAAGTTTACTCAAGGAAGACTACATTGCATGTCTTTATCTCACAAAATGGCATGTCATTGCACTTATTTTTGTAGATGAAATATGTATCCACCAACTTATTTAAGACTTTCATCGATCAAACAAACTGAGTTCATTAACATCTGCAGATAATCTTGACATGACAAACTAGTGATTAAAAAAACGAGACCGGGGGAGTCCTTGGTCAACCCAAATCCAAAAATAATAAGTCTTTCTTGGAAATTAGATATGGGAAAGAAAAAGAAAGGGAAGTGGAAGGAAAATTACTGTGATCAGTGATTTGCTTTGCCATTTTCTTCTCTTTCTCCAAGAACTTAGCAATGGAGTGGAAATTTTTACCAATTTTCTTTTCTTTTCTTTTCTTTTCCCTTCTTTTCTCTAAATTCTAAACAATGTGTAAAAATGTTATTCAGCAATTCCTATATCTAACTTCCTCGCATGTTAATTTAGCTATGTGTGCACTATGAATTGGTTCCTCACTTGTAGGGAAGTGGACAGAAAAAGTCTTCACCCGCTATGCGGAAATTAGTATAAGAAATGTACCTTTTCTTTATAGGTTTTACAAATCCACTGCTCCCAATAGATATCTAACTTCCTCGCATGTTAATTTTTATTTTTCTCTTCAGAGTTGTGTTAAAGGAAACATACATGGATAAGAGTTGGATAAATTTGCCTAGGCTCGATCCAAGATACCTACAAGGAGTGATAGATTTTTTGACATATGCATATAAGAACAATCCTAATGGCGAAACAGAAATTGCATGTCCGTGTAAGAAATGTCGTAATATGAGTAGATTGAAGATAGATTTAGTTAAAGAACATCTTGTTGTGGATAGATTTAATGCAAGTTACACCGTTTGGATTTTTCATGGGGAAAGATCACTACCTAGAGCTCATGGTGTTGAAATTAATGGGCAAGGTAATTTGAATGGGCAAGATGATATGCAAGAATTGATACATGATGCATTTGGGATTCTGCCAATTCATGCCCATGATATGGATGTTGATCCACCTTCGGGTAGCAGACATGGTCCAGATGAAGAGACTACCAAATTTTTTAAGCTATTGAAGGAAGCTGAGCGAGAGTTATATCCAGGCTGTCAGAAGTTCTCGTTGCTCTCCTTCCTTGTGCAATTGATGCACATTAAGTGCCTAGGTGGGTGAAGTAACAAGTCTTTTACCATGTTACTTAAGTTATTGAAGGATGCTTTTCCTGAAGGTGTCCAATTGCCCGATTCTTTTACTGCAAGCAAAAAACTATTGGGGGGTTTGGGTCTTGATTACCATAAGGTTCATGCATGCCCTGGAGATTGTATGTTGTACTGAGGAGAAAATGCAGAGCTCCTTATTTGTAAAGTTTGTCATCTTCCAAAATATAAACAACCAGAGGAGCAAACGGAAGAGATAAAGAAAAGATCCAACGTTCCGCAGAAGATTGTTAGGTACTTTCCCTTGATACCTAAGCTAAAACGTTTGTTCATGTCATGAAAAACTACTGGCTTTATGAGATGGCATGCTGAGAATCCAGCTCCTACTGGCATATCAAGGTATCCAGTTGACTCTGGTGTGTGGGAGCATTTTGATAACCTTTATCCATATTTTGCTCAGGACCCTCGCAATGTTAGGCTCGGGTTAGCATCTGACGGTTTTAACCCATTTCGTACAATGAACATCTCTCATAGCACGTGGCATGTTGTGATGATGACATATAATTTACCACCTTGGTTATGCATGAAACAACCTTACATGATGTTGACATTGCTTATTGATGGCCCAAAGTCACCTAGAAATAATATTGATGTATACTTGAGTCTTATAGTGGACGAGTTGAAGGAATTATGGGATATAGGTATTGACACTTATGATGCACTAGGCAATGAGATGTTCAAAATGCGTGCATTGTTGTTGTGGACAATTAACGATTTTCCTGCATATGCTATGTTGTCGGGTTGGAGTACAAAGGGTTATCTTGTTTGTCCTTGTTGTCATGTTAACACTTGTTCACGTCGATTGGTTCATGGGAAGAAGATCTGTTATTTGGGGCATCGCAGATGGTTGGATGAAAATCATAAATTTCGACATGAGCGCATGTCTTTCGATGGAACAACTGAATTTAAAGCTTGTCCAACTCGTTTATCTAGGGCTGAAGTATTGGCGATGTTTCCCTCCAACCATATGAATAAATTTGGAAAGGAGAGCGATGAGAATACGCATGTTAGAAAGAGGAGAAGGGCATGTGATGATGATGATGAGGAGGACAATAGCATATAAGGTAATTGGAAGAAGAAGAAGAGCATTTTCTTCAATCTACCGTATTGGAAGAATAATTTACTTCGACATTGTCTTGATGTGATGCATATTCAGAAAAATATTTGCGACAACGTGTTAGGAACAATAATGAATTTCGACGGCAAAGGGAAGGACAACTTAAATTCACGTCTTGACCTTCAACAAATGGGCATTCGAAAGGCGATGCATCCTCAAAAACAAACTAGTGGCAAAGTATATTTGCCTCATGCATGCTTTGCAATGGATAATAGAGAGAAAATTATGTTCTGCAATCTTTTGAAAAAAGTGAAAGTGCCAGATGGTTATGCTTCTAATATTTCACGTTGTGTCAATGTCAAGCAACGTACTATATTTGGACTAAAGAGTCATGACAACTATATATTGATGGAGCAATTACTTCCAATAACAGTAAGCAGAACACTTCCTAAAAAAGTAAGTGGACCAGTTATAGAGCTATGTAACTTCTTTAGGCAATTATGTTCGAAAGTTTTGAAGGTTGATGACTTAGATCACCTTCAATCTCGAATAGTGCTCACCTTATGTCAGCTCAAAAGAATATTTCCTCCATCTTTTTTTGACATAATTGAGCACTTGCCTATCCATTTAGTTGAGGAGGCCAAGATTGGTGGCCCGGTGCGATACCGATGGATGTATTATGTCGAGAGGTATGAGATTCATTATTTTTGAAGTTAAACTATACACTTCACTTGATGATATTATGATCATGTTTTAACATTGAAACAATTTGATTTCTAGGTATCTTATGACACTTAAGTCATACGTGCGTAATCGAGCCCGCCCAGAGGGCTCAATTGCAGAAGGGTATTTCATTGAAGAATGCATGACATTCTGTTTTAGGTACTTGGGTGACGTTTAATCCAAGTTAAATCGACCCGTAAGGAATGATGATGGAGGTGATGCGGGTCAAGTGGGAGGTCGTCCCTTAGGAAAAGATGACAAATTCGCTCTTAATCTCATACAAAAGACACAGGCTCATCGTTATATCCTATTTAACACGAATTCAATTATTCCATATCGAGAGTAAGATACTTAATTCTTTTTTCCACAATTATCTACTTTATCCTTTTTTGGAAACGTATACTGTACTGCTAAATTGCATGAATAATGTAGGAAGCACCGTGCGTTCATTAAACAAGGCAATCGGCGGATTAGAGATCGTGAATTTGAACGCATTCACCATGAAACATTTGCCATTTGGTTCCGAAACCACGTAAGTCGTAGATTTCACACTAGAATAGATTTCATGGTCAAGGAGATTATTGAATATTAAGTCTATATGTTTGATCTTGTAGGTCCATAAGTTACAACTTGCGGGGTCCGAACATGTTTCAGATGAGATTGCAAATTTGGCATTGGGTCCTCGTGACACGGCAACTAGATTTAGTTGCTATATCATCAATGGGGTTAGATATCACACCAAAGAGCGTGAGTTAAGAAGGAAGACACAAAATAGTGGAGTTGTGTTGAAGGCAAAAATTAGTAGTTATTCAAGCGCTAGAGATCTGAATCGTCAAGAAGGAGATGTCACATACTATGGAAAGATCATTGATATGGTGGAATTGTATTATACATACAACCGTAGATATGTATTATTCAACTGCGAGTGGATTGATAACAATCGTGGACTAGTACCGAAAGATGAATTTGGCTTTACGCTTGTCAATTTCGAACGTTTGTTGTATACTTCAGAACACGCCTCCAATGAACCATTTATATTGGTATCTCAAGCACAACAAGTCTTTTATGTGCAAGACCCGACAAAAGATGGCTGGAGCATTGCAATAAAAATGAAACCTAGAGACTTGTATGAAATGTGTCAACCAATGGTATTTGGGGACGGTCTCGTAGCGGACATTGAAGTCGATGGTGTTTATCAACAACAACTAGATGATACAATCGACGTGGGTGATGAGGACAATATGTGGATTAGGGATGATGTGCCTAGCCTAACACTAGATGATAATGTTGATGCATTTTAATTCAAAGAGTGTTACGTTAGAACTATGTTATCAATTTTAGTTAATATATTTATGTATCCATGTACTTTTCTTCTCAGTGATCTTATCTCACATGTTGTACTTTATCTTTTACTTTGCTGTAAATGTTCCATGATGATATAGAAAGAAATGTCTCAAAGATATGTTGGTACACTAGACGGCACTATTGAGAAAGGGAGGATACCTGAGCCACCATCCACATGGTTTCCTCTTGGTAGTGTTCCTAGTTCGTCCTCCTATGGCGAGACTAGATCACATTCGGAGGGCGCATCCTCAGAAGCTGATAATGCATTTATTCATGTGGTTTTTTAATTGTAATGTATTCCACACTTGTTCATATATATTCCATGCTTACTTACAGGTAGCACTCAAACGCAAAGGTGGGGGAGAGGTCCCTCATTGATGCATGAATCATGGTCCAAGAATGGAGGCAAAATAATTATCGAGAGAAATGACGGGGGACAACCTATAATGCCCGAAACATCACCTCTTGCCACCCATATAGGGGTGTTGGCGAGAGATGGTTCTCTTCTACCTTTGCACTATACCGATTGGCGATATGTTCCTTTGCACTACAAGAAGAGAGTATGGGATGAAATCAAGGTACATATTGAATTTTCATATCGATGTCATATTTGTACAAAACTATATAACAAATCACAAATTGAAATAATTTTT
The DNA here is from genome assembly GCA_019985065.2 of Arctostaphylos glauca. Lineage (NCBI taxonomy): Eukaryota > Viridiplantae > Streptophyta > Magnoliopsida > Ericales > Ericaceae > Arctostaphylos > Arctostaphylos glauca. Next base: position 24,046,773 of record JAHSPW020000001.1, on the reverse strand, counting down.
TTGGTTGTAGGCTCATACGAGTGCAGATGACTCTATGGAGAAATGGTTCATGCAGTCTGTTTCGAAGAAGTGGGCAGGATGGAAATATGAAGCCAAAAGGCAAGGATACACACCATATCTTAATGATGTAGATAGGCTGGCAAACAAGCCTACAAGAGTTACAGAGCAGCAGTGGCGATGTTTGGTGTACCATTGGGGTGATCGAGATGTATAGGTATGCAAATAATATGTACCTTATGTCATAGCGTTTGTCAAACAAATTTTCTTGAATTTGTCATTTTCTTGAGTTTGTCAAACAAATTTGGAATTTGTAAATTTATAGGTGTATCGAGTACGAACAAAGGTAATTTCTCACAGATTTTCAAGGATGAACTTAGGGCTTTACCACTCAACATCAAATCATCAAATGACAACCAAATCAAGTTCTATACGCGTAATAAGAGTGAGAAATCCCTATCTCAACTTCCGGGTTTAAGAAACAAAGCTCCAACTTCAAGTTTTAGTTTCCAAATGTTGCTAAAGGCCAAGAACACCTCCTCCAAGCAAATGGTTGCAAACCACCACCGTATATCAACCAAGGATGAGGGAAACGCGTAGGATCTTGAAGGAATCGAGGTTTGGAGAAAAATTTCGAATGGGGTTTTGAGAGAGGGTTCAACCGTATGCGAGAGAAGAGGGAGAAATGGGTTTTGTTTGGACCAAATATATTTTGTCTGATTATCAACCAAACCCAATCCCAAAAATTACACTTACACCCCTAGGTTTCACAACATGCTACCATAAGCCCCCAAAGTTATCACTTTATATCACATTGACCCCAAATCATGCCTTTACACCAATTTTCACATACTCCACATTAATTAAACTTGTCACCTCACTACAATTCCAAATCCATCACAAACTCTTTTTAACTCTAGTTACTAACAAAATCTTTATATTTTCAAAATAAGAAAATTACAATTGTGGTAAAAAAAAAAAATTCAAAACCCATCATTCTCCAAAATCACCACCAACTATTGACCGAACTATACAAATTAAATAAACCGAACTGTACAAATTATTTGAGTTTTTGGCTATGTTATGCCATTTTAAGTCAGTGTGTTTAAATATGATCTTCCAATCAGTGATGACTTATTTGTGTTACTGCAGTGGATAATCTAGACCTCCAACAAAGGTCAATAGTTTTATTTTTATTGCAAATTATAGAATTAATAGCTGAATATTAGGTGAGATGTCTTCAGATGGAAAGTTATAGCTGACATATTTTTTTACAAAGAAACAAGAAAGGGGGTGTTCATTGAATTTTGAATATTATCACTCCCGAGAGAGAAAAAGAGAGGTTTCTTTATTTTTATATATTCTACAGGAATATTTTTTTACTTTTGGTCCAGCAAAGGTAAATAGTTGGTGGTGATTTTGGAGAGTGATGGGTTTTGGAATTTGTTTTACCACAATGGCAATTTTCTTATTTTGGAAATATAAAGATTTTGTTAGTAACCAGAGTTAAAAATTAGAATTATGATGAATTTAGAGTTGTGATGAGGTGGCGAGCATAAAAGGGTGGGATAGAGAAGTAGGACAGAGGATCCTGACTCAGTCAAACCGACTTTGATTACAAACCGAAACTTTAATCCCAAAACTCAAACACCAATCACAATGAAAAAGACCATATGGCTACAATGAAAATGATACTGAGCAGGTCGTGAACACATTCTTAGAACGCTGGGATTGGTGATGGGCCAAATAGACTAGTGGCAGATTGACCCATGGGTCATATAGTTGAAGCTAATTGTTGTTCTGATTAAGACCCATATAGAATGGGCCCCACTAATTTTCGGTCTAATTCCTTCGTTTACGCATCCAAATCAACAAATTTTCCGTTTTAAAAAAGATTGGCTTTCCTTATAACTTTTAGTAGGAAATTTCATTTTAGTTGTTGTCTGTTTTGACAACCTTATATTTCGTTCTAGTATTTGATTTCCTAATCAAATCAGAATTTTTTATTGTTAGTTATTTTTCTAATTTTTTTTATTTAGGTTAGGTTAGATTAGCAAGTCTAAATCTTTTATTATTTCATTTCTTAATTGATATAGGGTTCTACGTCTCTATAAATTATTTTGTAAGCCTAAGGGCTAAATAGTTGTTAATTGATTAATAAAAGTTGAGTGTTTTAATTAATTTGTTTGTTCAATGGGAGAATATCTCTAGTTCAAATAAAGTTTAGAATTGTCTTCTTGTTACACTCATTAAAACATGATACGCTTCGCTGCATCAGAAAAATACTGTGATAAGTAATTCTACTACAAACCACTACAAAAATATTTAGATTTAATAGCGGTCTAAATCATCACAAATGATCCTGAAAAATAATGCTATAGACACGAGAAGGCTATATCAATAGTTGGAAAAATATTGGCTAAAGAGTCGCTAGATGACCATCACTGTAGGATTACAAGTCCTTTTTTACTGACAATTTATTTAGCGATGGTTGTACACTGTTGGTATAAAATACGTACAACTGTTAAAATAAAAAATTAGACCTTTCTAGGAACGCTTACGAAAGCATCGCTATAGGCCAAATTGATCCAATTATTATTGATACGTTATTATTAATACCCATTTATATCCAGCTGCTCTCACAACTAGATCAGCCCAGCAGGCCCAAGACAGTATAGGATGACAATTGAATAAACAAATTAAGAGCCAAATCAAAAGGGCAAATCTTGACATAAAGATCATACATACAAAGATATAGGTGCACGAAACAATTTGTTTTGCACATTATGACTCCCTTGACATGAGCATGCACTACTAGAATAATAGATAAAGATCACGCTTAAAAAATTAAAAAGATCACGTTTTTTGTAAAAACGTGATAAAAAAATAAGAGATGACTTTTTAATCACACTTTTGAATAAAACCGTGCTAATTATTACGTTTTAACTACGCTTTCAATAGAACTGTGATTGTAAGTAATTATTTTAACCACACTTTATTTGTAAGCGTGGTAAAAGTATACATTTTTTTATCACGGTTTGGTTAACAACCGTGGTTAAATTCTTATAGCCGTTTTTAATCACAGTTTGTATAAAATCGTGATAAAAAAGTGTAAATTTTTTTATCACAATTCGGTTAACAACCGTGGTTAAACACTTATAGCTATTTTTAATCACAGTGTACGTATTTAAAACCATAATAAAAAAGTATAATAAAATTTAAAAAAAAATTAAAACGTAGAACCTAAACTACGTCGTTTTATATTCCCTCAATATTTAAAGTTTCCCCCCAAAACATAAGAAAAGCCCTAGCAGGTCTCTCTTATAATTTCTCTGATCTCTGTTCATGAAAGTCGGCCATCTCTAGCAGCTCTATCTCTTTCTCTGTCGCGAGCCCGGCCCTCTCTCACTCAGTCGACGGTAACTCTCTCAGCTCCCTCTCTCACTTTGTCGCCGGTTGCCACACCGATCTATCTTTTACGCGAGTCACGCCCTTTTACTTTCCCCTCCTATCCCGCCCTCCCTCTCGCGGAAAAACTGCAGAATATCAATCCCGAAAAACTGCAGAATATCAATCCCTCTCCTCAATCGAACTCCCTCTCGTGGACTGCGTACCATCCCTCTCCTCGCGAACTGCAAAATCTGGACATTCATTGTCGAAGAACTCCCGCACTATCGATTAGTCTCTGTAGAACGACAAGGAGATTGAGCCAGGTATGGGATTGAGCCACTGAAAATAGTTGTGTTTAGTTGCTTAAATGTATATATGATTTCGTTTTCCTTCAATGTTAATCTGGAATCAAAGGGCTGAAATAGTTGTGTTTAGTTGCTTAAAGGAAAACGAAAGTAGTATTATGGAACTGGAAGTAGTAACTAAACACAACTATTTAAGCATTATCTTCTTTAAGCAGAGTGTGTCTAGTTTCCCCTCTTCTTAATTCTGCTTTTGGCATTACAGAACTGGAAGTAGTAATATTTCAGTGGCTAAACACAACTATTTCATAGGATTAACATTGAAGGAAAACGAAATCAAAGGACACAACTGGACAGAACTGGAAATAGTTAAGAAGATAATGCTACGAGTACAGAGTGTGTCTAGTTTCCCCTCTTCTTAATTCTGCTTTTGGCATTACAGAACTGGAAGTAGTAATATTTTCATTGTTCTTCTACTGTTACTAGATATTGGGCAACATGTCTTTAAGTATAGACACACTCTGTACTTTTGCACATGTTTGTGCAGGATGTAATTACAAAACTAGTTTTAGTGAGAAAAAAAATGGCATTTTCTATTATAAGGTAACTCCCAATCATTGCACAATCGTTGGTTTTCCTTCTTGACCGAATTTATTCGTATATATCAAGTGGGTGGTTTGTTATTAAATGATTGAAATGGCACTCTGTACTTTTCTGCTTTGAGTGGTTTATCTCTTTTTTATGGTACAGCTGGAACGAGGTTTACGTGGCATTGAGCCTTCTGTTGTGGCCAACTTTCCGACAAAGAAGTATAGTGGTACCTTTTTATCAAATTCAAAAGATGCTCAGTAAGTTGTTCTCTTGTGATTGGCCCATTCCTTTGCTCTACTTCTTTTCATGGTTTATGTTTCATGTAACTTTTTTGGTGTCAATTCGATCTTTATGATGTGAGTATGTTTGATTAAGGTTTTAAATAGGGCAATGGGCTGCATAAATTAACGGTCACAATATAGCGGTAGAGGGGAGTATCAAATGATATGTAATATTGGAAATCAGGTATAACAGTCATGAATTTTCAAAAGAAAATTTTGAAATTCACCTCTACAACTGCTGTGAATTAATGGACAAAAAACCAGATACAGAGCAATGTGTTAATGGGAACTGATCGATACATGGGCGAGTTTTTGACAGCACCGGTATAACGGGATATCAAATGGCTGAAAACTGGCCACTATTGTGACAAGGTTAGGCAAGCGTGGTTGTGGAAAGGAAAAGTAAAATTATGGAGGGTATGTTATCTAGGGCATAGTTTTTGGAAGGAATCTCATCCTGGAAGAGTAGGGGAAGAGACTAAAAGGGACTTATTTTGGTTGGGGTCTTCCTCTTGCTTGGGGTTGACTTGGGGTGGGAAGATATGGCCCTATCTAAATTACCAGATGTAAACCTAAAAGCCCTATCTAAATTACCAGGTGTAAACTGTTTGGTTTAGGTTTTAAGGGCTCTTAGGATTGATCCCTGTTTTGCTCATATATATGCTTGAGTTGTACTTGCATAGTGGGTGTTATTACAGAGTTTCTTTAAGAATATTACTGCTTTTACTTGCCCATGTTTTTCTTCAGCTTTTGAGAATGAAACAGATGGAGTTATATTGATTTGGTATTGCATGACCAGTGCTTAGTCAAATAGGTGCCAATGGGCCCGACTCTGGCTATGGTCAGTAATGCTTGCCCATGTTTTTCAATTTCGGGAATGAGGACATTGACTTCTCTTCATATACCTATGGATTAGGAATCAGTAATGCTATGAGCACATATGATCGATGTATTTAGAACCGTTGGATGCGCATGCGACTTTTAATAATTTGTGGAAATCAAATGCCAAGATTCTTTCCTGGTTTTTTTTTTAAAGTTAAACTAACATCTCTTCTGGAATGGTTGCAGATTTTTCTTTAGGTGGCGTAAAATGACGACATTAGCAAAAGAAAAGAAAATTGCAGCTGATTTTGTTCCCTTCGCAAATCTATGATCGGATCGTGTCAGTGCAACAATCAGTTTAGTTTTTTGATTTTTTAGTTCGGTGTTAGAAACTTATAACAACTTCATAAGCTAGCTTTTATGTATAATATGCTTGATAATAGATTTTTTAGATTTTTTTATTGTAACATTTTTTTGACAAATTTATGAGTTAATGAAATATTTTCTTTCTCATATTTTTGTTAATATTCTTGTTTGATTAATTGTTTTTTGTAATTTCATATTCTAATTAATGCATTATACAATTAATTAATATTAATGGGTAAATGGAGAGATCTATATATATATATATATATATATATATATATATATATATATATATATATATATATTGATTTAATCACGGTTTTAATTAAAAGTGTGGTCATTTACACATTAAAGATCACGGTTTTGGGTTAAAAGCGTGGTCTTTTACAACTTAAAGATCACGGTTTTCTAGTAAAAGCGTGGTATTTTACAAATTAAAGATCACGGTTATTTGTAAAAGCGTGGTCTTTTATATCTTTTAATCACAGTTTTGGTTAAACGCGTGGTCTTTGATGACTTTTAACCACAGTTTGTATTGAAAGCGTGATCATTTATAATTTTTAATCACAGTTTTTGTTGAAAGCGTGCTCTTTACTAATATTTAATTACGCGTAAATTGACTTTTCATTACGGTCAAACACAGTGATTAAATCTCGAGACTTTTAATCACACCTCCATCAACCACGCTTTCAAAACTGTGATTAAAAGATAACGATCACAGTTTTTAACTGTGATTGTTATCTATTATTCTAGTAGTGATGAGAATTACTTAACAAGGAATTACAACATGATTCAGATACTACCATTACCATAGCACTCAGGCAGGTCGAGATTAGGCACATCCTCAAGCAATGACTAGCTGTTGTATACATGTTGTATGGAATACGGAGGTAACTTCTAGATGTTTTATCTTGTAATCCTTCAAAAAATTAGGAAAAACAAGATATAAAATAATAAGATGGACAGATTGAGAAGCCACTGTAGTAATTGTCCGATACCAGGCTCAACAAGAAAGGAGGTCAGATATCTTGAAAAAAATACATCACAACTCACCAGACAATATGAACTTAAGCCACCTGAATAGGACTGGTCCAAGATACGATCTGCCAAAAACTATTTTACCACCAATGCATGGGGTGTAGCAGAAGGGAATTGGTCAGTCAGCTCTTTAACCTGTGTACAAAATTTCATCTCAAAGGCCTCTACAGTTTGTTTTTGGGTATGGTTATTGTTAATTTTATGGATATCTCACCCCCTGTTTTCTATAATCTATAACGGTGTATTTTGGTTTTTGTTGAGCCTAGGTTGGCCTCTTGCCAACACCGTGGCATCTTCCTAGTATACTAGTTTTGTTATATCAATCATTGAATGTTTAGATATTGCGGAGTAAAATTAAAGTTGTACAACATAGAGAGAATCACGTTTTGTCTGAACTTTCAGTTGTGAAGTTATTGGCAACAAAATTGCTGCATATTTCAACCGAGAAAATATCAATGTTAGCTTTAAGAGAATAAAATTGATGCAAAAGATTTACAAATGATTAGAGAACGCAATCTTAACAAACTATTACAGGATTGCCAGTATGAAAAACCACAAGCATTGAAAATAAAAATAAAAAATAAGATAGAAAAACAATCAACATTCAGTTGCAAGTCTTGTTGGTTGATCCAAGAAGGAAAGCTCCCAGATAACTCGTACGACAAATCTCTATAGGCAATTACATAGTGGAAATGCTAATTTTTCAATTAGTATTCCAAAACCTATATAATTGATAACTTGTTAATCTTAAACCTGGGCACTGCAGTCTTGCATTTAATCCACAGCCTTACATACTACAATGATTACATGAATCATTATCCACCAGTATCCAAAACCACTTATTCTGAGACAAATATTCCTCTTAGTTGCCATGCACTCCGATTTAGCTGAAAGTAATCGTCCATCTAAGTATTGTACAACACCACACAGGATTAGAGGAACACTAGGGTAAGAGACAGAAGCAACTAGACTCTCTCTCACTCACCATGATCAGAGAAACTCCATTCAGGCAGAGCATAAAAAATTAAGGCAACATATAATATCAAAGTGAAAAATAGTACGATAAGGGCTGTAGATTTCCATTTTTGCTTTCCAAAAACTCACCACCAGATAGCTAGAGAGAGTGCCAGATCTGCCATCTTGATGAGGCCTTCGATCCTGGAATCGTTCTTGATGTTGATGTGGTGGTATTGGAAGCGATCGGTCCAAGAATTGTTCTTGTTGCTGTATACGTCAACGGCCAAGACCTTGTGTAGTGTCTCCGCCATCAATTTCTCACACAGGCGCAACCCTATGAACCCTACCGCCCCTATCAATTGGCCATAAAACCCAAAAACTACTCGAGAAATTTGCCACATTCAACATAAGCATAAAAGGTAGCTCAGATCTAGTATACTCTACAAAAGTAATCAGATCAGGCAGAAGAAATGACTAACCCTATGAAATGCTTGTCTGATTTGTGATTGCAAAGAGTGCTTTCTCTCTCTAAACAACCTCCAATACCCTGTTAAACCAGTCTCCCACTCATCAGTCATCTCCGGCTCCTGAAGCTCAAGTGCAGAGTTCAGATGACGCTCAAGTGCACAGTCCAGATCACCAATCAGATCAATCCTCATCAACGGCTCAGATTGAGTTTGTTAGTAGTCCTAAGCAATCTGGTAACTAGCCTAACAGAATAACAGATTGATTGTATTTTGTCATGTGCATAATTGAGTAGTTAGCTTGTGATTAGTTGGAGTAAGTCGGTTGTAAGTCAGGCCTAAGTCAGTTGTATGTCGGTTAGGCAGCCTCTCATACAAATAGAGAGGTCTGCCATTGTAGTCTGTAAGAAATGAATTTCTAATGAAATGTGTGAGTCACACTGATCATGTTGCCACATCAGTAAACGTTAAAGAAGGATAAGCTCGGTTGATTCTGTTAGATATCAGAGTTTAAATTTCAGTTAGGAGTTTGTTTCTTTTCTGTTCAAAATCTGTTGAAGTCTGTTATGATTGTGGTTAAATCTCTGTTAGCTGATTTCCATTCTGTTAGTAGTCTAGTCAGTGCCCTAGTAGTATAAATAGAGGTGTTGTGTTCTGCTTCAACACAGAGAATACGTTTCAATAAAATGCTTCTTCCTCACCTTCTTCCCTTTGTTTTCTCAATGTCTGATGTTGAGAATGATGTTCATGGTCACAAAGACTCACATGGTATCAGAGCGATAGAGACGAACGATAGAGACGAAAGTCAAGTAAATGATCCTGGATCAAGAAGAAATACGGTATTTCTTTGAACTTTGGTAACAATGGCGTCAACAAATTCGGTAACAATGCCTCAATCTTTGATATTTTTAGTTTCTAATTTTCACTCCTTAGTAACAATCAAATTAGACTCCACTAATTACTTAATGTGGAGAGTTCAAGTCCAAATTGCTACGAAAGCTAATGGCTATTTCGGATACATTGAAGGATCTATCAAATGTCCTTCCGAGGAATGTGTAGATTCAACTGTTAACAGTGTTTCTAGTTCTGCAGTTCAGCTGTGGAATTTAATTGATAATCAGTTACTCTCTTGTTTAATGTCTACTCTTTCTGCAAGTAGTCTGCTACATGTGTTAGGCTGTGTTCATGTGAGTCAGGTGTGGGAATCTCTGGAACTTAAATACAATACACTGACTAGATCTCACATCCATGACCTTAAACAACAGCTATACAATATATCCAAGAGATCTACCATGGATGATTATATAGAATCAATCAGAAATTGTTCTCAGAAATTAGCCTCAGCCAACTATCATCTTGATGATGATGATTTGATCTTCTATACATTGCATGGACTTCCGGAGGAATATGATCAGTTAAAAACATCCATAAGAACAAGAGGGGATACAATTCGGTTTGATGAACTTGTTAACATTTTGAATGCAGAAGAAAGGCATATCACTAAGAAAACTCAGGTTTTGTCCTCTGATCAGCATAGTGTTTTTGTGGCTGCTACTGTCAAACCAGAATCAATGAGTGTTCCTCAGTATAGTAATCAGTCTGTAATGTCTGATACTGGTCAAATGATAAACAAATTTGTTCAGCCTTCCACTACTCAGCCTTCTCAACCTTTGATACAACCTAATCCTCAATATTTTCCTCAATCCTTTACCCCACAGCATTTTCCTTCTCAAAACTCACCATATTATCAGAATTCTCAAGGATTTGGTGGATATTATAGAGGAAGAGGCAATAGGTTCGGCAACAATGAGAAGGCTGGATGTCAGATATGTGGGAGAACCAATCATACTGCTATTACATGCCACTTTAGGTTAAACCTTCAGTATCCAAGTCCGGATCAACCTAAGTGGAGAAGTAATAGTCAACCTTCCTATAATCAGTCAGTACCTCAAGGACCAGTTTATCCTCAACCAAGGTTTCATAATGGTGGAAGTGGAAGACCTATGTTTCAATCTCCTTCATTGTCTGGATTACCTGGTCCAAGTCAGGTTAATATGACAACCACTGGATCATTTGTTCCTGAAGCATATTTCAGTAGTTCATATCCATCCTCAGTTGTTCCATCTCAGTTTTCCGGTTATCCTCAGTATAATGTTGGATCTGATTTCTCATGGCAAGGTAACTTTCCTCAACCTAATGTTCGACCAGAAGGCATTTCTTATGGTGTTCCTCCTCAATCACAGTGGTATTTAGACAGTGGGGCTACAAATCATGTGACAAACAATGTTCATACCATCAGTCAACCTTTGCCTACTTCATCTTCTGAAGGTGTAATGGTTGGAAATGGGACTTCTATTCCTGTTCAGCATACCGGTAAAGGTGTGCTTTCTACAATGTATAGTGAGCTGAAATTGAATTCTATACTACATACTCCTAGTATATCCCATAATCTTCTCTCAGTATATCACTTGGCCAAAGACAATAATTGTGCTATTACATTTGATGCTTCTGGTGTTATTATCCAGGACAAGGAGACAGGTCAGATTCTATATCAGGGGGAGTGTCACCAAGGATTGTATCCAATACAGGACTTATGTAGTCTTCCATCTTCATCTGCTTCGACAGCTCTTATCTCCAGTTCTTCTTCTAATGCTGATCTATGGCATCATAAGTTGGGACATCCTAGTTCTAAACTGTTTGAATCTATAATAAAACAACATGGCTTGTCTGTTTGTAAGCCCCTTCAGGTACAATGTTGCAGTTGTAATGTAGCCAAGAGTCATAAATTGGCCTTCTCTCGATCTCATACTGTAACTACTGCTCCTTTTGATCTGATATACATGGATGTGTGGGGACCTGCTTCAATGAGTTCATTTCAGGGGTTTAGATATTATCTGTTAGTGGTGGATGACTATACTCGTTACAGCTGGATTTTTCCATTACGTTACAAGTCAGAAGTTAAGCAATTCATAAGTCAGTTTAAAGCATATGTTCAGACTCAGTTTCATTGTCCAATCCAGAAAGTTAGAACTGATAATGGTAAAGAGTTTGTGAATTATTTTCTCAGTCATCTTTACTTGGATGATGGCATAATTCATCAAACTACTTGTCCATACACTTCAGAACAAAATGGAATTGTTGAAAGGAAGCATCGTCATCTTGTTGAAACAACCCTGGCTCTTCTCACCCATGCATCTCTCCCAACTGAGTTTTGGCTGGAATCATTACTTACTGCTGTGTTTCTAGCCAATAGATTACCACACACCTCTCTCTATTATCAGATCCCCTATACTATGTTATTTCATTCCAAACCAGATTACACTTGGTTACGTTCCTTTGGATGTGAATGCTATCCTTGGATTAGGCCTTATACAGTGAGCAAACTAAGTCCTAGATCAGTTAAATGCATTTTTCTGGGTTATTGTGACCACACTAAAGGTTACAGGTGTTATGATCCGATTGGTGAAAAATTGTATATCTCCAGACATGTGAAGTTTGTTGAACACTCTTTTCCATACACTTCACTTAAGGCCTCTTCGGCCACAGCTCCTACCGGTTCTCCTCATCCCTTTAAAGTGCCCCTTACTTCATTTGAGGAATTTTCCATTTCTGTTCCTCATGAGATACCCTCATTACCTGTTCCTTCTTCTTCTTTATCTACAACCTCCACTGAGCCATTGGTTACTCCTGTCTCTCAGCATACTTCTCCTGTTCTGTCCAATGTGCATCCTATGATTACTAGGGGTAAATCTGGAATTACCAAACCTAGATATCCTTTGTCTCTCATTACTGTGCCTACTGTTACACCTCTTACTGAACCTAAACACTTTGGTGAAGCTATATCTCATTATGTATGGAAAAAGGCTATGGCTGATGAGTATGAGGCCTTGGTCACTCAGGGGACTTGGCATCTTGTTCCTCCTCCTGATCATGGTCGTGTTATTAATTGCCAATGGATTTACAAGGTTAAGAAACACTCTGATGGCAGTGTAGCTAGGTATAAAGCACGGTTGGTAGCTAATGGAAATCAGCAAGAAGAAGGTCTTAACTATACTGATACCTTTTCCCCTGTGGTCAAACAGCCCACTGTTCGGATTGTGCTTAGTCTTGCTTTACATCATCAGTGGGAACTTCGTCAATTAGATGTCTCAAATGCATTTTTACATGGTGTTATTGATGAAGATGTTTTTATGAAGCAACCTCCAGGATACCGTAGTCCTCTATTTCCGGATTATGTGTGTAAACTAAACAAAGCTCTCTATGGTTTAAGGCAGGCTCCTCGTGCCTGGTTTTCTACATTTTCTGGTTTCTTGGTTAAGACTGGATTTGTTCAGAGCAAAGCCGACACTTCTTTGTTTGTTTTGCATACACCTGCAGCTACAGTTTTTCTCTTAGTTTATGTTGATGACATTATCATCACTGGTAGTGATCCTGATCAGGTGTCTCATTATATTGCTCTTCTTAGTGCTCAATTTGCTATGAAGGATCTTGGTGTTCTACACTACTTCCTTGGTGTTGAGGTTCAGCATACATCTTCTGGCTTGTTTCTAAGTCAACACAAGTATGCTCAGGAGTTGCTAGTTAAAGCTGGAATGACCAATTGTAAGCCTAGTGTCTCTCCTTCCTCTGTAAAGTGTTCTGTCTCTACTGCTGATCAGACTTTGTTTGATAATCCTTCTTTTTATCGCACTATTGTGGGTAGTCTACAATATCTCACTCTTACTAGACCTGAGATTTCTCACTCTGTGAACCTTGCTTGTCAACATATGCACTCTCCTCGTGTGGCTGATTTTGTTGGAGTAAAACGTATTTTGCGTTACATCAAAGGTTCTATTGACCATGGGTTAACCTTTTCTGCTGGAGCTCTTGCTCTTACTGCCTATTCTGACTCAGATTGGGCTGGGGATCAATCTGATAGACGATCCACCACTGGCTTTGCTGTCTTTTTGGGTGAGAATCTTGTTTCTTGGAGTGCTAAGAAGCAACATATAGTTGCACGTTCTTCCACAGAGGCTGAGTACAGAGCCTTAGCTCAGACTGCTGCAGATATCTCTTGGGTGCTTCAACTCCTTCGTGACTTGTGTGTTTCCCTATCTGCTCCTCCTTTTATCTGGTGTGATAATCAATCTGCCCTTGCTCTCGCGGCTAATCCTGTGTTTCATGCTCGCACGAAGCACATTGAGGTTGATTACCATTTTGTTCGCGAGAAGGTCCTTTCCAAACAGCTTCAGGTTGGGTATGTTTGTACTCATGATCAGATTGCGGATATTTTTACTAAAGCTTTGGGTGTTGATCGTTTTCTTTATCTCAAAGCCAAACTTCTGGTTGATTCTCCACCCATCAGTTTGCAGGGGGGTGTGAGTCACACTGATCATGTTTCCACATCAGTAAACGTTAAAGAAGGATAAGCTCGGTTGATTCTGTTAGATATCAGAGTTTAAATTTCAGTTAGGAGTTTGTTTCTTTTCTGTTCAAAATCTGTTGAAGTCTGTTATGATTGTGGTTAAATCTCTGTTAGCTGATTTCCATTCTGTTAGTAGTCTAGTCAGTGCCCTAGTAGTATAAATAGAGGTGTTGTGTTCTGCTTCAACACAGAGAATACGTTTCAATAAAATGCTTCTTCCTCACCTTCTTCCCTTTGTTTTCTCAATGTCTGATGTTGAGAATGATGTTCATGGTCACAAAGATTCACAAAATGGATGCTGATTTCTTCTTCGTTCTTCTCTGGTTCTGTTCAGAATATTTTGATAGTTCATAGTATTCAGTAGAATTTTCATACCCCTCATCAGAGTAGACTTGCACTCTCCACTAACCCTAGTAATCCACGCCACTGGTGTTGGGGAGCTTGTTTCCGAAGATCGGGCCTCATGAGGATCTCGTGAGGATGTTGAATTATGTTCAGGTCCAATTCCTCTTCAACGTTATTTAAATTATTAAATTATTGTATGGTAAAAAAAAACAAAATTTTTTGTTTAAAAATAATTTTGGTGGTTATCCCAACGGTTTATTATGAGCCGTGGCTAAAAATTAGGAATACAATAACGGTCCATAAAAGAACGCCACTAAAGACCCCTTTTTAGTAGCTTTGAAGCTGCTGCTATTTCCTATATATACCGTCATTTTTTTTTTATAACACCGGGATAAAAACCGTTGGGAGATCCCATTTACATGTGGTGACATTACTGAATCAAATGATACAAATGCTAATGCCATAAGACCCATAACTTACAAATTTCCATAGGCACTGAGCAAAAGAAACACAAATGCCATAACTTACAAATTTCCACATAAATGCTACTGCCATAAGGCACTGAGCAAACGAAATGCAAATGTCATAACTTACAAATTTCCATAAGGCACTGAGCAAATTAAAGAACTACCCACCACCACAAAATACAGATTTCGAAAATAAATTACATAGATGACCGAGCAACCACAACAAACAGAAATTAAAACTAACAAAAAATAGAATTTCAAAAATCCACGAATAAATGATTGAGCAACCACAAAAAATAGGATTGAAAATTGAAAATTAATGCTGCAATTTCAGAATAGCTGCAAGAATGAGAACAGAAAACTAAAATTAACTTATAATTTCATAACCAAGTATCACAATTCGGTTGGTAGATCAAAATTGAAAATTCACTTCTAAAGCACTATATCAAATCTTTACCTCAAAGAAAACCATACCAAAGATATAACTTTGACATTTCTTGTTAATCCCGATCCAACACATCAGAAGAGTACTCCTTATCCTTTGTTTCGTTGAGAACTCCACTAAATAAGACACAACAATTCTTCTTATTATTTATCAAACAAATAGTAAATAAAAAAAATTAGCAAGTAACAATTAGCTGCCACTATACCTAAATTCTGTTGTTCCAACTCATCTAGTTGTTTTCTAAGACAAATATGAGGTGGTCTCCTTTATTGTTGTTGGGTACAAATAAGAGCTTCCACCATTTTTGCAGAAAGAAAGCTCCGATATGAATCAAGAACACATCCTTCAGTGCTAAAGATAGATTCAGAAGCAATGGTGGACATAGCAACAACAAGCACATCTCGCGCTACTTGAGAACATACCTATCGGAGTTCATTTAATTTCACCAAGTCAGCAAGTCAAATTTTGGACCATCTACTTCGGAAGGCTCACTAAATATTTTTCTAACTCCGACTTACTTACCATATTGGATTCTTGCTCTATGTGCATCTTAAATTGAGATGTCAAAGAAACTTGAGTATCCATTTCATCGTCTTCATCAAGTACCCATCAAAATGCTCTTTGTTTAATGTTTCTCCCCTCTCTTTAGTTTGCACATTGACACTTGTGTCATGCTTCACATACCACTCAAACAAATGTGTAAATCCACCCCATTAACTTTCTCAACCATCTCATCAACGGCCACATTATGATAGTGCAATGAATTTTTTAAACAATAGTCAACAAATGATGTTTTGTATCAGAAATCTAGAACAACCACACATAACAACAATTGATTAATCTTTTCAAAATTTCTCCAATACTTCTCAAACTTACTACACATACAAATTGCCAAAGCATATAGATCAAGATCCGATTTTTCACACATTTTGATTATTGCACTTTGAATGGACACTATTTGATAAAAAATTCATTGCAAGTGACATGCAAAGATCCAGAAAATCGTAATTTTGCTTTGAGAAACTTCACACACAGCTTAATGTTTTTCCAATCATCGACATTTGGTGGTTCTATGAAGGCCCAAAAAATCTTGCAATTTACCATATCATGGCTCTGTAAATTTCATTAATGGCGTTAAATAATTAACTCCATATTTATGTCTAGGTTTAGAATTGTCATGATCTCACGTGATGTAAAATTAAGTGAAAATTAAATAATAAAGAGTAGTGTACACAAAATTTATGAACACGGGTGAATCTTTGTATCGACGCCCAACCCACAGCCGAAAAAATGTAACCTTTGTTGGTTTCATAATGAGGTCACATGCGACTCTAAATTTGACCTTTGCGGACTTTGTATCGATGTCTCTTGTGGCCTAAAAAATTTGCCCTCCCGAGGCCTCACAAATTAGCCTGAGCAAGCTATTTAATTGGCCTTATAAGGCCTTGAAACTGCTTGCAACTAATTTTCTAAAGGTTGAAAATTTGTGATCTTCAAATGATCAAATAAAAATTTAATCAAGTGGCTTAGAAAACTTGTAATTGGGGCAACATTCTCAGCTTTTTTTGAAGGTATTGCATGGCTTAGTGGCATCCCACCTAGATGATACATAAAAAAAATAAACCATGACATTATGACTAGGTTCCTTAGGTCATAAATTAGTCATTATCTTGTTCAAATATAGAAATATTAGTCTTAGATTATGGTCTAGTGGTATTATATGGCCACAGCATCATAAAAGAAGCCACGTTAGATGAGTCGCTTGCTTAGCAAAACCAAAATAACATCAAAATATTAAATTTGAAACTATGGTTTGTCTTGATTCTGATTGTGATTTGTCCCAATTAAATTTCGGACTAGTCAAATTAAACATGTAGGCAACTTAAATAAATAGCTTCAATCACAAATATTGTGAATTAAATGTTCACTAAAAATTAAAAGTCCAATACGAACTACAGAGGACTTGATTTTGGTTCAAATACATCCCGATTTTATGTCGGGCTTGACGAACCAAATACGTAGGCAATCTAATTAAAGGGGTGCAGTCATAAAATTAAAAAAAATTCAGCATTGATATATGATCAGTAGAAAAGTGGGTGCCAACCTAGTTGGAATTTGCTTTATTTTACCGTGATGTCTCAAGTCCTAATCTCTAAATAGGCCGCGAAAGCTCATCAAAATAAATTTAAAAAAACCATGAACTACATTTGGCTTGATCCTAGATAAGGAGTACGTAGACAACCTAGATAAATAATCTAGGTCCAATCTATAAAATAAATATATTTTATTTTAGGGTAAATTAAATCAGGGTCCTTTTTACCTACACTACGTAGGGTTGAGTCCCATACACTTTTCAAACTTATGTTTTCACCCCCAATTAAGCCTGGTTGACATGTCTGCCCTTATTTTTTGGTGGTAGATTACCCTCTTATCCTTTTTGGTTCAGAAAATATTTTGTATTGATTTGGTATGTTTATAATTGGGCAATAAATATGGCTGTAATTACAGAATTAAATAAGGTAAAATAGTTAGCTGATTATGAAAACCAAGTCCCGGATTTAATGTTTCGCCGGAAATAAGGTAAATTTTGTTCGTTGCAATTTTTTTTCGGCAATAAGATTTAATGTTTCGCCGGAAATAAGGTAAAATAATAAGATTTAATGTTTCGCCGGATTTAATGTTTCGCATCAAACGGGAGAGAGCAAAATTTACCATCAAATCGTAAAATGCAAAGAGCAAATTTACCATCAAATGGTAAAACGCAGAGAGCAGAATTTACCATCAAATCGTAAAATGCAGAGAGCAAATTTACCATCAAATGGTAAAATGCAGAGATCAAATTTACCATCAAATGGTAAAACGCAGAGAGCAAATTTACCATCAAACGGGAGAGAGCAGAATTTACCATCAAATCGTAAAATGCAAAGAGCAAATTTACCATCAAATGGTAAAACGCAGAGAGCAGAATTTACCATCAAATCGTAAAATACAGAGAGCAAATTTACCATCAAATGGTAAAATACAGAGACCAAATTTACCATCAAATGGTAAAACGCAGAGAGCAAAATTTACTATCAAATCGTAAAATGCAGAATTCACGTGTCACAAATCAACACCACATAAACATTGTAGCCTTTGGTTTGAGGGTGCCCTCAGGCTCCTACACTGCACGTTACTTTCATGCCCATGCAATGCAATTTAGGACTTTGTCTTGTAGTGCCATACAATATGGCCTAAGCTTAGTGACTGATTTTATTTTGTTTCCCCATGATGCGTTTCTCTTACATGCACTTTGGATGATAACAATGAAGCAGACATTTATTTTGGCCACCGTCTCCGAGAATACCAACCGTCGCTTTTTTTTTTAGGACTGAATAGAACTTGAAAGGTTGTTTGTGATTTGGACAGGAAATGCAGGATTTGGACGGTAATTGGTAAACAATAAAGGTAATTGGTAAACAATCCCTTATTTTTAGGACATTTCTATTTTAGTGCTCTAATTATTTTTTAGGGTTATTTTGGGTATTTTTTGAATTTTAGGATGTAAACTTAATGTTGAAAAGTGTTTAGGATCTAACACTAGATTACTCTTAGAGGTAGGACTTAACATTAAGTTCCCCTTTATTTTATGTCACGCCCTCAATTTCAAACATATGAATAATACATATATCACAATTCTCACCAATAAGCCCAAATATTTTACTCATAACTAACCATCCAATCAACATGAAGCCTATCGTGTACATTGGTTTTTTTAAAAAAAATACATTTCAGAAGAGTTTACAAGACTCAACATGCAATCTATAGTGTAGCCCTCCAGAATGATACATCATCTCATGCACTCCAAGCTCTCCATGCTAAACCCCAAGAAGGTACTTGAAAGGAATAGGGTGAGTTATACAGCCCAGTAGGAACATCTACACAAGTATTATGAATATATGAAATGAATTGGCATACTACTCAATACTCAATGATAACATAAGTACGAACTTACGCAATATATCTCAATTTATGCATACACAATGCATCCACACATTGTCTCATCAACCTATCTACTGCTCCACATAATATCCACCCAGGACTTTCAGATCTCGTCATCAAAACGTTATCATCAATTCCTTTCCTAAACTTAGGACGTTCTCGTGCCAAGTATTTCACATTACTCAATTGCCACTACTCGTATCGTCTCGAAGATTATCTCTCCAACTAGCACTTCACCCCACGGTAGCTAGGAAACATCGAAAGATAACTAGCATGTATCCGAATGGAAGCCAGACAATATTAAGATTCAACTAGCACATCTCCCGCCGGAGGCTGGAAACTATAAACATCCACCTAGCACATCTCCCACCGAAGGCTAGTCAATGTTAATATCCACCTAGCACATCTCCCACCGAAGGCTAGTCAATGATGTTACACATTTCTCTTTTAGTTTCTTTCGTTCGTACTTTACCATCCAATGTCCAAGGTTACACAGGAATGGTCTATAAATCCCATGCAGTTCAGCAATTTACGGAAGACAACACTATACGGTGTTAACACAATTGTCCGTTCTAGCAATAAAGGAAATGAACGACAAAAACACATAATAGCAACCGTGCCCCACGCGTCATATGCTGACAAACTAACGTCACTTTCACATCTAATCCTCATAACACGTTTCACAATCAAGTCGTTCCGTTAGAACTCATCATGAACTCACATACGCGGGTCAATCACGACAGACAAGGCATTTCAACATACCGGGATATCAACCGTACTCTACTCCGAACTCCAATCATCCTAAAGTCTCAAGGCACGCCAAGGTTTCTCATTCTTTCACGGAACCAAAGAACCCTTCACAACACTAAGACATAGTGGATCACCTCTAAACATGATAACAAGGAGTGTAAACTCAAGGAGAAAGAATCTCTCCCATGAATATCTCACAACCCGACTCAACCCACGGTCAATGGTACAGTACCTCGCAAGCAAGTCTAGGCCTAAGGATAGGTAGACAATTTTCATATGAGGGACACAAGGGTGATAGTAATCTCGATGCGGGTTCACCTCAATACAAGGGCATACTTGTCAACTCAACTCGCTTTTCACCAAATGCAACCACTCCCAGGTAATCCCGTTCCCGGGGGTTATCCCATCTCATAATTCCAACTCTTATTTCTTACCAGACTTAGGTAGATTTTCGTTAAAACTTTCAAAACGTTCATGACATAAGTAAAAAATGTGATTCATATCCAATTCTGGCATTATCCGATAATTTCATAAAATCTAAGATTTTCTCTCAATAAGGCACCATTGATTCTTGTTTAAAACTCTAAAATAACTTTCATCTCGTAGGCCAAAACATCGTCCTTACCCGACTCCCAACTCAACCCAACCATCCTCAAGCTGTTATAGAATTCTTCCAATCCCTCATGGTCCATTGTAAAATTTCTTCAAATCAAAAGTTATACCGAACAAATGTCCTTCGACACTCTCTGATCGTGCACAACTAGTCCAAACTCATAAACTTGACGTGATGTACAAGCGATTGAGCTACAAGCCCAGTAGAAAAATCTATGCCAAGGTTATGTGCATATGAGATGCATGGCATGCACAGATGAGCATAGTATAGCAATGTAATACTTTCATAAGTCATGCACTACAACACGAATCATAATCCACAGTTCGCCAATACACACAACAACACCTTGCAATTAACTCGGCATCCACATCCAATGTCAATCGAACACAATCACACAAGGTCAAGATAGGCTATACCCTAGCACTTCTCCCAACGGAGGCTAGACAATACATCAAGTCGTGCCAAACAATGGTCATACATGTATCCTAGCACATCTCCGAAAGGAGACTAGCCAAGCCAATTCATGGCATTTCCTAGCACATTCCCAAATGGGAGCTAGTCTCTTAGTTTTCCTAGCACCACTCCCGATGGAGGCTAGTATTGCACTTATATCATTCACGAACAACGTATGTATAGTCAAGCAGATCCACACCACGTTCAAATTATATCAACTATGCATAACAAGATACCAACGGTTCACGATCACGTTAAACTACCAATTAAAGATGGTTTAGGGCATAATATGAAACAGAAATACAGTCAAAAGAGAAAAATAGCATATCCGCCCGGTCCCGTCCGGCCGCCGTCCGGACGCCGGGCAGCCCCGTCCGGACGCCCAAACCACTAACTCTCTGTCCGATTTCCTGGGCTAGCCGTCCGGACGCCCATGGTCTCCGTCCAGACGCCCCGATGCGATCTGCAGAAATCTGCGCGATTTGCAGATTTCGCCATTTCTCCAAATCACTCCAAGGCAACAAAATAACCACGAAATATGCACTAAAACACATCACATACACATAATACAAGGTAGAAATCCCTACCTCAAGCTTCGGATTGACGGATTTGATGAAGAACACAAGCCCTAACTTCCAAATCCTCTTTGAGCTTCAAATCCTCTCCTCCGAGCTTCGAATCAACGATCAAGTCTCGAATACTTGTCAACCACGCTGCCATCCCGCACTATCTTGAAGGAGTTCAAAAATGAAGCACAACCCCATGAGATATGGTAGAGAGAAGGGAGAGCTCTAAGTTAGAGAGAGAGAGAGGGTTATGGAAATGGGGATTCTCCCCCCTTCCCCAAGCCAAAATCTGATTTAAAGGTCCCCCGAGGGCTCCCCGCAAAATACCACGAATACCTCACGTGTGAAATAAAATCAAAGACCTCGGGCTCGGGTCTTATAACTAAGATCCAATACTTAACATAATAAATCACATTATTTACCCGCAATAGATTTTCAAATAATTATTTTTTTTAAAATTCAAATTTTTTTCGGGTCCTTACATTTTATTTATTATGTTCTCGCAATTATAATTATTATAGTTGAAATCAAGAGATTTTCTTTTAACAAAGATGTAATTAAAAAGACATATTATATTTTGAATGGGTTCGATCTACATAATAAAAATTTGTCTAAATTATTATTTATAATTATCCTGCTCACGAATTAAATTTTTCCCTAATAACTAACAAGGACAATTTGTGCCTGTCATTGTTCATATCGCATGAATCAAACTTGAAGACCTGAGCCATCCGACAAGGCTGACCCAATAAGGCCACTACTGGGCCAGCGACTAAGATTGTTTCGCACTACTGAGACCACCAGAAAACAATACGTTCACTTGAGACCGGAGAAGATAGAGGTAGTAGGTGTTGAGCATACGCTATTGCATACATATATGGCTCAATACGTTAAGTTGGCACGTGTGCCTGAGTTATTTCGTTGTTCTATTTGATATTGCACGCATGGCTTCGTTTGTTTTATTTTACGTTATTTTAGCTAAAAAGCATACCCAAGTGTACCCGTGGAGTCCTGAGAGCTAAAGGTGAGTTCAAGAAGTGTTGGAGGTCCGAGAATAAATTGTACCCATGAAATTTCTTTCATGCAGTAATGGAGAAAAAGCTTGAAGCTTGGTTAAAGTGCAAATAAATACTTCTTGTACCGGTAGAAGATTGTGAAAAATGATACAATTGACTTTTCTTCCGGTAGAAGAGAGAGTTCTACCGGTAGAATTCTAAGATGGCCAACATAGTTTGTTTCCTAATTGGTTTAGAACCTTCGTAGGACTTCTGTTTTCTATAAATTAGGCTTTAGTTCTTATTTACGTACGTATTCGATTCCAGGCGATTTCAAGACCGCATGTTTCAAGTTCAAGTGTTCTTTTCATTGTGGTAAGAATTGTTTTGTTGTGGAACTTAAGTACAATCAATATATTTTTAGTTTTATTTAATTTACTCGACTTGCATACTTCGTTCGTTATTATTTTTGAGATTTCTTTGTTTAAAATGCTAGGCTAAACTTTTAAGGAAAGGGCCCGAGATGAAGTTCATCCGATGACATAGGTTAGTTGATATCTTCTCAAAGTAGTTTTCAACATTTGTTACAGTTTGATTGGTGTTTTTGTTTTCGACCCAAACATGGACCAAAAATTAGATGTATCAAAGTTCAAAGGGCTAGTTTCCAAAACGCTACAATTGCACCTCAACGACGCTCTTTTACTAGTCGCTAAGTAGGCAAGATCGTGAGACTGGATTTAGCTCTAAACAAAGGAGATAGACGGCTTGATTGAGATAACGTCATAGGTCCAAAGAATAGGAGCCCAGATTCATCAGAATCTACAGCCCTTCGCCAACTGGATGTGAGTTTCACTGTGGTCATTGGATTCTTGGTTCTTTATATTCAAGTTTGAAGTTGAAGCAGAACCGGACCCAATCTAGGGATCTCACCTCTGGGGATCTCACCTGCGTTAAGTTTAGAGTAATCTGTGCAGCTGCTGCAAATACTGGACCACAAGCTGAAGTGGATGATTAACAGAGGTCTGTACCTTGTGGGAGAGTGAAATGTGGCTGAAGGACTTGAAGCAAACACTGGAAGAGCTTTGTGGAAGCAGACCCATACTTATAACAGTGATATGTCTTTGGGTTTGTCTATGTCGTACTATTAATTGTTGTGATTCTCAATCATCACAAGAGGACTAATTGATACTAATTTGCAAGTATGTAAGTTTTTTTTTTATACAAATCAACTTGAAATTAAAATAGACTAAGCGAATGTACAAGTTAATTTATAAGGGGCATATCCTAGGAAAATACAAGCAAATGAAAAGAAAAGAAAAGAAAATTGAGATTACATGATAAAACTAAAATACATATTCCTACATCTTCTAAGGCCCTGTTTGTTAGAGGTTGAAAGAGGGGTATAAGATTTGGACTCCAGATATGACATCTCTAATCGTTATATCTGGGTTTGTTAAGGATATTCGAGGTCCAAATTTAATCCGTCTGGAGTCGGATAAAATTTGGACACCTCTCCTCCTGTCCATATCTTACCCCCTTCTATTTATGAAAATACTATTATAAATTACAAGAATGTCATTATTAATTACGAGAATGCCATTCATATACTCATATCTACCATATCCTTCTTCCTCAAAAGATAGTCAAACAAACCGTTTTATAACTATACACTCTTTTATAATAAATCCCTCTTCTTACTGTGTGCCCCTTCTTATTATATTCCCTTATTTTTTTCATAATTTTAATCACTAATCAATGAGTCGTAAGAGAAGAAGGGGGAAACCACATATCCCAACGAAGAGTTTGAAAATATGTCGCAGTTGTTTTTTTGATAGCCTAAGTATTTGGCTGGCTTTGGGATTACTCTTAATAATATGCTGTAGTTGTTGTAATAATTGGAATATTTTGATAATCGGAATATCAAGATCCTTCCTATGAGGGATCTCTCATTTTGTTAAAATATGAACCTTTTATTTTCTCATCGAATTTTGATGATTCAAATCGTTCAATATATTTAAACATGTTTCTAACGGTATTCGCGAGAAATCGACTCAAAAAAATATCAAGAAAGGTTTGACCTATGCAATTTTTCATAGATGCTAACATGAATAATTTTATGGAACGCTTTTTAAATCAAGTCATTCCCGGTAATATTTTGAGTTGATTTCTCACGGATACCTTTAAAAACATGTTTTAAACATATTGAACGGTTCAAATCATTAAAACTTAATCAGAAAAATAGAAGTCCGCATTTTAACAAAATGGGGGATCTCTTATTAGAAGTTTTCTGTATATGTATGTATGTGCTTGGTGAGTAATATATATGTAGTGTATATATATATATATATATATATATATATATATATATTTGGCAAGTATAATTCAAGAAAGGAATTACACTTGCTAATTCCTCATTTTTTTCCCAACAAAGAACATGCTCATCGAAGTCTAAAAAGAAAGCGGTTTAGATGACAAAGGCACAAAATAGGTGAGTTTTAAGTCTAAGGGAAGAGATAAATTTTTTAAGAGGAGTGCCAGAGTTTTGGAGTTAGGACCAAGAAACTCTTTCTGAATCAAAATTAAAAGTCATGATTCATTTAAATTTATTGGAGTACAATTACAATTGAGACCATGATCTTTAATTTTGAGTTATGGGAGAATTTTTTGGTTCCAATTATGGAACTGTATACTTTTTTAATTTTTGCCTAGTGGACTCCAACGCCTCAATTTCTGGCTACGTTACTAAATTTTTTTTAAAATTATTTGTTGAATAAAACAAACATTTAAAAAAAATAGCCTTATTTGTTGAAAATGAACTGTAGCGGTACTACATTCTAAATAACTGAAATGTTCTTGTGAAGGTAGGACAATCAGGTCTTGTTGAATCATTTGTATTCATAGCCCGACTCTTTCTGCTCGGGTGTTATCTTCAGTTGCTCTTCTACATTTGACATGAAATGTCAATGATAGAAAAATTATTCCATGAGTGGTGATACTCGATAGAAGAATTTATCTAAAAATAAATCCATATATATGCGGGTACAATAGTAATGGGATAGTAAACAGAGTAAATGTAACAACAAAAGTAACACATAGGTTCGTTATGAATACTCATTTAATGTCTTTAAGATTCCCCCCTCAAGAAGTCAAAACCTACTCATCGAATCCAGTATAAGGGTCTTGATTAAGATCGATCAGTCCTCACCTACAATGGGTCTTTGATGATTGTAGTCGTAAGTTATGTACCGAACAAAGTCACTGTTGACTATGCAAGGCTGAGACCTTCCACTGTCCACTCAAGTCAATATCGACCTCACCTTACTCAGATCAATGAAAGTGGTGTATCAGTCTTAGCTCACGCATTTTATGAAAGTGGTGTATCAGGTCTTAGCTCACGCATTTTATTGCTGTGCATACAAGTCAAGACCTCATATCTTACCTCTTGCATGTTTAGTTCAAGATTGTTAAGTACCTTGACCGTCACCCCTCCGAGAGACAAAGCTGCCTTTACAGACATTTTCGAAGTCATCGTCAACCGTCTCCATCTACTCTTAGTTGGGGCCCTTAAAACACAAATAACCATTATGGTGCATCAAGTCTGCCAACACATCTTAATGCCATACGTTCAGTTCAAGACCAACAAGCACATTGATCGACACCCATATGAGTCTCGCTGGCATGACAGACTATCCCAAGGTTATTCAAGCCAATTCAACATTTCCGTATTCCATTACCATTATCCTTACTGGTCTCTACAAGTGATCACATGATACCGACCACTCGATCATCCTTTAGCTGTCTTGATCTGAGTGTCGTATGAACTAGTATCCCTATTGTTCAAGTCTAGGTTTTCTCTAGAAAGCACAATTAACGTCACTTTACCAAAAATCGAGCAACATAACAGCTGCACCCGACTTAACCAACATTTCCAGAAATTCTAGCAACACAATCAACAACAATTCAAGGGCATGGTATTAACAACGAAATAAAACATAACATCAGAATATAGTCTCGGGTGGTAATTTTGCTCTCACGGTATCCCACAGGGATCCATGGATATAAACAAGTACAAATGGATGCATGTGCAAGTATTTAGTGCTCAAGGTGAAGTTATATCAATTTTTCGAAACCTGAAGATCAAAGTCTGAATCAAAACTCAACCTGTTAGCCAACCATTCGCCCAACCAGTCGTCTAGCCGGTCTACCGAACCTGCAGCCGTCCGAGCATCCGACAAGGTTGCTCGAGTGGGCAAAGCAGAAAGCAGAATATAATATTGGAAGTAAGAACCCCTACCTCAATTGCAGAACTAAAACGAAGAATGGATGTGTATCGTCAGAAATTCAAACTCTTGACAAAACTTTGAAACTTGGCAGAACTCTCTTGAACTTTCCTTTTTCTAACTACTAATCTGATTCCGAAATGGTGAAGAAAGATTGAAGGTTTTGGATGGGTTTTTACAGGCCACCAAGGATAACTCCTCCATAAAACTGTAGGAAAAATATATTGCGACAAATTCGTAAACGCGGGAATCCAAAAAATATACATCTATTCCATTAATAACCGAATCAACAAAGTACATAATTTTGTTTACAATACAGTACATAAAATGAAATACAAAAAATAACAGTGTCACCAAATTGAGTCATTGATTGAAATAGTCTCTTTAAGACAAAATCGTCATCTCACCGTGGGTATTGGAGGATAGTTTTGGCGTAGTCTCCTAGGATAAACGGCTCCACAAACTAGGTAATACCTATCATACAGCTATTATTTACTGAAGCTCCTAACTAGTTTTGCGATGTTGAAAAAAATTGTTAAGAATCATTTCAAAATGAGCTTTTTTGACATAAATAAATGAGGATTATTCACAATCTTCAGAGTACATTATTCTATGTAGAACGTTTGAGGCAATTTTACAGAGTGTTTGAAATAATAATACAACTTTGATGAGATCAAATTTACCAAAAAAAGGAGTTTTAAAATGGATAGTAATTGTGGAATTTTTTTAAAAAATGAGTGGTGTATTGCCATTGACGCTGAGACAAGACTTGTCAAGTGATGCTAACAAAAAAATATTTCTAGAACTAAAGACTTTCCCTTTTATTAGTCAAGGGCATGATGCTATTACCATTGTCAAAAAGTATCCATTAACTTTATAAAATTGTCAAATCACGTGATTGCAGGTTATAAGAAGTTTTTTTTTTTTTTAACCTTTACTTATTTTTTTTTTCTCTTTTGTTAGTTTTACCTTAATTTATTTTATGAGTTGGAATATGAGTTTGTATTGACGAAAAAACTGTAAAAAGTAAAAAAAAATGATAAAAAACTTAAAAAACACCACAAAATAAAAATTATTCAAAACAAGTGCATTACGTTTGTGTTTTCTATATTTTTGTTGTTGATATGTAATAGGAAGACCATGATAGAATAAAATAAAAATAGTCCAACTAATTATGCCATGTCGTGAACGTAGGGTTATAGACTTGTACACTGGGTGCGAGCACAAGAATGAAAGCAAGAGAGAGAACACGACAAGGAAAACAAGAAAAAATAGTCCATCTTATGCCATGTCGTGAGTGTAGGGTTATAGTAGTGGAGTATGTGCATCACATTTAACGAGAAGAGTCAGACAAGTGTGAACTTATGGTGGTGGGTAGGGGCCTTTAGGTGGTGTTTAACTGACTAGGTTATTGGATTATTTTTTTTTCTTATATGAAATTTTCTTGTAATTTTTTATTTTTCATTAATTTTTTGAGGATTATTGGTTCATCTCGACGAGAGCTTTCAAAAAAGTTATAAATCATGAACCAAATATGAAAAAAATTCAGAAAAGACAAAAATAATAAAAAAACAGAGATTTTTTAGCTTATTCGTCGTTTTTAATTATATTTTTTTAACTTTTGGACATAATTTTATACTTTTTGGATTTCTTTCATCAAGACGGACCAATAATCCAAAAAAAAAAATTAAGGCTAAAATAATAAATAAAAAAAAATTTGAATAGAGATAAAAAAATAATCCGAAAAATAATTAGACCAAACAGGCTCTTGGGGCTTCTCGAAGTTTGGTGGTGGGTGGGGTTTTTAAAGTTTCGATTAGTTAGGTGCTATTTTGTTTTCTCATTTTCTTTTTTCTAGTTGCTCACCAAGTGTGTGTGGTCCATTCACACGTGTATATTCTTTTCTCTTTCATATAATTTTTTTTGCGTTTCAAAAATAAAAGTGTCCTATTTAAAGAAAATTAAATAAGTCGATATTAAAAACACTAGAAGTAGTAAAAATTGTTATCTCATCCGTCCACTAAATAATATATATATATATATATATATATATATATATATATATATATATATATATATATATGTATATGTAAACAGTTAAAATAAATATATAATTTTTGGAAAAAAATAATTTAAATTTTATTACAAAATTGTGTAATTACACAAACAATTGATTTTTTGGGGGGGAAAAAAATAAAAACGAAATATTGAATATTCATTAATATCATATAGCTATTATTTACTAAAGCTCCTAACTAGTTTTGCACGATTTCATAACGTGTAAATACTTGCAATTAACTTGCGAAACACTTTCAATACATGTGAATATTCTTCGACCACTCTTAACAACTTAAAATTTATTTTATTTTTCCTAAAATACAAAATAATGAGAAAGAGTATAGATTTTTTTTTTTTTTTTGATCCGCAAAAGCAAAGAGAAATGGTGGGTTGCGGTGTGGATCAAATCCAAATTTTTCCTGCAAGGGGTTTCAATTGCGGATTTTGTAAGGAATCTTGACCATATATTTCAATACTTTTTAAAATATAGTTATATGCTTTTTTGACGTATTTCAATATAAATTATCTGAACCTTGACCATGTAATGAGTTTGGCCGAATAAATTGTGGTTAATATTTATTTTTGGTGAAATCATGATAAAGTTTGAAAGTTAATTATAAACTCTCAGTTTGGATATATTATAAGCTTTTATTTTGAAGTTTTTGAGTTTTGAGAAATTGTGTTGATCTGTATGGCTGCTCAATTGCTGGACTTGAGTCACAGTCATTGATTGATGAGTCAACTGATGTAGTCCAGCTTTTGATGAAAAAGGCAAAAAAAAAAAAACTTTAAAATTGTGTGGGTGTAGTCAAATCTTGTAGTAGTTGTGGAGTTTTAAAAAGTTGAGTGGGTGCTGTCATTTTTTTTTTCTTTTTATGATTCCATTTTAAAGTAAAAATTTTGTGCCCGGTCAGTCAATCAGTCGATTTGAAAATTTTGTACTTTTTTTTTTTGAAAACAAAACTAACAAGGATTAATTTCACTACCTCTTTTTGACAATTACAGAGATCTCCCTTCAGAAAATTAAAATTCTACTCACCTACCTTACTTTATCTAGCTTTTATGTCTGACCCTTTCTTGCCAATTTCACCCTCACGGTGTTAACTTATCAGTTGCCAAATTAAAGTACTAATTTCCCCGTAATTGAAAGACATAAATACCCTTATATTGCAAAGTTCGTGCGCTCTAGACTCTTTTATTTCCATTTCCATCTTCAGTCCATTTTCCAAACACCAACTTCATTTTAGAACCGTTTGTGAATGACAAATCCACATTTTCATATGTAAATTTCTCTCTCAAACTCTATAGAACCCAAATGCATATAAGTACACATACTTAGTAGCCAGTCTCTAAGAGCATCCCAGGCGTTCTCTCGCTCCTCCTCCGTCAATTCCTTTTCACAAATTGAGAAAGAACTCAAGCAAGTCTTCAACAAGTTTGACATGAACGACGACAAAAACATCTCTGCCATCAAGCTTGGCTCTATCCTCAGCAACCTTAGCTACACCACCACGTTGGAGGAGATCAAGACAATGATTCGCGAGGTCAATTACGAAGGCGACAACCATATCGATCTGAACGAGTTCATTGAGCTTAACACCGAGGAAGTCCATTTTGATGGGGTGTTGAAGGATCTGAATGATGCGTTATCCGTTTTCGATATTGGTCAGAACGAATCGAGTTCTGTTGAGGAATTGATGAACGCGATGAAAAACCTTGGAGAGGAGTGTAGGAATTCGAATAATTGTGAACACATGAATTGTTTCTATGTTTTGATGTTTTCTTAAGTGCAAAACACATAAATTTCATTTTGATAATTAGAAATTGTTGATCTCATGACTTGATTGACTCTTGTGCCAGAATGTGGCAAAATGAGAAAATTAAGCTTAAATGTGGCAAAACGAGAAAATTAAGCTTAGTGTGTGCTTTTGGAGGGTTAGTTTGGACATTCAAATTATGGGTAAGTGTTAGCAGGTCAAGGGTGGCACCTTGCACCCGTGTCGACGTAGCGGACGGAAGACACAAACGAGCAAGACATGACGGGGACATGTCTTGACGAAGGCAACTTGGTAATGCCAACTTGGTGGTGGCATTGGTCCCTTAGACAAGCAACGAATTATAATGCAGGTGAAGGCCCGAAATATTGGGGCATGGATGCTAAAAGGCGTGGGCTTGTGGGACAAGACAATTGGGAAAACGTTGGGCTTAGCACAAGTGGGCTGCAAGGAAATTCGGATTTGGGGGCAGACTGGATCTAGGAAACTTGGACAGGTGTCCTAAGCCTTGTTGGCATCAGTTATGGACGGTTACCAGCAAGAAGATCCACTCACGTTCAAGTCTGGTGTGTTGGCAGAATATGGCACTGTCCAACACAGCCACTTAGTTAGTTATTTTGTAACTGCTAGATCATGGTGATCATGGGGCATGTCCATGACCCATTTGTATGCTAATCACGTTTTTCAGATTGTAGCCTATAAAAGGCAGTGCTGAGGCACAAATAGGCAGAGAGGAGTGTGAGAGAAATTCTGTCTAAGTTTGGAAAAAGTTTCCAGTGTACGTTTCTTGGTGAATAATACATTGGTTGGGAAGGATTACCGGTAAACTTGTTGCTTAGACTCTATTTCGTTTTTATTCCGCGAGTTGGCTGACTAAGTTCCTTGGTGGAAGCTTAGTGCCACCACAGGCCGAACCTCGGTTAGAAATTCGACCTTGTGACAGTAAGCATGACATCATCTCAATTCTCGTAAAAAATTATTAACATTTGTTTATAAGAGAGTGTCAAACAATATTGTCAAATAAAATAGGGGAAAACGGTATAATTTTAAAAACTTGGAGGAAGATCTTTTTAATTGTCAGAAACATCAAGTGGTTACTGAAATTTACCCAACTAACAATTAACCTTTTTGTGAACAATCGTTGTTTCAAATTGGGAATTTCTAGTGCCCCGATCACGCTTGTTGATTATGCAAAGGTCGAGCTGGTTTACACACCAATTTTATTATTTATTTACGAGAATTTCAATTAAGTTATAAGATCATAACTCTGTATAAATTAAGCCCATAAAATTAATAACACCTAATTTTTTTGAAAAACAATCTTTTAAGTTTCAAATCTTAACTACCAATCTAACTCCTTAGTATTATAATGAAAGGGCCTACTGATGAGATCCTGTCTCTAGAAAAAAAAAACACATTTATTAAGAAAGTAATACCATTATTACGTAATATTATTATTAATTGATAAAAGATTATGTACTGAACCAGTAAACAGTGTACACTTCGCTCTCACACTTGTCTATTTGGCTTAATTTATGTAGATTAATTTTTTTTTCTTTATTTTAATTTTTTTCTTTATTATTTTTGCATTATTTTTTATAATTTTTTAGTTCGTATCGATAAAAAAAATCTAGAAAGTATAAAATGTGTTCAAAATCTAAATATTTTTTACTAAAGACAAAAAATAAGTTCAAAAAGACGTTGTTTTAAGATTATTTTGTCTTTTTTGATTTAGTTTTTAGTTTTTAGGCATAATCTTATATTTTTTTTTATAAAATCTCTTATCGAGACGAACCAATAACCATAAAAAATAATTGATACAAAATAAAAGATTATGATTTAAAAAAAACAATAATCTAATTATTCTCATAGTCTAAGTAATAGAGCCTAAAGAGCTCACAATTAATCAAATGAAAGACAAGGTG
Organism: Arctostaphylos glauca; assembly: GCA_019985065.2. Taxonomy (NCBI): domain Eukaryota; kingdom Viridiplantae; phylum Streptophyta; class Magnoliopsida; order Ericales; family Ericaceae; genus Arctostaphylos; species Arctostaphylos glauca. Next base: position 24,014,508 of record JAHSPW020000001.1, on the reverse strand, counting down.
TCAAAAAAAGTTTTGTTTTTTATGTTTTTAATAATCAAGGACACGATGCCATCACCATTGCAAAAAATATAAACATGTTGATTAATCTCAATATAAAATTGTCAAATCACGTAATTGCATATTATAAGAAGAAGATAAACAATTCTTAAAATAATCAGACAACCTAAAAGCACAAATAACTTTTTTCTGTCTCTTTTTTTGGACTTTTAGTCTTTTTTTTTTACTCTCTTGATTTCTTTTGTCAAGACGAATTTAACATAAATTTTATAAAAATGAGAAAAATGAGAAAAAATAATGATATTTATATCAATTGATTTAGGATACAGTGAAGCACTAGAGGATGGGCACACGCGATGGGTTCAAAATATACTTATATCAATTAATATATTTTGTAATATTATTTTACTAATTTTTGAAAATAAACAAAAGACAAAAAAATATGGGCCTTAATGTGATTTGGGTGTATAACAAAAGTAGTTACCAAATATATTAACTGATTTGTCTATAGCACTTTATATAGATTAAATGATTTAAAAGATAGAATGTTTAATTTCAAGGAATAATTTCGATACTAATAAAAATTTACACAATAAGCAAGTTAAAAGACATTAAATTGGTGCTAATTTGGTACTCTCCCTTACTGAATACATCAAAATAGATGTCTATATATACATCTAATCACATAATTCACCACCCACACACTTCTCCCCCTTCCTCTCCTCTTCCTTCTGCTTCTTCGTTTCACACCCAATGGAGAAAACAAATTACTTCCTTGTTTCATTCACCATTTTGTTATTGCACTTTCTCATAACTAATTCCTCATCCACGGCCAAAAACATCACCACTGATCAATCTGCTCTCATTGCTTTGAAATCCCACATAACTTGGGACCCTAATGACATATTGATGAACAACTGGACCACAACAACTTCTGTTTGTGATTGGATTGGAGTTAGGTGCAGTAATCGCCACCACAGAGTTGTGGGCTTGGAGCTTTTTGACATGGGGTTGGTAGGCACCATTCCTCCACACTTGGGAAATCTCTCCTTCCTTGTTTTGTTAGAAATTGGGAATAACAGTTTCCATGGTGATTTACCAATAGAGTTGGGTAATCTTCGCCGGATGAAGTCTATAGAAGTGGAGTTCAACAACTTTGGTGGACGGATTCCATCATGGTTGGGTGCCTTACCTCAGCTTCGCTACTTGTCACTTCGGAATAACAGTTTTACAGGTCAGTTTTGCTATACTAAAATTTGCTTTTTTGTATATTTAGTTTTGCTACACTATCCAAAAAGAAACACGTTTATATAAATTTACTCCAAGTTTGTCGTATTCGATCGAAAAAATAATTAGGAATGTTTTAGCAAACTATCATATATACAAATGTCGAGTAAAACTCAAAAATTAAATGATTTATATCACTACCTTCAAACAATTATAGTCTATTTGATATGTTTCTGTCTTCTCAATCTGAGCATAACCTGTTTTCCAGTTAGTGAAGTAACTCGTCAGTATCACCCGGCTGATATTAACCGGAGGCACTCCGATGCTTAAATCAGACCTTAGAATTAAAGTACAAAATTGTTTGCCCTTAAATTAGAGCATACATGTTTAGAGTTTTGTATCATCCGTCTTATAGTTGACTTCGCCTTAGAACATCATTAAGATCTCCTCAAGTTCCTTTTCGGATTATCTCCAGATTCTCCTCTAAGATCTCTTAAAGATTGCCTTGTGCTCAGTTCAGTTATCGAGAAAGTTGTACAAGAAAGTTATTTTCAAGAAGAGTGAAAATAAAATAAAAATCAATCTATTTTCTTGTATGTGTTTATTTGACAAAAAAATCTTTTAGAAAAACAAAAATTATCTTGTTCATTTGTCAAGAAAAAAAAGGAAATTTTTTTTTCTTGAATTCAACAATTAGTTGTGAGCAAAATTAATTTTAAGAGCATATAACTAATCATTAGATTTCAAAAGCCGTCTTTTCAACCATTTATTATGAAACTCTTTTATAAAAATTAAAATGTCATCATGGAATTAAATTTAAAATCAGCACAAAAAAAGAACAAGTACTTTCCTTCCATCAACTTAAATAAATAACAAGATAAAATATATATTTTCATTCTATAAACAAAACTAACACATAAGAATAAGATAAATGAATATTTCGAAAAAATAAATCACTAAGTTTAAACATACGATAAGTATCTCATAAAGCACCACAAAAGTGAAAAATGTTGTTGCTCATGTAAATGTCGAAATGCCTTTGTAAAACCTACAAGATTTCGCTTTGATATGTATGAGAGCCGAACGACACGCCTTCTAGATGACCAGCAGCCATGTTGGGTCGATGTTATGGTGTAATCTTTCTAAGTTTCTCCGTATCCTTTTTGTAAGAAACTATACCCCTTTTTTTTTTTGGAAAAGAAAAAGAGAAATATCGACTATTGTAACGGTCCGATTTCCAGAGACATTAATAAAAATAATTTTTAAAATTATTTGTTGAATAACACAATTTTTTTGAAAGAAATACCTAAATTAGCCTTGTTTATAAAAAAAATTATAATTGAATTGACATAAATGTCCTTGCGGGTATACATAAAAGACAAATTTATAAGAATTGAGAGCTTCTAAAAGAATGACAACTAGGTCCTTTGTCTTTATCGCTTGGCTCTTCTTGCTTGGGTGGTATATCAAACTGCTTTTCTACATCTGGCATGAAATATTGCTAGGGGAAGAGAATTTGCTCCATGAGTTGTGACACTCAGTAAAAAATACTACCTGAATAACAACTCAACGATATGCACAACAAAGTAAATATCACAAAGAAACAAACAACTGAGAATAGCACATAGGTTAATTATGATTCGTCATTTAACGTTTCCAAAATTCCTCTGTCGGGGAAAACAATCCAAAACTTAACCTTCAAAATCATTGTAGAAGTTTGGGTATAGTTCAATGTGCAAGATCGTCTAGCACCCCGAGTACAGTTCAATAAATCAAGACCGTCCAGTAGTATGAAGAGTAGAATGTAATGCATCATGGTCGTCTAGTACCTAGTGTATAGATCAGTGAATTCGGACCATTCAACACCCCAATCAAGTACTTTTCAACGCGCCAAGATCATTCAGCATCTCGACCAGTACAGTTCAATACATCTAGATCGTCCAACACTTCGATCGACACCTATACAAACCCTACTTATCACATAGTTCACACAAAACTCGGGCAACATAACAGCTGCAAATTAAACTAGTCAGAATCTCAATTGAACCTTATTACGTTCAGATTCTCAACAGTTTCATAATCGTCTTTCAGACTTTTTGATCTCACATATAACAACTTCTATCCAGAATCTCAACAGCACGATAAAATCGTCTAAGCAACATAACAACTAGCCAACATTTTCAGAATTTCAACAACAATACAAATTATTTTCCCAATGGCATAACAATACAGTTACATCATAGCTATATCATAAAATTAATAAATTAAGGTCAACATTGATAAACTTGCTCTCACAGAATTCCACGAAACATTGTGGACATTATAATGGTACTTTGTGTACGGATGTGCTAAGTAGGGTTCGGGTTAAGTTACATGCGTTCGGATAGAACTTTATAGTAAAATACAGAGTAACCGATTGACTACGTACAAACCATTGGTCAATTGCTCATACCGATAGACTACCAAAACAAAACACTTAATGACATTCTAATAGATAATATATAAAAAAAATATAACATTTACTTTCCCAAATATATTAGTTAGTTCCACTAGAAAGTTCATAAACCTACAAAAGAAGTCTATTGAGTATTCTAACAGATAGTTCAATCTAGAGTAAACAAACTTTGTTCACCATCTGCCATTTGGATTATTTTGAGATTTATTTCGATGATCAAAATCGTCTATTTTATTTTGATTAGTTTCTTTAGTTGTCACGAAAAAATTCAGTTCAATCGGATATCTGTAACTATTTTATCTAAGAATATAATTTTTAAGCTTTAAAAATAAAAAGTTTTAAAGTAAAAATTTGGATTTTTAGATTTAGTACTTACCAATATCCGATTGAGTTAAATTTTTGTGTGATAATAAAAAAAGTAAATTATAACAAAATAGACAATTTCGATCTTCGAAGTGGGATATCGAAGTGCTCTCAAATGACGGTTCATCTTAGAGTGAACAAAATTGAACTCTTTAACAGAAGTACTCAAATTGATATCATAAGTCATAAAACGTATTTTGATAATGTGGAAGAACTAATCTAATTAATTAAATACTATCCGACCAAGTAATCTCAATAATCCATTTACTTGCAATTCAACACTCCATGTCCCAATCAACAAATCTCATGAAATAGAACTAGAATATCCAAACTGCAAAAGGAAGATCAACCTACTTCTTAATCTACCTAGTCTTATAAATAATTGACCATTGGGTCGCACTGAGTTCTCAAACAATACATGATTAAATTACTCACAACAACAATAAATTAGTAGTAAAATTATCATTCTAGGGGTTTACGTAGAAAATTGTACCATAATTGCGAAATCAAAGGGTTGAAGGTGATCCTACCTCGGTGTGTGATTCCGGCAAAGAACGACGACGATTCGAGGCACAATTGATCTCGGCAGTGAACTCTCTCTATCTCTGAACCTTTACTTCCCTCTCTACAACTATAGAAGCTTACAGTGTTTGAACGTGAAAATGGAGAAAATATTGGCAGCATCCTTATATAGGCTTATGAAGATAGACTTTAATTAATTAAAGTTGTGAGAGGAAAATCAAAGCATCATGAAAATTCTAAGGAGTGACGGTTTGGAATCTAGAAGGTTACTCAGGATATATTCATTCCTGGGTTGCCAAAATTTTGAAGTTGATTAGCCTAGGAAATGTTGAACGGCAAGAGGTTAGGTTTTTAGGACTAATGGCTAAGAATGCACTCATTGTATGTTGAAAACCCAAAAGTTAATGCCTTGAAAACCCAAAAGTTAATGCCTCATGGTAAACGAATGAACCTCCCAGGTTCATGTTCTCGTGCATCCAAAAAAAAAAAAAAAAAAATTTAATACGGTGTCTTGCACTTTCACTCATTCACATGTGCACCCACAATCCTAGCCGTTCATTGTGATTACAAATGTTTGTGTTTACAATAGGCAACTAAACATTATTTAATCTCAAAATAATTATGATAATGTAAAATCTTATAAAAAAAATATGTTAAATCTGCTTTGTATTAAAAAAAAAAATCGTGTTATTACAACTATAATGTGGAAGAGATTAATTTCTCTCCAATTTTGACAATGGACTTCACCATCCATTCTACATGATTTAATTCTTATTGGCTATTTGGGTTTGTCTCTATGATTCATGTTGTTCATTTTGCGAGAACTGTAAAAAAAAAAGAAGGTGTAAGATGAACTATTGTCCATGATAGATGAGCCAATTTCTTGCAGAAAACATTTGCTTAACATGTCTTGTAAAATAAATGGCTTTGAAACTCGAACCCAAGTAAGGTTCAAACCACATAGATTTCACAGTGTCCATTCTCAAAGAGAAAATCTAAGTACACAATTTTTGTGTACAAATTCAGACAAATGTGTTTGAAATTATTTGATACACGTGGAGTCTTTAAGTTATTTTGTAGGCTCTACACACACACACACACACACACGCACGCGCGCACACACACACAAACACACACACACACACACACACACACACATATATATATATATATATATGCTCGAATGTCAATGTTCTCCTGAAAACTGCGAAAACACTCATCTTCTTAGTCCTTAATAAGTACTTTGAAATAACCAAAATTTCTGCTTTGGTTCGTAACAGGTTCCATTCCACCTTCTCTCTCTAATAGTTCAAAGCTTGAGACTTTAAACTTGTTTGGCAATCTCCTTAAAGGACAAATTCCACCAGAGATTGGGTCTCTTGAAAATCTGAAGATATTAAACATGGGAGTTAACCAACTTACGGGCTCTGTACCAGTCAGCATCTTCAACATCTCGTTGCTACAACTTATCGGTTTGTCGGGTAATGGCTTATCTGGTGATATTCCAAAAGACATGTGCTATCGTCTTCCTAAACTCAAATTCCTTTATCTAACTTGGAATGAGTTTCATGGCAAAATTCCACCCAGCTTATCTAAATGCTCCCAGCTACAGATTTTGTCCTTGTCGGTCAACAAATTCACAGGACCCATACCAAGTGACATTGGAAACTTAACCATGCTTAAGGAGTTGTATCTTGGTTTTAACAACTTAGAAGGTACGACTCTTTGCCTGCTCATTGTGCCGAATTTAAAACAGAGCAAGACTACTGTTCTTGAAAACTTTCTCAAAAAATATTTTTAAATTTAAAATTAATAGATGAGATTTACTTAAATTTAAAAGTACAACACACTTAAGTGAATCTCTCATATATTAAATTGAAATTCAGGGATATTTTCTAAGAACTTTTTGGGGACCAAAGAATTTCTCATTTTTGTATGGATTCTATAATTTTGTTCACTTAATGTTAATGAATATCATCCATCTTTTGTGTGAGGTTTATATTGTGTTTTATTTCAATGATCAGATCCAATTATATATTTTGTACAACTTGGATCTTTGACCTTTTTTTGTGAGGAAAAAAATCATCTCAATTGACCATCGATAGTTGCTAGGATCAAATTATTCCTAAATTTTGATCTGAAACAAAACAAGTATTACTCAATCAAGCACCTAAACATGTGAAATTGATCCGATTTTGACGATAAACATTAAAACATAAAGTTCTATAGAATTAATGGATTTGATTATTGAGGTAGGACCCGTAATGGAACCTCACAAAATTAAGGTGAGTAATGTTTAACCATTTTAGGTAAGTGGACAAAATAACACTCTCTTCCAATGTCGAATACGTGGTTGTCATGATATGTTTGTTCGAGATTATACCCATTCCGTTTATATGAACATTGAATGGGTCTAAATATCCAAGAGATCCTATATAAATTGTGTTTAGATTAAATTTTACTGCCCAAATTACATATTCATCATGTATATAATCACACAAAATATGAGGTATACAATATCAGGGGTACATAGTAACAGTAATGCTATGGTGACCATCTTTTACATACCATATGAGGCGTCACCAATGCATTGATAAAGTATACCTCACTTGTCATGTACTTTTACCAATCTAACGGTGACACATCATACCAATATAGTGGTAATTCAAAACATGATCACCACATATAATTTAGTCACCATAATATTTCTCATATAGTATTATTATTCTTATCATTATTAATTTAAAGAACGTATACTAAAATGATGTATGCTATGAGGTCAAGGACTTTCATGTAGTGGAATATGAAATTGGAGAAAACATATTTCTTTAATTTACTGTAACCTCCGCACATTGTCTACAAATTGCAATGATACACAGGTGCAATTCCTCAAGGCTTGGGCAATCTTTACAGATTAGAGGTACTGAGTATACCTGATGGCAAACTAACGGGCCCAGTTCCTTCTGTTGTCTTTAATATCTCCTCCTTGAGATTTGTTGACTTCAGAAACAATAGCCTTCTTGGAGAGATTCCATTTGATATTTGTGATCATCTTCCTGTTCTCCGAGGGCTCTACCTTTCTTATAATCAGCTCAGTGGTGGAATTCCGTCCAGTTTACAGAACTGCAGAGGGCTTCAATATTTATATCTTCCCCACAACGAATTCACTGGAAGCATTCCAGGAGGACTAGGGAATCTAACCCTGCTCAAGGACCTAGTTCTTGATGGAAATAACATGGGAGGTAACTATCTTGTTTCTAATAAAGAGTGCGCGCGCGCGCGCACACACATATACGCTACAAAAACATCATGTTACTAGATATTTTCTATGGAGTTTAATAAGAAAACGGTGCTTGAAATCTTTGATTTCTTGGGTTCTGTTGCATATTTAAAAGTTGGACCCGGGGGGCTTGCTGTGCAGCTACGCACAGCAGTCCCTGCTGCATAAAAACGGCGTTGTTTGACTTTCTTCTATGAAGGGGCTGTTTGGCTGAAATATGAGTGAAGAAAAAAACCCAAGCTTTACAGCAGAAATCTGGCCTTTTTTAACAACTCTCCCAAGCTGTCCAAGAGCATCCACAAATCACAATGCAACTCCGGCGTGCAACAACACCTCATGCCTCTACTTCTGCTTCTTCTTCTTCTGTTGTTTTAATCGCAGCTGCTGCTGTTGGTTTAGATTGCAACTCCGACAATCACCAACAATAAACCCAGAAATACAAAAATAATAATGATAAACTTAAACTTTTGCTTGTATATGATGTGAATTCAGAATCTGCTCCTTTCTATTTTCCCTTCTTGATTTTAAGGGTTTAAGTTGATCTAGCCCCTGGCCGGGTTAAATCACAAAAGGGATATTATTAATCTGATGAAGGGATTAGATTTAGGATAGATCAATGGTGACAGAGAAATACTAAGTTTTGATCAAGGATTCTCCTAACATTCTGATCCACTACTTTTTGCTTCTTTTTCATGACTGAAAAATTGATTTGCTAATCATACTCTCTTCATTTTGGGTTTGCGCTCACTGTATCAAGTTGGAAAATCCGGGATTGCAGACAGGTGGGTTTGTTTCCCCACTCATATTTCAGCCAAATAGCCCCTACATAGCAGAAAGTGAAACGACGTCCTTGAACGCTAAACTATGCCGTTTTTATGCTGGACAGAGGCTGCTGTGCCGGGCTTCATAGCAAGCACTCGAGTCCATTTAATTCACCCAACAAAGGATAGCTTGTGCTTTGGTTTGCCTGTAATTAGGTCACTGCCCTGTTTCCATGATCACGTTGGAAAACAAAATCACGGTTTTGGGAAAATTACTACAGGAAGCTCCAACTTTAGGATTACAAAGTTAGTTTTGGAAATTTGGCTTTAGAAAATTTAGACCTAGTAGAAACTTTTCTCTATAGTGGGTCCTATGACCCAAGGCTTTATACACAACAACTCAAGACTCGTCTCTTCCTTCCCTAGTCTAGTATTATCAACTTCTCTTCGAGTTCTTCTTTGTGAGTGTGCAATTCTTGTTAATTTGATTAGAGTATATCTTAGCATGGTAGCACTTGAATAATTCAGCCGTTGTATTTTGCAAGATGGATACCGACAAAAACCTCAAGGAATTAACTACAAGAAGATATTTCATTCACCTAAACAGCTTTCCACTGCTTGTTTTGACCAACGTTTAAATCTTGGATTAGTGGATAAATTGTGTCAGCAAAAGATATTAAAAACATGTGTAAAATTTTACCTATTTTTTTCCATCTAATTTTCTTTTCCTCTCCATATCCAATATCCCAGCCTAACGGCATTCTTCAATATGCCATTTGCATACAAACTGAAATATTATTGTCAAGTAAGCTTTTATCTACTGCATACAAATATTTATGACAGAAGAATATGTATATTAATCCAAGTTATATTGAGGCTATAACTGATCACAGGTGAAATTCCATGGCAATTGGGTCACCTTAACCTGGAGGTATTGAATATGGAAAATGTTGGACTTAGGGGTCTCATTCCTTCGGTTGTCTTCAATATCTCTTCGCTAACATATATTAATCTTGGAAACAATAATCTATCCGGCAGTTTGCCTATGCACATGTGGCACCATCTTCCAATGCTTCAAACTCTTTATCTCGACAAAAATAAATTCACTGGAAGCTTACCAAGCAACTTTGGGAATTATACTTCCCTCATCCTAATGTCTCTATCCTGGAACAATTTTTCAGGTATTCATTACTCTATCTCTCTATCCATATTCGTATAAAGTAATGATTACTACGTTTAGCATTGTTGAAAAGATATGGTATACCTTCTTTGGCTTGATTTAGTACTGATGTAGAAAAATTCAACAATCGAGTTAATTCTAATAGTAGATTGTTTGCTTTTAACTTAAGCTGGGGGATACTAATCCATAATTGATAAACCTTGCAAACGTAAGCGGATGCATATCGGTAGAACTCTACTTTTGCCTTAATAATATTTAGAAATGCGTTGCTACACATTGCATTCAAAATATATGAACATTGTTGGGTTCTTTTGCAAATAGAGTTTGAATCCTATGAATAAAGCGTCAATTATTACTATGAAAAGTGTTCTTTTATGAACGTGCAAACATGCCATGTGTGACTTAATTTGACCAAAAATTGCCCCACCGGACAAAAGTCCTAGCACCGCCCGTGCTTATGAGTCCCAGATGCAAAGCTAATCCATTGAGTTCTTATGCAAAGGAATACTTTGAGATGGGGGAAGTAAAGATATTGATAATGATTATTGACAAAAGCAACAAACTGTGCCGTTTAGTCTTTTGATGCACCACGACACAATGTTTTCAGTATTTTCGGTATTTTCTTGGTCCAAAAAACTTCAGATTAATTTCTTCACTATGATCATATGATTCAAGTAGGTCACTACTGGACGTAGTTGGATTGAAGTCTTAATTGGAAATAGATTTAATCGCTTGCAAATATTGAATTAAGTTTCTACAAATATGAGAAATTATAGTTTCCGGACTAAAGCAGTTAAATTAATTTCCATGTGAAAAATATGAAACCAAAGATTTGCGTCTCAACATTGTGCCTGTAATGTGGTTGATAGCTTATTTTTTCTTGTGAAAAAATTCATAGAAATATATGTACTTATGCATTGAAGATATTCTTTTGCAGGTTCAATACCAATAGAAATTGGTGAACTTCAAAGTTTAGAGTGGTTAAACTTGGCCGAAAATAATTTGAGCGGTCCCATACCATCTAACATCTTCAATATCTCAACCTTAAGAGTACTCTCATTGACAAACAGTCATTTATGGGGCCACATTCCATTGCATATAGGTGACTCATTGCCAAGTATTCAGAAAATTTTCTTAGCGGGAAATAAGTTAACTGGAATCATCCCTGAATCAATCTCGAATGCTTCTAAAGTCACTGTTTTGGATCTCTACTCCAATTATTTGACTGGATTTATACCCGATTCACTTGGTAATTTAGAACTCCTTCAATGGCTAGGTTTAGGGGAGAATAACTTGACCAGCAAATCTTCAATGCCAGAATCTAGCTTCCTGATTTCAGTAATGAAGTGTAAACACTTGAAGAGATTGTGGGTGTCATATAATCCACTCAATGTTACTCTTCCGATCACCATTAGTAATCTTTCTTCTCTTGAGAGTTTATCAGTAGCCGATTGCAAAATTAGGGGCAACATTCCTGGGACAATCAGTAATTTGAGCAACTTAATTTCTGTCAGACTAGAAGACAATGACTTATCTGGGGCAATTCCTGAGATGGTGGGACAACTAGGGAAACTCCAATATATGGACTTGGGAGGCAATAAACTAAAAGGATCCATCCCCTACACAGTTTGTGATTTAAGGGATCTGGCTTACTTGTTTTTGGGTAGAAATAAGCTTTCCGGGTCTCTACCGACATGCTTAGGAAATCTTACTTCCCTGAGGAATCTCGGAGTACGCTCGAATGGGTTAACTTCTTCAATACCCTTAACCCTTTGGAACCTCAAAGATCTTAACGTTCTCTACCTGTCTTCAAACTCTTTAAGTGGTGAATTACCATTTGAAATTGGAAATTTGAAGGTGGTTTATGAAATTGATATGTCAAGGAATCAATTATCTGGTAAAATACCAAGCTCCATTGGAAGCCTCCAAAGCTTGATGTCTCTCTCATTATCCCACAATAGAATCCAAGGCCCTATTCCTCAGTCAATTACTGGTTGGACAAGTTTGGAATTCTTGGATTTGTCCCAAAATAATTTATCTGGTGTAATTCCTAAATCATTGGAACATCTCTCGTATCTTAAATATTTGAATTTGTCCTCCAACAAGTTGGAAGGAGAAATTCCGAAAGGAGGGCCTTTTGCAAACTTCACAGCTCAGTCTTTTATGTTGAATAAGGCCCTATGTGGTGCATCTCGATTTCAAGTTCCACAGTGTGCTCGTCACCCGTCAAAAAAAACAATGGTGATCGTAATGAGGTACATTTTACCAATAACTGCATCACTACTAATACTTGTGACTTTAGTATTGGTGTTGGCATTGACAAGGTGCCGAAAAAGAAACATGAGAGTTCCAAATCAAAAAGATTTAGATCCCGTGACAAGACCAAAAAAGTTTTCACACCATGAGCTTCGTCAAGCAACAAGTGGATTTGCAAAGTGTAACTTACTTGGTAAAGGAAGCTTTGGTTCAGTGTATAAAGGCACATTTTTGGATGGTATAGTACTCGCGGTCAAGATTTTTGACTTGCAAACTGAAGGGTCATTAAAGAGTTTTGATGTTGAATGTGAGGTAATGCGTAATGTACGTCACCGAAATCTCATCAAGGTCATTGGCAGTTGTTCAAACCTTGATTTTAAGGCATTGGTGGTTGATTACATGTCTAATGGGAGTCTTGAGAAATGGTTGTATAGCCCTGACTGTTATTTGGATATCCTAAACAGAATGAACATAACCATCGATGTTGGGTTAGCGTTGGAGTATCTTCATCATGGTTATTCGACGCGAATAGTTCATTGCGATATAAAACCAAGCAATGTTTTGCTCGATGAAGATATGGTTGCGCATTTGGGTGATTATGGCATCGCAAAGCTCTTAGGCAGTGAACAATCTCTGACACAAACCAAGACGCTGGCTACGGTTGGGTACATTGCACCAGGTGATTTTTACTAGTTCTGTAAATTAACACTCGGGAAGTGATGCCATCATTCCACTTTTAGCCTCTTACAAATTCCGCCCCCCACCCGCCTTCTCCCCCCCCCCCCCCCCCCCCCCCTTTTTTTTTTTTGAGTTTTCAATTTACACAAGCTTATTTGATGGAACTTTATTTTCTTTCCATAAAACTAACAGTCTTCTATTGATTAATTGTGTTTGTGCATAGAGTATGGATCAGAAGGACATGTATCAACCAAAGGCGATGTATATAGCTATGGTATTATGTTGCTTGAGACATTTACTAGGAAAAAACCCACAGATGAAATGTTTGTCGGGGAAATGAATATAAAGCGATGGGTGAATGATTCATTGCCTTGTGCAGTAATCGAAGTCGTAGATGCCAATATACTGAGGAGAGATGATGAATATTTCAGTGTCAAGGAAAACTGCATCAAGTCCGTCATGGAACTTGCTTTATCCTGTTGCGCGGAGTCGCCAGAAGAAAGGATTGGCGTAAAAGATGTTGTAGCCAGACTCAAAAAGATCAAAGTTGAATTTCTGAGAAATATTCAGGAGCCTAGAAGGTAGCAAAGTTACAGTAATTTGATTTTGGTTTCATCTATTTCCCGTCAAGATCTTTCTATTGTGTTAATTTAGTGGTTCTAGTACCAGCAGCTTGTGCATATGTCCAAAATAAAACGTCCTTGCTAACATCATTTTGATCAGACATCAAAAAACACGAAAACAAATTGTATTTTATTTTATTAAAATGGATGATTTAAGTTTAAAATCATATTTTTCGTCTAAGAAAATATGAGTAGATTGCTTTTGTGAATATTTGTGCATGCTCATAGATTACATGTTTGTGCGAGCTCTCACCTTTAACTATTATCCTCCATTCTCTCTATTAAGCTGTGTACATACATTTTTTGAAAGCATCCCAAGCTACAGAGGCAAAGTTTTGGCTAGCAAATTTCCACAGACAATTCAGAGGAAGAAAGAAGGCGGGGTGGGGAAGGGACTTCAACATATTCTACGGAATATGAGCATGTTTTATGTTAAGTACTGTAGTCCCTTCCAGATGTAGAATTGGGTACAAGTGTGTTACAGAGGCATTTCAAGGTCTGGTCTCCGATCAAGCGCCTCTATTGTTGAATCGTCTCGAAATGCATCAGGACAGATAGCCAAAATCTTTGCCTTCACGCTTCTATCAATTCAAAATCAACAAAAAAAAAAAAAAAAGTATCATCATACTGTATAAAAAATGCGCAATAAAAACTCGTAAGATAAAATCATCAAATGAACCTACATTAAATTTTAGAAATAAACAAGTTGTACTACAACATAATACATAAATCATCCACTGAAGGTTCTAGAACAACAAAGAACAGGTGTTGATGAGGAAAAGGGGCCAGACTAAGCCAAGTTAAATTGACAATCAATCCATTAAAGTGACCGTGCAATTGTGTTCATCCACAGACCTTCGAACACGTTTCATAGAAATTGTACAGACCCACTAAAGATTAATCACTTCCACGAGTATTGGCACCCAAAAGGTTTCTGCCAAACCTTACCTTCAACAAAACATGCAACGGACATGGGATTTCTTTACATTTCTATATGTTCTGCTCCATCAATGAAAACATAGAGGATAGTACACCCCAATCTTCTTGCAAGTGTGCACACAATGGTCTTATAGACATTCATTTTCAAAACAAAAATAATAAGAAAGGTAACTCAAAGATACAAGTAAAGGAGGATATTCATATACATTGTACTCTACTTCTTCATCAAATATCAAGTTATCATCTTACAGATCAATGGTTTGATTTATAGGTATGATACCAATCATAGGACCATTTCTTTTCCCCTTGAATGTTTCCCTTCGAATGCTGGGGATTATGAGGGCTGGAGGTGGTTTCACAGGATGCCATGCATTGAACCCACAAATTATGTCACAAATTTGGGGTTAAAGAAAAATTCCCAATTATAATAAGTCCATACAACAACTCTTTGACAAGTGGTCAGCAATATTTAGAATGACAAATCTATATTACAAGGGAGGACGGTGTGGGGCCTCCAAACATATTTTCACAAGAACGGTCCAGATGGATTCGATCCAACGATGGAGATTAACTCAGAATTTAATTATAGTGCTAATAGTGGGTGGAAGTTGGAAGGACACTTAAAAGGAAAACTTTTGAACTTATTTTTGGAAAACAAATAAACTTTTGAGTCTTTCTTATCCTTGGAACCATAAGAGCTATTAATGAAGGGTTGAATTGCAATATACCAAATTGATCTAAAAAATCTATGATCTAAAAATATTTTTTTTTAAATTTTGGTCTTTATTTTTAGGCTAGATTAGAAATGAAAAAAAATATCAGGATCTAGATTTTCTAAAAATAAAAAAATTTATGATCTATAAATAAAAATGTATGATCTAGAAATGAAAAAATCTACATTAATCACGGATGTCAAAAATCTACACTGACTTAATTACAATGAAGATTTTTTGTCAAAAACAAAGAACAAAAAATCTACCCGATTTATTTTTAGCTTGATTAGAAATGAAAAAATCTACCCTAAAAGTAAATTTTTTTTACCACGATCATTGCTTTTAAAAAACTTGATTAGTCTTGAAAAATAATAAAAAACTTAGAAACTACTCATTTGTGTTAAATTTTATTTTTATTTTCTAGATTCATTCGTCAAGAAAAAATGATTAGTTCCAAAAAATTGACATAAATTTTATTAAAATTTTAAAAAGGGTACACCTTTCACTTCCATAGTTATAGACGTCAACTACATAAATCACGTAACTTTAGAATAAAAAATAAAATAATTCACTTTATAATTTTATGAATTTAATAGTTACTCTATTAAATAAAAATTATGACATGCAAAAAAAGAGAGGTTAAGATACTTAATTTCATACAAATATCTTTAATCAATAGCTAAGTTTAAAAAATAAGTTTAATTTTTAGAAACACTTTGTTAACTTATTTTTGCAAACACCTTTTAATCTTTATTTAGAAAAACATTTTTAATTTTTATCTACTACATCTTTAAAAAAATTATTTTTATTTCAATAATATTTTTATCCTAAATCGGTGAATAATTTAAAAACTAAGTTTGGTTGTGTTTTGAAAAAACATTTTCATTTTTATTTAAATATACGTGATTTTGTACTTTTTCATCTTTAGTTAATTTTTAAAATTTTAATTTGCTTTACTTTCTGTACACATCTATTCTAAATACAGATAAAAAGTAAAACAAATAAGAAATTTCACAAAAAAATCACTTAAAACGAAATTAGAAGTGTAATTCTAATTTTGAACTGCAATTGCACTTGAGTGATTTAATTAAAACTTATAATCTTATGAAAAAGAAAAAAAAGTACACATTTGGATTGCTAGCTTTCGAAAGGTAAAAACGTCAAATTTCCAATTTCAACCATTTCTATCTGTTGTCATCCCTGATAAGGGAGGTAATTATAATTTCAAAAACCATAGGAGAAATATCTGTAATTATCAGAAAAATATTTTACCCTATTTTTATTGTCCATGGTTGTGCTGAAATCTTTTGGCTAGAAATGAGATATGTGGTTCTGACATTTGAGAAACATTTATAATTGCTTTTAAGTGGTAATTTTGACATTTGAAAAACTTTAAACTCTAATTCGTGGTTTTAATTTTTTGGTAGTGCAATAGACATAGGTAATATGCTAGCAATTTGAGTGTATGAATTATTCTGAGTAGTGACTATGGTTCTGTTTTTCCAAAATCCTGTAGTGGTTCTTGACTTTAAAGTTACTTGATTTTTTTCCTAAGTAATCATAACCAATCGAATACAACTGGACCATTCTTGCAAAGTTGACATCATCTACAACCAATATCAGGATCCAACGCAATTTGCCCATGAATTGTTACCAAATTCGCAGGGAGTGCCGTAGGCACGGGTAGTACGCTAGTGCAAAAATATATTGATAACAATACCTCAGCTTCTGAAATATGTAATCAAGATCTGACTTCATTGACCTTAACAGACGGGTGTTTCTCGAAAACTCGCTGGAAACGTCTGCAAAGCAATGTTTTGAGTACTCGTTAAAATGAGAAAGAACAACATTACTGTCCTGCAACCTTCCCAATCTGCAAGTTGGGCATGTAACAATTGTTGCAAAGGAAGAAAAAAAGGGCAAAAAGCGAAGTGTGGAAAAACCAAAAAAAAAGAGAGGAGAAGAATAGCAAACAGATCAATTACCAAACTTAAATTGCAACCCCAAATAAGGAAGTGATGCTAAAAACAATACCGTCAAGCTGTATAAATAATGAAGATACAAAAGCATCCTATATGCTGTAACCAACTGGTATGCTAAGAAAGGGGAAAACAATCAAAGTTGACAATCCCATATGTAAAAGTTGTTTCTGTTTGGGTAACTGATACACATCTAGGATGAAATTAGTAATCACAAAATGCAAGCAAATAATCAACATTCTAACAACTAGTACTTGGAAAGAGGAATGTGTACTTTGCCGCAGATAAAAGGAAACAAAGATGTTTCTCTCTACAGGTTTAGAGGTTGTATTCTCAATTTCCCAAAGTTTCTCAATGCATCAAATGAAAACAAATCCACAACACTGGAGTGTAACCCTTCCGACTTTCCAGTTTGACAATGTTACTTGCACACGATACTTGCTCAAGAAATTGACTAACGTGAGATCCAATATTTGGCCACCCCTTCCATGGTTAAAACAAAGATTGCAGTTTTTTTTTTCCACCACTTAGCTATAAGCTTTGTTAAGCTTCTTTCATTACTAGATAAGATGTTTCTAGAGGCTGTTTGGCGACCTAAAGGACGTATTTGGGAGCCTTTTTTTAGCATTTGTCCATTCCCATTTTTTGATTTTGGTTGTTTGGGATTTCTGCAAAACTCATTCTTCATTTTGGACTTTAGGAGCAAAAACTCAAATTTGCATTTTTATTTTCATTTTCCATTCTACTACTTTTGCAAAATGAATTCTGCACATTTTTTCCAGAAACTCCTCCCAAATTCAAAACTCATTTTGGCCATAATCCAAAAAGCCAAAAATAAAAAGCTAAAAAATAGGCTCCCAAACAGCCCCTAAGAATTTTAGATTTTCCATTAACCCATTTTGGATGTTTGGTCGTCCATTTCAAAATTGCAGTGTTTTTTCCACCACTAATTAGCTATAAGCTTTGTCAAGTTTCTATCATTACTAGATAATATGTTTCTGGAGGCTGTTTGGCTGCCTCAAATAAGCATTTTAGATTTTCCATTAACCCATTTTGGATGTTTGGTCGTCCATTCAAAAACCATTATGGTAAAATGCATTTTAAGCAATAAACTAGAGAATGCATAATCACACAATCACATCCGGAATTACACCCGGAGGATCTTTTTAGAGTCTCTATACAAATTTATACATTACTCTCCTACAAAATCTAGCCCGTGTATTATCATTTAAACGTTTTTTTTTTTATAGATTTTCATTATAATCTAGAAGTTCATAATTTACAATTCGGAATTTCAAAAATAATTATCTCCCAAACATTCCTAGTATTGGTTATTCCCAGGGTCATTCCAAGTGTTGACCAAAATTCAGTTCAAACAAGTTGACCACCATTTTTCCAAATTCAAAAATCAGTCAATTTAGACTCCGTTCAAATAGATGTGGATATTAAGCTCCCAAACTTGATATCGAAATTAGCTATTCCCACTGAATGATAACGTCAAGCCCTATACTCTGAAATCCACATCTATCACTGCCAAAAGAACCTTATGGACCGCCCCCATATCGGTTTCACTCATCGTATCAAATCGTGCCGTTCTAGCGAATCATATGAATACAGCACATATAGGTCTCTCAAACGTGAGCAATCAACTTCAACTCTAATAATCATAGTAACAAGCTTCCATAGGCTAGACAATCAAAAACTCCTCCAAGATATAGATACACACACACACACACACAAACACACACATATATGTATGTATGAGAATGCGCGTATATATATATATATATATATATATATGTATGTATGTATGTATGTATGAGAATGCGCATAGAGGCTCGGCGGGCGTGTCTGTGAGTGTGTGTGTGTGTGTGTGTGTGAGAGAGAGAGAGAGAGAGAGAGAGGGAGAGAGAGAGAGAGAGAGAGCAGGTGTTACATGAGGTGCTGCAACTGTTTGAGAGAATCCAAATCCTCCGCATTGATTAGAGTTTTGAATTCACGGGACAATTTGTCGGAAGCGGCTCCGATCGCATCTTTCTCCGATCGTTCCATTTCTCCCCTGGTGTGCGTCTGCATGTGCGCGTGGGAGAGAGAGAGAGAGAGAGAGAGAGAGAGGAGGGGGTGTTTCGGGGGTTGGATTGGGCTATGATATGTTTGGGCGAATTATGGGCCGACCCCGTGTTCAGTTGGTGTAGAGGGCCCAAATTCGAAAGTAAAACACACACTGGCCTCTTTCAGGGGTTTTACTCACAGGAGGGAGGAGAGAGAACGAGAGGGAGAGGGGGAGAGAGAAGGGAAGATGAACAAGAAGGAGAATAGAGATATTGAAGCTAGCGAAGGGATTCAGAGGGAGGGCGAAGAACTGCATAAGAATAGCAAGAGAAAAGGTAGAGAAGGCCCTTCAGTACTCCTACAGAGACCTCCGCAACAAGAAGCGCGACATGCGCTCCCTCTGGATAGAGCGAATCAACGCCGGCACCCGCTTACACGGCGTACTCTCTCTCCTCCCTCCCTTCCTCTCTCTTTCTGTTCCACTGTGTGAAGTAAACGATTCATTTAGATTTGTCTCTAAACGAACAGCTAAATCTTACAAATCATTTCGAGTTTAGCTTACACATATGTCGGTGTGCGAGGATGCATTCTAATTTGAGTTGAACTCTTTTTTTAAGTTTTTTTGTTTAATTTCGAAGTCGTTGTGTTTGTTTCTTCGTTAGATTTTGAGTAATTATTAAATTTGCTAAAGTAAACATCATGCGTGGAAATAGAGGAAAAAGATTGAAGTCCCAAATTTTAATCATTAGCCAAAATCTTATTTTCCTCTAAAGAATAATGAGCTCAAAGTTTTTGTTTCGGGTGCGAGCTCAAAGCTTTAGTACTTCCTTACTCAGGTTTTGTCTTGTGGTTTATGGATTTTAGCCTCTGGAAGCAATCGATGATACTAATCATTCTTAGTCTTCGCAATTAACTGTTTAGATTACTTCTTAGGACCCCTAAATTACTTCATGCCACATTGTGTCTCTACAAACATCATCCATTTCGAATAATTGCGCACGGATTTTCCTTGTTGTCTAGGTCTTCCTAGTTGATTTTAAGAGTTGTTGCTCTCTTCCCACAGAAGGACTTGGCTTATGATGGCGAGAATGAAAATCTTCATGTACGTCTAGCCCTTGACAGAGCAGAATGTTTGCAAGGATTCATTTACTCAACCCACTTGATTGGGCCACAAAATTTTGCTTGGCTTATTCTTATAGCTATTGTTTTTCTTTAATATGTGAGTTCGGTGTGGGGAGGAGAGTTCTCGATGGCCATTCAAGATTAGGATGAAATTGGTTGAATGGGGCAAGGATGTCTATGTCTGGGTCTTGCATTCATTGGACATTTTCTCTCTTCATTTATTGATACGGTGTCTGTCTTTTTCCTTTTGTATGCTAATAATAGTCATGCTCTATAGGGAAATAGGTTTGGAAGATGTTTGTTCTGTAAAGCAAAGATTGGTCTAAGCAAGCAAGGGTTGAGAGAGGAACAAAATTCAAAGTGAAATGGTAAGGAAGGAGCAAGGACTGAGTAATAATCAATGGGTGGGTTCAGCATTCCGTCATGGAGTCATTATACTTGGTCATGCACTGAGCATGAAACTTCCATGTTCTCTTTGGAAGAAGTGGCAGTTCCAGTTCATTCGTGGATCTGGGGCCTATATTTATTGGATGGTTCTAAGTGCAATAGGGGACCTCAGCCCTTCATTGGCCAAGCAGTATGCAATTGGGTCTTTTGCGTAGAAGATTTTTGTTAGTACATAAAAATTGTTGTACGAGGGCTTTTGGCACCTGATCATCAATTGACATAATTTCAGCTCAAAGCCAAAGAATCTGATGGTGTAATATTATGATATCTATCCCAGTCTCCTAGCTTTGCCACTATGCAAATGCAAGACTTTCTTCCACTGGTAACCTCCTCCTATTCGGTCATCTTAGTCTTTTTTCATGATCGTTCCTCTTGGATCATCTGGCGGAGATGTTCTTTCCCTTGTATCATCGTGTGTAAACCTGCTACAAATTTTGTATCCTCGAACCCTCAACTGTAAGGGTAGGGATGCGGTCAGGTTGCCAAAAACTATTTTAATGCCTTAATTTTGTTTATGAAATGCTATGCGATACCTGGTAAACACCATTAACCCCATATTGTTGAAGAACTATATGAAGAGAATGAATGATTTGATGTGTTCCCATCGGTGTCTTGATATGGAAATTAGAGGAATTTGATGCTTAGATACACACTGGCACCTGCACTCGAGTGTATGTAACGTAGAAGGAAGTAACTTTGTGGATACGATATCTTGTTCCATATTTGTCTACTTTTAAAGCCCTAACTCTAGAACTCTACAACCTGTCGTAAATTTCACAGCTTGAAATACTATATTTGTTGTCATGAGGGGGTGAATGCTGACTTCCATTTGTATTCATTTTTCTACCCCAGGTTAAATATGGCAACTTTATGCATGGTTTGATGGAGGAGAATATCCATCTTAACAGGAAAGTACTGTTGGAGATCTCTATGCATGAACCACACAGCTTCAAGGCCCTCGTCGACATATCCCACAATGCCTTTCCCGGAAACAAGAAGGTGGTTCCCCCACAAAAGATAGGCCTTTCCGTTCTTCTTTATTGGCTATTTGGCTCACATGTTTGTTGAGTTTGTCTCAAAACAGATTTTTCCAAAGTTTGTAACTTTTTCTGCTCTGCTCCGCGACTTGTTTAGTTCAACTTCAACCTACATTTCAATTGTCGACAGCAAAGTTTAAGTGTGGCCCTGCTGCCAAACAAATGAATAGCAATTATGAATGAAAAAAATTGTTAAATGTGTGTGTATATAACCATACATACATACATACACATGTGTGTGCGCTCGTGCAAAAAAGAAATCGCTTGGGGCTTTGTTGCTCTATTGCGTGATGATTCTATCGAAAAATATCGAGATTGTGGTATTTATTTCTCTCAACATTGGGTCTCTCTACCAGGTGTTCTGCTCGTGTTGTTTGTTTTCAAATACCATATATAGTATAGGATAAATAGGTAAAATGTATCATTTCAATCTTGGAACATGTATATCCTAATCAACAGACTGTCATTATTTGTATTAAACCAATAGCGATTCGTACAAGCTAAAATTTTTAAATGAAAATTGGGCCCTAAAAAATTTAATGGTAGGACTTGATTTTTATGTTGACTAAAATTTTCTCTCTTGCTCTATGTCTGTACAACATTATATTTTTTGTCCTACTCTTTAATCTTAAGAACACTGATTTTAAGAATGAGTGATTGTCCTTCTCTGACCGCCTAACCTTTGAGCGAACGGGTAATGCATGTGTTTCATTAATTGAGTAGGGATTCTGTGGTTAGCTTGTGACCTCTAGATGCCGAAGGTGTTCTTGGAGTGCCTAGTAAATTGTACAAGATGGAGATGGTTGGGTTGGTCCATGATTTTTTCTACATTTCACTCAGGATCACAACCTAGCGATTAATTAAAATTATTAACCTGATCCTCATTGTTGTCTTCAACAAAAGCATAGTTTTGAAACCTTCGGTAAATGTCACTAAAGTCAAACCCTCATTGATGCTCTTTGATCCCTAAAATTTACATGTGGACATTTAAGAACGTTGATTTCAAATTAGTCAACTTTCATTGAAAGAAAGAACAGAGCTAGTGGACAAGAGCATGCAAGGCAACACATCCAATACTAATTATCTATGCCTAGAATGCGTTTCTAGATCACTGTTTTAGAAAACTAAACATGCAACAAGGACGGTGATTTGATCCGGGGCTTTCCTTTCATCACTTATTCCACAATGAGGAATGCATCCGCATTAATTGAAGTGAAGTGATGGAAGAACCCCTTGAGTCAAAGGAAGAGTTTCTACATAATTGTTCAAGACACGGTAAGAAGTCAAACAAGTCTTTTGGGACAATGGCACTTGAACCCTCACAATTTCTAAAGTCGACAAATTTTCCTCTTACCATAAATTTCACGTTGTCGATATTGACATGTGGTATGTGACTATCGTTATTCTCGTCTGATTAATCAGTTCTTCAAAAGATCTTTCATACTATAGAGCAAATGATTGGATCAATAAATATGTAATTCTTTGTTTAATGTGAATCAATTGACTAGGTAGTCAAATCGAGTCCGGATACTCTGTCCTACTTCTTTATCTGACTCCTTTGTCCCACTCTTCTATACTTGCCACCTCACTACTGTAAAGACCCGAAAAATTTAAAATTTTTATATTAATGTTCGGTAATAATCTTAATTAATGTGGAGTATATGAAAATTGGTGTTAAAATATGATTTGGGGTCAATGTGATATAAGGTGATAACTTTAGGGGCTTGTGATAGCATGTGTCATACTTGAGGGGTGTAAGTGTAATTTGTGGTGTTGGAATTTGTCCATATCAGACTAAATCCCATTGGTCCAAAACAAAAACCCATTTCCCTCTCTCTCCCTCCCTCACGGTTGAACCCACACCCAAAACCCCATCCGAAATTTTGCTCCAAACCTCGATTCCTTCAAGATCCTACGCATTTCTCTCATCCTTGAGTGATATCCGGTGTTGGTTTGCAACCATTTGCTTGGAGGAGGTGTTCTTGGCCTTTTACACCATTTGGAAGCTAAAGCTTGAAGTTGGAGCTTTGATTCTTGAACCCGGGAGTTGAGGTAGGGATTTCTCACACCTATTACGCGTGTAGAACTTGATTTGATAGTCATTTGATGCTTTGAAGTTGTGTGGAAAAGTCCTAAGTTTAGAGTTGAAATCTGTTAGAATTTGCCTTGTTCAAACCCGATACACCGGTGCCTTGTTTTGGTGGCACCGGTGTCATTTGTTCTCTGTATCTTTGTATCTCAGATTTTGTGCTTTGACACCGGTGCCTTGGTTTTGATACACCGGTGCCTCCCTTGAATTTGCCTTCTGTATCTCAGACTAAGTACTTGACACCGGTGCCTTGGTTTTGTTACACCAGTGCCTCCCTTTGAGTTTGCCCTCTGTATATCAGACTTGGACCTTACACCGGTGCCTTGTTTTGGTGACACCGGTGTCTCCCTTTGAAATTTCCCAGATTCTGGACCTTACACCGGTGCCTTGTTTTGGTGACATCGGTGTCACTTGCTCTCTGCATATTGGTATTTGACTTAGCACCGGTGCCTTGTTTTGGGGCACACCGGTGCCTTCTCCCTTGAAACTTTCCATCATTTTTGGCTATGCTTTGGCACTTGTTTTGGCACATTCTCTTGTCAACATTGGAACTCCGTGAACCCTTAAACTTACTTTTCTCGGACATTAAATGTTGTCCTTTATTTAATGATTTAGATCACGTTAAGCGTTGTATCATGCCATTAATGAGAACAAAGTAAGGGAATCATGTGACACACTTTGATATTGAACTTAATGGATGAAAGTGATGAACTTTATGACTTGTGTGCACATCTTTACGACACGAACGTTATGAGACACATGACATATGTGGACAAGGTACTGGAATGCCTTCGGGAGTGCCAGGAATGTACTGGAATGCCTTCGGGAGTGCCAGGAATGTACTGGAATGCCTCCGGGAGTGCCAGGAATGAACTAGAATGCCTTCTGGAGTGCTAGGAATGTACTAGAATGCCTCCGGGAGTGCCAGGAATGTACTGGAATGCCTTCGGGAGTGCCAGGAATGACACTTTGACGCATAATACGAACAAATTGGTGACACATGACATTTGTGGACTTGGAATTGGATGAATTATGAAACTTTGGTGCAAAATAAAGTTATCCATGCTATCTCTCACGTTATTATTGCTTCCATTTATTCTATCTTTCTGCGTGATGATATAAATGTTCGTGTGACTCATCATATCATGTCATATGCATGTAATATTTGTGTAGAATTTCCTACTGGGCTGTCGAGCTCAACCCTTCTTTCTTTTCAGGTACAACCTTGGAGTGATAGCATGGGATGCTTGACTTGCATGGATCGACATGCATACTTTTGAAAGCTGCATCGGATGATTTACTTAATATCTTTTATTTATCATTTTTGAAAAGATGTAATGCAAATCGTACCATATCTATTTCTATTCGAATGATGTAAACCACTAAACTCCTTTTTTGGCTTTGGAGATGAGGATCTTTGGTCGAAGCGACCACTTTTGTAATGTATTCCAAACTTATTTTGATTTACTCTATTATCAATGTACTTTTTGAGAAATTTGGTTAGATTGTGAGTCTTTATTAATGGTAAATATATTATTTAATTATGTTAAAAATTGAGGGCGTGACAACTTGGTATCAGAGCACTAGATTAGGATACCTAGAGACCGTGGGGAGACTTTTAGTCTCATTGGGTTCAAAACTCGTTGCATTTGAACATGACTTGTGTGTGCTTGTGTGCATAACATGCATTGGCATTGCGTACCATGTTAGTATGATGATATGTGGATGTTGACCCTTCTGTTAGGGATTCCTGTTAGATATTGGCCTTATCATGGCAATAGTTGTTTGATATTTGTAGTATTATTTTTATTGTTGTAGAATTATGCCTCCGCGACGTGGGGTGAGGTTGGGTGGACCTCGAGGCCGAGGCCGAGGCCGTTACCGTGAGATACCGTTGGAAGATGTTGTGAGTCAACAGAGAGATGTTCCGCAGGCAGAGCAAGTTCACGAGGAGGTGGAACAGGACGTTGAACCGCCGGCTGCTCCGAGCGCGTTCACAAGAGAGTTTGTGGCGGCGTTAGCCGAGGCAAATAGACTGAATCAGGCTGCTAGTGTCCATCCAAGAGATCGAGCAATTGATGCAATGAGAGAGTTTCGCCGTCTTAATCCTCCTCAATTCAGCGGAGAGGGTGATGACTTTCTCGCGGCTAGTCATTGGCTTTCCGAGATTCGTATACTATTCAAGGCTTTGAGAATAGTGGAGGATGACCTTCGGGTCTCTATTGTCGCATGTCAATTGGTGGGGGAAGCAAACGAATGGTGGGAATCTATCCTTGAAGTAAGGAAGGATGCGCGAAGGGCCGCTAGACATGTGGCAAGAGTTGATGAGCCAGATGTTGACGACATGACTTGGGCTGAATTTGAGGTTCTTTTTGAGAACCGATATTTTTCAGAATCCTATCGCGAGCAATTGCGTATCCAGTTTGAGAGGCTAGAGCAAGGAAATATGACGGTGTCCGAGTATGCTGCGAAATTTCAGAACTTGTGCTGTTTTGCACCAGAGTTAGTGAGTTCGGAAGATCGCAAATGCCGTCGATTTGAGAGGGGTCTTCACTCTTCTGCGAGGAGGCTTGTCGTGAGCCAGCACAAGATGAATTTTGAAGAGATTATTGAGTGTGCTAGGAGTGTGGAGTTGCCTAGAGAGGCACAACCAGGTTCTAGAGTTTGGGAACCGAGACAGTCAGGTGTTGTGCAAAATTCGTCATCTTCAGGGAGCTCCGGGAGTCAGGGGCGCAAGCGACAGAGAGATCAATTTCAATCTCCACAGAGCCACTCTAATCTTAGGCCACCTACTTTCTCCGATTCTAGAAGTAACACTTCGAGACCACCTGTTGTGTGTCATCGGTGCAACCAACCAGGCTATGTTCGTAATCACTGTACGATGCAGCCGAGGGCTTGTTACTCTTGTGGCCAACTGGGTCATGTGGCTAGAAATTGTCCCCAGGGGACGGGTGCACGTAGTGAAGCAGGCTCCGTTCTGCAGCCAGGACAGGGCCGTAGGCAACAACAACAGCAATTTAGGGGTACCCAGAGGCAGCATCAGCCCCACTTCCGTCAAACTACTTCAGTTCAGGGTTCTCATGTTGGTAGGGGTGTGAGTTCGTCGGCACCTACGTCGGGTTCAAGACAACGAGGTGGCTATGCGCAGGCTCAGCATACCCAAGGAAAAGTTTTCAATGTCATGCCTACTGCTGCACCTTCTTCCTCACAGACTCCAGAGGCATCAGTTGTGAGGGGTACATTCCTATTGTTTAACTCTTTTGCTCGAGTTTTATTTGATTCTGGAGCATCGCATTCTTTCATTGCTGCTTCATTTGTGTGTGCCTTGGAATTAGAGACAGACAGTCTTGAGTCACCTTTGTTCGTCGAGACTCCTCTTGGAGGTAGATCTTCACTTCGTCGTATTTGTAGAGCTTGTGAGCTTGTCATCCTTGACCGTCGTTTCATCTTTGACTTCATCGTTTTGGACATGTCGGGATTTGATGTTATTGTGGGTATGGATTGGTTATCTACTTTTATCTACTTGAGTTTCTTGGAGAACGTTGAGAACCATTGGAGCCTTATTTGCGGGGATCTTGAGAGCGAGAGTCTATTTATGCTTTGTTGGCGAGCTTGACTTTGGATGAGGATGTGTCCGCACGTGAAGAGTTACCTTTAGTGGTCCGTGATTTTCCGGACGTATTTCCAGCTGAGTTGCCTGGTTTACCTCCTGAGAGAGAGGTTGAGTTTTTGATTGATTTACTTCCCGGTACCGCTCCGATTTCGATGCCACCTTATCGTTTTGCACCAGCCGAATTGAAGGAGTTAAAGACGCAGTTACAGGAGTTGCAAGATTTGGGATTTATTCGCCCTAGTACATCGCCGTGGGGAGCGCCAGCCTTGTTTGCGCAGAAGAAGGATGGATCATTGAGATTGTGCATCGATTATCGTAAGCTTAATCGTGTTACTGTGAAGAACAAGTATCCGATGCCGAGGGTTGACGATTTGTTTGACCAACTTCGAGGTGCGACGTGCTTTTCAAAAATCGACTTGAGATCAGGCTATCATCAGTTGAGGGTTCGGAAGGAAGACATTGCCAAAACTGGTTTTCGTACGCGCTATGGACACTACGAGTTTGTGGTTATGCCTTTTGGGTTGACGAACGCACCAGCTACATTCATGGACCTCATGAATCGTATTTTTCGTAAGTACCTTGATCGGTTTGTGGTGGTTTTTGTGGATGACATTTTGGTTTACTCGCCTACGGAGGAAGAGCACCAGTCTCACCTTACCGTTGTACTAGAGCTTTTGAGGGAGCATTGTCTTTATGCCAAGCTCAATAAGTGTGAGTTTTGGTTATCCGAAGTGAAGTTTTTGGGACACGTCGTGTCACAGAGTGGTGTATCTGTTGATCCAGGAAAGGTGGAATCTGTTATGAGTTGGCCGCGACCGAAGAGTGTTTTCGATAGCCGCAGTTTCTTGGGGTTAGTCGGGTACTATCGTCATTTTGTCCTAGACTTCTCTCGTTTGGCAGCTCCGATGACGCGGTTGACACGCAAGGGGACGCGTTTTGTATGGGATGATGCTTGTGAGGTTGCTTTTCAGGAGTTGAAGAAGCGTTTGACTAGCGCGCCAGTTTTGATTGTTCCGGAACGGGGAGTTGGTTACTCAGTTTATTGTGATGCCTCAAGAGAAGGACTTGGATGTGTTTTGATGCAGATGGGACGGGTAGTAGCATATGGATCGCGACAGTTGAAGGTTCATGAAAGAAATTATCCTACGCACGACTTAGAGCAATTGCAGCCGTTGTTTTTGCCTTGAAGATCTGGCAGCATTACCTATACGGTGAGAAGTTTGAGGTATTTTCGGACCACAAGAGCTTGAAGTACTTGTTCTCTCAGAAAGAGTTGAATTTGAGACAACGCCGTTGGATGGAGCATATTGAAGATTATGATTTTGAGTTGCAATATCACCCGGGAAAGGCTAACGTAGTGGCGGATGCTTTGAGTAGAAAACCGACGCATCTAGCTAGTTTGGCGATCTATGAGTGGAAAACGATTCAAGATTTGGGGCCTTATGCAATGTGTTTTGAGGAAGCCCAGGAGGGACTGACCTTGTGCAATTTGACAGTGCATTCAACTTTATCGACTCGTGTTGGTGATGCCCAACAGCACGATGAGGAAACGAACGAGTTACGTAAGAAGTTCTTCAGTGGCAATGCACGAGATGGATGGATGATTCACGCCGACCGAAGTTTACGCTATAGAGGGAAGTTATTTGTACCTATTTCGTGTCGGGAAGAGATTTTACGAGAGTTTCATCACTCTCCTTTGGCCGTTCATCCAGGGGGAACGAAGATGTACCATGACCTGCGTAGACAGTTTTGGTGGTCCGGAATGAAACGGGACGTGGTGAATTTTGTGGCGAGGTGTCTTACATGTTAGCAAGTGAAGGCCGAGCATCAACGACCCGCTGGCGAGTTGCAACCTTTACCTGTAGCTGAATGGAAATGGGAGAATGTTACGATGGACTTTGTGTCGGGTCTACCGAAATCGCCGAGGGGACATGAGGCCATTTGGGTGATTGTTGATCGTTTGACGAAGACTGCCCATTTCTTACCTATTCAGGTGACCGATTCAGTGGAGAAACTTAGTCGCTTGTATATTCGGGAGATCATTCTTCTTCAAGGGATTCCAGTATCCATTGTATCAGATATAGATCCGCGGTTTACTGCTCGTTTTTGGCAGAGTTTGCAAGCAGCGCTTGGCACGAACTTGTTATTTAGCACTGCATATCACCCTCAGACAGATGGACAATCCGAACGGACAATTCAGATTTTGGAGGATATGCTACGGGCTTGTGTTTTGGATTTTCGTAGTGGTTGGGAGGACCACTTGCCGCTTGTCGAGTTCGCATACAACAATAGTTATCAATCCAGTATCGAGATGGCACCTTATGAGGCCCTGTATGGGAGACCGTGTAGATCACTCGTGTAGTCGGACCGGATTTGGTTGGAGAGACCACCGAGAGTATGAGAACGATTCGCCAACGACTTTTGGCAGCACAAGAGGAGACAACCAAATAGATCAAGTTGATTCGTCAGAGGTTGCTTACCGCGCAGAGTAGACAAAAGAGTTATGCTGATCGTCGTCGTCGCCCTTTTTCATTCGAGTTGGGAGATCATGTGTTTTTGAAAGTATCACCGCGACGGGGTTTGTCACGTTTTGGGAGGAAAGGTAAGCTTTCACCACGATATATTGGGCCATTTGATGTTATTGAGAAGATCGGAGAAGTTACATACCGTTTGGCCTTATCGCCAAGATTGTCGGGTGTACACGATGTTTTTCACGTTTCGATGTTGAGAAAGTATGAACCGGATCCGTCGCACGTGCTTGAGTGGTCCGAACTTGAGTTGGAAGCCGATGCTTCGTATGGGGAGGAACCGATACGTGTCCTTGATTCACGCGAGCAAGTATTACGAGGCAAGACGATACCGTTAGTGCGAGTGTTGTGGAGTAACCAAGGCAAGCAAGAATCGACTTGGGAACGAGAAGATGAAGTTAGGGAGAAATACCCTCACTTGTTTACTACTTGATTGTGTAATTTGTTGGAACTTGATTGTTGTGGACTTGATAGTCACTACATTGTGATATTTGACTTGGCATTGTTGATGCATGTGACGTGTTATTGTGCTTAGCTAATTTCATGGACTTGTTGAGTCATGATTGGTGGTATTTTATTTTGGCATTGTTGATGCATAACTCGTGTTATTATGTTTATAATTTCGAGGACGAAATTTCTTTAAGGAGGGAAGGATGTAAAGACCGGAAAATTTAAAATTTTTATATTAATGTTCGGTAATAATCTTAATTAATGTGGAGTATATGAAAATTGGTGTTAAAACATGATTTGGGTCAATGTGATATAAGATGATAACTTTAGGGGCTTGTGGTAGCATGTGTCATACTTGAGGGGTGTAAGTGTAATTTGTGGTGTTGGAATTTGTCCATATCAGACTAAATCCCATTGGTCCAAAACAAAAACCCATTTTCCTCTCCCTCCCTCCCTCACGGTTGAACCCTCACCCAAAACCCCATCCGAAATTTTGCTCCAAACCTCGATTCCTTCAAGATCCTACGCATTTCTCTCATCCTTGAGTGATATCCGGTGTTGGTTTGCAACCATTTGCTTGGAGGAGGTATTCTTGGCCTTTTGCACCATTTGGAAGCTAAAACTTGAAGTTGGAGCTTTGATTCTTAAACCCGGGAGTTGAGGTAGGGATTTCTCACACCTATTACGCGTGTAGAACTTGATTTGATAGTCATTTGATGCTTTGAAGTTGTGTGGAAAAGTCCTAAGTTTAGAGTTGAAATCTGTTAGAATTTGCCTTGTTCGTACCCGATACACCGGTGTCTTGTTTTGGTGGCACCGGTGTCATTTGTTCTCTGTATCTCTGTATCTCAGATTTTGTGCTTTGACACCGGTGCCTTGGTTTTGATACACCGGTGTCTCCCTTGAATTTGCCTTCTGTATCTCAGACTAAGTACTTGACACCGGTGCCTTGGTTTTGTTACACCGGTGCCTCCCTTTGAGTTTGCCCTCTGTATATCAGACTTGGACCTTACACCGGTGCCTTGTTTTGGTGACACCGGTGTCACTTGCTCTCTGCATATTGGTATTTGACTTAGCACCGGTGCCTTGTTTTGGGGCACACCGGTGCCTTCTCCCTTGAAACTTTCCATCGTTTTTTGCTATGCTTTGGCACTTGTTTTGGCGCATTCTCTTGTCAACATTGGAACTCCGTGAACCCTTAAACTTACTTTTCTCGGACATTAAATGTTGTCCTTTATTTAATGATTTAGATCACGTTAAGTGTTGTATCATGCCATTAATGAGAACAAAGTAAGGGAATCATGTGACACACTTTGATATTGAACTTAATGGATGAAAGTGATGAACTTTATGACTTGTGTGCACATCTTTACGACACGAACGTTATGAGACACATGACATATGTGGACAAGGTACTGGAATGCCTTCGGGAGTGCCAGGAATGTACTGGAATGCCTTCGGGAGTGCCAGGAATGTACTGGAATGCCTCCGGGAGTGCCAGGAATGTACTAGAATGCCTTCTGAAGTGCTAGGAATGTACTAGAATGCCTCCGGGAGTGTCAGGAATGTACTGGAATGCCTTCGGGAGTGCCAGGAATAACACTTTGACGCATAATACGGATAAATTGGTGACGCATGACATTTGTGGACTTGGAATTGGATGAATTAAGAAACTTTGGTGCACAATAAAGTTATCCATGCTATCTCTCACGTTATTATTGCTTCCATTTATTCTATTTTTCTGCGTGATGATATAAATGTTCGTGTGACTCATCATATCATGTCATATGCATGTAATATTTGTGTAGAATTTCCTACTGGGCTGTCGAGCTCAATCCTTCTTTCTTTTCAGGTGCAACCCTGGAGTGATAGCATGAGATGCTTGACTTGCATGGATCGACATGCATACTTTTGAAAGCTGCATCGGATGATTTACTTAATATCTTTTATTTATCATTTTTGAAAAGATGTAATGTAAATCGTACCTTATCTATTTCTATTCGAATGATGTAAACCACTAAACTCCTTTTTTGGCTTTGGAGATGAGGATCTTTGGTCGAAGCGACCACTTTTGTAATGTATTCCAAACTTATTTTGATTTACTCTATTATCAATGTACTTTTTGAGAAATTTGGTGAGATTGTGAGTCTTTATTAATGGTAAATATATTATTTAATTATGTTAAAAATTGAGGGCGTGACAACTACAATTCCAAATCCATCAGAAACTCTTTTTAACTCTAGTTACTAACAAAATCTTTATATTTTCAAAATAAGAAAATTACAATTGTGATAAAAAAAAAATTCAAAACCCATCATTCTCCAAAATCACCACCAACTATTGACCGAACTATACAAATTAAATAAACCGAACTGTACAAATTATTTGAGTTTTTGGCTATGTTATGCCTTTTTAAGTCAGTGTGTTTAAATATGATCTTCCAATCAGTGATGACTTATTTGTGTTACTGCAGTGGATAATCTAGACCTCCAACAAAGGTCAATAGTTTTATTTTTATTGCAAATTATAGAATTAATAGGATGAATATTAGGTGAGATGTCTTCAGATGGATAGTTATAACTGACATATTTTTTTACAAAGAAACAAGAAAGGGGGTGTTCATTGAATTTTGATAATTATCACTCCCGAGAGAGAAAAAGAGAGGTTTCTTTATTTTTATATATTCTACAGGAATATTTTTTTACTTTTGGTCCAGCAAAGGTCAATAGTTGGTGGTGATTTTGGAGAGTGGTGGGTTTTGGAATTTGTTTTACCACAATGGCAATTTTCTTATTTTGGAAATATAAAGATTTTGTTAGTAACCAGAGTTAAAAATTAGAATTATGATGAATTTAGAGTTGTAGTAAGGTGGCGAGCATAAAAGGGTGGGATAGAGAAGTAGGACAGAGGATCCTGACTCAGTCAAACCGACTCTAATTACAAATCGAAACTTTAATCCCAAAACTCAAACACCAATCGCAATGAAAAAGACCATATGGCTACAATGAAAATGATACTGAGCAGGTTGTGACCACATTCCTAGAACGCTGAGATTGGTGATGGGCCAAACAGACTAGTGGCAGATTGACCCATGGGTCATATAGTTGAAGCTAATCATTGTTCTGATTAAGACCCATTTAGATTAATGGGCCCTAGTAATTTTCGGTCTAATTCCTTCGTTTACACATCCAAATCAACAAATTTGCCGTTTTAAAAATGATTGGCGTTCCTTATAACTTTTAGTAGGAAATTCCATTTTAGCTGTTGTCTGTTTTGACAACCTTATATTTCGTTCTAGTATTTGATTTCCTAATCAAATCAGAATTTTTTATTGTTAGTTATTTTTCTAATTTCTTTTATTTAGGTTAGGTTAGATTAGCAAGTCTAAATCTTTTATTATTTCATTTCCTAATTGATATAGGGTTCTACGTCTCTATAAATTATTTTGTAAGCCTAAGGGCTAAATAGTTGTTAATTGATTAATAAAAGTTGAGTGTTTTAATTAATTTGTTTGTTCAAGGGGAGAATATCTCTAGTTCAAATAAAGTTTAGAATTGTCTTCTTGTTACACTCATTAAAACATGATACGCTTCGCTGCATCAGAAAAATACTGTGATAAGTAATTCTACTACAAACCACTACAAAAATATTTAGATTTAGTAGCGGTCTAAATCATCACAAATGATCCTGAAAAGCAATGCTATAGACACGAGAAGGCTATATCAATAGTTGGAAAAATATTGGCTAAAGAGTCGCTAGATGACCATCACTGTAGGGTTACAAGTCCTTTTTTACTGACAATTTATTTAGCAATGGTTGTACACTGTTGGTATAAAATACAACTGTTAAATAAAAAACCAGACTTTTCTAGGAACACTTACGAAAGCATCGCTGCTATAAGCCAAATTGACCCAATTATTATTGATACTTTATTATTAATACCCATTTCTATCCAGCTGCTCTCACAACTAGATCACCCCAGTAGGCCCAAGACAGTACAGGATGACAATTGAATAAACAAAAGAGCCAAATCAAAAGGGCAAATCTTGACATAAAGATCATACATACAAAGATATAGGTGAACGAAACAATTTGTTTTGCACATTATGACTCCCTTGACATTAGCATGAGAATTACTTCAATTTTTTTATCAATACATCTTCAAGCTTCCAGCGAAAAAAAAAATACATCTTCAAGCAGACAAAAATAATTCCCGCTACCGTACAAAATTAGTAAACTAATAACAAGGAATTAGCAACATGATTCAGACACTACCATTACCATAGCACTCAGGCAGGTCGAGATTAGGCACATCCTCAAGCAATGACTAGCTGTTGTATACATGTTGTATGGAATACGGACGATCAAGAATAGTAACTTCTAGATGTTTTATCTTGTAATCCTTCAAAAAATAAGGAAAAACAAGATATAAAATAATAAGATGGACAGATGGAGAAGCCACTGTAGCTATGAAGCACGGATACTCCGAAACTAGTCACGTATGCGTATCGGATACTTCTCGGATACCTATACTCACCCGATACACCTTGATACGTATCGGATACGCCAAATAAGTATCCAACATTAAAATTAAATCATTTTAATTTCGGATACTTTTCGGATACTCGGTGGATACTTCTAGGATACGGCCGGATACTTTAAGGATACAACAAGAGATGCATTTAATTTGCTTGAGGGTACCGGTATACTTGAAGTTACTAATCTTTTCCTTGATGAGCCGGATATAGAAGTCGTGATATTCTCTAACGAAGGCTAAGGGGATGCAATTGAATATCGAAGTTGATATGGATAAAAATTAGTAGGAATTATCAATTCTTGGTTTAAACTTTAGTCGCTTTCTTTCTATTTTGAATGACTTTTGAACATTAACTTGTGCTAAATAATTGGTATAATGTTATTAGCAATTCAATTACTCTTCTAGTTCTTTTGGCTTCTTTTTATGCATATTACACAATTGATAATTATAAAAAAAAAATTAATTTTTATAGCCGTATCCCCAACATATCCGTATCCTATTTTTTTAGATTTTACCGTATCGCCGTATCCGTATTGGTATCCATGCTTCCTAGCACTGTAGTAATTGTTCGATACCAGGCTCAACAAGAAAGGAGGTCAGATATCTTGAAAAAAATACATCACAAGTCACCAGACAATATGAACTTAAGCCACCTGAATAGGACTGGTCCAAGATACGATCTGCCAAAAACTATTTTAGCACCAATGCAAGGGGTGTAGCAGAAGGGAATAGGTCAATCAGCTCTTTAACCTGTGTACAAAATTTCATCTCAAAGTCCTCTACAGTTTGTTTTTTGGTATGGTTATTGTTAATTTTATGGATATCTCACCCCCCAGTTTTCTATAATCTGTAACGGTGTATTTTGGTTTTCGTTGAGCCTAGGTTGGCCTCTTGCCAACACCGTGGCATCTTCCTAGTAAACTGGTTTTGTTATATCAATCATAAAATGTTCAGATATTGTGGAGTAAAGTTAAAGTTGTACAACATAGAAAGAATCACGTTTTGTCTGAACTTTCAGTTGTGAAGTTATTGGCAACAAAATTGCTGCATTTTCAATCGAGAAAATATCAATGTTAGCTTTAAGATAATAAAATCGATGCAGAAGATTTACAAATGATTAGAGAGTGCAATCTTAACAAACTATTACAGGATGCCAGTATGAAAAACCACAAGCATTGAAAATAAAAATAAAAAAATAAGACAGAAAAACAATTAACATTCAGTTGCAAGTCTTGTTAGTTGATCCAAGAAGGCAAGCTCCCAGACAACTCGTATGACAAATGTCTATAGACAATTACATAGTGGAAATGCTCATTTTTCACTTAGTATTCCAAAACCTATATAATTGATAACTTGTTAATCTTAAACCTGGGCACTGCAGTCTTGCATTTAATCCACAGCCTTACATACTACAATGATTACATGAATCATTATCCACCAGTATCCAAAACCACTTATTCTGAGACAAATATTCCTCTTAGTTGCCATGCACTCCGATTTAGCTGAAAGTAATCTTACATCTAAGTATTGTGCAACACCACACAGGATTAGAGGAAGACTAGGGTAAGAGATAGAAGCAACTAGACTCTCTCTCACTCACCATGATCAGAGAAACTCCATTCAGGCAAAGCATAAAAAATTAAGGCAACATGTAATATCAAAGTGAAAAATAGTACGATAAGGGCTGTAGATTTCCATTTTTGCTTTCGAAAAACTCACCACCAGATAGCTAGAGAGAGTACCAGATTTGCCATCTTGATGAGGCCTTCGATCTTGGAATCGTTCTTGATGTTGATGCGGTGGTACTGGAAGCGATCGGTCCAGGAATTGTTCTTGTTGCTGTATACGTCAACGGCCAAGACCTTGTGTA
Organism: Arctostaphylos glauca; assembly: GCA_019985065.2. Classification (NCBI taxonomy): domain Eukaryota; kingdom Viridiplantae; phylum Streptophyta; class Magnoliopsida; order Ericales; family Ericaceae; genus Arctostaphylos; species Arctostaphylos glauca. Next base: position 23,977,790 of record JAHSPW020000001.1, on the reverse strand, counting down.
GTGTATCCGCCATCAATTTCTCGCACAGGTGCAACCCTATGAACCCTACCGCCCCTATCAATTGGCCATAAAACCCGAAAACTACTCGAGAAATTCGCCACATTCAACATAAGATTAAGAAAAGGTAGCTCAGATCTAGTATACTCTACAAAAGTAATCAGATCAGGCAGAAGAAATGACTAACCCTATGAAATGCTTGTCTGAATTGTGATTGCAAAGAGTGCTTTCTCTCTCTAAACAACCTCCAATACCCCTCACCAGAGTAGACTTGCACTCTCCACTAACCCTAGTAATCCACGCCACGGGTGTTGGGGAGCTTGTTTCCGAAGATCGGGCCTCATGAGGATCTCGTGAGGATGTTGAATTATGTTCAGGTCCAATTCCTCTTTGTTGACTATGTAAATAGTAGGCATATAATTAGGAGCCTATTTAGGGATTCAGTTAGAGATAAATTAGAGATTCACTCTGTACATTGTTCTATATATATTGTGCCTCCTCTTAGGAGAAGAATACACAGAAAATATATTCCTCGACATGGTATCAGAGCGAGTTTCAAAACCCTAATCTGACTTGATCGAATATCTCGTACTCGATCTTTCTTTCTCGGTCTACCTCGTTCGCCATCATCAGAAATACCAAATCCTAACTCAGAACAGTATAAACCCTAACCCAGATCTCAGCCGCTGTTCGCCACCCACTTGCCGACCCTCGCCACCCACTCGCCGACCCTCGCCGCCCATCCGCGGATCTTTTCAATCGCCGGAGCTCCGTTTTTTGCGCTTCCCGACCATTGACGCCTCAGATCTACGACCTGGTCACCTGATCTCCACCTACCGACCATCAGCCGCCCTCGCCGGAGCTTGCTATACCCGCCGGATTTCTTCCAGAATATCGGGACTTTGTTTTTTCATGACTCTTCTCCCTGTTCTGTCCACGTCAGCACAGATCCGCTGGTCTGGATATTAGTAAAACAACAACAATACAGGGAGGAGTTTCGGGTTGCTAAATTCCTCTCCGGCCTCAAACCCGACCTAGCTCATTTGAGTTCTCAGATCTTGTCCGGTAAAGATATTCCTACAGTTGGAGAGACCTTTGCTCGTATTCGCCGCGCTGCCACCCACTCTTCTATCCCGGAGAATCCTCCTCAGTCCGCTCTTGCTGCTCCCACTGAGCGTTATATTCCCCCCTTTGGCGATTCTGGGAATCATATGTCTGGCCGACATCATAATAGTTCCTCAACTCGTGGTGGTCGCCGGGGAGGGCGAGGCGGCCGCGGCTCTAAGAGATGTACTCATTGTCATCAGACTAACCACACGGTTGAGTTCTGTTGGTGACTTCACGGCAAGCCTGCTTGGGCTAATCAGGCTGCATCTGCAGGGGAACCATCTGAACCTGTCACTTCAGATAGCATCACTATCTCTAAATCTGAGTATGATTCAATAGTCCACCGAGCCCCTGCATCCTCTTCTTCTACTGCTACCCTTGTTGCATCAGGTAACACATGTCTCTATTCTGCCTCTCATGCACTTGGATTTTAGATTCTGGTGCTTCTGATCACATGACAGGTAATATATCTCTTTTATCTAATATCTCTTATCTATCTACCCCATCATATGTTACTATTGCCAATGGTACTAAAACTCGAGTTCACGGCCTTGGCACTTACTGCGCCTCTGGTCTCACTTTTTCTTATGTTTTATACTTACCCCAATTTTCGTTTAACTTATTGTCCATTCACAAACTCACCCAAGCCTTCAATTGTTCGGTAACCTTTTATCCCTCTTATTGTGACTTTCAGGATCTAATGATGAAGAGGAGGATTGGTGGGGGATATGAGAAGAATGGCTTGTACTACCTCCAGCCGACCGGCTCCTTCCAGTCATCTGCTCTTCATTCCACCACTACACCATACCAGTGGCATTGCCGTCTTGGACATCCGTCATCCGCCAATCTCCGCCAATTAGTCCCATCTTTACCTACAGTGTCTACTTTTAATTGTGATACTTGTGAACTTAGTAAACATCGTAGAGTTTCTTTTCCTTCACGCACTGAACTATCTAGTTTGGAACCTTTTGCTCTTATTCATTCTGATATTTGGGGACCGTCTCGAACTACTGGTTTATGTGGTGCTCGATATTTTGTCACGTTTATTGATCATTTCTCTCGGTTGACTTGGGTATATGTGCTTAGAGATCGCTCTCAATTATTTACCGTCTTTCAGTCTTTTTATGCTGAAGTCACCAATCAATTTAATGTCAGATTACTTGTTCTCCGTAGTGATAATGCCCAGGAATACACCTTTAAACCCTTTACACAATTCCTTGATTCTCGTGGCATCATTCATCAAACCTCATGTGTCACTACTCCTCAACAAAATGGGGTTGCTGAACGCAAGAATGGCCCCATTATTGCTATTGCTCGGGCTCTTATGCTACACATGCATGTTCCTAAAACTTTCTGGGGGGATGTTGTTCTTACTGTCAGTTTTCTCTTAAACCGCACGCCATCTCGGGTTTTGCACGGCAAATCTCATTTCCAGGTTATGTTCCCTGGAATTGAACCATTTCCTCTCCCTCCTCGACTGTTTGGGTGTATTTCATTTGTCCATAATTTACAACCCGATCGTGATAAATTGGATCCCCATTCTCATAAGTGTATCTTCCTTGGCTACTCTCGTACTAAAAAAGGCTACCGGTGCTATAGTCCTTCGTTACACAAGCACTTTGTTAGTGCTGATGTCACGTTCTTTGAAGATCTGCCCTACTATTCCGCAGCAGGCCATAACTTACAGGATCCACTTCTCTCCAGACCCGGTCACCCCGTTGATGATCCTGAAACTACTGTTTCCGGTGTTCCTGCACTCCCTCCAGCTCACCCGCTAGTTACTCGGGTCTATGTTCGGCGCCAACACCATCCACCTATGCCAATCTCTCCTGAGGCCACTTCTCATTCTCCCCCGTCGTCTTCCTCACCGTCTGCAGATCCACCGTCACAGGACCCCACTCTTGATCTTCCCATCGCTATCCGCAAAGGTACGCGTACGTGCACTTCTCACCCTCTTTCTCACTTCGTCTCTTGTGACCATTTATCTCCTTCGTTCCGCGCTTTTTCTGTGTCTTTTTCCTCAGTTGTTGTTCCCAAGTCTTACCAGGATGCTCTTTCTCATCCTGGATGGTACTTTGCCATGCAAGAAGAGATGCGTGCTTTGGACATGAATCATACGTGGACTCTTGTGCCCCCGCCTTCTGGGGCTCATATTGTTGGTTGCCGTTGGGTTTTCACCGTCAAACACAATCCTGATGGCACTGTTGAGCGTCTCAAAGCTCGCCTTGTGGCCAAAGGTTTCACTCAAACCTATGGCCTTGATTACACCGAGACATTTTCCCCTATTGCCAAACTCAACTTCATTCGCATTATTATTTCGCTTACGGCCAATCTTGCTTGGCCCCTTCATCAGCTTGATGTTAAAAATGCCTTTTTACATGGGGATTTATCTGAAACTGTTTATATGGCTCAACCACCCGGTTTTGAGTCCAAGGGGGAGTCTGTGTGTCATCTTCACAAATCTATCTATGGACTCAAACAGTCTCCCAGAGCTTGGTTTGATAAATTTAGCAATACGGTTATCTCTCATGGTATGACTCGCAGTTAGGTTGATCATTCTGTCTTTTTCAACCGCACCAACAAAGGCATTGTGATTCTAGTTGTATATGTGGATGATATTGTAATTACTGGAAGTGATAGTCATGCAATCTAGACTTTGATCAGTCATCTTTGTTCTAGTTTTCTCACCAAAGATCTGGGTAAACTCCGGTACTTTCTTGGAATTGAAGTTGCGCGATCTAAAGCAGGTATCAGTCTATCCCAGAGGAAGTACACTCTTGATCTTCTAAAAGACACAGGGTACCTTGGTTCTAAACCTGTTGCCACTCCTATGGAAACTAATCTCAAACTAATGCCTGATGATGGTGAATTAATTAACGACCCAGAGATGTATCGGAGGTTAGTGGGTAAACTCATTTATCTTACTATTACTCGGCCAGATATATCTTATGCAGTCAGCATTGTTAGTCAGTTTATGACTCATCCTCGAGCTCCTCACATGGAAGCAGTCATTCGTATATTAAAATATCTCAAAAATGCTCCTGGTCGAGGGCTTCTGTATAAATCCTCTGGACACCTCCGGATTGAAGGATACACTGACGCTGACTGGGCAGGATCCCCTGCAGACCGTCGTTCAACCACCAGCTATTGCACCTTTATAGGGGCAATCTTGTAACATGGAAAAGTAAGAGGCAATCAGTCGTGGCACGTTCAAGTGCTGAGGCAAAATATCGAGCAATGGCTCATACCGCTTGTGAGTTGACCTGGTTACGCACACTACTTCAAGAATTTGGATTTCCAGTTCATGATCCGACTCCGCTCTACTGTGATAATCAGGCTGCTATTCATATAGCTAATAATCCAGTGTTTCATGAGCGAACCAAACATATCGAGGTTGACTGTCATTTTGTTCGAACGAAAGTGGAGTCAAAGGAAATTACAACTCCCTTTGTTCCTTCTGGTTCTCAACTCACGGATATTGTCACAAGCTGGGTGTTTATGAAATCACCAAAGCTCTTCCCAAAGTCGCCATTGATTCTATTTGTCACAAGCTGGGTGTTTATGATATATACTCTCCAGCTTGAGGGGGAGTGTTGACTATGTAAATAGTAGGCATATAATTAGGAGCCTATTTAGAGATTCAGTTAGAGATAAATTAGGGATAATAGAGCCTATTTAGGGATTCAGTTAGAGATAAATTAGGGATTCACTCTGTACATTGTTCTATATATATTGTGCCTCCTCTTAGGAGAAGAATACACAGAAAATATATTCCTCGACACTCTTCAACGTTATTTAAATTATTAAATTATTGTATGGTAAAAAAAAACTAAAGCTTTTGTTTAAAAATAATTTTGGTGGTTATCCCAACAGTTTATTATGAGCCGTGGCTAAAAATTAGGAATACAATAACAATCTATAAAAGAACGTCACTTAAGACCCCTTTTTAGTAGCTTTGAAGCCACTGCTATTTCCTATATATACCGTTATTTTTTTTTATAGCAATGGGATAAAAACCGTTGGGAGATCCCATTTACATGTAGTGACATTACTGAATCAAATGATACAAATGCTACTGCCGTAAGGCCCATAACTTACAAATTTCCATAGGCACTAAGCAAAAGAAACACAAATGCCATAACTTACAAATTTCCACATAAATGCTACTACCATAAGGCACTGAGCAAACGAAATAAAAATGTCATAACTTACAAATTTCCATAAGGCACTGAGCAAATTAAAGAACTACCCACCACCACAAAATACAGCTTTCGAAAATAAATTACAATATTGATGACCGAGCAACCACAAAAAAACAGAAATTAAAACTAACAAAAAAATAGAATTGTAAAAATCCACGAATAAATGATTGAGCAACCACAAAAAATAGAATTGAAAATTGAAAATGCTGCAATTTCAGAATAGATGCAAGAATGAGAACAGAAAACTAAAATTAACTTATAATTTCATAACCAAATATCACAATTCGGTTGGTAGATCAAAATTGAAAATTCACTTCTAAAGTACTATATCAAATCTTTACCAGAAAGAAAACCATACCAACCGAATTGAAAATTCACTTCTAAAGTACTATAACTTCGATATTTCTTGTTAATCCTGATCCAATACATCAGAAGAGTAGTCCTTATCCTTTGTTTCATTGAGAACTCCACTAAATAAGACACAGCAATTCTTCTTATTATTTATCAAACAAACAGTAAATAAAAAAAATTAGCAAGTAACAAGCTGCCACTATACCTAAATTCTGTTGTTCCAACTCATCTAGTTGTTTTCTAAGACAAATATGAGGTGGTCTCCTTTATTGTTGTTGGGTACAAATAAGAGCTTCCACCATTTTCGCAGAAAGAGAGATCCGATATGAATCAAGAACACATCCTTCAGTGCTAAAGACAGATTCAGAAGCAACGGTGGGACATAGGAACAACAAGCACATCTCGCGCTACTTGAGAACACACATACCTATTGGAGTTTAGCAAGTCAAATTTTGGACCATATTCTACTTCACGAGGCTCCACTAAATATTTTTGTAACTCCGACTTACTTACCATATTTGGTTCTTGCTCTATGTGCATCTTAAATTGAGATGTCAAAGAAACTTGAGTATGCATGTCATCGTCTTCATCACCATCAAAATACTCTTTGTTTAAAGTTTGCCCATTGATACTTGCGTTATGTTTCACATACCACTCAAATGTATAAATGTGTAAACCCACCCTTTTAACTTCTCAACCATCTCATCGGTGGCCACATTGTGATAGTGCAATGAATTTTTTATACAATAATCAACAAATGAAGTTTTGTATAAAAAATCTAAAACAAACACATATAACAACAATTTATTAATCTTTTCAAAATTTCTTCAATACTTCTCAAACTTATTACGCATACCACGTACTTGCCAAAGCATATAGATCAAGATCCGAATTTTCACACATTTTGAGGATTGCACTTTGAATTGACACTATGATCAAAAAATTCATTGCAAGTGACATGCAAAGATCCAGAAAATCATAATGTTGCCTTTAGAACATTTTGAGAAACTTCACATACAACTTAATTTTTTTCCAATTATCGACATTTAGCGGTTCTCTATGAAGGCCCAAAAAATCTTGCAGTTTATCATATCATGGCTCTGAATTTCATTAATGGCATTAAATAATTAACTCCATATTTATGGTTTAGAATTGTCATGATCTCACAATATGTAAAATTAAGTAGAAATTAAACAATAAAGAGTACCATACCCAAATTTATGAACACGAGCGAATCTTTGTATCGATGCCCAACTCACGGCCTAAAAAATGTAACCTTTGTTGGTTTCATAATGACGCTTCACGTGACTCAAAATTTGACCTTCACGGACTTTGTACCGATATCTCTTAGTGGCCTAAAAAATTTGCCCTCTGGAGGCCTCAAAAATTAGCCTGAGCAAGCTATTTATTTGGCCTTATAAGGCCTTGAAACTGCTTGCAACTAATTTTCTCAAGGTTGAAAATTTGTGATGTCCAAAATGATCAAATAAAAATGTAATCACAACTGGGGCAACCTTACTCAGCTTTTTTGAAGGTATTGCATGGCTTAGTGACATCCCACCATGACATTATGAATTAGTCATTTTCTTGTTCAAATATAGAAATATTAGTCTTAGATTATGGTCTAGTGGTATTATATGGCCACAGCATCATAAAAGAAGCCACGTTAGATGAGTCGCTTGCTTAGCAAACCCAAAATAACATCAAAATATTAAACTTGAAACTATGGTTTGTCTTGATTCTTGTGATTTGTCCCAATTAAATTTCGGACTAGTCAAATTAAACATGTAGGCAACTTAAATAAATAGCTTCAATCACAAATATTGTGAATTAAATGTTCACAAAAAATTAAAAGTCCAATACGAACTATAGAGGACTTGATTTTGGTTCGAATACATCCCGATTTTATGTCGGGCTTGACGAACCAAATACGTAGGCAATCTAATTAAAGGGGTGCAGTCATAAAATTAAAAAAATTCAGGATTGATATATGATTTTAGTAGAAAAGTGGGTGCCCACCTGGTAGGAATTTGCTTTATTTTACCGTGATGTCTCAAGTCCTAATCTCTAAACAGGCCGGGAAAGCTCGTCCCAATAAATTTAAAAGGACCATGAACTACATTTGGCTTGATCCAAATAAAGAGCACGTAAACTTTATTTTATTTATTTATTCTGTTTTTGCAATTATAATTATTATAGTTGGAATCAAGAGGTTTTCTTTTAACAAAGATGTAATTAAAAATATATATTATATTTCGAATGGGTTTGAAGTACATTATAATAAAAACTTGCCTAAATTATTATTTATAGTATAAATTATTATTTATAGTTGGAATCAAGAGGTTTTCTTTTAACAAACTGTGGTCATTGGATTCTTGGTTCTTTATATTCAAGTTTGAAGTTGAATTAGAACCGGACCCAATCTGGGGATCTCACCTGCATTAAGTTTAGAGTAATCTGTGCAGCTGCTGTAAATACTGGACCACAAGCTGGAGTGTATGATTAACAGAGGTCTGCACCTTGTGGGAGAGTGAAATTTGGCTGAAGGACTTGAAGCAAACACTGGAAGAGCTTTGTGGAAGCAGACCCATACTTATAACATTGATATGTCTTTGGGTTTATCTATGTCGTACTATTAATTGTTGTGATTCTTAATCACCACAAGAGGACTAATTGATACTAATTTGCAAGTATGTAATCTTTTTTTTTTATATACAAATCAACTTGAAATTAAAATAGACTAAGCGAATGTACAAGTTTATAAGGGCCATATCCCAGGAAAATACAAGCAAATGAAAAGAAAAGAAAATTGAGATTAATTACATGATAAAACCAAAATACATATTTCCACATCTTCCAAGGCCCTGTTTGGTAGAGGCTGAAAGAGGAGTATAAGATTTGGACTCCGGATATGACATTTCTGATCATTATATCTGGGGTTTGTTAGGGATATTCGAGGTCCAAATTTAACCATTAATTTGGAGTTGAATAAAATTTGGACACCTCTCCCCCTGTCCATATCTTATCCCCTTCTATATCTTCCTTCTATTTACGAAAATACCATTATTAATTACAAGAATGTCATTATTAATTACGAGAATGCCATTCATATACTCATATCTACCATATCCTTCTTCCTCAAAAGATAGTCAAACAAACCGTTTTATAACTATACACTCTTTTATAATAAATCCCTCTTCTTACTATGTGGCCCCTCTTATTATATTCCCTTATTCTTTTTATAATTTTAACCGCTAATAAACGGGTCGTAAGAGAAGAAGGGGGAAACCACATATCCCAATGAAGAGTTTAAAAATAGGTGGCAGTTGTTTTTTTGATAGCCGAAGTATTTGGCTGGCTTTGGGATTACTCTTACTAATATGCCGCAGTTGTTGTAATAATCGGAATATCAAGGTCCTTCTTATGAGGGATCTCTCATTTTGTTAAAATGCAACTTTTTATTTTCTCATCAAATTTTGATGATCCGAATCGTTCAATATATTTAAACATGTTTCTAACGGTATTCGCGAGAAATCGGCTCAAAAAAAATATCAAGAAAGGTTTGACCTAAGTAGGTTTTCATAGATGCTGACGTGAATAATTTTATGAAAAACTGTTTAATCAAGTCATTCTCGGTAATATTTTGAGTTGATTTCTCGCGGGTACCTTTAAAAATATGTTTTAAACACATTGAACGGTTCAAATCATTAAAACTTGATCATAAAAATAGAAGTCCGCATTTTAACAAAATGAGGGATCTCTTATTAGAAGTTTTCTGTATATATATGTATGTGCAAGGTAAGTAATATATATGTAGTATGCATATATATATATATATACATATATATATATATATATATAATAAGCTTCTAATGAGGGATCCCTCATTTTAGCAAAATGAGGACCTTTCATTTCCAGATCAAATATTGATGATCAAAACCGTTCAATGTATTTAAAACACGTTTTTAAGGGTATCTGTGAGAAATCAGCTCAAAAAAATCCCGAGAAGGACTTGATCTAAATAGTTGCTCATAAATGCTGACAGGAATAATTTTATAAAAAATTATTATATATATGTGTGTGTGTGTGTGTTTGGTAAGTATGATTCAAGTAAGGAATCACACTTGCTAATTCCTCATTATTTCCTACAATGAACATGCTCATCGAAGTCTAAAAAGAAAGCGGTTTAAACAACAAAGGCACAAAATAGGTGAGTTTTAGGTCCAAGGGAAGAGTTAATTTTTTAAGAGGAGTGCTAGAGTTTTGGAGTTAGGACCGAGAAACTCTTTCTGAATTCAAAATTAAATTTATTGGAGTACAATTACAATTGAGACCATGATCTTTAATTTTGAGTTATGGGAGAATTTTTTGGTTCCAATTATGGAACTGTATACTTTTTTAATTTTTGCTTAGTGGAGTCCAACGCCCCAATTTCTGGCTGCGTTACTAAATTTTTTTAAAAATTATTTGTTAAATAAAATAAATATCTAAAAAATAGCCTTATTTCTTAAAAATAAACTGTAGCGGTATTACATTTTAAATAACTGAAATGTTCTTGTGAAGGTAGGACAATCAGGTCTTGTTGAATCATTTGTATTCATAACCCGACTCTTTCTGCTCGAGTGTCATCTTCAATTGCTCTTCTACATTTGACATGAAATGTCAAGGATAGAAAAATTACTCCATGAGTGATGATACTCGATAGAAGAATTTATTTGAAACTAAATCCAAATATATGCAGGTACAATAGTAATGGGATAATAAACAGAGTAAATGTAACAACAAAAGTAACACAGAGGTTCATTATGAATACTCATTTAATGTCTTTAAAACTCCCTTCTCAGGAAGTCAAAACCTACTCATCGAGTCCAGTATAAGGGTCTTGATTAGGATCGATCAGTCCTTACCTACAATGGGTTTTTGATGATCGTAGTCGTAAGTTATGTACGAGACAAAGTCACTATTGACTTTGCAAGGCTGAGACCTTCCACCGTCCACTCAAGTCAATATCGACCTCACCTTACTCAGATCTCAATGAAAGTGGTGTATCAGGTCTTAGTTCACGCATCTTACCTCTTGCACGTTCAGTTCAAGATTGCTAAGTACCTTGACCATCACCCCTCTGAAAAACAGAGCTGCCTTTACAGACATTTTCGAAGTCATCCTTAATCGTCTCCATCTACTCTTAGTTAGGGCCCTTAAAACACAAATAACCAGTATGGTGCATCAATCCTGCTAACGCATCTTAACGCCATATGTTCAGTTCAAGACCAACAGGCACATTGATCGACACCCATATGAGTCTCGCTGGCATGACAGACTATCCCAAGGTTATTCAAGCCAATTCAACATTTCCATATTCCATTACCATTATCCTTATTGGTCTCTACAAGTGATCATATGATACTGATCACTCGATCATCCTTTAGCTGTCTTGATCCGAGTGTCGTATGAACTAGTATCCCTATTGTTCAAGTCTAGGTTTTCTCTAGAAAGCACAATTAACATCTCTTTACCAAAAATCGAGCAACATAACAACTGCACCCAACTTAACCAACATTTCCAGAAATTCCAGCAACACAATCAACAACAATTCAAGGGCATGGTATTAACAGCGAAATAAAACATAACATCAGAATATGGTCTTGGGTGGTAATCCTGTTCTCATGGTATCCTGCAGGGATCCGTGGATATAAACAAGTACAAATGTGCATGTGCAAGTGTTTAATGCTCAAGGTGAAATTATATTAATATCTCGAAACCCGAAGATCAAAGTCCGAATCAAAACTCAACCTGTTAGGCAACCAGTCGCCCAACTAGTCGTCTGGCCGGTCTATCGAACCTGCAGCCGTCCGAGCATCCGACAAGGTTGCTCGAGTGGGCAAAGCATAAAGCAGAAGATAATATTGGAAGTAAGAATCCCTACCTCAATTGCAAAATTAAAACGAAGAATGGATGTGTATCGTCAGAAACTCGAATTCTTCACAAAACTTTGAAACTTGGTAGAACTCTCTCAAACTTTCCTTTCTCTAACTAGTAATCTAATTCCGAAATGGTGAAGAAAGATTGAAGGTTTTGGATGGGCTTTTATAGGTCACCAAGAATAACTCCTCCGTAAAATTGTAGGAAACATATATTGCGAAAAATTCATAAACGCAGGAATCCAAATAATATACATCTATTCCATTAATAACCGAATCAACAAAGTACATAATTTTGTTTACAATACAATACATAAAATGAAATACAAAACATAACAATGTTACCTAATGAAAGAACTTTGGAATGTTGAAATTGAAAAATTCTTTGAGCATCACATCATGAATGATAGAAAGTGGTGGTATAAATGGAGACTCTTATGTTGCGTAACGGACGAAACCTTCCGATTGCCGAGAGACCTTCTAAATTTCCAACAAAAACTTCATGATTTCCCCTCATTGCTGCCATAAACCTCCGGAAACCACCCCTACTCAATGCCAAACCTTAAGATTTTGGGGGATTACATGTCACGCCCTCAATTTTTAACATAAATAAATAATACATTTACCATTAATAAAGACTCACAATCTCACCAAATTTCCCAAAAAGTACATTGAAGATAGAGTAAATCAAAATAAGTTTGAAATACATTACAAAAGTGGTCGCTTCGACCAAAGATCATCATCTCCAAAGCCAAAAAGGAGTTAAATAGTTTACATCATTCGAACAGAAATAGATAAGGTACGAGTTACATTACATCTTTTCAAAAATAGTAAATAAAAGATGTTAAGTAATTCATCCGATGCAGCTTTCAAAAATATACATGTCGAACCATGCAAGCCAAGCATCCCATGCTATCACTCCAAGGTTATACCTGAAAAGAAAGAAGGGTTGAGCTCGACAGCCCAGTAGAAAAGTCTACACAAGTATTACATGCATATGACATGATATGATATGTCGCACGAACAATTATATCAACACAAGGAGAGATAGAGTAAACGGAAGTAATACTCAATTGAGAGAACATATAGGTAACTCTTTTATGCACCATGGTTTCTTAATCCATTCAATTCATATCCACGAATGTCGTGTGTCACCAATTTGTCCTCATTATATGTCAAGGTGTCATTCCTGGCACTCCCGAAGGCATTCCAGTACATTCCTGACACTCCCGGAGGTATTCCAGTACATTCCTAGCACTCTCGAAGGCATTCTAGTACATTCCTGGCACTTCCGGAGGCATTCCAGTACATTCCTAGCACTCCCGAAGGCATTCTAGTACATTGTTCACATATGTCATGTGTCTCGTAACGTTCGTGTCGTAAAAATGTGCACACAAGTCATAAAGTTCATCACTTTCATCCATTAAGTTCAATATCAAAGTGTGTCGCATGATTCCCTTACTTTGTTCTCATTAATAGCATGATACAACGCTTAACGGGATCTAAATCATTAAATAAAAGACAACATTTAATGTCCAAGAAAAGTAAGTTTAAGGGTTCACGGAGTTCCAATGTTGACAAGAGAATGCGCCAAAACATGTGCCAAAACATAGCCAAAACCATGGAAAGTTTCAAAGGAGAAGGCACCGGTGTGCCCAAAAACAAGGCACCGGTGCTCAGTCAAATACCAAGATGGAGAGAGCAATTGACACCGGTGTCACCAAAACAAGGCACCGATGTATAGTCCAAAATCTGAGAAATTTCAAAGGGAGACACCGGTGTCACCAAATCAAGGCACCGGTGTCAAGTACAAAGTCTGATATACAGAGAACAAATTCAAGGAAGGCACCGGTGTATCAAAATCAAGGCACCGGTGTCAAGCATAAATCTGATATACAGAGAGCTATTGACACCGGTGTCACCAAAACATGGCACCGGTGTATCGAGTACGAATAAGGACAATTTCAACAGATTTCAACTCTAAACTTAGGGCTCTTTCAACTCAACTACAAATCATCAAATGACTACCAAATCAAGTTCTACACGCGTAATAGGTGTGAGAAATCCCTACCTCAACTTCCGGGTTCAAGAAACAAAGCTCCAACTTCAAGCTTTAGCTTCCAAATGTTGCAAAAGTCCAAGAACACCTCCTCCAAGCAAATGGTTGCAAACCACCACCGGATATCAACCAAGGATGAGGGAAACGCGTAGGATCTTGAAGGAATCGAGGTTTGGAGCAAAATTTCGGATGGGGTTTTGAGAGGGGGTTCAACCGTATGATAGAGAAGAGGGAGAAATTGGTTTGTTTTAGACCAAAATATATTTTGTCTGATTATCAACCAAACCCAACACCCAAAAATTACACTTACACCCCTAGGTTTCACAACATGCTGCCATAAGCCCCCAAAGTTATCACCTTATATCACATTGACCCCAAATCATACTTTAACACCAATTTTCACATACTCCACATTAATTAAGATTGTTAACCCGAACATTAATATAAAAATTTTAAATTTTTCGGGTCTTTACATCCTTCCCTCCTTAAAGAAATTTCGTCCTCGAAATTATATAAACATAACAACACAAGTCGTGCATCAACAATGCCAAAACAGAATACCACATTCATGACTCAACAAGTCCATGAAATTAGCTAAGCGCACTAACACGTTACATGCATCAACAATGCCAAGTCAAATATCACAATGTAGTGACTATCAAGTCCACAACAATCAAGTTCCAACAATTTACACAATCAAGTAGTAAACAAGTGAGGGTATTTCTCCCTAACTTCATCTTCTCGTTCCCAAGTCGACTCTTGCTTCCCTTGGTTACTCCGCAACACTCGCACTAATGGTATCGTCTTGCCTCGTAATACTTGCTCGCGTGAATCAAGGACACGTATCGGTTCCTCCCCATACGAAGCATCGGCTTCCAACTCAAGCTCGGACCACTCAAGCACGTATGACGGATCCGGTTCATACTTTCTCAACATTGAAACGTGAAAAACATCATGTACACCCGACAATCTTGGCGGTAAGGCCAAACGGTATGCAACTTCTCCGATCTTCTCAATAATATTAAATGGCCCAATATATCGTGGTGAAAGCTTACCTTTCCGCCCAAAACGTGATAAACCTCGTCGCGGTGATACTTTCAAAAACACATGATCCCCCAACTCGAATGATAACGGGCGACGACGACGATCAACATAACTCTTCTGTCTACTCTGCCAAAGGAGAGTGATGAAACTCCCGTGAAATCTCTTCCCGACACGAAATAGGTACAAATAGTTTCCCTCGATAACGTAAACTTCGGTCAGCATGAATCATCCATCCGTCTCGTGCATTGCCAGTGAAGAACTTCTTACGTAACTCGTTTGTTTCTTCATCCTGCTGTTGGGCATCACCCACCCGAGTCGATAAAGTTGAACGCACTGTCAAATTGCACAAAGTTATTCCCTCCCGGGCTTCCTGAAAACACATCGCATAAGGCCCCAAATCTTGAATCGTTTTCCACTCATGGATTGCCAAACTAGCTAGATGCGTCGGTTTTCTACTCAAAGCGTCCGCCACTACCCTTCCCCGGGTGATATTGCAATTCAAAATTGTAATCTTCAATATGCTCCATCCAACAGCGTTGTCTCAAATTCAGCTCTTTCTGGGAGAACAAGTACTTCAAGCTCTTGTGGTCGAAAAATACCTCAAACTTCTCACCGTATAGGTAGTGTTGCCAGATCTTCAAGGCAAAAACAACGGCTGCAAGCTCCGAGTCGTGCTTAGGATAATTTCTTTCGTGAACCTTCAACTGTCGCGATCCATATGCTACTACCCGTCCCATCTGCATTAAAACACATCCAAGTCCTTCCCTTGAGGCATCACAATAAACTGAATAACCAACTCCCCGTTCCGGAACGATCAAAACTGGTGCACTAGTCAAAAGCTTCTTTAACTCCTTAAAAGCAACGTCGCAAGCATCATCCCATACGAAACGTGTCCCCTTGCGAGTCAAGCGCGTCATCGGAGCTGCCAAACGAGAGAAGTCTAGGACAAAACGATGATATTACCCGGCGAACCCCAAGAAACTGCGGATATCGAAAACACTCTTCGGTCGCGGCCAACTCATCACAGATTCCACCTTTCCTGGATCAACAGATACGCCACTCTGCGACACGACGTGTCACGCCCCAAATTTCCATATAATAAAATCACCAAAATAATACTCGTAATTCCTTCAGATACCATTTCAAAGTCAAAGGGGGCACTATCGGCCCAAGTTACATAGTTCATAATTCTCAAAAGTTTAGAAGTCCAACTTGAGTTAACAAAATACATATGAAGTTATAGTACATCTACTCCAAAAAAATAAAAATGTCCAGGCAGATGCTAAATAACCTCTCCTTAAGTCATAGTGAAAAGATGTCACGCCAATCAACCCATGCTACTCCTCAGCCATGGTACCTGAAAGATGGAGGGGTTGAGCTACTCGCCCAGTAGGAAAATCTATGCCAAGATTATGTATATGTGAGAGGCATGGCATGCACAATGAACATGGTATAATTATGCATCACTTTCAAATATCGCACACACCCATACGACTTATAATCCCCGGTTTGCCATTACACATATACCACCACGTCTCGTAATTGACCCATCGTTCACATCCACTGCCAATCGGATACAATCACACAAACTAAGATGTTCATACCCTAGCACTTCTCCCAACGGAGGCTAGACAAGGCATCATGTCGTGCCAAACATTAATCATGCGTATACCCTAGCACATCTCCCAACAGAGGCTAGCCAGTGCCGATTCATGGCATCCCCTAGCACATTCCCAACCGGGAGCTAGTCTCATAGTTTGCCTAGCACCACTCCCGACGGAGGCTAGTATTACACTTATCGTTCACGACGACTTATGTCAAGCCAATTATTCCCATATCACATTCATTAATTCATCCATACTTATCAAATCCCAATTTTCTACATTCATGTCAAACGACCAATTAACGATGTTCCACAGTATAATACACAACGGAAATAAAATCAGAACACCAAAAGCGCACGGTCTTCATTCCAGAAGCCCCAGGAGCGCTACACCAAAAACAAGGGAGCGCTACCCTAAGAGCCTCAGGAGCGCTACACCAAAAACAAGGGAGCGCTACCTGTGCAGTAAATCAGCGCGATTTCCAGATTTCTCACTCGGTTCACATCACACCAAAACTACAAATTAACCACGAACTAGGCACCAAAACACATCACATACACATAATACGAGGTAGAAATCCCTACCTCAAGCTTTGAAGTGGAAGATTCGGCCCAAAGATGAAAGCCCTAGCTCGGTTGGTGCTCCAAAGCTCAAATCCGCGCCTCCCGAGCTTCAATCCACGATCCAACTTCGGTTCCTTGCACAACACCTGACTGCCTTGGTTCCCAAACTCTAGAACCTCGTTGTGCCTCTCTAGGCAACTCCACACTCCTAGCACACTCAATAATCTCAGCAAAATTCATCCTGTGTTGGCTCACGACGAGCCTCCTCACAAAAGAGTGAAGACCCCTTTCAAAACGACGACATTTGCGATCTTCCGAACTCACTAACTTTGGTGCAAAACGGCATAAGTTCTGAAATTTCGCAGCATACTCTGACACCGTCATATTCCCTTGCTCTAGCCTCTCAAACTGAATACGCAATTGCTCGCAATAGGATTCCGAAAAATATCGGTTCTCGAAATGAACCTCAAAATTAGCCCAAGTCATGTCATCAACATCCGGCTCATCGACTCTTGCCATATGCCTAGCGGCCCTTCGCGCATCCTTCCTTACTTCAAGGATAGACTCCCACCATTCGTTTGCTTCCCCGACCAATTGACATGCCACAATAGAAACTCGAAGGTCATCCTCCACTATTCTCAAAGCCTTGAATAGCTTACGGATCTCGGAAAGCCAATGACTAGCCGCGAGAAAATCATCACCCTCTCCGCTGAATTGAGGAGGGTTAAGACGGCGAAACTCTCTCATTGCATCAATTGCTCGATCTCTTGGATGGACACTAGCAGCCTGATTCAGTCCGTTAGCCTCGGCTAACGCCGCCACAAACTCTCTTGTGAACGTGCTCGGAGTGGCCGGCGGTTCAACATTCTGTTCCACATCCTCGTGAACTTCCTCTGCCCGCGGAACATCTCTCTGTTGACTCACAACATCTTCCAACGGTATCTCACGGTAACGGCCTCGGCCTCGGCCTCGAGGTCCACCCAACCTTACCCCACGTCGCGGAGGCATAATTCTACAACAATAAAAACAATGCTACAAATATCAAACGACTATTGTCATCACAAGGCCAATGTCCAACAGGAATCCCTAACAGAAGGGTCAACATCCACATATCCTCATACCAAATTGGTACGCAATGCCAATGCATGTTATGCACACAAGCACACACAAGTCATGTTCAAATGCAACGAGTTTTGAACCCAATGAGACTAAAAGTCTCCCCACGGTCTCTAGGTATTCTAACCTAGTGCTCTGATACTAAGTTGTCGCGCCCTCAATTTTTAACATAAATAAATAATACATTTACCATTAATAAAGACTCACAATCTCACCAAATTTCCCAAAAAGTACATTGAAGATAGAGTAAATCAAAATAAGTTTGAAATACATTACAAAAGTGGTCGCTTCGACCAAAGATTATCATCTCCAAAGCCAAAAAGGAGTTAAATAGTTTACATCATTCGAACAGAAATAGATAAGGTACGAGTTACATTACATCTTTTCAAAAATAGTAAATAAAAGATGTTAAGTAATTCATCTGATGCAACTTTCAAAAATATACATGTCGAACCATGCAAGCCAAGCATCCCATGCTATCACTCCAAGGTTATACCTGAAAAGAAAGAAGGGTTGAGCTCGACAGCCCAGTAGAAAAGTCTACACAAGTATTACATGCATATGACATGATATGATATGTCGCACGAACAATTATATCAACACAAGGAGAGATAGAGTAAACGGAAGTAATACTCAATTGAGAGAACATATAGGTAACCCTTTTATGCACCATGGTTTCTTAATCCATTCAATTCATATCCACGAATGTCGTGTGTCACCAATTTGTCCTCATTATATGTCAAGGTGTCATTCTTGGCACTCCCGAAGGCATTCCAGTACATTCCTGGCACTCCCGGAAGCATTCCAGTACATTCCTAGCACTCTCGAAGGCATTCTAGTACATTCCTGGCACTCCCGGAGGCATTCCAGTACATTCCTAGCACTCCCGAAGGCATTCTAGTACATTGTTCACATATGTCATGTGTCTCATAACGTTCGTGTCGTAAAAATGTGCACACAAGTCATAAAGTTCATCACTTTCATCCATATCCATTAAGTTCAATATCAAAGTTTGTCACATGATTCCCTTACTTTGTTCTCATTAATAGCATGATACAACGCTTAACGGGATCTAAATCATTAAATAAAAGACAACATTTAATGTCCAAGAAAAGTAAGTTTAAGGGTTCACGGAGTTCCAATGTTGACAAGAGAATGCGCCAAAACATGTGCCAAAACATAGCCAAAACCATGGAAAGTTTCAAAGGAGAAGGCACCGGTGTGCCCAAAAACAAGGCACCGGTGCTCAGTCAAATACCAAGATGCAGAGAGCAATTGACACCGGTGTCACCAAAACAAGGCACCGGTGTATAGTCCAAAATCTGGGAAATTTCAAAGGGAGACAACGGTGTCACCAAATCAAGGCACCGGTGTCAAGTACAAAGTCTGATATACAGAGAACAAATTCAAGGGAGGCACCGGTGTATCAAAATCAAGGCATCGGTGTCAAGCATAAATCTGATATACAGAGAGCTATTGACACCGGTGTCACCAAAACATGGCACCGGTGTATCGAGTACGAATAAGGACAATTTCAACAGATTTCAACTCTAAACTTAGGGCTCTTTCAACTCAACTACAAATCATCAAATGACTATCAAATCAAGTTCTACACGCGTAATAGGTGTGAGAAATCCCTACCTCAACTTCCGGGTTCAAGAAACAAAGCTCCAACTTCAAGCTTTAGCTTCCAAATGTTGCAAAAGTCCAAGAACACCTCCTCCAAGAAAATGGTTGCAAACCACCACCGGATATCAACCAAGAATGAGGGAAACGCGTAGGATCTTGAAGGAATCGAGGTTTGGAGCAAAATTTCGGATGGGGTTTTGAGAGGGGGTTCAACTGTATGAGAGAGAAGAGGGAGAAATGGGTTTGTTTTGGACCAAAATAGGTTTTGTCTGATTTCAACCAAACCCAACACCCAAAAATTACACTTACACCCCTAGGTTTCACAACATGCTACCATAAGCCCCTAAACTTATCACCTTATATCACATTGACCCCAAATCATACTTTAACACCAATTTTCACATACTCCACATTAATTAAGATTATTAACCCGAACATTAATATAAAATTTTTAAATTTTCCGGGTCTTTACATTACACGATCGCCAATTGAAGAGAAAAAGAAAAAGAAAAAGAAAAAGAAAAAGAAGTCGTTCTGGTGGACCACACTCCACCTTAAATCACGTACACTCACTACTACAAATTACACATTTTGTGAGTAAGAATTTGGTCACTAAAAGGTCGTATTTAGTCACCAAAAGTCAATTGTGACCAAAAGTATTTTGGTCAGCTAACCCTAGTCACAAAAAGATATTTGTGACCACCAATTCGTTGGTCACAAAAGTATATTATTTAGTGACTAAACCGTGGTGACTGAAGGTGCATTTCAGTGGCCAAATCGATTTGTCACTTATAATTGGTCGTCACTGAATGTTTTTTCCAGTGACCACAAGTGGTCATTGTTTGTGTCTTATAGTGACCAATTAATTTAATCACGAAAAACGTTTAGTCACTAAAAACGTTTTGTCTAGTGACCAAACAGTGATCACTGTTGCTATCATATAGTGACGAACTAAGCTGATCACGAAAAATGTCTAGTCACTAAAGACTATTGTTTCGGTGACCAAATAATAGTCACTGTCTGTACATCTTAAAATGACCAAATATTTTGGTCGCCAAATGATTTTCTCCATGACTAATCTTTGGTCATTGTTGGTATCATATAGTGACCAATTGACTTAATCATCAAAAGTTTATAGTCACTAAATAATAATATGGGTGACTCACTATTAGTCGTCGATAAATATTTTTTATTATATTTAATTACCTACAATTTAGTCACCAATATTTTTTTATATTTTTCCGTGACTAATCTCACTAAACAATTTTTTTATTTTTAATTTTTTTTACACTTAGTATGATTGCAACACAAGTAGAATCTACTCCACAATCCATTTTACAAAAAGCAACAGAACTAGAATTAGAACTTAAAGAACACAGAAACTATCATTTAAAGTTAAATAACCACAATTAGACAAAAGTTCAAAACTCTATAATTCAAAGCAACATAACCATAATTCGACAAAAACAAAAACTAGTAGTAGGACAAAAGTTCAAAGTTCGTATCCTAAAAATGACTAGGACACAAAAGTTATTGCTATAGCATACTAACCCCTTCAACTTGAAGTGGCATAACTACCGGATTGATGGATAGATCAACTATGTGTTTTTTTTATTTCCCTGGCGTGGTTTCACTAAGCTTGCAAGGGCCACCCTCTTTTGTTATAGGTCATATGCAGTCCTCTTCGCTTGGCGCTCTCTCTTCTCCTCTTCGTGCTTTCTCCTTATCTCCTCGCGCTCCTTCCTCGCCTCATCACGCTCCATTTGCATCGTCTCTATCTCAACTTCACGTGCTCTCTTCTCCTTCTCACGTTCCATCCAAATCTTCTCTATCTCAGCTTCACGTGCTCTCTTCTCCTCTTGACGCTCCATTCTCATCTTCTCCATCTCAGTTTCACGTGCTACCTTTTCCTCTTCGTGCTCCATTCTCTTCTTGTTAAGAAACTCTTCATCTTGTGCTTCTGACACAGCATTAGATGCAGCAGAAGATGAGAAAGGCTTGGGCCCAACCCCTAATGCAAGTATGTACTTCCTCCTCTTCCCAAGCACCTGTCTAGACATCTCCTTCGGTGTCAACAACATACCTGACTGAGTAGCTTCTTCTCGCACTTCCAACATCTCTGCCTGTAAGTGTATAAAAAACATAAGAGTAAACTAGAAGCATGGCAACAATCTAGAAATCCATGATCCAGAGATGTAGACAAACTCAATCACCCAAAGGGTATGCAATGCTATATCATTGACATAAGTGTAAAATCTTATGATACTTACATGTTTTTCAGCGCAAGTATGATGTATCCACTCTTTATCCTTGTTGGTATGAGTTTTCTCACATAATTCTGGAAAATCCTGATCCTAGAGCCACCATTCTCTACCTATAAAGTTAAAATTATGTTAGCATAAAGACACTACACCATTAGATGAAAAAATGGATAATGGACATCATTAATGCAGCAAGATTGGATAAATGTATACCGGTATAGTCCTCTCTACAACAAATGATCGAGATCCCGAAGAATGACCAATTTTTAGCTCTCCCCTGTTTTTTTTTTGGCAGCAAGCGACCGTTTCTAAAATGAAAGAAGAACAAAAAATAGTACCAAAAATTGTCATATGTTTGGCAAAAGGGCACTAAAGAGTTTGCTTTTGTGCATTTATTTTAAAAAAAGAATAGACTATATAGTACCTTGAACTTGTCACTTGTCCATACATCATCAATCATGTGACGCCAATCCTCCAAAGTCACTTGATCGTACGGATGACTATACATGTCCAATCCTTGTTCTTTAATATTGACATAATGACACTTCATTCTATACCTCCAGTTTAGGTGAATATGATAGCACTTAGTGTGTACAGCTAGCTGGGCTAATGGATTTCCGTGATAATCCTCTGAAATTTTGCACTTGTCCTATTAACATAACCAATAAAGTTATAGCACCAATTCAAATATGTAGCTAGTAAGCCTAGCAAGTAGAAAACTATATTTTTTAGATATTACCAGGACAGCTTGTATGACAACGGAATGAGTAGCTTGATCAACATGCCACCATTTCGGGGTGTTCTTAACAGGACACATCATTCTAAGATACACGCCCAAAAGATTGGTTGCCTTGGGAGCATTAACACCACCTAAAGATTTCCAATTCGATAGCACTGGAACAAAAAGCTTCTCCCCACCATTTTGAGCAATTAGTTTATCAACTCCCTTCCCACCTGTCTTACCTCGCACACGCTTAGATGGTTGTGGACCTGTAGAAAGAATTGAAAAAACATGGAATTCTATATAGCAGCAAAAGTCAGGAGACCATTCCAATTTCTATACAACAACCTTACAAATTTGTATAAAGCAGCCAAAGTCTGTACAATAGACATTTCTATACAGCAGTCATTCATATTTATATACAGCAGCCATACAAATTTCTATAAAGCAGCAAAAGTCTATAAAACTGCGTAATAAACCTATGGTACGAAATCTGCAACAAAATCTATACAGTTTAAACACTTGGTAAACAACCCATCTCATATAATGAAAATGTGTGCAATGAATTCAAATGAATCTGCTAAGCATAAAGGGAATGACAAAAAAGGTTAGGAACTTGGGAGAATAAATAGCAGTAAGAAATGCTGATGAAACAATTTTGTAGAGGACTTTGTTTTGTGTGAGTAAGTTGTTCTTGTTCTAGTTAATTGATGTAGTTTGGAAGTGTAAAACCTAGACAAATTTGTCCTTTGACATATTGGCAAAAGTGTTGTTCGACTCGAATCTACATTTTTAGAATTAGGAGCCAGAGATTTAAAGAAACCTATATTTGGTTCTTCATACATTTGGTTCTTTGGTTTTGCACTAACGTTGGAAGTAGAAAAACTATAACTAACATTGCTAACCTTTTCTAAATGCAAGACAGTAAATCAAATGAACTAAACCACAACTAAAGGCCGGAATCAATGAAAAGACAGATTAAAAGAACTTCCAAACGAAACACTTCGTTAAACAACAATTACCTTCACAATCAGTTCTGAAACATAAACTGACAACCATATCTAATCAAGCATTCACTAATAGCCGTTTCACCAGAATTACCTTCACAATCAGTTTATTAACAAGTGCAAATACAAGAAAAAACTGTGCCAAGGAAGCTACCTGTATTAGTAGACTGTGCCAAGGAAGCTACATCTCCCAAAGCACCAGAATTTTGTGGCGGAATAGCTTGGGGTAGAGTCTCGCTTGGGCTCAGTTGTGACGGTGAAGGCATAGAAGGCCTCCTAGCCGATGTCTTCCTTCCAGGAGCCATGAATGAAACTGTGAAATAGAAACTTAACAAAAAAAGCATTCTTACAAAATTATGTACCCCACAATTATAAGCAAAAGGTAAAAATATAAAAATAAAACAACCAAAGTATTTGAATTTTTTTGTCCTACACACAATAGAAAATAAATAACTTAATGCTCTATATCTGGATCTATGTCAGAGTCACTGCTAATCATCTCTTCTTCTTCGTCGCTTTGCTCATCCACAGACTCATCCTCTTCATCACAAATAAAGCCATCATCCTCTTCATCATCATTGCCCCTAGCTTGTTCTCGCCCACGAGATTGCAAAACCACCTCTTGTGGAATAATTTCAACATTGAGATCAAGTCTGCGCAAAGGTGTTGCAATGGGGTTCTCTACTAAAATTGAAACGACATTGTTGGATTCATCCTGTTGGAACGCACGGTTTAAGACATGAGTTTCTTTATCATCATCGAGTTCTAAATCTTTCATGTCTGGCACATCCCATATCCCTCGATGTTGGAATCTTTGTACAATTTTCCAATTTCCACGACTATTGGCCATATCATTGATGCAGAATACTTGTTGGACTTGATTCGGTAACACAAAGGGGTCATCTTTATACCATTGACTTCTTACGTCAATACTTGTGCAATTTGGATCGACACGAAAAGTTTTCCTGTTGTTAACATCAGTATTGAACCATTCACATTGGAAGACAACAACTCTGTGTTCGAATAAATAAGTCAATTCCCACACTTTACACAAGTGACCATAGAAGTTAATTGATTGTCCTTCATGGTCCCCTTCAACAACCAACCCACTATTTTGAGTTTTGCGACGACTGTCACGTTGTATGGTATGGAAGCGAATGCCATTAGAAATGCAAGCTGAGTAAAGCTTCACTATTGGAAGAGGACCGTTAGCCAAAGACCACAATTCATTGGTTGCTTCTGATGACTGTTGGTTTCTTAATTGAGTCATCTATATTAAAAAATGATTCGTTATATTAATTCCCTTCACGGATAACAAAGTAAATCAAAGTTTATGAATTTGTGTCTTACGCGATTTTTGAACCACTTATGAAATTCTTTACACTGTCGTGCTGGGATGTTGACGGCATTTTCAATCAGCAATAAGTTCTTGTGTTCCCTATTTCGCATAAGACAATACATGAATAAGTAGATCGACTTAGACGACTAATAAAGTGAATTTTAATCAAATTGGCATTTTAAGCAAACATACTCTAGATATTGATCCAGTTCGGAGCTATTGTACAAGACAAACCAATGAGCTTGTTCGAGTTTAGAGATAGGCACATCAGGTTCCCTTGTAATTAACTCAAATGGTCGAATATTTTGAGTAAAGATAGGTAAACCCGGGCCAGGATCACCACCACCATCATTCCTTTCCTCTCGGTTAAACACCGTTTCAACTCCATTGAGATACATTGAGCAAAAAGTAGTACACTCTTTGGAAGTATAAGACTCCGCAATTGAACCTTCTGGATATGCTTTATTGGAGACAAGGCCTTTTAGAATTCCGAGAAGCCTATAAATAAGGAGACAACATCACAAGCAATTTATAAACCTAGTAGTAGGATTTTATTTGAACTTAACTTTAAAGTTAATTAAAAGCAATTACCTTTCAATGGGGTACATCCATCGATATTGAACTGGACCTCCAAGGATTGCCTCGCGAGGCAAGTGAATAGCCAAGTGGACCTTGACATCAAAGAAGGCAGGAGGAAAAAATTTCTCAAGTTTGCAATGTATAAGTAGAATTTGATCTTCCAGAATCTCCAAATCTATTTTCTTTAATGTCCTTGAGCATATTTGTTGGAAAAAGTTTCCTAACTCGAATAACGTTGTACCTAGTTCCTTGTTAAGGTACCCACGCATTCCAATTGGAAGAAGTCGTTGTAACAGCACATGAGAGTCATGACTTTTGAGGCCCGATAATTTACCACCTTGAGTACTCACGCAAGAAGAGATATTTGCCGCATAGCCATCCGGAAACTTAATTGATTTTAAAAATTCGCAAAAGCCCAACCTCTCTTTAAGATTCAAATTATACAATGCAGGGGGCTTCTCAAATGACCCATCTGCACATTTCTTTAAGTGCAACTCCTTTCGTATATTCATATCTTCCAAATCACGTCGTGCTTTGTCTGTGTCCTTGTTCTTCCCATCTATGCTCAATAACGTCCCCAACAAATTGTCAAGTATATTCTTTTCTACATGCATGACATCATGACAATGACGAAGTTTGAGTGTTTTCCAATAAGGCAACTCGAATAGAATGCTTCTCTTACTCCAATTCAGAACATGAGCTTCCTCTCTTTGTCTCTTTTTGTTGCTCAGATGCTTTCCCATTTCCTTGTATGTACCCAAATTAATTTGAGCTAATATTTCTTCTCCTGATAACTCCAATGGCCTTGGCCTATCTTCAATTTTACCATTAAAGAGTTTGCTCTTTTGCCAAATGTGGTTATCAGGTAAAAAGCGACGAGCCCTCGTGTATCCTATCTTATTCCTCAACCTTTACGATGATGCATTCCCATTACAAATAGGACAAGCATGATAACCCTTTGTTGACCACCCGGACAAGTTACCATATGCAGGAAAATCGTTAATAGTCCACATAACAGCTGCATGCATTCTAAATGTTTGTCCGGTAGAGGCATCATAAGTTTGAATTCCATTTTCCCACAGCTCCTTCAACTCGTCAATTAATGGTCTCAAGTAAAGATCAATCTCTCTCCCTGGAGCTATTTTTCAAAGAATAAGTAATGACATCATGCAAAATGGCTCTTTCATACACATCCAAGGGGGTAGATTATATGGCATAACAATGACGGGCCACATACTATATGATGTACTCATATTTCCAAAGGGATTGAAATCATCGGTCGCAAGTCCTAGCCTCACATTTCGTGCACCGCTAGACAACACAGGATGTTGACGATCAAAGTTCTTCCATTCTTCACCATCAGCAGGATGCCTCAATTTATCATCCTCGACACGCTTTTCCTTGTGCCATCTCATATCTATAGCAATTTTCTTTGACGTGTACAATCTCTTCAACCTTGGGGTCAAAGGGAAGTACCACAATATCTTATGAGGGATCTTCTTACCCTTACCCTTATTCAACTTATATCTAGACTCTCTGCATTTTGGGCATTTATCTAAGTTTTCATTTTCCTTCCAAAAAAGTGCACAATCATTTTTACACGCATGAATAAGCACATATCCCAAACCTAAATCACGTAAGAATTTCTTCACTTCATAAATGGTCCATGGAACAATCTCATTCTATTCTGTTAGCAACTCCTTGAATACCTTCATACCCATGTTGAATGAGTGGTTGCTCCATTTGTTGTGAACCTTTATATGAAGCATCTTGATAACAAACGACAACACAGTGAATGATTTGCATCTTGGAAAAAGGGGTTGTTGAGCATCATCGAACAACTTATCAACATTTCCCACATGCTCCCTCTCCTAGCTATCGGGTAAATCGTCGACATCATCCATGAACAATGATCGATCTGAACCGTTATGATTTCACATCTTGATGATTCATTCAGTGTCACCAAAAGTGGAGATCAACGAATATCGAATACAATATGATCGGATCACATTTAATGCATTCCGAGGCATTAAAAGCTTATAGTGCCCACCATCTGATCACTACCTGAGTTTGATTTTGGCAATCTAAACCGTCTATCTCCTACATATTAGGCAGTACGTCATTTGTACCAAAAATAAAGTTAGTCGAGTATCGCTATACACTTGAAATGATAGCAAAATTTATTTTCCTTATGAAAACTGTGTTCCAATTCACGAGTTTTTTAAATCCGATTGAGCCAAATTTTAATAATTATGATTTTATTAATAAGCACAACAAAATCATCGGTCTCGATCATCAATAATTATGGCACAATACTTAGGTTGTAAAGAACTTGGTTGAACATATAGATTTTAAAATCCAGTACTAACTCAATTTTGACAATGGTCGATCTAAACCTTTAATATTTCACGTCTTTATTTAAGGTCACCAAAAATAGAGATTGTGACACCCCAGCCAGGCCGTTGTGCCAACTGCGAGGCCGGCGTCTGGGAGATAGAGTCTTAGTGGGACGTCCGGATGGGTGGTCAAAGTTCCCACATCGCTTGGTGGATGTAAGTTCGGTGGTATTTATAAGATTATGAACCTTCCTTGTACAAGGCCTTTTAAAGCCGTGATGGCGCCAACACCAAATGAAACTTCACAGTTAAGTGTGCTCACCCTGGAGCAATCTAGGGATGGGTGACCTACTGGGAAGTCCATGGGGTTTGGGCGACAAAAGCGGACAGTATTGTACAAGGCGGGAGCGGGTCGTTACAAATGGTATCAGAGCCTGCACCAACAGGAAATGTGAGAAATCTCGGCCCCACACGAGGACGTGTGTTCCTAAGTGGGGGAGATTGTGACACCCCAGCCAGGCCGTTGTGCCAGCTGCGAGGCCGGCGTCTGGGAGATGGAGTCTTAGTGGGACGTCCGGATGGGTGGTCAAAGTTCCCACATCGCTTGGTGGATGTAAGTTCGGTGGTATTTATAAGATTATGAACCTTCCTTGTACAAGGCCTTTTAAAGCCGTGATGGCGCCAACACCAAATGAAACTTCACAGTTAAGCGTGCTCACCCTGGAGCAATCTAGGGATGGGTGACCTACTGGGAAGTCCATGGGTTTTGGGCGACAAAAGCGGACAGTATTGTACAAGGCGGGAGCGGGTCATTACAGAGATTATCGGATCTCAGATAGTGCGTGATTGGATCACGCCTATTGCATTCTGATGAGCCAAATCTTGTGTGACCAACAAAATTTATAATCACTAAATATCCTGTATTTGGTGAGTAAATACAATTTGGTCACCAATTATTTAATTTTCCGTGACCAAAACATGGTTGGTCACGAAACATGATCACCGAAAGTGTAATTCTAGCATGAATTATTTTTATGACTAAACAAGTAGTCACTAAATGTATTGAACCTCGCTCAAAATTCCCGCCAAATAAATTGGCGCATTTTTTAACATATCTTTGGTGACCAACAATAACTAGTCTTTGAAAGTATACTATTAGTGACCAAATACTAGTCCCCAAAAGTATTTGTATATTCTTTCGTGACCAAACAATATTTAGTCACTCAAAATGCCTGTCATTGGTGACTACAAAAAGTTTGGTCACTAACTAGTCCATATTTGGTGACAAAAAAAATTAGGTCACAAATTGTATACTTTTCCGTGACCAAAACGCATTTGGTCACGAAAAGTAGTCACAAAATGTAGTGACTTCTGATCTCATCCGTCCACTAAATTATATATTTAGACAGTTAAAATAAATATATATACTTTTTGTAAAGAACAAAAAGAATTTAAATATTATTAAAAACTTGGGTCATTACAAAAACAATTGATTTTCTTTGGAAAAAAATAAACACGAAATATTGAATATTCATTAATATCATATAGCGATTATTTACTGAAGCTCCTAACTAGTTTTGCGATGTTGAAAAAAATTGTTAAGACTCATTTTAAAATGAATGTTTTGACATAAATAAATGGGGATTGTTCACAATCTTCAGAGTACATTATTGAATAATGTATAACATTTGAGGCAATTTTAAAGAGTGTTCGGAATAATAATACAACTTTGACGAGATCAAATTTACCAAAAAAAAAAAAAAAAGAGAGAGTTTTAAAATGAATAGTGATTGTGGAATTTTAAAAAAAATGAGTGGTGTATTGCCATTGACGTCGAGGCAAGACTTGTCAAGTGATGCAATTTGGCTTGCTTCGTCTTGCAATTGTTTACTTTCAATTTGGAAGTTTCAGCACTTTAACTGTTGGGTTTATTCTTTTACGTTTTTCTATAAATTAAGAGGATTGTTACAATCTTAAAAATGTTTTTTCCGAAAATGTCTTTGAATTCAAAATCAAAGATTATGATTCATTTGAATATAAAAATCAACACACTCTAGTAAATCTACTCTATTTATTTTGAGTTATAAAAATTTTTCTTAAAATTTTTTTCTGGAATTAAAGACTTCCCCTTTTATTAGTCAAGGGGATGATGCTATTACGATTGCCAAAAGAGTATCTATTAACTTTATAAAATTGTCAAATCACGTGATTGCAGGTTATACGAAGTTTTTCTTTTTTCTTTTTTTTACCTTTACTTAATTTTTTTTTTCTCTTTTGTTACTTTTACCTTAATTTATTTTATGAGTTGGAGTATGAGTTTGTATTGACGAAAAAACTATCAAAAGTAAAAAAAATTATGATAAAAAAACTTAAAAAAACACCACAAATAAAAATTATTCAAAACAAGTGCATTACGTTTGTGTTTTCTATATTTATGTCAAGTTTAGTGCTTTTTCCCTCATTGTTGTTGATACGTAATAGGGAGACCACGACAGAAAAAACAAAAAACTAGTCCAACTAAATTATGCCATGCCGTGAACGTAGGGTTATAGCCTTCCTTGTACAATGGGTCACAAGAATGAGAGCAACGGAGAGAACACGACAAAAAATTAAAATTAAAAAACAAGTCGAACTTATGCCATGTCGCGCGTGCAGGGTTATAACCTTGTACACCGGGCTAGAGAGCGCGAGAGAAGTCCAAGGGAATGGTCCAGTGATTATGACTTGAGATTTGGGAGTTTGTTCACTATTAATGTCTTAATTAGGTTCAATATTTCTAAGTTATTATCAATTTTTATGAAGTTAGTTCATACAAGGTTTTTTCTTACTTTCATTGAACCCCTCATTAATAGACGATGTGAATGATTTTTCAAAAATTAATCGAGACGTGCGTAAACTAGTTTGAATACTCTAAATTGTTAAAAAAAAAAAAGCAAGAAAGAGAGAAAACACACAAAAAAAAAATCCAACTTATGCCATGTCGTGAGCGTAGGGTTATAGTCTTGTATTGAGTGTGTGAGAGAGAGAGAGAGAGAAGGACAGTTGTTGCAAAAACGTAAGCGAACTTATAAATCTTTGACAACTTCATAAAATAAACACGAAAATAATATAAAATGCTTTTAAAAAAAAGATACAAGGAGCATAACAAATTAAAAAATAGCCACATGTACTTAAAAGCACAAATACACACTCACATCAGTAGTGGAGTGTGTATACTCAATTAAAGAGGGTTTGTATTATTTTATATTTTAAAAAATATTTTTTAAAAATATTTTTATATTTTTTAATTTATCTCAACGAGAAGAGTCAAATAAGTATAAAAACATATATGTCAATTAAAAAATTCAAATAAGATGGTGTTAAAGACACTAGAAGTTGTAAAAAAATTGTACCTTTCGAATTTTTCTCTCTTCAGTTTTTTTTGAAAATTTTCCTCTTTATTTGTTTACTTTCTAGATTTCTTTCGTTCAGACGAATAATTAATCTAAAAAAATTTAACGTATATTTAATAAAAAAAGAGAAAAATAACTATATTATTATCAATTAATTTATGCTTAATTTAGTCAAGCACTAGAGGTCGGGCACACGCGATGAGTGTGCAAGTCAATTTCTCCTACGAATTATAGAGTGTTCAATAATAAAATGATTTGTTTGATAAAAAGGACGACTCTTATAAGAAATAAGAGCACTTGCACTAAAATTATTGAACACATGCAAGTTTCATAACGTGCAAGTACTTGCAATTAACTTGTGGAACACTTTCAATACATGTGAATATTCGTCGACCACTCTAACAATTTAAATTTTATTTTATTTTGTCTAAAATATAAAATATTGCGAAAGAGTATAGTGTTTTTTTGATCCGCAAAAGCAAAGAGAAATGGTGGGTTGCTGTGTGGATCAAATCCAAATTTTTCCTGCAAGGGGTTTCAATTGTGGATTTTGTAAGAAATCTTGAAGGTATCAGAAGTTTAAAATTCGTAAGGTGAATCTTCAGCAGATCGGAATTTGGGGAAGATTGAGATTGGGGATTTTGTGGAAGATCAGATAGATCAAAAAAAGTGTGGCTGAAGTTTATCGGTTCAAATTGGGGAACTGGTCAAAGCGAATAGGCAGATTCCGCAAGACGGTGTGTAATGAGTTTGGCCGAATAAATTGTGGTTAATATTTATTTTTGGTCAGATCATGATAAAGTTTGAAAGTTAATTATAAACTCTAAGTTTGGATAGATAAAGTTTTTATTTGGAAGTTTCTGAGTTTTGAGAAATTGTGTTGATCTGTATGCTTGCCCAATTGCTGGACTTGAGTCACATTCATTGATCAATTAATTGATGTGGTCCAGTTTTTGACGAAAAAGGAAAAAAAAAAAATTTGAAATTGTGTGGGTGTTATCAAATCTTGTAGCAATTGTGGAGTTCTAAAAAGTTGAGTGGGTGCTGTCATTGATGCCAAAATCAACCTGTTGAGTGGGTTTAGCTTTCCTTTTTATGGGTCCCATTTTAAAACAAGACTTTTGCGTCTTGTTAGTCCATTTGAGAATTTCATACGATTTTTTGAAAACAAAACTAACAAGGATAAATTTCACTACCTCCCTTGAGTTTTTTTGACAATTATAGGGATCTCTCTTCAAAAAATTGAAATTCTACTCACCTCCCTTACTTTATCTAGCTTTTATGTCCGACCCCTTCTTGCCAATTTCGCACTCAAGTAAACACACATACTTAGTGGCCAGTCTCTAGGAGCATCCCATGCGTTCTCTCGCTCCTCCTCCGTCAATTTCTGTTCACAAATTGAGAAAGAACTCAAGTAAGTCTTCAAGAAGTTTGACGTGAACGACGACAAAAACATGTCTGTCATCGAGCTTGGCTCCATCCTCGGCAACCTCAGCTACATTGCCACGCTGGAGGAGATCGAGAAGATGATTCGCGAGGTCAATTACGAAGGCGACAGCCACATCAATCTGAACAAGTTCATTGAGCTTAACACCAAGGACGTCGATTTCGATGAGGTGTTGAAGGATCTAAAGGAGGCGTTATCCATTTTCGATATCAGTAAGAATGAATCGAGTTCTGTTAAGGAATTGATGAACGCGATGAAAAGCCTTGGAGTGTGCAGGAATTCGAATAGTTGTGAACACGTGAATTGTTTCTATGTTCTGATGCTTTTTTAAGTGCAAAACACATGAATTTCATTTTGAACACATAAATTTCATTTTGATAATTAGAAATTATTGAGCTCATGACCTGATTAACTCTTGTGCAAGAATGTGAGAAATTAGTTAAGGATTTAAAAAAAAAAATGAAAACTAGGGTAGGTGGGTGCAAAAGAAAAAATTAAGCTTAGTGTGTGCTCTTGGAAGGTTAGTTTGGACATTCAAATTATTGGTAAGCATGACATCATCACAGTTTTCGTAAAAAAATTAACATTCGTTTAACGCGGGTGTCAAATAACATTGTCAAGTAAAATAAGAGAAAACAGTATAATTTTAAAAACTTGAAGGAAGATTTCTTTAATTGTCAGAAACATCAGGAGGTTACTAAAATTTACCCAACTAACAATTAACATTTTTTGTGAACATTCGTCGTTTTCCAAATTGGGAATTTCTAGTGCCCCGCTCACGCTTGTTAATTATGCAAGGGACGAGCTAGTTTACACACCAATTTTATTATTTATTCACAAGAATTTCAACTAAAGTAAGATCATAGCTCTATATAAATTTAGCCCATAAAATTGATAGCACCGATTTTTTTTTTTTTGAAAAAAAATCTTTTAAGTTTCAAATCTTGACCACCAATCTAATTTCTTAGGATTATAATGAAAGGGCCAACTGATGAGATCCTATCTCTTAAAAAAAGAAAACATTTATTAAGAAAGTTATACCACTATTACGTAATAGTTATTATTAATAATAAAAGATTATGTACTGAACCAGTAAACAGTGTACACTTGAAGGAAGATTTCTTTAATTGTCAGAATCATCAAGAGGTTATTGAAATTTACCCAACTAACAATTAATTATCCAAGGGGCGAGCTAGTTTAGACACACCAATTTTATTATTTATTTACGAGAATTTCAATCAAAGTAAGATCATAGCTATAAATTTAGCCCATAAAATTGATAGCACCTAATTTTTTTTTTAAATAATATTTGAAATTTCAAATCTTGACCACCAATCTAACTCCTTAGGATGATAATGAAAGGGCCTACAGATGAGATCCTATCTCTTAAAAAAAGAAAACATTTATTAAGAAAGTTACCATTATTACGTAATAGTATTATTAATAATAAAAGATTATGTACTGAACCAGTAAACAGTGGACACTTCGCTCTCACACTTGTCCATTTGGCTTAATTTATAGATCAATTTTTTTTCTTTATTTCAATTTATTTTTATTATTTTTGCATTATTTTTTATAATTTATTAGTTCGTACTAATGAAAGAAATCTAAAAAGTATAAAATGTGTTCAAAATGTAAAAAAATTTCACTAAAAACGAAAAATAAACTCAAAAAGACGCTGCTCTAAGATTATAAGAAGTAGATAAACACTTCTTAAAATAATCAGACAACCTAAAAGCACAAATACACACGTACGTTCATACCAGCTGTGGAGTTTTTCAAACTTTTTTCTCTCTTTAGTATTTTTTTTTTTGGACTTTTAGTCTTTTTTTTACTCTCTTAATTTCTTTTGTCAAGACGAATTAATAATCTAAAAAATTTAACATAAATTTTATAAAAATGAGAAAAATAATGATATTTATATCAATTGATTTAGGATACAGTGAACTGAGTTAAGCACTAGAGGTTGGGCACACACGATGGATGTTCAAAATATACTTATATCAATTAATATATTTTGTAATATTATTTTACTAATTTTTGAAAATAAACAAAAGACAAAAAAATATGGGCCTTAATGTGATTTGGGTGTATAACAAAAGTAGTTACCAAATATATTAACTGATTTGTCTATAGCACTTTATATAGATTAAATGATTTAAAAGATAGAATGTCTAATTTCAAGGAATAATTTTGATAGTAATAAAAATTTACACAATAAGCAAGTTAAAAGACATTAAATTGGTGCTAATTTGGTACTCTCCCTTACTGAATACGTCAAAATAGATGTCTATATATACATCTAATCACATAATTCACCACCCACACACTTCTCCCCCTTCTTCTCCTCTTCCTTCTGCTTCTTCGTTCCACACCCAATGGAGAAAACAAATTACTTCCTTGTTTCATTCACCATTTTGTTATTGCACTTTCTCATAACTAATTCCTCATCCACGGCCAAAAACATCACCACTGATCAATCTGCTCTCATTGCTTTGAAATCCCACATAACTTGGGACCCTAATGACATATTGATGAACAACTGGACCACAACAACTTCTGTTTGTGATTGGATTGGAGTTAGGTGCAGTAATCGCCACCACAGAGTTGTGGGCTTGGAGCTTTTTGACATGGGGTTGGTAGGCACCATTCCTCCACACTTGGGAAATCTCTCGTTCCTTGTTTGGTTACAAATTGGGAATAACAGTTTCCATGGCGATTTACCAATAGAGTTGGGTAATCTTCGCCGGATGAAGTCTATAGAAGTGGGGTTTAACAACTTTGGTGGATGGATTCCATCATGGTTGGGTGCCTTACCTCAGCTTCACTACTTGTCACTTCAGAATAACAGTTTTACAGGTTAGTTTTGCTACACTAAAATTTAATTTTTTGTATAATTAGTTTTGCTACACTATCCAAAAAGAAACACTTTTATATAAATTTACTCCAAGTTTGTTGTATTCGATCAAAAAAATAATTAGGAATGTTTTAGCAAACTATCATATATACAAGTGTCGAGTAAAACTAAAAAATTAAATGATTTATGTCACTACCTTCAAACAATTATAACCTATTTGATATGTTTTTGTCTTCTCAATCTGGGTATAACTTGTTTTCCAGTTAGTGAAGTAAGCCGTCAGTATCACCTGGCTGATACTAACCGGAGGCACTCCGATGCTTAAATCAACCTTAGAATTAAAAGTACAAAATTGTTTGCACTTAAATTAGAACATACATGTAGAGTTTTGTATCATCCGTCTTATAGTTGACTTCGCATTAGAATATCATTAAGATCTCCTCAAGATCCTTTCCGGATTATCTCCAGATTCTCCTCTGAGATCTCTTAAAGATTGCCTTGTGCTCAATTCAGTCATTGAGAAAGTTGTACAAGAAAGTTATTTTCAAGAAGAGTGGAAATAAATAAAAAAAAATCTATTTTCTTGTATGTGTTTATTTGACAAAAAAATCTTTTAGAAAAACAAAAATTATCTTGTTCATTTGTCAGGAAAAAAAAAAGGAAATTTTTTTTTTCTTGAATTCAACAATTAGTTGTGAGCAAAATTAATTTTGAGAGCATATAACTAATCATTAGATTTCAAAAGCTGTCTTGTCAACCATTTATTATGAAACTCTTTTATAAAAATTAAAATGTCATCATGCAATTAAATTTAAAATCAGCACAAAAAAAGAACAAGTACTTTCCTTCCATCAACTTAAATAAATAACAACATAAAATATATATTTCCATTCTACAAACAAAATAACACATAAGAACAAGATAAATAAATATTTCAAAAAAATAAATCACTAAGTTTAAACATACGATAAGTATCTCATATAGCACCACAAAAGTAAAAAATGTTGTTGCTCATGTAAATGTCGAAATGCCTTTGTAAAACCTACAAGATGTCG
The DNA here is from genome assembly GCA_019985065.2 of Arctostaphylos glauca. Lineage (NCBI taxonomy): Eukaryota > Viridiplantae > Streptophyta > Magnoliopsida > Ericales > Ericaceae > Arctostaphylos > Arctostaphylos glauca. Next base: position 23,941,203 of record JAHSPW020000001.1, on the reverse strand, counting down.
CTTTGATATGTACGAGAGCCAAACGACACGCCTTCTATATGACCAGCCGACATGTTGGGTCGATGTTATGGTGTAATTTTTCTAATTTTCTCCGTATCCTTTTTGTAAGAAACTACCTTTTTTTTGGGAAAAGAAAAACAGAAATGTCGACTATTGTAACGGTCCAATTTCCAGAGACATTAATAAAAATAATTATTAAAATAATTTGTTGAATAACACAATTTTTTTTGAAAGAAATGCCTAAATTAGCCTTGTTTATAAATAAATTATAATTGAATTGACATAAATGCCCTTGCGGGTATACATAAAAGACAAATTTATAAAAATTGAGAGCTTGTAAAAGAATGACAACTAGGTCTTGTTGAATCCTTTGTCTTTATCGCCTGGCTCTTCTTGCTTGGGTGGTATATCAAACTGTTTTTCTACATCTGGCATGAAATATTGCTAGGGGAAGAGAATTTGCTGCATGAGAATTTTCTATTCTCAGTAAAAAAATACTACCCGAATAACAACTCAACGATATGCAAAACAAAGTAAATATCACAAAGAAAGAAACAACTGAGAATAGCACACAGGTTAATTATGATTCGTCATTTAATGTTTCCAAAATTCCTCCGTCGGAAAAAACAATCAAAAACTTAACCTTCAAAATCATTGTAGAAGTTTGGGTTTAGTTCAATGTGCAAGACCGTTTAGCACCCTGAGTACAGTTCAATAAATCAAGACTGTCCAGTAGTATGAAGAGTACAATGTAATGCATCATGGTCGTCCAGTACCTAGTGTATAGATCAGTGAATTCGGACCATTCAACACCCCAATCAAGTGCTTTTCAACGCGCCAAGATCATTCAGCATGTCGACCAGTACAGTTGAATACATCTGGATCGTCCAACACTTCGATCGACACCTATACAAACCCTACTCATCACATAGTTCATACAGAACTCAGGCAGCATAACAGCTGTAAATTAAACTAATCAGAATCTCAATAGAACCTTATTACGTTCAGATTCTCAATAGTTTCATAATCGTCTTTCAGACTTTTTGATAATAAAGCAGCATAACAACGTCAACAATTACACATTATAATCTCACATATAACAACTTCTATCCCGAATCTCAACAGCACGATAAAATCGTCTAAGCAACATAACAACTAGCCAACATTTTCAGAATTTCAACAACAATACAAATTATTTTCTCAATGGCATAACAATACAGTTACATCATAGCTATATCATAAAATTAATAAATTAAGGTCAACATTGATAAACCTGCTCTCACAGAATTCCACGAAGTGGACAGTATAATGGTACTTTGTGTACGGATGTGCTAAGTAGGGTTCGGGTTAAGTTGCATGCGTTCGGATAGAACTTTATAGTAAAATACAGAGTAACCAATTGACTCCATACAAACCATTGGTCAATTGCTCATACCGATAGACTACCAAAACACAACACTTAATGACATTCTAATAGATAATATAAAAAAATATATATATAACATTTGCTTTCCCAAATATATTGGTTAGTTCCCCTAGAAAGTTCATAAACCTACAAAAGAAGTCTATTGAGTATTCTAACAGAGAGTTCAATCTAGAGTGAACAAACTTTGTTCACCCTCTGTCATTTGGATTATTTTGAGATTTTATTTCGATGATCAAAATAGTTTATTTTATTTTAATTAGTTTCTTTAGTCGTTACGAAAAAATTCAGCTCAATTGGATATCTGTAACTATTTTATCTAATAATATAATTTTTAAGGTTTAAAAATAAAAAGTTCTGAAGTAAAAATTTGGATTTTTAGATTAAGTACTTACCAATATTCGATTGAGTTAAATTTTTGTGTGATAATAAAAAAAGTAAATTATAACAAAATAGACAATTTCAATCTTCGAAGTGTGATATCGAAGTGCTCTCAAATGACGGTTCATCTTAGGGTGAACAAAATTGAACTCTTTAACAGAAGTACTCAAATTGATATCATAAGTCATAAAACGTATTTTGATAATCTGGAAAAACTAATCTAATTAATTAAATACTATCCAACCAAGTAATCTCAATAATCCATTTACTTGCAATTCAACACCCCATGTACCAATCAACAAATCTCATAAAATAGAACTAGAATATCAAACTGCAAAAGGAAGATCAACCCACTTCTTAATCTACCTAGTCTTATAAATAATTGACCATTGGATCGCGCTGAGTTCTCAAACAATACATGATTAAATTTCTCACAACAACAATAAATTAATAGTAAAATTATCATTCTAGGGGTTTACGTAGAAAATTCTACCATAATTGCGAAATCAAAGGGTTGAAGATAGTAGATCCTATCTCGGTGTTTGATTCCGGTGAAGAACGGCGACGATTTGAGGCACGATCGATCTCAGCAGTGAACTCTCTCTATCTCTGAACCTTTACTTCCCTCTCTACACCTCCCTATAGAAGCTTACTGTGTTGAACGTGAAAATGGAGAAAACATTGGCAGCATCCTTATATAGGCTTATGAAGATAGACTTTAATCAATAAAGCTGGGAGAGGAAAATCAAAGCATCAAGAAAATTCCAAGGAGTGACAATTTGGAATCTAGAAGGCTACTCAGGATATATTCATTCCTGGGTTGCCAAACATTTGAAGTTGATTAGCCTAGGAAATGTTGAACGGCAAGAGGTTTGGTTTTTAGGACTAATATATGGCTAAGAATGCACTAATTGTATATTGAAAACCCAAAAGTTAATGCCTTGAAAACTCAAAAGTTGTTCTTCATCCAGCCTCACGGTAAACGAATGAACCTCCCAGGTTCATGTTCTCGTGCATCCAAAAAAAAAAAAAAATTAATACGGCGTCTTGCACTTTCACTCATTCACATGCGCACCCACAATCCTAGCCGTTCATTGTGATTACAAATGTTTGTGTTTACAATAGGCAACTAGACATTATTTAATCTCAAAATAATTATGATAATGTAAAATCTTATAAAAAATATGTTAAATCTTCTTTGTATAAAAAAAAAAAATCGGGTTGTTACAACTATAACGTGGAAGAGATTAATTTCTCTCCAATTTTGACAATGGACTTCACCATCCATTCTACATGATTTAATTCTTATTGGCTATTTGGGTTTGTCTCTATGATTCATGTTGTTCATTTTGCAAGAACTGTAAAAAAAAAAAAAAAAGACAATTCATTATTTTTTAAAACAATATTGTTGGATGAACTGTTGTCCATGATAAATGAGCCAATTTCTTGTAGAAAACGTCTCGTAAAATAAATAGCTTTAAACTCGAACCCAAGTAAGGTTCAAACCACATAGACTTCACAGTGTCCATTCTCAAAGGGAAAGTTTAAGTACACAATTTTTGTGTAAAAATTCAGACAGATGTGTTTAAAATTATTTGATACACGTGGAGTCTTTGACTTATTTTGTAAGCTCTACACACACATATATATATGCACGAATATTAGTGTTCTCCTGAAAACTGCGAAAACACTCAGCTTCTTAGTCCTTAAGTACTTTGATATAACCAAAATTTCTGCTTTGGTTCGTAACAGGTTCCATTCCACCTTCTCTCTCTAATAGTTCAAAGCTGGAGACTTTAATCTTGATTGGCAATCTCCTTACGGGACAAATTCCACCAGAGATTGGGTCTCTCGAAAATCTGAAAATATTATACATGGGAGTTAACCAACTTACGGGCTCTGTACCCATCAGCATCTTCAACATCTCGTTGCTACAAGTTCTTGGTTTTGGGGCTAATGGCTTATCTGGTGATATTCCAAAAGACATGTGCTATCGTCTTCCTAAACTCAAATTCCTTAGTCTATCTTCGAATGAGTTTCATGGCAAAATTCCACCCAGCTTATCTAAATGCTCCCAACTACAGATTTTGTCCTTGTCGTACAACAAATTCACAGGACCCATACCAAGTGACATTGGAAACTTAACCATGCTTAAGAAGTTGTATCTTGGTGTTAACAACCTAAAAGGTACGACTCTCTACCTGCTCATCCAGTGTGCCGAATTTAAGTGAACCTCTCATATATTAAATTGAAATTCGAGGATATTTTCTAAGAACTTTTCGGGGACCAAAGAATTTCTCATTTTTGTATGGATTCTATAATTTTGTTCACTTACCTAAAAAGTTAATGAATATCATCCATCTTTTGTGTTAGGTTTATATTATGTTTTATTTCAATGATCAGATCCAATTATTTTGTACAACTTGGATGTTTGACCTGTTTTGCGAGGAAAAAAAATCAAGTTCCTGAATTATTCCTCAGATCCAATTGACCATCGATAGTTGCTAGGATCGAATTATTCCTGAATTTTGATCTGAAACAAAACAAGTATTACTCAATCAAGCACCTAAACATATGAAATTGAGCCGATTTTGACGATAAACATTAAAACATCAAGTTCTATAGAATTAACGGATTTGATTATTGAGGTAGGACCCGTAACAGAACCTCACAAAAGGTGAGTAATGTTCAACCATTTTAGGTAAGTGGACAAAATAACACTCTCTTCCAATGTCAAATACGTGGTTGTCATGATATGTTTGTTCGAGATTATGTCTTTATACCCATTTCGTTTACATGAACATTGAATGGGTCTAAATATCCAAGAGATCCTATATAAATTGTGTTTAGATTAAATTTTCTTGCCCAAATTACATATTCATCATGTATATAATCACACAAAATATGAGGTATACAATTGTTGGAAAAAATGATTTTAGAACATATATTGGTTTGTTCAAAATCATTAAGGAGTGAATAGAAAATTGACTCCTATTAATTTCCATTTAATATTGGTTGAAGAAATTCAATTAGAATTTATTTCTATTGAATTTTATATAATTTTAATGAGTTATTAATTAGTGTAGAGTCATGTCTAGTCGATGACATCTATTCGGATGAATAGTTATGTCACTTCCTTTCGTGACTATTGGGAATAGTCACGAATTCTTCTATATAAGGGTGTTCCTTCCATTTGTTTAATAAGAACTTTTGGGGGAGACACGTATATAGAGTTTTTGATTGATTTTTCCATTTATTGTTTCGGTTTTTTTGAGTCTTCATATGAGAGAGTACAAGTTCATTATTTGGTTCGCTAAGCCCCATCGATTGGAGTGCTACTTCGATGGGTTTCGATCATTTTATCCTGGGAGACAAGCGCCTATTCAAATCGTGAGCACCATAGCGAGGGCGAAATTTGTCTTAAGGACATAGTGTTTTCACTAGACTTGATCCTTTCCATGCGATTTTCAGGTTTTATCTTTCTATGATTTCGTTATCTTTGGTTTCGTTATTTGTGTCACGATAACACAAAAAGTATACACACAAACTTTTCTAACAATCTTAAGACAAATTTCGATTATACTTTTTGTGTTGTCACTAAATGTAGTTTTGATATCAAAGGCCGTGACATTGAATTGCTTTGGTCTCAAGCACCGTTTCATGTACATGCATGCACCATTTCGCACCGCCTCGCATGATTCAGTGCGCAATGTTTGGGAAATTCACAATTTATATGATTACTTTTTGTGTTTATATAAAAGCATTCTATTTTGGGCCTTTCCGCTTTGTCCATTTTGAAACCGTGCTTTACAAACGGTGCTGGTGTTTTCAAATGGCCCATAAAAAAAAAAAAAAAAAAAATCGATATTGAAATCTACGAAAATAGAGAACTCTTCCGGAAAAGGGAACCTTTAAAGATAATCTCAGTAACTTTGACATCACAATGCGAACTCCGTTACAATAAATTCTTTGAAGTTCTTCACAGTGAACTTCTCTGAAAATTATCACAGTGGTACTATTAGGCAGTAGGTTATGTTCGGGAATTCCACTGTTATCTATTTGTTCACATCTTTTTATTAAAGTAGCATATCTTCTAAGGACATGACCTTTAATTTTGCACGGTTTTTGAATGAGTAGTCATACCTTTTCATTATAAGGGATTTAAATTTAAAGGTAGTTTCAAAAGACATGGCCTTCTGTGAAGAGGCACAAGAAGTTATATAAAAATGGGGTTGTTCTATTAGTTTTAAGATATAATACAAATTTGATATTTTGTGTATGTTTTTGTGTATTTTACTTTCGGACACGCATGATAGCGTGACACTCATCATTTTAATTTCACTTGGTAACTTTAATTGCATCCCCATAGTTACACATTCCATGGTTATGATTTGTACTCATTCCCATTAAGTGATTAATTTATCCATGATCATGATCTTAGAAATTGTACGATTATGATGTGTTGTGGATCACATACCCTTTGGAAAACTTCTAAGTGTAATCTATAGTTTCTGATTAAGCGGTGCATATCTAGTTGCTTTTCACAATCCAATAATTGGCCATTCACATTCCAGAGGAGGGGATGTATGTTTTCATTCGGTTTTTCAATAAAAGTCAAATTATACGTTTTGTGCAATTACTAAATTTTTTGTGAACTATTGATCGGCATTTCGCCAAATGGTAATTCACCGTTTCGGATGAATAACTTTACTGGGTTAGTTTTTGGCATGATCATAACTTGTTTCTGTTGAATTTATTCGAAGATTGATTGCATTAGTATAATATGCGTCAACTTGAAACACCATTGTTATTTTTGTAAAATTCGGGTAACATTACTGTTTGTAACCTGAACTTGATGGTTCTTTAGACGCATAAAATATGATTCAAGTTCTTAATTTTTGCAATGCTAGAAAATATATTACTTGTGTTGTTGAATGGATATAAATGACACTGGCAAAGTGTGAATTTTGAATTTTAATGAGAGTTTTTTTTTTGTATTAGAAGTGACACAATGCTTAGTGAATAGGTGTCCATTCCGAAATGACACACCTGTTGGAAAAAGGTCATAACTTTCCTTGTTTTGAATGAACCATTGTGTCAATTTTAAAAAAAAAAAATAGCCAGTGGAGAGCAATAATTGGTTGCCCTAAGTGCTGTTTCGGAAACTAAGTGTTGCTTCGGAAAAAGAATTCACTATGGTGCCTTATGATCAGTCAAGACCAATTTCGGATTCCAATTGTACATTTTGGATATTTTATCCTTTTCTAGCATGGTTTATGGTCAACTGATCATAAGGTTTTTTCTATTGTAAGAAGGGAATTGAGGATCATGGTTGACACTCTTGAAACTTTGACTAGACTATTCGAAATTGTGAAATTTTACATCAATGCTTTAATATTCCTTTGTCATCACTTTGGAATGTCTGATTTCGGTGATAATGGTTAGACAAAATGTGTCGATTAACAAGTGATACAGTGCTTAGTTTGTTATTGTCCATTGAGAAATGAGACATCCGTTGGAAAAATTCGGGTTATGAACTTGGGTCTTTCGGTGAGAGCCGAATATCTTAGTTGGTTTGGTGCCCCGCGTTGTTGGATACTAACCATGAGAGACCTATTAATTGCCGATTGCAAGGTGCAATGTTTGAAAACGTTTAAAAGTCTCCCATATTTGGACCGGGTCTGGTTAGTTTTTGGGCTTAACAACCAAAGTGTTTTTGTTTTAAATGTTTTTTAATTTCGATATTCTATATTGTGAAAAAATTTGCAAATAAATTTCCACAGTATAGTGTAAGGTCTTTTTATTGCAATGTTATATTAACACTTATTATCCAACGCTTGAAGTGTTAAGCATATGTGTAATGAATTACTTTATGTGGAAATTTATCTATTGGAGATAATTTCTTATTTTTGCCTCTTCTTAAAAAAGAGATAGAGTGGCACAATAGGTTGTCACAACTATATTTTTTTAGTAAATACAAGTATGGGTAATTAATTGTGACTATGCTAGTTGTCTGGATGATTTGTAGAAACAAAGTCACAGGTATTAATGATTATGTGACCAAATTCTAGATTGACACATAATTGTGGGGGAAGAGGTGTTTTTCGTAATTATCTGCAATTGTATTATGAACTCTGTGTTAGAATTCATATTAATTGAACAAGTATCGAGTAGTATGGAAAGTCTCAAATTGATAATCGCAGACATAATACCATACAACACTTGTTCTCATTTGAAGTTGGTATATATAATACATAAGGTCAAAAATAAAATACGGATCCGTTACCTGAGGGGTGTTGACCAGAGAACAAGTGACGTATCGAGGGGAATGAGATTTAAGCCTATTATTTAAGAGTTACCTCAATGGAACCCTACCTAGTTGACTGGAGATCCCAAGATCTAGGTTCAAAGGGACAACGAAGTTGTGTGCGATTTAGTAATATCACTGCGGAGATAACTTCTCCTACTCATTCCTATGATACAACAGTGATGCCTGCAGCGTTACTTAGGATAAGCTACGCTTTTAATGATTCTCATATCTTGAAAATTCAAGTGGGGTATAGCAGGATACTCTTAATGGGAAGTCACCTATATGAGTGAGAAGGGGCCGCTTCTATGAGAACAATAAGGCTTAGTTCTCTAAAGCACTCATGAAACCAGGAATTGTCCAGGGCCAAAATGGGCACAACCGTAAGAACCAAATGTGTTCGAAAAGATCCTGTGTGAATTCTATTGTCTTGGTTTACACAAAAAGCTGAACAGTTCAAGGCATCACGTCTACTGATTAGCGAGTAAATCCGATAGTCTTTCACAAGGGAAGGTTCAAAGCCAAAAGCTACCTATCCTATGCAGGAGATTTTCATTTGTACTCTCTCTGTCGTCTGCATTATTTTTTGCATTGTTTATCCAGCCAATTTTTATTCATGTGGGGGATTGTTGGAAAAAATGATTTTAGAACATATATTGGTTTGTTCAAAATCATTAAGGAGTGAATAGAAAATTGACTCCTATTAATTTCCATTTAATATTGGTTGAAGAAATTCAATTAGAATTTATTTCTATTGAATTTTATATAATTTTAATGAGTTATTAATTAGTGTAGAGTCATGTCTAGTCGATGACATCTATTCGGATGAATAGTTATGTCACTTCCTTTCGTGACTATTGGGAATAGTCACGAATTCTTCTATATAAGGGTGTTCCTTCCATTTGTTTAATAAGAACTTTTGGGGGAGACACGTATATAGAGTTTTTGATTGATTTTTCCATTTATTGTTTCGGTTTTTTTGAGTCTTCATATGAGAGAGTACAAGTTCATTATTTGGTTCGCTAAGCCCCATCGATTGGAGTGCTACTTCGATGGGTTTCGATCATTTTATCCTGGGAGACAAGCGCCTATTCAAATCGTGAGCACCATAGCGAGGGCGAAATTTGTCTTAAGGACATAGTGTTTTCACTAGACTTGATCCTTTCCATGCGATTTTCAGGTTTTATCTTTCTATGATTTCGTTATCTTTGGTTTCGTTATTTGTGTCACGATAACACAAAAAGTATACACACAAACTTTTCTAACAACAATATCAGGGGTACAAAGTATTAGTAATGCTATGGTGACCATGTTTTACATACCATACGAGGTGTCACCAATGCATTGATAAAGTATACCTCACTTGTCATGTCCTTTACCAATCCAACGGTGACACATCATACCAATATAGTGGTAATTTGAAACATGATCACCACATATAGTTTAGTCACCATAATATTGCTCATATAGTATTATTAATCTTATCATTATTAATTTAAAGAACATATACTAAAATGATGTATGCTATGAGGTCAAGGACTTTGTAGTGGAATATGAAAGTGGAGAAAACATGTTTCTTTAATTTACTGTAACCTCCGCACATTGTCTACAAATTGCAATGATACACAGGTGCAATTCCTCAAGGCTTGGGCAATCTTTACAGATTAGAGGTACTGAGTATACCTGATGGCGAACTAACGGGGCCAATTCCTTCGGTTGTCTTAAATATCTCCTCCTTGAGAACTGTTGACTTCTCAAACAATAGCCTTCTTGGAGACCTTCCAATTGATATTTGTGATCATCTTCCTGTTCTTCGAGGGCTCCACCTTTCTTATAATCAGCTCAGTGGTGGAATTCCATCCAGTTTACAGAACTGCAGAGCGCTTCAAGTTTTATCTCTTTCCTTTAATAAATTTACTAGAAGAATTCCTGGAGAAGTAGGGAATCTAACCCTGCTCAAGGAATTTTATCTTGGTGCAAATGACATGGGAGGTAACTATCTTGTTTCCAACAAAGAGCGCACATACACACACACACACTCTACAAAAACATCTGTAGAATTCATGTTAGTAGATATTTTCTATGGAGTTTCATAAGAAAACAGTGCTTGAAATCTTTGATTTCTTGGGTTCTGTTGCATATTTAAAAGCTGGACCCCCTACTGCATAAAAAGGGCGTCGTTTGACTTTTTGCTATGAAGGGACTGTTTGGCTGAAATATGAGTAAAGAAAAAAACCCAAGTTTTACACAGCAGAAATCCGACCTTTTTTTACAACTCTCCCAAGCTGTCCAAGAGCATCCACAAATCACAGTGCAACTCCAGCGTGCAACAACACCTCATGCCTCTGCTTCTTCTTCTTTTTCTTCTTCTTCTTCTTCTTCTTCTTTTGTTTTAATCGGTGCTGCTGCTGTTGGTTTAGATTGCAACTCCGGCAATCACCAACAACACCTCATGCCTCACGACTCCGGCAAGCAACCTCTGCTTCCTTCATGGCCAATCCTCTGATGTCTCTCTCTCTTTCATCAATAAACCCAAGAATACAAAAAATAATAATGATAAACTTAAACTTCATGGCCATTTCGTTTATATGAACATTAATGAATAGGTCTAAATATCCAAGAGATCCTATATATGTGTTTAGATTAAATTTTACTGCCCAAATTACATATTCATCATGTATATAATCACACAAAATATCAGGGTTACATAGTATCAGTAATGCTATGGTGACCATCTTTTACATACCATATGAGGTGTCACCAATGCATTGATAAAGTATACCTCATTTGTCATGTACTTTACCAATCCAATGGTGACACATCATACCAGTATAGTGGTAATTTGAAACATGATCACCACATATAATTTAGTCACCATAATATTGCTCATATAGTATTATTAATCTTATCATTATTAATTAAAAGAACGTATACTAAAATGATGTATGCTATGAGGTCAAGGACTTTGTAGTGGAATATGAAATTGGAGAAAACATATTTCTTTAATTTATTGTAACCTCCGCACATTGTCTACAAATTGCAATGATACACAGGTGCAATTCCTCAAGGCTTGGGCAATCTTTACAGATTAGAGGTACTGAATATACCTGATGGCAAACTAACGGGGCCAATTCCTTCGGTTGTCTTAAATATCTCCACCTTGAGAATTGTTGACTTCTCAAACAATAGCCTTCTTGGAGAGCTTCCATTTGATATTTGTGATCATCTTCCTGTTCTCCGAGGGCTCTACCTTTCTTATAATCAGCTCAGTGGTGGAATTCCGTCCAGTTTACAGAACTGCAGAGGGCTTCAAGTTTTATCTCTTTCCTTTAATAAATTTACTGGAAGAATTCCTGGAGAAGTAGGGAATCTAACCCTGCTCAAGGAATTTTATCTTGCTGCAAATGACATGGGAGGTAACTATCTTGTTTCCAATAAAGAGCGCGCACACACACACTCACACTCTACAAAAACATCTGTAGAAGTCATGTTACTAGATATTTTCTATGGAGTTTCATAAGAAAAAAGTGCTTGAAATCTTTGATTTCTTGGGTTCTGTTGCATATTTAAAAGTTGGACCCTCTGCTGCAAAAAAAAGGCGTCGTTTGACTTTCTGCTATGAAGGGACTGTTTGGCTGAAATATGAGTAAAGAAAAAAACCCAAGTTTTACACAGTAGAAATCCGACCTTTTCTTACAACTCTCCCAAGCTGTCCAAGAGCATCCACAAATCACAGTGCAACTTTGGCGTGCACCTTTTTTTACAACTCTTCTTCTTCTTCTTCTTCTTCTTCTTCTTCTTCTTCTTCTTTTTCTGTTGTATTAATCGCTGTTGCTGCTGTTGGTTTAGATTGCAACTCCGGCAATCACCAACAACACCTCATGCCTCACGACTCCGGCAAGCAACCTCTGCTTCCTTCATGGCCAATCCTCTGATGTCTCTCTCTCTCATCAATAAACCCAGGAATACAAAAATGATAATGATAAACTTAAACTTTTGCTTGTATATGATGTGAATTCAGAATCTGCTCCTTTCTATTTTCCCTTCTTGATTTTAAGGGTTTAAGTTGATCTAGCCCCTGCCCGGGTTAAATCACAAAAGGGCTATTATTAATCTGATGAAGGGATTAGATTTAGGATAGATCAATGGTGACAGAGAAATACTAAGTTTTGATCAAGGATTTGTGGTTGGTAATGGAAGAGCGGAAAAAATGAAATTGAAAAGCTGAATTAACAAATCCCTCCACGACCCAAACACAACCACTAATGTGTTCATGATGGGATTCTCCTAACATTCTGATCCACTACTTTTTGCTTCTTTTTCATGAATGAAAAATTGATTTGCTAATCATACTCTCTTCATTTCGGGTTTGCGCTCACTGTATCAAGTTGGAAAATCTGGGTTTGCAGACAAGTGGGTTTTTTTCCCCACTCATATTTCAGCCAAATAGCCCCTACATAGCAGAAAGTGAAACGACGCCCTTGAATGCTAAACTATGCTGTTTTTATGCTGGACAGAGGCTGTTGTGCCGGGCTTCATAGCAACCACTCGAGTCCATTTAATTCACCCAACAAAGGATAGCTTGTGCTTTGGTTTGCTTGTAATTAGGTCACTGCCCTGTTTCCATGATCACATTGGAAAACAGAATCACGATTTTGGGAAAATTACTACAGGAAGCTCCAACTTTAGGATTACAAAGTTAGTTTTGGAAATTTGGCTTTAGAAAATTTAGACCTAGTAGAAACTTTTCTCTATAGTGGGTCCTATGACCCAAGGCTTTATACACAACAACTCAAGTCTCCTCTCTTCCTTCCCTAGTCTAGTATTATCAACTTCTCTTCGAGTTCTTCCTTGTGAGTGTGCAATTCTTGTTAATTCGATTAGAGTATATCTTAGCATGGTAGCACTTGAATAATTCAGCCGTTGTATTTTGCAAGATGGATACCGACAAAAACCTCAAGGAATTAACTACAATAAGATATTTCGTTCACCTAAACAGCTTTCCACTGCTTGTTTTGACCAACGTTTAAATCTTGGATTAGTGGATAAATTGTGTCAGCAAAAGATATTAAAAACATGTGTAAAATTTTACCTATTTTTTTCCATCTAATTTTCTTTTCCTCTCCATATCCAATATCCCAGCCTAACGGCATTCTTCAATATGCCATTTGCATACAAACTGAAATATTATTGTCAAGTAAGCTTTTATCTACTGCATACAAATATTTATGACAGAAGAATATGTATATTAATCCAAGTTATATTGAGGCTATAACTGATCACAGGTGAAATTCCATGGCAATTGGGTCACCTTAACCTGGAGGTATTGAATATGGAAAATGTTGGACTTAGGGGTCTCATTCCTTCGGTTGTCTTCAATATCTCTTCGCTAACATATATTAATCTTGGAAACAATACTCTATCCGGCAGTTTGCCTATGCACATATGGCACCATCTTCCAATGCTTCAAACTCTTTATCTCCACAACAATAAATTCACTGGAAGCTTACCAAGCAACTTTGGGAATTATACCTCCCTCGTCCGAATGTCTCTAGCCGGAAACAATTTTTCAGGTATTCATTACTCTATCTCTATCCATATTCGTCTGAAGTAATGCTTACTATGTTTGGCATTGTTGAAAAGATATGGTATACCGTCTTTGGCCTGATTTAGTATTGATGTACAAAAATTCAACAATTGGGTTAATTCTAATAGTAGATTGTTTGCTTTTAACTTAAGCTGGGGGATACTAATCCATAATTGATAAACCTTGCAAACGTAAGCAAATGCATATTGGTAGAACTCTACCTTTGCCTTAGTAATATTTAGAAATGCGTTGCTACAGATTGCATTCAAAATATATGAACATTGTTGGGTTCTTTTGCAAATAAAGTTTGAACCCTATGAATAAAGTATCAATTATTACTATGAAAAGTGTTCTTTTATGACCGTACAAACATGTCATGTGTGACTTTGAACAAAAATTGCCCCACCGAACAAAAGTCCTAGCACCGCCTGTGCTTACGAGTCCCAGATGCAAAGCTAATCCATTGAGTTCTTATGCAAAGGAATACTTTGAGATGGGGGAAGTGAAGACATTGATGAATGATTATTGATAGAAGTAGCAAACTGTGCCGTTTAGTTTTTTAATGCACCACGACACAATGTTTTCAGTATTTTCGGAATTTTCTTGGTCCAAAAAACTTCAGATTAATTTCTTCAGTATGATCATATGATTCAAGTAGGTCACCACTGAACATAGTTGGATTCAAGTCTTAACTGGAAATAGATTTAATCGCTTGCAAATATTGAATTAAGTTTCTACAAATATGAGAAATTACAGTTTCCAGACTCAAGCACTTAAATTAATTTTCATGTGAAAAATATAAAACCAAAGATTTGCGTCTCAACATTGTGCCTGTAATGTGGTTGATAGCGTATTTTTTCTTGTGAAAAAATTCATAGAAATATATGTACTTGTGCATTGAAGATATTCTTTTGCAGGTTCAATACCAATGGAAATTGGTGAACTTCAAAGTTTAGAGTGGTTAGACTTGCCCGTAAATAATCTGAGCGGTCCTATACCATCTAACATCTTCAATATCTCAACCTTAAGAGATCTCTCATTGGCAAATAATCATTTATCGGGTCACATTCCATTGCATATAGGTGACTGGTTGCCAAGTATTCAGAAAATTTTCTTAGGGGGAAACAACTTAACTGGAATCATCCCTGAATCAATCTCGAATGCTTCTACAATCACTGCTCTGGATCTCAGCTTCAATTATTTGACTGGATTTATACCCGATTCACTTGGTAATTTAGAACTCCTTCAGTTGCTTGGTTTAGGCGGTAATAACTTGACCAGCAAATCTTCAATGCTAGAATCTAGCTTCCTGATTTCAGTAATGAAGTGTAAACGCTTGAAGATATTGTTGGTGTCATATAATCCACTCAATGTTGCTCTTCCAATCACCATTAGTAATCTTTCTTCTCTTGAGAGTTTATCAGCACTCGATTGCAAAATTAGGGGCAACATTCCTGGGACAATCAGTAATTTGAGCAACTTAATTTCCGTCAAACTAGAAGACAATGACTTATCTGGGGCAATTCCTGAGATGGTGGGACAACTAGGGAAACTCCAATATATGGACTTGGGAGGCAATAAATTAAAAGGATCCATCCCCTACACGTTTTGTAATTTAAGGGCTCTCAGTTACTTGGTTTTGGGTGGAAATAAGCTCTCTGGATCTCTGCCGACATGCTTAGGAAATCTTACTTTCCTAAGGTATCTCCGAGTAGGGTCGAATGGGTTAACTTCGTCAATACCCATGACCCTTTGGAACCTTAAAGATCTTTTGGTTCTCAACTTGTCTTCAAACTCTTTCAATGGTGAATTACCATTTGAAATTGGAAATTTGAAGGTGGTTTATAGAATTGATCTATCAAACAATCAATTATCCGGTAAAATACCAAGCTCTATCGGAAGCCTCCAAAACTTGATCACTCTCTCATTAGCCCACAATAGAATCCAAGGTCCTATTCCTCAATCAATTAGTGGTTTGATGAGTTTGGAATCATTGGATTTGTCGCAAAACAATTTGTCTAGTGTAATTCCTAAATCATTGGAACACCTCTCATATCTTAAATATTTGAATTTGTCCTCCAACATATTGGAAGGAGAAATTCCGGAAGGAGGGCCTTTTGCAAACTTCACAGCTCGGTCTTTTATGTCAAATAAGGCCCTATGTGGTGCACCTCGGTTTCAAGTTCTGCAGTGTGCTCGTCATCGTTCAAGAGAAACAATGGTGCTCATAACGAGATACATTTTACCCGTAACTACATCAATACTAGTCGTGACTCTAGTATTGGTGTTGGCATTGACAAGGTGTCGAAAAAGAAACATGAGAGTTCCAAATCAAGAAGATTTAGTTCCTGCAACAGTACCAAAAAGGTTTTCACACCATGAGCTTAGTCAAGCAACAAGTGGATTTGCAGAGTATAACTTACTTGGTAAAGGAAGCTTTGGTTCAGTGTACAAAGGCACATTTTTGGATGGTATGGTACTCGCGATTATGGTTTTTGACTTGCAAGTTGAAGGGTCGTTAAAGAGTTTTGATGTTGAATGTGAGGTAATGAGAAATGTACGTCACCGAAATCTCATCAAGGTCATCGGAAGTTGTTCAAACCTTGATTTTAAGGCATTGGTGGTTGATTACATGCCTAATGGGAGTCTTGAGAAATGGTTGTATAGCCCTAACTGTTATTTGGATATCCTAAAGAGAATGGACATAACCATCGATGTTGGGTTGGCGTTGGAGTATCTTCATCATGGTTATTCGACGCCAATAGTTCATTGCGATGTAAAACCAAGCAATGCTTTGCTTGATGAAGATATGATTGCGCATTTGGGTGATTATGGCATCGCAAAGCTCTTAGGCAAAGAACAATATCTAGCACAAACCAAGACGCTTGGTACGATGGGGTACATTGCACCAGGTGATTTTTATTAGTTTTTTAGATTCAATACTTGGGAAGTGATGCCATCACTCCACTTTTAGTCGCTTACACTCTTTTCTTGCCATTTAATTTTTCGTTTGACTTTTTCAATTTGCACGAGATTCTTTCAATGAAACTTTTTTTCTTTCTTTCCATCAAACTAACAATCTTTTAACGATTAATGGTGTTTGTACTTAGAGTATGGATCAGAAGGAAACGTATCAACCAAAGGCGACGTATATAGCTACGGTATAATGTTGCTTGAGACATTTACTAGGAAAAAACCCACAGATGAAATGTTTGTTGGAGAAATGAATATAAAGCGATGGGTGAATGATTCAGTGCCCCATGCAGTAATCGAAGTCGTAGATGCCAATATACTAAGGAGAGATGATGAACATTTCAGTGTCAAGGAAAACTGCATCAAGTCTATCATGGAACTTGCTTTATACTGTTGCGCGGAGTTGCCAAAAGAAAGGGTTGTCGTGAAAGACGTTGTAGCCACACTCAAAAGTATCAAAAATGAATTTCTGAGAAACATTCAGGGACCCAGAAGGTAGCAAAGTTACAGTCATTTGATTTTGGTTTCACCTTTTTCCTGTCAAGATGTTTCTATTGTGTTAATTAATGGTTCTAGTATCAGCAGCTGTATTTACACAACTTAATAAAGAGAACCTTTTAACTATTTTCTTTCATTATCTCTATTAAGCTGTGTGCATACTTTATTTGAGTACATCCCAACCTATAGAAGCAAAGTTTTGACTAGCAAATTTTCACAGGACAGCCAGAGGATGAAAGAAGGCAGGGGCGGGGAAGGGGCTTCAACATATTCTATGGAATATGAGATATGTTTTATGAGAAGTACTTGCAATAAATCTTCGTCTAAATTTCTATCCCTCTAAACAAAACAAGAAAAAGGGATCGCGATTACATTTATCCAAATGTAGGTACAAGTGTTTTACTGAGGCATTTCAAGGTCTGGTCTCCGATCAAGCGCTTCTACTATCGAATTGTCTGGAAATGCATCGGGACAAGTAGCCAAAATCTTTGCCTTCAGGCTTCTGCCAATTCAAAATCAACCAAAAAAAAAAGAGAAAGAATCATCACACTGTATTAAAAATGCCACTACAGCAAATTAGCATTCCCGGCGTTTTATAAACCTCGGGAAAAGTCTCAAATGCACTAGGAAAGTAATTCCCGACGTTTTTGCAATACTCCGACATAAACGGTGACGGGAAATATGCCCGGCGTTTTCAAAACACTGGGAATAATATCAACTTATGACCGGGGTTGATGAGGAAAGGGGTCAGACTAAGAACCAAGTTAAATTGACATGCAAATTCAACTTGCCAACACTCACGGGCTCACAGCTAACTCTGACTTGCCAGATACCCCACAGAACAACAATTACTTGTACCCATTGAGGCAGCTAAACAAACTCGAAACTAGAGCCATAATAGAACCCAATAATTTCCAACGTATCTCACATGTGACCATGGAATTGTGTTCATCCACAAATCTTCGCACACCTTTCATAGAAATCGTACAGATCCAGTAAAGATTAATCACTTCCAAGAGTATTGGGAGCCCCAAAGGTTTCTGCCAAACCTTGTGTGCAACAAAACAATGCAATGGATATGAGATTGCTTTTCCTTTCTATATGTTTTGTTCCAATGAAAACATAGAGGACAGTACGCCCCACTCTTCTTGCAAGTATGCACGCAACACATTCATTTCCACAAAACAAAAGAAGAGAGGTAATTCAAAGATACAGGTAAAGGATGATATACATCGTACTCTACTTCTTCATGAAATCAAGTTATCTTAAGAACTATGGTTCGATTTATAGGCATGGTACCAGGCGTAGGAACATTTAGAATGATGAATGTCGGGGGCTGGAGGTGGTTTAACAGGATGTCATGCATGTTAACCCCACAAATAATGTCATAGATTAGGGGTTGACAAAAATTCCCGATCGTAACTAGTCCGTAACAACACCATGATAAGTACTCATGAATATTTACAATGACGGATGCAATAAAAAATTGATGAGAGTACCTCAGCTTCTGAAATATGTAATCAAGATCTGACTTCATTGACCTTAACAGACGGGTGTTTCTTGAAAACTCACTGGAAACCTCTGCAAAGCAATGCTCAGAGTACTCATTAAAATGAGAAAGAACAGCATTACTGTCCTGCAACCTTCCCAATCTACAATTATTATTGCAAAGGAAAAAAGGGCAAAAAGCAAAGTGCGGCCCCAGATAAGAAACTGATGCTTAGAAAACAATACCATTGACCTGTATAACCAACGAAGATACAAAAACATCCTAAATTCTGTAACAAACTGGTATATGCTAAGAAAGGGGAAAACTATAAGAGTTGACAATCCCAGATGTAAAAGTTGTTTCAATTTGGCCAACTGATACACATCCAGGATGAAATTAGTAAGCACAAAACACAAGCAAATAATCAACATGCTAACAACTAGTACTTGGAAAGAGGAATGTGTACTTTGCCGCAAAGAAAAGGAAACAAAGATGTTTCTCTCTACGGGTTTAAAGGTTGTATTCTCAATTTCCCAAAGTTTCTCGATGCATAAAATGAAAAGAAAGCCACAACATTGAAGTGTAACCCTTCCGGCTTTCCAGTTTGACAATGTTATTTGCGCACGATACTTGCTAAAGAAATTGACTCAAGTAAGGTCCATTTGGCCACCCCTTCCATGGTTAAAACAAAGATTGCAGTTTTGTTTCCACCACTTAGCTATAAGCTTTGTCAAGCTTCTATCATTCCTAGATAAGATGTTTCTAGAGGCTTCTTGGCTGGCTCAAATAAGCATTTTAGATTTTCCATTAACCCATTTTGGATGTTTGGTCGTCCATTCCTAAAATTGCTGTGGTTCTTTCACCACTTAGCTATAAGCTTTGTCAAGTTTCTATCATTACTAGATAACATGTTTCTAGACGCCGTTTGGCTGCCTCAAATAAGCATTTTAGATTTTCCATTAATCCATTTTGGATGTTGCGCTGTCCATTTCAAAATTGCAGTGTTTTTTCCACCACTTAGCTATAAGCTTTGTCAAGTTTCTATCATTAATAGATAATATGTATCTAGATGCTGTTTGGCTACCTCAAATAAGTATTTTAGATTTTCCATTAACCCATTTTGGATGTGGATATTGAGAGTTCAGTGAACAAAACTGAACTCGGATATTAAGCTCCCAAATTATTCCCCTTGAAAACTTAACCCTAATAATCATAGTAACAAGCTTCCATATGGTAGACAATCAAAAGCTTCCGCGCGTGTGTGTGTGAAGAACGCATATAGAGGGTGGGCTGGCGTCTCTGTGTGTGTGTGTGTGTGAGAGAGAGAGAGAGAGAGAGAGAGAGAGAGAGAGAGAGAGAGAGAGGGAGAGAGAGAGAGAGAAGGTGTTACATGAGGTGCTGCAACTGTTTGAGAGAATCCAAATCCTCCGCATTGATCAGAGTTTTGAATTCACGGGACAATTCGTCGGAAGTCGCTCCGATCGCATCTTTCTCCGATTGTTCCA
Organism: Arctostaphylos glauca; assembly: GCA_019985065.2. Classification (NCBI taxonomy): domain Eukaryota; kingdom Viridiplantae; phylum Streptophyta; class Magnoliopsida; order Ericales; family Ericaceae; genus Arctostaphylos; species Arctostaphylos glauca. Next base: position 23,921,040 of record JAHSPW020000001.1, on the reverse strand, counting down.
TTTCTCCCCGGATGTGCTTGTGCGTGAGCGTGAGAGAGAGAGAGGAGGGGGGTGTTTTTGGGGGGTTGGATTGGGCTATGATGTGTTCGGGCCAATTATGGGCCGTATCCGTGTTCAGTTGGTGTAGAGGGCCCAAATAGGAAAGTAAAACACACTGGCCTCTTTCAGGGGTTTTACTCACAGGAGGGAGGAGAGAGAACGAGAGGAACAGGGAAGATGAACAAGAAGGAGATATTGAAGCTAGCGAAGGGATTCAGAGGGAGGGCGAAGAACTGCATAAGAATAGCAAGAGAGAGGGTAGAGAAGGCCCTTCAGTACTCCTACAGAGACCGCCGCAACAAGAAGCGCGACATGCGCTCCCTCTGGATAGAGCGAATCAACGCCGGCACCCGCTTACACGGCGTACTCTCTCTCCTCCCTCCCTCCCTTCCTCTCTCTTTCTGTTCCACTGTGTGAAGTAAACGATTCATTTAGATTTGTCTCTAAACGAACAGCTAAATCTTACAAATCATTTGTATAGATACATTGACATATATCGGTGTGCGAGGATGCATTATAATTGAGTTCAACTCTTTTTTATTTTTTTAGTGTTTTTGTTTAATTTCGAAGTTGTTATGTTGGTTCCTTCGTTAGATTTTGAGTAATTATTAAATTTGCTAAAGTAAACATCATGCGTTGAAATAGAGGAAAAAGATTGAAGTCCCAAATCTTATCCATTAGCCGAAATCTTATTTTCCCCTAAAGAATCATGAACTCGAAAGTTTTTTTTTGGCCTGCGAGCTCAAAGCTTTATTACTTCCTTACTCTGGTTTTGTCCTGTGGTTTATGGATTTTAGCCTCTGGAAACAATCGATGATACTTATCATTCTTAGTCTTCACAATTAACTGTTTAGATTACTTCTTAGGACCCCTAAATTACTTCAAGCCACATAGTGTCTCTACAAACATCATCGATTTCGAATAATTGCGCACGGATTTTCCTTGTTGTCTAGCTCTTCCTAGTTGATTTTAAGAGTTGTTGCTCTCTTCCCACAGAATGACTTGGCTTATGATGGAGAGAATGAAAATCTTCATGTACTTTTACTGATGAGAATAGTTTTTATAATGGAGATCAGAAAATAAAACATATCACAAGCGGTATGATTATTGTTAATGGAAATGCTAGGGGAGTAGAAGACCTAAGAAAATCTTCATGTACTTTTAAGGTTTATGTTTTTTCACTTATATGAACATCTAGCCCTTGACAGAGCAGAATGTTTGCGAGGATTCATGTACTCAACCCAGTTGATTGGGCCACAAAATTTTGCTTGGCTTATTCTTATGGCTATTGTTTTTCTTTAATATGTATGGCGTGGGAGGAGAGTTCTCGATGGCCATTCAAGATTGGGATCAAATTGGTTGAATGGGGGAAGGAATGTCTATGTCTGGGTCTTTCATTCGTTGGACATTTTCTCTTTCCTTTACTGATAGGTGTGTGTCTCTTTCCTTTTGGAAGCTAATAATAGTCTTGCTCTAGCGGGAAATGGTTTTGGAAGATGTTTGTTCAGTAAAGCAAAGATTGGTCTAAGCAAGCAAGGGTTGAGAGAGGAACAAAATTCAAAGTGAAATAGTAAGGAAGGAGCAAGGACTGTGTAGTAATAAAACAATGGTAATTCACCATAGTAATTGTGGGAAACATGAGGGATTTTGAGTGTTGTGCGTTAAAGTCTTGATCACTCAGTGATGGGTTCAGCATTCCATCATGCAGTCGTTATGTCACTTGGTCTTGCACTCAGCATGAAACTTCCATCTTCTCTTTGGAAGAAGTGGCGTTTCCAGTTCTATCATAAACATTCTGGGAGGTGGATCTGGGGCCTATTTTTTGGATGGTTCTAAGGGCAATAGGGGACCTCAGCCCTTTATTGCCCAAGCAATATGGAGTTGGGTCTTTTGCGTAGAAGATTTTTGTTAGTATATGAAAATTGTTGTACAAGGGCTTTTGGGCCTTTGGCACCTGATCTACAATAAATTTCAGCTCAAAGCCAAAGAATCTGATGGTGTACTGGTATGATATATATCCCTGTCTCCTAGCATTGCCACTATGCGAATGCAACACTTTTTTTCACTGGTAACCGCCTTGTATTGGATCATCTTAGTCTTTTTCATGATTGTTCCTCTTGGATCATTCGATAGAGATGATCTTTCCCTTGTATCCTCGTGTGTAAACCTGCTAGTCAAATTTTGTATCCTTGGACCCTCAACTGTAAGCGTAGGGATGACTTTCATGTTGCCATAAACTATTCTAATGCTTTAATTTTGTTGATGAGATGCTGTGTGACACCTGGTAAACACCATTAACCCCATATAGTTAAAGAACTATATAAAGACTGAATGATTTGCTGTGTTTCCATGTCTTGATATGGAAATTAGAGGAATTTGACACTTAGATACACACCGGCACCCGCACTCGAGCCTATGTAATGTAGAAGGAAGTAACTTTGTGGATGCGATATCTTGTTCCGTATTGGTCTACTTCTAAATCCCCAACTCCAGAACTCTACAGCCTGTTGTAAATTTCACAAGCTTGAAATACTATATTTGCTGTCATGAGGGGTGGAATGCTGACTTCCATTTGTATTCATTTTTCTACCCCAGGTTAAATATGGCAACTTTATGCATGGTTTGATGAAGGAGAATATCCAACTTAACAGGAAAGTACTGTCGGAGATCTCTATGCATGAACCACACAGCTTCAAGGCCCTCGTCGACATATCCCACAATGCCTTTCCCGGAAACAAGAAAGTGGTTCCCCCACAAAAGATAGGCCTTTCCGTTCTTCTTTAGTTGGCTATTTGATGTTTGTTGAGTTTGTCTCAAACAGATTTTTCCAAAGTTTGTAACTTGTTCTTCGATACGATGCAATGCGACTTGTTTAGTTCAACTTCAACCTACATTTCAATTGTCGACAGGAAAGTGTAAGTGTGGCCCTGATGCCAAACAAATGAATAGCAGTTATGAGTGAAAAAAATTGTTAAATGTGTGTGTGGTGTGTACACATACATACATACACACGTGTATGCGCACGCACGAAAGAGAAATTACATGGGGCTTTGTTGCTCTACTGCGTGATGATTCTATTGAAAAAGATTGAGGCGGTGGTATTTATTTCTCTCAACATTGGGTCTCTCTACTCGGTGTTTTGCTTGTGTTGTTTGCTTTTAGATACCATATATAGTGCAAGATAAATAGGTAAAATGTATCATTTCAATCTTGGGAACATGTATATCCTAATCATACTAAACTGCTTGTCATTAATAGTATTAAACCAATAGCAATTTGTACAAACTAAAATTTTTAATCGAATATTGGGCCCTAAAAAATTTAATGTGAGGACTTGATTTTTATATTGAATAAAATTTTCTCCATTTCTCTCGTTAGAAAATGTTAGATTTCTAATTAAGTCATGTCCAGTTTTTAAATCGAAACAATTTTGAATTCTTATTTCTCTACGGCTTTTATATAATAGTATATTTTTCGTTCTACTCTTAAGAGCATTGTTTTAAGAATGAGTGATTGTCTTTCTCTGATTGCCTAACCTTTGAGCGAATAGATAATATGTTTCACTAATTAAGTAGGATTCTATGGTTAGTTCGTGACCTCTAGATGCCAAAAGTGTTCTTGCAGTGATCTCATACTTCATACAAGATGGAGATGACCGGGTTGGTCTATGGATTTTTCATGGTTTTTTATGCATTTCACTCAGGGCCACAGCCTAGTGTTTAGTTAAAATTATTAAGAGGTAATTAATTACCTTTATATCTTTTCGACTTTAGGTCGAATTTCGATTTGGTCCTTCTTATTTTGATTTGAACACTAAGCTTCTTAAACTTTTGACATTGTTTTCAATGTCATCCAGCCGTTTAGGTCTGTCCAAATTAGCTAAAGAAAAGCGATCAAACAAATTATGGTATTTTACATCCTCCTTTTTAACTTCAAAAATTCCAGGCTCTCTCTCTCTCTCTCTCTCTCTCTCACACACACAAAAATTAACCATCATAAACCCATTACGTATACACATATACGCACACTCCTATTATAAAGAAAGAGATAAGGTGAACATATACGTATATATATAGAGAGAGAGAGAGAGAGAGATGTGAAGATTGGAATGAAACCCATGTTGAGTCCGAGCTGAACATAGAAGTTTCCACGCTATTAATGATGAGGTTTCTAAGAACTGACATCGGAAGCAGCAATAGAGAAAGATACTGTTCGAGCCCAATGTTTATACGCTACAAGAATGCAGCAATTGAGACCTAATTAGAACCCTCCCAGAAAAAATCACTTGTGTCGCCCAAGTCCAAGTCCAAGTCCAGCAGTCCAAAAAGCATTCTGGATCCAACTCTGGTAGCTAAAACAAATCCCATGTCATATTCCCCTGCTCTTGTTCCTGGGTCCGAAGAAAGGCTCTGTTTTGCAGCCATTTTACAAGAAGACTCAGACCCAAATTGATTTGTTCCGTTTGGCGTCAATGCAATTGGTTTTCTCCATTTGGGTACTGCAGAAGTTTGCGAAGGTTGATTCATAGAAAGTGGAATCAAATCAAAATGTAGGTTAAATGACACTAGTTTTCCCGTTTCAATGTCACCCAGCCGTCTAGGTCTGTCCAAATAAGCTAAAGAAAAGTGATCCATCAAATTATGATATTTTACATCCTTCTCATCCTTTTTTAACTTCAAAAATTCCATATCTCTCTCTCTCTCTCACACACACACACAAAAATTAACCATCATAAACCCATTACGTATACACATATAGGCACACTCCTATTATAAAGAGAGAGATAAGGTGAACATATATATACATATATATATATATAGAGAGAGAGAGAGAGAGGGAGAGAGAGAGAGATGTGAAGATTGTAATGAAACCCATGTTGAGTCCAAGCTGAACATAGAAGTTTCCACACTATTGATGATGAGGTTTCTAAGAACTAACATCAAAAGCAGAAACAGAAAAGGATACCGTTCGAGCCCGATGTTTATACGATACAAGAGTGCAGCAGTTGAGACCTAATTAGAACCCTCCCAGAAAAAATCACTTGTGTCGGCCAAGTCCAAGTCCAGCGGTCCAAAAAGCATTTTGGATCCAGCTGTCATATTCCCTTGTTCTTGTTCCTAGGTCCGAAGAAAGGCTCTGTTTTGCAGCCATTTTACGAAAAGACTCAAACCCAAATTGATTTGTTCCGTTTGGCATAAATGCAATTAGGAATAGCAACGGATCGGTTTGGATCGAATATTTGAATATCCATAACCGATAACCAAATGATAACCGATAACCGTATCCGATCCGTTATCCATCGGTTATTAAAATCGGTGAATCGTAACCGTATCCAATGGATATCAGTTAATCCCCGAACCAAACGGATATCCATAATTTTATCTGAATCCAATCCAATTGAAATTTAAAAAAAAAAAATTCTATTCCTCTTTTGAAAATGAACTACTATTCATATTTTGGTAACAAACTAAAATTCACAAATAACACATCACATACTACATAATTATTAAAAGAAATTCATCAATTGTAACTAACCCAATAACAACGCAACAAAATAAAAAGTAGTTTAACAACAAAATACAACTCCAAAGTGAAATAATAGAAATGATAAAGGATGTAAGGAAAGCCAGTTTCATTTTTAATTTGACATAGATCTTCTATTTGCATAATTCATACCTACGCAATCGAATGAAAGAAGAAAAAAAAACTATATTAACATTAGTAATATGTTATATTAAAGCTACAAGAAAAATAAAATAAATGTTAATCACCTGACGAGTCAAGCACGAATCATCTGAATTCGAAGCGGATATAACTAATTAATGGTAATCTCGTAAATTTAAAGCGGATATTATTATGGATATGGTTTGGTTACGGACATCCGTTCGGTTATTTTTTAGATATTTCATCATAACCGTAACCGAACCGTATCCGAACGGATATTGATTTGTCTCCTCCATAACCATATCCACGGGAAAATTTTCGGATACAGTTTGGAGAAAAATTTCGATTACGGATCGGATATCATCGGATCAGGGCAAATGCCATCCCTAAATGCAATTGGTTTTCTCCATTTGCATTTTCTCCATTTGGGTACTGCAAAAGTTTACGAAGTAAGGTTGATTCATCGAAAGTGGAATCAAATCAAAATGTAGGTTAAATGGCGCTAGTTTTCCCATTTCTATTGAATGTAGGTTAGACAATTTTATATTTCTCTTTGTAATTCATTTTGATAATCAATAAGAATTCTATAATTTATTCTCTTGATTTCTTCGATCATTATTCCAAATTCAGAATTCTTCACTAATGAATATTTCTGCAAGGTAAATGTTTGATGAAATGCCAAAGTGAGATTGGAGTTTCTCAGTTAAGTTAATCTTACAAATTCTTATTCAACGTCAAGGAATGCATTTTGTTAGAAGACAGAGGAGGAGAAGGACAACATTTGTTTCGTATTGTTGGACTGAATTGAATTGATTGGGTGGGATCAATTATTGTGCAATTTGATGTAAAAATATATAATAAAAAAATTAGATTCATAAATTCACCTTACTCTTTTCTTGTTCTATGAATTTCAAATTTTGGGTCAAAGAATTTCGATCTGAGGATCTGCTGGCAAATTGATTTTATTCCTCTTTGGTCCTTTTGGATTGCTTATGACATTTACCCAAATTAATTTTTTCTTGGTTGTTTTCGTGTGTGTGTGAGAGAGAGATATAAAGAGTGATAAAGAGAGAGTGGGTCTGGTTTTGTAAGCAATTAAAGAAGAAGGGAGTGAATTAGCTTAAATACCCCTCTCATTAGGTCATGTGCAACACACACAGGTATTTTCCGTTAGAAAAATTGACGGACCCAAATGGAAGGGTCACATTAAATCCAATGTCAAATTTTAAAGGATTTAGTGTTCAAATTGAAATAAAAATGACCAAATTAGAATTCGACTTAAACTCAAAAAGATATAAAAGTAATTATCTCAATTATTAACCTGATCCTTATTGTTATCTTCAACAAAAGTATAGTTTTGAAACTTTTGATAAATGTTACTGAAGCCATACCCTCATCGGTGGTCTCTAACGCCTAAAAATCTATACGTGGACATCTAAGAACGTCGATTTCAAATTAGTCAACTCGTATCGAAAGAAAAAACAGAGATAGTGGACAAGAGCCTGCAAGGCAATACATCTAATACCAATCATTTATGCCTAGAATGTGTTTCTATATCACTCCTCTAGAAAGCTATAGCCTATACATGCAACAAGGATTGTGGTTTGACCCGAGGCTTTCCTTTCATCACTTATTTCGCAATGAGGGAAATGCATATGTATTAGTTGAAGTGAAGTGGTAGAAGACCCCTTTGAGTCAAAGGAAGAGTTTCTACACAACTGTCCAAGACACGTTAAGGAGTTAAACAAGTATTTTGGGACAAAGGGACTTGAACCCTCATGATTTCTGAAGTCGATGAATTTTTCTCTTACTATAAATTTCATGTTGTCGGTATTGACATGTAGCATGAGACTATCTTTATTGTATTAATCAATTCTTTAAAAGATCTTTCATACTATGGAGTAAATGATTTGATTAATAAATATACAATTCTTTATTTAATATGAAATCAAATGAAAATTTGTCTATTTTTCATATAATAAAAGAGATACAAATTTTCGTTGATATTAGTCATTTGATATAATATATAATACATATGCATATGTCCATAGATTTATAGGCTCCGAAGTTTCGATGGAAGAATTCCGCCACCAATGCAGTCAACTCCGTTTGTTAGAACATTTTCTTCTGCAAGACTACACCTATTCTTTTTTTTCGCTTTCTGAATCATTGTTTATTATATACATGTGTCTGTGTGTGTGGAGAGAAAGACAGACAGATAGGGCCCCTATAGTAGATGTGTCGTTCCAAGTCACTAATGGCCGTGCTTTTGTTTAATAAAAAAAAAAGTTGGATATTAACTCTTTTTTTAGTCCGGTTCGGTTCGGTGTTTAAAATTAGAAAACCGGAACCAACCCATATTTTTTTATGAAAAACCAAACCGAATTGGACCAATTAAGCTAAAAAACAGGACTAAATTGCCGATTCACTTCGATGGTCCGGGTTAGGCTTACACCCCTAGATTTAATGACCATTCCATTAATTTGAGTTAAAATGTGTATTTTTTTTTGAAAGCAGACTAGCTAAGACACAAGACCAAACTGCCATTTCAGATTTTTCTGTTTGCCGGTTTGAGTTAAAATTAATTGAATGATGATCAAATCTAGGGATGTAAACTAGACCTACAAATCAAAGCGAACTGGCAATTTGATCCTATTTTGTAGCTCGATCGGTCCGGTTTGATTTGGTTTGATTCCGTTCAATTTTTAATTAAAATAATAGTTCGATTTTAATTTTCTATTTTTAAACACCAAACCGACCCCGACCAAATCAAAAAAAAAAAAGGGGTGAAGGCCCAACCGATTTTTAGTTGTTTCATGTCACTATACCCTTGTAGTGCCTCAAGCCACTACACAGACCCCGAATCCGATTACGAGGAGTCGTATGTTTTTGTCACCATAGTTCGAAGGCTGAAGTAAAGAACCTGAGGATCTGTACAGTACAAAATACTACTATGTACATCTTGAATTATAGCCGGGGGAAAACTCGAGGGCCTAGAGGTTGTCAAAGAGACCAAGCGATACCAAATATCCCAATAAGCTGAAATTCAACCTGCATCTCACAGCAACACACAAAATCCCAAAACTAATGCAGTTTTTGTGACCAAGGTTATCATAATTGCAAGTTTCTATTGGAAAATCAACTAATTCATTATGTTTACATCAATGGCAGTGCAATGACTAATACTGCAAAGCAGAAGCCGACTAGGTGGTCACACTGACTCTGATTACAAATAGGAACTTTAGTCCCAAAACTCAAACACCAATCGCAATGAAAAAGACCATACGGCTACAATGAAAAACATTGTGATAAGTAATTCTACTACAAACCCTAACTGCTTAACCCTCCTCCTAGCTTTGCAACCTCTTACAACCTACCATTTAGAACCTATGTACAGACTAAGGAGCTAAGAGTACAAACCTAGCTGACCTTTACAAACTGGAAATATCAAAGACAACTTCTGCCTAGTTGTTCGTTACGCAATTCTCTTCTGGCGTCGTTACACGCATAAAAAAAAAAAAGTTGCTTTCGAAATACTAGGCGGCATGAGTTTCTGATGGAGCAAGATTGTGTTTGTCAGTGCTGAGATTGACTTTGGCTTGTGATTTGATATGGGTCTAGCTAATTGATATGTTTGAGAAAGTTATAGTTTAATTCATTTGATTTTTTTTATCAAAAAAATTTGTTCTAGGGAATAACCTATTTTGATTTTTTATTTTGCCAATCTTCTTGTTCCCAACGGAAAGGAAAAAGAATTTCACGCTCTTCCTTTTGGAAAGGATGATTAGCGAAATCCTATTGATTCCAGCTTTCTCCACATTGACAGCTCAATCATGAAAAAAATAGCTCTATTGGTATGTTCCTTTCGTCACCCCAAAAGAAAAGGCGTGATCTCGTAGTTCTTGATCTGTGAAAATGCTTTGGTAGGAGCTCCATTTTTTTTCCATTGAGGCCGAACCTAAACATGTGTGTTTGAGAGGTAGTTGTCCATATACCCCATATCTATTTATAATTTTCTACGTATGCATATTTGCAGGGTTGAACCGATGTGCAACGCCATTGACCACCTGTGTGTGCATTGTTCGGTGTCGTTTGCCTAAAGAAAGTTAAAATTTTGGAACCAAAACCCTAAGTACATCGTAATAGAGAATGCATGATTATGTGTAAAACTTTAGAGGTTATGTCAATATGTAGTAACTGATTGATTGCTTAGATAAATATTGATTGTGTATATAAAACAAGGGGAAATTGGTGAAAAGTACAAAAAAAAATGGTGAATTAGCCCTTTAAGTCCTGACTAATTTACACTTTGAGTTAGGGTCTACTATTTTTAAAGTGTTCATTTAAAAATTAGGTCATTTAGTAGACAAAATTACTCTTATTGCTTGTTTCCTTTGTTACATGATGTATTTCCTACACTCTTACAATATTCATTCAAAGCCAAAAAAAAAATTTATTATTTATTTATTAATTTTTGTGGTATATTGGTTCGTCTCAACAAAAAAACTCTGAAAAGTATAAAATTATGACCGAAAGCTAAAATCTATTTCAGAAAATTTGAAAAATGAGCTAAAAATTAGTTTTTTGACGTATTTTTTGTCTTTAATGATCTTTTTTTAGTTTCTTGACATGATTTTATGCTTTTTATATTTCTTTTATTGAGACGAACCAAAAAAATACAAACAATTAGTAAAAAAATTAAAAATATCACTAAAGACAAAAAATAAGTAAAAAAAGACAATATTGTGTCTTATTTTTTATTTTTCGTTAATTTTTTTGTGTTCTGTTGATTCGTCGCAACTAAAAATATATAAAAAGTATAAAATCATGTCAAAAAAGTAAAAAAAAAAAAAACTAAAGACAAAAATTAAGTTAAAAAAAAGCCATGTTTTGGCATATTTTAAATTTTTTTACATGATTTTATACCTTTTTATATTTCTTTCGTCGAGACGAACAAACAAACCACAAAAAATTTATGAAAAATAATGAATACAAAAGATTTAAATAATAATGAAGAAAATTAATTTAAATAATTTAGGCTAAATAGATTATACATTTTCTAATCGAATAGGGGAAGTAAAGTGAAAAAATGCTATGGATAATATCATCCTTTGTTTTCAAATAAAATAATTAGAACATATAATGTTATCTGTTGGTTTGAAATATTGTCTGTGATTTTGTTATTTATGTCTTTAATAAATAACTTATCTGTGTTTTTGTTGATCTAACTGATAAGTTTATTTTTTTGCAATCTTCATGTCTTTAACAGAAATAAAATAATTAGAGCAAATACTGTTACTACAGAGTTTAATTGCATTATATATAGCTTGCACTATCTTATAATGTTATCTGCTACAATTTAATTGTAGTATATATAGTTTGCATTATCTTATAATATTGTTATCTGTTGCAACATTATCAGATAATACTAACTACAACAGTCATAGATAACATTACTAGATAATGTTATGTGATAAAATTATTTGTGATCCACTTTCTCCACTGGGATTGTGATAATTATAGAATTATCTCAATTTGGCCTAACTTATATAGATTAAATATTTTTTGACTTTATTCAAAAAAATTGTATTTTTTATTTTTGCATAATTGTTTTGTAGCTTATTGGATCTTCTTGACAAAATGAATTAAAAAGTATCAAATTATGTCAAAAAGTAAAAAAAAAAAAAGAAAAAAAAACTAAAGATGAAAAATAATTTCAAATAGACGTTGTTTTGATTTTTTTTTTTTTTGTTATTTTTTGAATTTTCTTAGTTTTTAAAATATTTTTATATTTTTCTGAAATCTCTTGTCGAACAAAATGAACCAATAACTATCAAAAAATTTGACGCAAAATCAAAAATTAGGAAAAAGTTCAAATAAGGACAAAAACAATGAGACAATAATTCAATAATTACCACAATCTAAAGTGTTTATTTTTTAATAATTTTTTATGTTGCATTAATTTTTTGTTGATTGTTAGTTAGTCTTGATAAAAGATTTCAAAAAATGCAAAATTATGTTTAAAGACTAAAAAAAAAAAAAAAGAAGTCAAAATAGGATATGTTTTAATTATTTTTCGTCTTTAGTATTTTTTTAAAATTTTAGATATAATTTTATATGTTTTAGATTTCTTTTATTGAAACGAACCAACAAACCTCAAAAAATTGATGAAAATATAACAAATACGAAAAAAATTTGTATAACATCAAAAATAACAATTTAGATAATTTAGGTCTAATTAGATACTTTGTGTCTTTGAAATAAGATTGGCTTGTTTGGTGCAAGAGTATTTTTGAAACTATTGTGACAAAAGGATTTCTAGCTACAGTTTACTATTAGATGGACTAATTGCATTACAAGTTCCTTGCTGTGGACTTTCAGCTAAGAGTCCCAAAAAAACAAAGACTAAACTATATGGCTTAAAGAAGGACACTATAGCAAATAAGGAACTCGTCACAGTAGTTACGAATGGTACAAATAAAACATCTATGGACATGATCCCCACCAATATTTTAGTCCCTTGTCAGGTCAGTATTGAAGTCAAATATATAATCTAAAACCATAGGTCCTGGGTAAGTAGAGATTTGTCAATATCAACTGAGTGGTTAATGGAAGAAAGTTGGATAAGAATCAGAGTTCCTAAGTGGAATTCCTAGAAACATTAAAGAACGAAACATAACATACTTATGTGTTATCTTACTTTTCAGTTTTATTTTGATGTTGTTTCATCTGTCATATATCCTGTTGCATGTTTATTAACATTTGGATTTGTCTTTCGGGGAATTTTAATTTATTATTGAGTTTCATTACTCATTGGAGTAACTTCTATGTCATTGATGTATCAAAGTAGACATAGAACTGCAGACAGAGGATCTACTTGAGCAGGAAGTGCTAGGAGCTACTGTTGTTGGGGAGTTAATCACATAACTATCGTACCCTTAGTTCACTCTGCTATTTATTTTGAATTTCAGTGTAAACTCCAAAAGGCGTATTTTAGTCAATTTACATTTCAAACACATCACTTTGAATGATGTTTGCTTTGGACAAGAAAGAAGGTTTTTCTGTTTAATTCTTATTTTCAATAATAAAATAAAATTTAAAAATATTCCGAGAATTCAGGGCAATACATATTTCAATATATATTATCTGCCGGAGTTAGTTATTGGTTTCACTGAATAAGACAAGCCATCCCTTTGGTGTGGTTTTTGAAATGTGGAATTAGGGTTTGGGTTGCTGATGAATAAGGATGTTGAAGATAAATCACTCATCTTATAGAAGTAAAAAAATGAAAGCCAGAGGTGATGAGTGCAATCATAGAACGACAAAATTGTAAGTGTATGCTCTTAGAGGGTTAGTTTGGGCATTCAAATTATAGATAAGCATGACATTATCAACTTTTTTGTTTTAACATCTATTAATTTATAAGAATTTATCAGACAACATTGTCAAGTAAAATAAGAGAAACAGTATAATTTTAAAATAAATCTCTTTAACTGTAAGAAACATCAAGGGAGGTTACTTAATTTACCCAACTAACAACCTGTTTGTGAACAATCGTCTTTTTTCAATTTGAGAATTTCTAGTGCCCCGATCATGCTTGTTACTTATGCAAGGGTCGAGCCAGTTTACACGCGCCGAATTTACCATTCATTTGCGAGAATTTCAATTAAAGTCAAATCAAAACTCTATATAAATTTAGCCAATAAAATTGATAGCCCGTAAAAAATTTCGAAAAACAATCATTTAAATTCCAAATCTTGAACATCAATCTAACTCCTTAGAATTATAACGAAAGGGCCTACTGACGGATCCTATCTCCAAAAAAGGAAAACATTTATTAAGAAAGTAATACTATATATTATTACGTAACAGTATTATTAATTAACAAAAGATTATGTACTGCATCACCAGTAAAGAGTGTATACTTCGCTCTCACATTCCACTATTTAGTTAATTATTTTATTTTTATTTATTTTTTTATGTATTTCTTATTTTTATGATTTATTAGTTCTTCTTGACGGAAGCAATCTAAAAAAATGTAAAATTATGTTCAAAGTTTAAAAAGAATTCACTGAAGACAAAAAAATAAGCCCAAAAAATCATCTTTTGAGATTTTTTTTTGTCTTTTTCTGAATATTTTTTAGTTTCTTAACATAATTTTATATTTTTTTAATATCTCTTATCAAGATGAATTAATAACCATAAAAAATTAATATAAAATAAAAATTGTAAAAAAATTTCAAACAAATATAATAATCTAATAATTACCACGGTCTAAATAAGGAGCTCACAATTAATTAAATAAAAGACAAGGTATCAAAAACGTTTTGTTTTTTATGTTTTTAATAATCAAGGGCATGATGCCATCACCATTGCAAAAAATATATATACACGTCGATTAATTTTAATATAAAATTGTCAAATCATGTATTGCAGATTATAAGAAGAAGATAAACACTTCTCAAATTAATTACCCATTTGGATTATGGTATTTATTGAATTATTATCTAATTATTTTTCGTCTTTCTTTGAACTTTTTTTTATAATTTTTATTTTGCATCAATTTTTAGTTTTTTATTGGTTCGTCTCAATGAAAGGAACCTAAAAATTACAAAATTATGTTCAAAAAAATTCAGAAAACAAGAAAAATAAACCAAAACGGGGTCCATTTTTATTTATTTTTCATCTTTAGTGAATTGTTTTTAGTTTTCGGGCATAATTTTGCACTTTTTAAATTTCTTTCGTCGATATGAATTAATAAACATTAAAAAATTGATGAAAACATAACAAATATAAAAAATTATAAAGACAAAAAAATAAATACCATAAGCCAAATAGATAAAGCACACAAGTTCATACCCGTAGTGGAGTGTGTGTATACTTAGCTAAAAACAGTTTATATTATTTTTTTAAAATTATTTTAAATATATCTTAACGAGAAGAGTGGATAAGTATGAAAATATATATCCTAATCGAAAAAATTTAAATAAGATGATGCTAAAGACACTAGAAGTATTAATTATGTTTTTCAAACTTTTTTTTGTCATTAATGATTTTTTTGGTGGACTTTTAGTCCCTTTTTTTATACTTTTTTTGTCAGGAGGAATCAGTAATCTAAAAAATTTGACGCAAAATTTTATAAAAATTGAGAAAAATGTCAAAACAATGATATTTATATCAATTAATTTAGGCTTTAGTCAAGTAGATACGTGTACAAGTCGATTTTTGTTAAAATCTAAATAGCTTGTGACCTTTTTCTTAATATATTTTGTAATATTATTGTTTTATTAATTTTTAAAAATAAGAAAAATGAAAAAAGAAAAAAAATATGGGCCTTATTGTGTGTACAACAACAAAAACAAAATACTTTTGAAAACTCCACAATTCCTCCACACTTCGGAAATCTCTCATTTTTTGTTTGGCTAGAAATTGGGAATAACAGGTTCCATGACGATTCACCAAAAGAGTTGGGTAATCTTCAGCGGCTGAAGTCTATAAAAGCGGAGTTCAACAACTTTGGTGGACAGATACCGTCATGGTTGGATGCCTTACCATGATTTTTGGGGTGATGCTATAGTATCCGAACACGATTTTTTATAATGAGCTGCAGCAAGTCATTATATGGATTAAAGAGAAACATGTCATTATACTATGAGCCATTTTCGATCAATTTTTTACTATGGATTAATTCTTGACCTGCTCATAATATCCCAACCCCGCTGCACATTCATCTTCTTGCTTCTGGGATGCTGCTAAAAGCTATAGAATATTTTTGGTTTGCTTCTTTAGATATTGGTTTCGTCTAAATCGGTTTTTTCTTTCTTGGTATCTTCAATTGAGAAAGTGTGTTCATGAATACATAAATGTGAATGTGTGTGGTACAAAATAGTGATAAATGTGAATGCACCATTTGTCTTGACTCTTTGTATACAAGGTATCCATTACCTGCCCATTAGATGTTTGATAAAATGCCTTCGTGATACCCATGTGAATTGTACAAAAATGGTGATAATTTATAAGTCATTTTTAGGTCCTTATATCTTTTTGTTTTCTTCATATCTATATGGTAGTTTTTTTTTTTAATTCTTCGGTCACTATTTCCTATAACACATATCATAGTTGTGAAAAACGCACCTAGGCGCGAGGCTCAATCAGGCATAGGTTCGACGCTTTGAGGAGGGCTAGACGAGGTATATTCGATGAAATGTGAGTTTTTCAAGCATAGGCCCACAAGGAGCGTGCTTTGTGAAAAGTAATCGAAAATGGCTTTTTACCCTAATATTGGGTCTCTCTCTCTCCACCTCTCTCTCTCTCTCTCTCTCTCTCTCTCCAGTCCACCATCAGCAGCCAACTATCGCAGCTCTCTAGATTTCTCTCTCGCGATCGACCACCACCACCCAGTCATCTAATCAAGTATATGTATGTGTATATATATATAAACGTATATAAACATATATCTACATATAAACGTATATAAACATATATCTATAATGTATTTTTTTTTTTTTTGCTCATCATATCTCTAGAATGTATATATATAGCATACACTCAAATATATATACACTGTGTATATATCTATAATGTATTGATACAATGTATTTTTGTTTTTTTTGCTAGATATATTCACTGTATTTTTTTGCTATATCTTTCTACATTTCACTTCTATGATTTTTACTTTTTTAGCAAAATGGAAAAGTGGAGCCAGTTATGCTTAATAGACATGCTCATTCTGAGAAAAAACTATTCCCACTGAAAATGGAAGCATTATAGGAACTTAAGATAAAGACGTTGCATTAGATTGCCTTGGTTCAATTAATCTTTATGATCAATGGGATAGTCCACCTGTACATGGTCCCGATAACTGATACATTATTTATTGGTTTTATAATATTTACTTGGCTCTCTATGCATGTAAAAAATATAAGAATTTATTGTTGGAAATGGATATGCACAATTAGAGCTGAGACATTTAAATTACAAAAGCTAATACACGAATATTTAGGTCACAAACGACGATTGAGGCGGCGTTAGCATAGTATGTTATTGTGTATAACATCTCATATTAACAGTCTATTTTGCAAATTATTACATTGCATTACAAATAGTATATGTAGCAGGTGAGCACATGTTCATATAGTTTTATTGCAATTGACAAATTTTGGTTTTTTATATATATATATATATTCCTCTTTTATTTTGTAAATACCTATATGCTTATTAAGACTGGATTCAAACTTCTCAATTTCCTGAATAATACTCTCATTCTTGTAACATATTACTTTGCACATCAGCGAAAATATCCGAATTTAATACAACGAGGACATACATGTGGTCAGGTTCTTTTTCCTCTCCTCTGATCTTCAAGTTTTTCGTGTCGTCACCTTAACCCTACGAGGCATTAGATATGTACTTTCGTCCAGGCTTACGCGCCCACACATTGCGCGGGCATCAGCTGCTAGTATATATAATGTACAGTAAATATACATTATTTACAGAATATATACATTATATATACACTGTTTTTTTTTGCTAGATATGAGATATATATAATCAGTGTGTATGTGTTTTTTTTGGTTGATATATTCACTGTTTTTTTGGTAGATATATTTATTTTTTTCCTCGTCTAGGTGCACCTTACTTCAATAAAGCACGCGCCTCGTCTCGCGCCTCGCGCCTCGCACTTAGGCTCGAAAAGACCTTTACGCCTCGGTGCGCCTCGCGCCTCGCACTTAGGCTCGAAAAGACCTTTACGCCTCGGTGCGCCTCGCGCTCGCCTTAAATAACTATGACACAAATAATCCGATAAAATGTCTCTCTCATGAAATTTTCTAATTTTGGATAGACATTGCCGCCAGATAACGATGTTCATGGTGATAAAGGTTAAGTACCTAAAAAAGGATGAATTCAATATGTACCTACTCATTCAAATTTCTAAAATCTATGTGAAGGTTTAGTTCTTTGAAAGGTCATTTTGTTGCAATCCCAGCACGCTCTCAGCGCCCCGATTCACACTCTGAAATTGTTTCTCTGATTGGAGAGGGAAAATGCAGGGATATGCTCTGGGAGGACAACACAGTCAGTGCAATTGATTATTCCCACTGCCATTTTAGTTATCTACAACGAATTAACACTAGGCTAGGTAAGCCAAATAAAAATAAGCGTTCGTGGAGCGTAGTATTTAATTCCAAATTTAAAGATGTTAATGTATGTGTATATATATCGTATGTACTAATAATATAAAGCTTAGCTGTTAGCTCAGCTCAACAGGTACCCACAACATTCTCTCCCCCCAATCCTACCAGTAGCACCAAACTGGCCTCCCATATGGAGTACTACGCCACCAGCCGCCGACATAGCCCGAAGATTGTTGTAATCATGGGACCCACGGGTTGCGGCAAGTCACGGCTATCTATCGACCTCGGGGTCCTCGCCACCCGATTCTTCCCCACAGAAATCATCAACTCCGACAAAATGCAAGTCTACCGTGGCCTCGACATAACTACTAACAAGATCCCAATGCCCGACTGTCTCGGCGTCCCCCAGCATCTACTCGGCAAAATCGACCCCTCCGGCAATCGCGAGCTCACCCCCTCTGAGTTCCGCTCCCTCGCATCTTCCTCCATCGCCGGCATATCTTCCTGCCGCAAGCTCCCCCTAGTCGTCGGCGGCTCTAACTCCTCCATCTACGCCCTCGCTGCAAACCGTTTCGACCCGGATTCCGATGTCGTTGACGAATCGGACCAAGGCCTCGTATCCACGGAACTGCGGTACGACTGTTGTTTTCTTTGGGTCGACCTATGAATACCCGTATTGAACCAGTACTTAGCCAAGCGAGTCGACGAGATGCTCGACTCGGGAATGCTCGACGAGTTGGAAGAATATTTTGACTCGGACGAGTTTCGCAAGTCTGACACGGAAACCAGGACTGGGTTGAGGAAGGCGATTGGTCTGCCAGAGTTCGACCCCTCAAGTACATATCGTCCAACCGCTGCAGGTCCCACCCGGCACTCCTCAACCGCTGGATATTCCCCACCTGCTTCTTTGCCAGCTGACACGTGTTGTCCTTGATCACTCTAACGGCCTCCTCGTATGCCGCTCTCCTTACCGAGTCCTCCTTGGTATTCGTACCAGTAATCGTACGCGAAGGGAAGTTTCTGAAATAAGGCTCGAAATCTGGCAGACCAATCGCCTTCCTCAACCAAGTCCTGGTTTCCTTGTCAGACTTGCGAAACTCGTTCCCAAATATCCCGGGGGGGGGGGGGGGGGGGGGGGTGAGCTCGCGATGGCCGGAGGGGTCGAACTCTAGCAGACCAATCGCCTTCCTCAACCCAGTCCTGGTTTCCGTGTCAGACTTGCGAAACTCGTCCGAGTCAAAATATTCTTCCAACTCGTCGAGCATTCCCGAGTCGAGCATCTCGTCGACCCGCTTGGCTAAGTACTGGTTCAATACGGGTATTCATAGGTCGACCCAAAGAAAACAACTGTCGTACCGCAGTTCCGTGGATACGAGGCCTTGGTCCGATTCGTCAACGACATCGGAATCCGGGTCGAAACGGTTTGCAGCGAGGGCGTAGATGAAGGAGTTAGAGCCGCCGACGACTAGGGGGAGCTTGCGGCAGGAAGATATGCCGGCGATGGAGGAAGAGGCGAGGGAGCGGAACTCAGAGGGGGTGAGCTCGCGATGGCCGGAGGGGTCGATTTTGCCGAGTAGATGCTGGGGGACGCCGAGACAGTCGGGCATTGGGATCTTGTTAGTAGTTATGTCGAGGCCACGGTAGACTTGCATTTTGTCGGAGTTGATGATTTCTGTGGGGAAGAATCGGGTGGCGAGGTCGATCGATAGCCGTGACTTGCCGCAACCCGTGGGTCCCATGATTACAACAATCTTCGGGCTATGTCGGCGGCTGGTGGCGTAGTACTCCATATGGGAGGCCAGTTTGGTGCTACTGGTAGGATTTGGGGGATAGAATGTTGTGGGTACCTGTTGAGCTGAGCTAACAGCTAAGCTGTATATTATTCGTACATACGATATATATACACATACATTAGCGTCTTATTTCGACAGCACCATTTAGGGTTCATTTGGCCTGGCTGAATTATTGGATTATTCACAGTCTAGTTTTTTGTCCTTATTTGAATTTTTTTTTAATTTTTTTCATCAATTTTTTGATGATTGTTGGTTCGTTTGGACAAGAGCTTTCAGAAAAGTTATCAATCATCGGCTAAATTTGAAAAACGTTCAGAAAAGACAAAAAATAAGCCAAAAATAACGTCCATGTTGGCTTATTTTCGTCTTTAGTGACTTTTTTTTAACTTTTGGACATAATTTTATACTTTTTAGATTCCTTTCGTCAGTACGAACCAATAATCTACGAAAAAATGACATAAAAATAACAAATACAAAAAAAAATTGAATAAAAACAAAAAAAGAAAACCAGATAATCTAGCCTGGATAATCCAGGCCAAATGGAGCCTTAGTCAAGCTTTATCACACTCAAGCAGGGGCGGACCTATTAAGGGGTGAAGACCACGTGCCACCTCTAGGTCGAATTTAAAGAAAAAATTGATTTTTTTAACCTATCTCGCATAATTTTTTCACAGCCCTCAGTTTCTTTCCCTTATTTTACTTGCCACCTCCTTTTCTTCGGTTGTTCCATCAGACCGTCACTATCTTCTCTGGACATGGTAATCGGCAATCGGCGACGATATGTATCCCTCCGGAACCTCCGAACTAGTATTTCTCTCTCCCTCTTGTTCTCTCTCTCTCAGATCACGCCATGTCGCCATCCATGTGCAGTGTGCCAATGTGCAGCACACCGCCACAGTCTTCAATCAGTAACTACAAGGCGCAATCCACTGTTGCTGCGAGTTGCGACAAGTTTGACAACTGCAAAGTTACATTAGGTGGCTAACTTGTTTTATTTTTGGGGTTGGGGGTTTCTATGGATAATAAATTAAATATTAATATTTAATGGGTTAATGGATTTGTACACAACCAGAATTATGATTATAGTATTATTAGTTATGCTACGTAGCCTACATTACTACGTTGCTACTTATATATTATATGATTATATAATTTATATCTATTATGCATAATGGCTAATGCCGTTACAAATTACTAGCGGCTAGAGAACATGTGGTGTGTGTGCACGTTGAGCATTTGTCATGTTTTATAGTCTTCTATTTTCCACGTGTTTATTCTTCTCTAATTATTGTGTTGCGTCTTTAGGAGGAAGACATTGTCAACATAGGCGTTGTCATATACATTCTTGTTCTTGTTTTTTACTCGAACTAGTTGCACTTTCATTTCTCCTACAAATTTTATTCTTAGTTGACACCCCCAACTTACGATCCTGGGTCTGTCCCTGCACTCAAGTGACGGCATGTTTTTTTTGCATCTTTTCTTAACAACTACCGTAGTCAAGAAAGAAGTCCCCGAATCATTCACATTTTGTGTTCTCTAAGCATGATATAATATTTTTATTTAGATATGCATAAATGAGGTCAAACTCATTAAACATAATTATGTACAAAAGATATTGTTCTTTATTCAATCACTTGAATACTTAGATAAAAATGTGAAATAAAAAACAACAATTTGAACGTCGTGTCAATTGGTAATGTTTCATTGGTAACTTGAATAGTGTTAGAACTTTTAATTCTTTAATTCTTATCATCTTATTTATATGTATAATTCGTAAAGTAATAAAACAAACACTAGCTACAACCTATGGAATTGTAAATAAAGTAATTAATTTTTTAAATCTATTGTATTACTCCAGTTATAATTGCTTGATTATTATCTGTATCAAGTATCAACTCTCAAGAACATATGATGATAATTATTTTTAAAAAAATGTGTGTAACTTTAAATGGTGTGATTATGAGTTGCCTTGAGTCTAAAGTATTTTTTAATATGAAACAAAATGACATGTGATGTTCCGTCCCAAATTAAAAATCTACATATGTGATCATGGGTATATAAGGAATCATATAAAACTACTACTAACAATTTATGTTTAAGCATTTTGGGTCACGTGATTGAGTTCCAACAAGTTATTGGGTCAGTGATTTGCATGGGATGTTACAATAATATCAGAATGACCCGTGTACACGATCAAGTATGGGGCCATGACTTTGTTTGGTCATTATAGAACAGACCCGGAGTTAGACCGTGGTGACTTTAGTGTGAACCCCTTGCAAGGGCTCAAGGTCTTAAAAGGTGGAGAGATTATAATGTCTCGTCCCACATCAAAAGTCTACATAGGTGATCCTAAGTATATAAGGAACCATGTAAAACTACTACTAACAACTTGGGTTTAAGCATTTTGACCACGTGATTGGACTCCAACAAGTTGTTGGATCAATAATTTATATAGGACGTTACATGACATGTCACAACTAATACATGGATCATGCTAATCACAACATGAAATATGTTAGGACTGAAAATAAATAATAGGTCGACATGACAAAATTCATTTAACACTGCTAACAATAAAAAGGTGAATTATCAAACATAGTATGAAACAAACCAAGCTTTCAAATGTTTTTTTTTTTTTTGTTTTGAAAGGCAAAAAACTAATATATTAGGAGAAAAATGATCTACAAAGGAGTACAACCTTGGAACAATCCGAGCTTTCCAAATATGTTTTTTTTGCTCGGCAAAAAGGAAACTTTATTAATCTTCATAAAGAGGTTACAAAGATTACAAAGATTAAAGAAGCCCAAGTGAAAACGCATCACACCGTACAAAACGCATCCCAACAATGTTGTCACCCGTTTTGCCGACGATCATATGCAACAAGAGCCCCAGGGAAACTAGGAAAAATGTTGGCAAGATGTCAACCAAAGTAAAGGCATCATACAGCATAGATATAAGAGAAACAGACAAAAGCCTACATATTCCACCAGCAGTGCTAACACACCAGCTATAAAGGAAGTGAAAAGCACACCAGAGCTATCACACCAGCTAACACACCAGCAGAGCTAACACACCAGCAGCCACATAAAGGAAGTGAAAATCACCCCACCCTCCCAGAAAAAACATCTTCCTTCAGCCAATATCTAGCCTTCTCACCCCATCTAAATTGCCTTTAATATCCTCCACATCCACCCCAGGTAAATAAATTTTGCTCTTGATCCATAGGGCAATCCTTGTTTTGATCTTCTCTTCAATCTCCTCAGGTTTGCAGTTTTTGTTGTTAAAGGTGATATCATTTCTTTCCTTCCAAAGAGACCACAAAGTTGCAAAAAATGTCATTTCCCATAGCTTCTTTTCCAAATTCCTATACCTTGATGAGAGCCAAAATACACTCAGGATTCTTAAGTTTCCAGGGCATGCCCATTTAATTTTCCACCAAGCCAACATACTAGACCAGACCATCCATGATCTAGGGCAGTGTATCAATAAATGATCACAAGTTTCTATTATATTCGGGCATAGGGGGCAGTATGCATCAGCTGTTGTCACAATGTTTCTTCTTACCAATTCAGCCTTAGCACTGATTTTACCTTGTATTGATTGCCATACAAACACCTCCACCTTTGGTGGGCAAACATTCCTCCATACCATTGATAAGGTTTTTTCTTCTTCAAAGTTTAACTCCTCCCATTTTGTGTATACTGATTTGGCAGAAAATATCTTATCTGAGCTCCAATTCCATATCAAGTTGTCATCTCTTGACATATCCAGCTCTGCCACACATAACCGTTGCATTAAGTCTTGTACTGATTGTTCCTCCCAGTGAAACAGATTTCTTCTGAAATGAAGGTTCCATTGCATATTTCTACTGCCAGATAGAAATTCTTTCACCAATGCTTCCTTTTGAGTTGATAATTGAAATAGTCTTGGGTATAAAACCATTAAAGGTTGCTGAGTAATCCAGGCCTCCTTCCAAAACTTGATGTACTTCCCATTTTGAACCTCATACTTGAATCCCTCCTGCAGAACCTCGGCTAGGCTGCTGTTATGGTCCTCCAGGCTACATATTTCTTTCCATATGGTAGAAGGTTTCTTCCCATTTTGAGGTAATTGAGGTAACCAGCAGTCTCTATTGATTCCATACTTGTTTTTACCACTTTAGCCCATAATGAATCCTTTTCTTTATTGAATCTCCACCTCCACTTGGATAGTAAAGCTTGATTGAATTCCTGTAGTCTTTTGACTCCCAAACCTCCATATCTTTTTCCTTTTGTGATGTTCTTCCACCCCACCAAATGAACTTTCCTTTTGCCATAGATATCCCCCCATAGAAATTGTCTTTCCATCTTTTCCAATGTGTTTATTACCCCCTTTGGCATTTTGTACAATGACATATAATAGATTGGGAGATTTCCGAGGGTGGATCTCAAAAGTGTTATTTTGCCCGCAGTGGATAACAACCTCTTTTTCCAGTTTGCCAATCGCTTCTTGGCCCTTTCAATTATTGGTTGCCAGAACTTAAGACTTCTTGGATTACCTCCCAAAGGAAGTCCCAGATATGATATAGGCAAGTCCACAGCATTGCACCCCAATATATTTGCCACAAGCTATCTTTCTTGATCGCTCATACCAGCTCCATACACCATGCTTTTAGCCATATTAATCCTGAGACCAGAGATTACTTGGAAACATCTCAATATTCTTTTAATAGACAAGAGTTCCTCCACATCATATCTACAGAACAGAATTGTATCATCTGCAAACTGCAGATGAGAAATTCTGATCCCCTCTTCTCCAATTGATATTCCTTCAATCAATCTGGTATGTCTGGCTCTCTCCAACAGGATATTTAGCGCTTCAACCACTATGTTAAATAGGAACGGGGATAGCGGATCCCCCTGTCTAAGTCCCTTCTGTATTTTGAATTGTTCTGTGGGGGAACCATTCACAAGAACAGATAGCATTGGGGTTGAAATGCATTCCTTAACCCATTTGCACCATTTGTTTCCAAAACCAAGACTGTAGAGCATATTTATTAAAAAATTCCAATTGACATTATCATATTTGTTTCCAAATATGTTACAATTTGTCTTATGTATCAAGTTTGTCAATTTTAAACGAGCTTTTCGACCCACTTACGATCGAGTCAATCTCGAAGAAATTGAATATTTTAATTATATTCGTTAAAACTGAGCGGAGTACTAACTTGTATACGTTTTATTTGTAAAGTTAAACACAACAGGCTTAACAGTTTTCTTAGTTTTTAAAGTGAATCCCTGTAGTTTTATTAGGTATTTTTTTATTCGTTTGGTGCGGTATAATTTCTTTTTATGTATTATTGTAGTTTAGTTACACACAGGTATTTATGGTATGCACCAAACTATTAAGCATTATTTGATTAGTAATGAACAATTTAATGTTAGTTATGATTATTCTAATCCAGTCCTCTATTTCGTTTCTTAGAGAGCTGGGTATTGGGTATTGACATAAGAAACGTAAATTTGAGTGTGTTCTTGAACATTTTGAGAACATAAGTCTTGACAATTTCTAACTAAAAATCAAAACTAATCCAACAGAATAATCCCTTCTTTTTGTTGCAGCAAATCTTGAAATTTGGATCTTTGTGTTCTCAAAGTTGTTTGAATTGAATTGGACACTATTTTATTTTGTTTATATTACTGTTTTTTTTCTAACTTTACAACTTTGATTGTGTTTGATGGACTTTGAAGATTATAATCACTGTGTCAAGTGTGTGTTAGTTTTTACATTTTGTTTACAAACCTGGGGAATGGGCACGGACATAAATCCACATACACACAATTTCCTTTAGTTTTTTACTTTTTGTATAGTTGGATTTGGTTTTAATGGTGGTTCACTGTTGATCAAGTTGACCATTACTCATGAGCTAACAAAAAAAAAAAAAGACCAACGGTTATAATGGTGGTTCACTAGTTGGAATTTCTGTGAAATTGTTTTTTTCTTACCCTCAGAGAACTCAATAAAAAAATGAATTCATGTTTTTCGAAGGAGTTTTGCAACAACCACAAACACTTTTGCACAATAAAAAAAAACACACATTCTCGCAGAGCACGTGTTTGGATTCTAAGCATTTTATGTGTAGGTGTGCTTGCGAAGAATTTGGTGTAGGTAAGTTCTTTGTTGTTCTTGCTAGCACCGAATAATCTCTCATATAAAAAAAATGAATTCCTTTTTTTCAAAGGAGTTTTGCTACAACCGCAAGCGCTTTTGCTCACGAAAAAACACACACATTCTCACATAGCGCTCTTTTGTGCTCTAAGCATTTTATGTGTAGGTGTGCTTGCGAAGGATTTGGTGTAGGTAATTTTTTTGTTGTTCTTGCTACTAATAAATAATCTCGCATATAAAACATTGACGTCCTTGCAGTCTAAATTTGTACCGGAGAGTAGCTTTTGTGGTTTTTATCTTTCGAACGTATATTCAACAGTCCATATGCAAGCTGTCTTTCTTGCCCCTATGGGTTGCAGATATGTCGTTTCTTATATATTTTGGTATCCATCATGTCCATTAATTGAAATGCTCTTTCTCACCATCTCAGTTGCGAGCTTTCTTGGCTATTTATTGTAACCACACTCGGAATTTTGTGCTTGAATTCCAAGCTTAAGAGGGCTTAGGATCTATTTGGTTTCCTTGAACAGTAGCACTACAAAAAGTATTATTAAGAACATATGATAAAAATGAGTACAGTGGAAACATTGGTGTTCCTTCTTTCTTAATTCTTGTTGTTGCAGATAGTTTAACAAATGAACGAATATTTACTGCCAATCATTGTGATACATTTATTTTGCAATATTTTGTGTTGAGAGATTATGCAAGAGAAACTCTTTCTTTGAGGTGGAGGTCTTGGATGACAATCTATCGCTATTTTCACTGCTTATGGGGCTATTTCGATTTCTTTGGATGACTGCACTTCCTAGAGCTTTCATAGTGAATGGTGCTATTTTCATTGATTATGAAACAACTGTGAGGTGTTTGTTTAGCAACAACAACAACAGTCAGTCATGGAAGCATATAAACAGACAATACTATACAGAAAGCAGTTTATGGTCTCTACCACTCAAGAAATTCCTCAAATCTGCAGGCAGTAAGGAAGTACGCCTGCCTGAGATTATTTCGAATCAGAAATCATATGAACATTCAGAAAATTTACTTGCTTATTTTGTCATTTGTCTTCGAATATATTCATCTTTGGTTCTTTATAAAGTAACCCCATTTGTACTGAGGCAAAAAGGAATCACATTAGTGATCAATGATTTGGTATAAAAAAGTAGAAATTTTTTCGTAATTTGGTCCCCAAAATAGAAAAAGTGATGTGGATGCTCTTACTAATTTTATAATGAAGATTCTTGACTTTTCAATAGTGTTTTCCAATTCCTATTTTAGACAAAACTAATTTACTTCAACTATTGTTACGCTTGACAATATGAGCAAATTATTTGATTGTTGGTGAATGATTTACTTTTGCACCTTTTATTGTGTGAACAACTTGATCAATATTATATTTTCAATTTCAACATGCATTTACTCATTTAAAGATTTGTGACTTGCGTTTTATTCATAAGGTTTGAAAGTGCAGCTAGGGTCCTATCATTTTTTTAATGCACCAATTACAGATTTCACTGCATTTGCCAAGTTACAGATTTCAATAATATTTTCCATCTTATTGTACAGTGATTTTCATTCCGGTTGATAGGTGTCTTAGTTAAATTACGATTTTTTGGGAGATTAAGACAGTAAGTTCAGTTTCTAAGAAAGACAAATTCTATGGGATCTTAGGCTTATTTTATGTTATTGGTCAAAATGTAGCATTTGACTTATAATTTTAGCTTTCATCTTTTTTACGGAATGGACAGTGAGTTGTAAATCTAGGAAGATAAGTTTAGAATTGGTAGGAAGAAAAGACAAAAACACGTTGAGACAACTTATAGTTGTTTTTTGCTCAAATCTTACAAAGGATTAGATTTATAATGCAAAAAACTTTGAGCCGAGCCTTTAGGCACGGACATGCACTAGTACTCTAACAAATAAGAGCACCTGCACTAAAATTATTGACCACACACAAGTTTCATAATGTGCAAATTCTTGCAATAACTTGTGAAACGCTTTCAATACATGTGAACAATCGTCAACTACTCTTAACAACTCAAATTTAATTTTGTTTTGCCTAAAATACAAAATAATGCCAAAGAGTAAAGAATTTTAAAGCAAGTATATATAATTCAATACTTGTTAAGCATAGTTATATGCCCTTTTAGGGATTTTTTAATGCAAACACTACAAGAAAATGGGGAACTGCCAATGGTTTTATTAGCCACGGTCTAAAAAACCATTGGTAAAAATACGGTCTAGTAATGTTTTCAAAAGCGTTAGTAGAACTAGGTTACGTAGCCACGGCTTTCCTTGGGCCGATGGTATATCCATTTTCTATTGCAAGTTGCAACGGTTATATATGGACCATTCCTATAGCCCGTTACTGTAGCCACCCCGCCCCTTTTCCCCTAAAAATTCTTTTGCTTGGCGCATATTTTTCCCTTGAAAATTATTTCCACTCCGTTCAGTCTACGTCTTCTGCTCCAAGACAAAGATGGAGTTCGAAATCTTGCTCTCTCCCTCCCTCGATCATCACGGTAATCTCTCTCTCTCTCTCTCTCTCTCTCTCTCTCTCTCTCTCTCTCTCTCTCTCGCGTTCTGTGCGTGTGTGACTCTCTCTCGCAGTGTGTGTGAACAAGTGTGTGCGTGTGAACTAGAGTGTGCGTTTGTGACTGTGTGTCCAATTTGTGTCTCTCTCTTGTTCTATTTGCTCTGTGTGTGTGACGCTCGATCTACTTGTTTTTTGAATCTCTGTTTAACAGGACCTCGATTCACATAGCTCTCAAACTAAGGCACACTGAACCCGGCTTGTGGTATGTTCTGCTTCGAACACTAAATCCATTGAACAAATGAATTGTGAGTTCAAAAAACATGGTGTGGAAATCTTTGAAACCATTCTTGATCATTCCAAACCTAGAGGTCTTCGTAATACAATAGTTCTGTTCTACATTGTATACTTGTAGTCTTAGCTAATAAAATTTGTGTCCAATCCATTCAAACTCAGACCAAACATAAGAGTCTCTCAATGGGTTTATCTCTCGTTTCCCTCTCTCGTCCACCTAGATTTGTATAAACATCGAATATGATTTTTGGGTTTGAAACAAAATGATTTTGGGATTATTTGTTGTAGTAGATTTGCATGTGCGATGTATCCTATCTTTTGCTAGTGATGTTCAGACTTGCCCTCCAAATGTTTGATTGTTTCTCCCTTTACACAGTGTGTTTCTTCTGGGTGTTTAAATTCTAACATGGTCTCTATCCTAAGTCCCTCAATCGGCCTAAGGGGTCAATGAATTATGCTCTGGTCAAATAGGGATGAATCCTCAATCATATAAACAACCAAGAGGTGAGTGTAGTGGAGTGTTTTGTTTTCCTTTATTATGTAAGTATTGAGCATTAATCCTTAAGTCAGTGGTCGATTTCAATTCTTTGAGGATGTAGGATGATGATGTTGGAGGAAGAGCATATTTCCTTTTGTTCCACGTCTGTTATGTTTGACGGCGTTGAGGACTATTTGCATCAAATTGCAGAAATGATTGGTCAAAGAAATGAATCTAACTTGATTCAAGCTGCATAAGTAGATTTAATTAAATTGCCTTTTTCAATCAGCATCTTTGAATGTCCTATTTCATTGTCAAGTACTTGGGTACCTCTTGCGTACATAGATATCTAAATCACCTTCAGAACTGCAGCAGCAGCAGAAAAGCGAGAAAAAGCAGAACATTCGATTTTGTATTTGCTCAAGTTCCTAGAGGTATGTTTCTAGCTGATAACCAACTGTGATTTACATTTCAAAGGCATGTCTAGTTTGTTTTTAGTTTATTGTACTCATTTGGAAAACTTTTATATACTACACTTAGAATAACCAAAACCTCTAGTTTAAGCTTTGCGCTCTGTTGGGGGAAAACAATTACCATGAAAATGGACCCACCCAACTTAGAGTCTTGGTTGGCTGAGTTGTTTTGGGCTTCTGATTTTGCTTGATTTGGCCAATGAGTTTGGTGAAGGATTTGCTTCTCCCTTGATTTGATAAAGACTTGGTTAATGAATTAAAGCTCATTCATTG
Source organism: Arctostaphylos glauca (assembly GCA_019985065.2). Taxonomy (NCBI): domain Eukaryota; kingdom Viridiplantae; phylum Streptophyta; class Magnoliopsida; order Ericales; family Ericaceae; genus Arctostaphylos; species Arctostaphylos glauca. The sequence goes on along the minus strand of JAHSPW020000001.1, from coordinate 23,891,215 downwards.
TAGTTTTCACCAAATTTGAATTTGATAGAAAATTGGAGATGCCATTATAGTAAATCGACATTAACTTGCTTGCATTAAGTGGTTTTTGGGCTGTAGCTCTGTCTCCATCTTCTGCTGTCGGTTGCTTTTGTAAATTTTACTTACAGGTACTATGTTCATGCCTATTTTGCAGCACCCAATTCTCCTATTGGAGAAAATTGCAGCCAATCATTTTCTGTTGATACATGATTGTACCCTAGCTCTATTGACTTTCTTTAAAATTCAACATGAAAATGTTATCCTGGTTATTCAGTCCCTTTTCTGAACTTGGATTGACCATCTTCACGTGTGAGTTCATACCCAGTAAATTAGCGCCTCATTCACCATGTCGCTATAGAGGTTGAAAATTTATGTCAGTTTATGTAATAGATGTGAGATTTTGATGTTATAACAAACAAATTTATATTAATTTGGCATATAATTGCATTCAAAAGCATTGCTGGAAACAATGGGTATTTTAGAAAAACGCATGCAGCAATAAATAGCATTTTTGTAGTTCCTGTTCTGAAGCTCCTGAAATAGTTCCAAGAATAAAAGCAAAGATGTAGAAGCAAATCTACATTGTACACTTGTAGAAGCAAAGTTCACATTTTGTAGTACATATTTTTTATTTGGATTTTGGTTGTTCTCAAGAATCTGTTTGTCATTGTTACGCCCTCAATTTTAAACATAATTTAATAATACATTTACCATTAATAAAGACTCACAATCTCACCAAATTCCCAAAAAATACATTGATGATAGAGTAAATCAAAATAAGTTTGAAATAGATTACAAAAGCGGTCGTGTTACCCAAAGATCATTATCTCCAAAATCAAAAAAAGGAGTTAAGTAGTTTACATCGTTTGAACAGAAATTGAATAAGTATGAATTACATTACATCTTTTCAAAAATGATAAATAAATGATGTTAAGTAATTCATCCGATGCAGCTTTCAAAAGTATGCATGTCGATCCATGCAAGCCAAGCATCTCATGCTATCACTCCAAGGTCATACCTGAAAAGAAAGAAGGGTTGAGCTCGACAGCCCAGTAGGAAAGTCTACACAAGTATTACATGCATATGACATGATATGATGTGTCGCATGAACATTCATATCAACACAAGGAGAGATAGAGTAAACGGAAGCAATATCAGATAGAGAGATAGCATAAAGATAACTCTATTGTGCACCCTGATTTCTTAATCCATTCAATTCAAATCCACGAGTGTCGTGTATCACCAATCTGTCCTCATTATATGTCAAGGTGTCATTCTTGACACTCCCGAAGGCATTCCAGTACATTCCTGGCACTCCCGGAGGCATTCCAGTACATTCCTAGCACCCCCGAAGGCATTCTAGTACATTCTTGGCACTCCCGAAGGCATTTCAGTACATTCCTGGCACTCCCGAAGGCATTCCAGTACATTCCTGGCACTCCCGAAGGCATTCCAGTACATTGTTCACATATGTCATGTGTCTCGTAACGTTCGTGTCAATGTGAACTTGTCACCTCACTACAATTCCAATGAACTTATCTCTTTCGCGCCACAAACAAAAGAAGTGGCGGAAGAAAAGCCCTTCTCTCTATCTATCTCCATCAAACTCTCTCTCTATCTCCATCTCCACGTCATCGCCGGCCATCGATCGAGCTCTCCCATACCGTCGACCTCTGTTTCTCTCTCTCTGTTGCCACGCCGTCGCTCTTTCTCTCTCTTCGTTGCCAAGCTGTCAACCTCTCTCTCTCCCTAGCCATCATCGATTTCTCAGGTACTTTCTACATCTATACATACATACATGTATATATATGTGTGTGTTAGGCTCGGGTTAGCTCTTTGTTCTGTATTAGCCCTCTTTTCTCCGTGATTTTGGTGTATCTCTGTTCTGGTTTGAGTACTTGTGCTGGGTTGTGTTTTTAGGTTGTGGTATGCCGATAAATGTAGGTTCATTTCGTCTTGTAGAAATGATTCAGATCTAGTTTTTGTTCTGGTTCATTTATGCGTTTACCGGCTATGTCACTCCTATTTAAGGACCTAAGTGCTGCTTCTGCGGCTCTAACATCATAAAATTCAATGAACTTATGGTGCCTCTTGTGTGGTGTTTCCCTTATTTGCTTGTACAATGAAGACCTCGGAGTCAGCCAAGTATTACAAGAGAATGCTCAAAAGAAGAAACAAAGTGAGCAATAATTCATCACCTCTTTGACCTCGCCATAAGCCCCAAATATTAGCCGAAGGTCATCATTAGAGACTGAGGGATCCAAATTAAAAACTACTAAAGTCCCTTGATTAATGTCCTTATCTGATGGGTTATCTTGGTGGCTTTGTTAACGTTTTCTTTGTTTTCCGATCCACACAACTGTTTCTGCTTGGTTCTCAAAATATCATCATAGGCAGGTAGAGTTAAGGAAATAATAATATGAGGCTATAGCTGCGCACATTTACGTTACGGATCCGCGTGTGTTCAAGGTCCTTCGTAACTGGTGTACCCATGTTCTAAACTATAAAATTTGTGACCATTCAATTCTTTTTCTAAATTAGTACAAATGGTTTTGATGATCAGCAGCTTGGGTTCATATTAATGGAACTGCATATGAAATCAATCATTCTACGTTAAAGCACGACATTCTACGTTCTAAAAAACGATCGATTTGATCGCCGCTATTGCATGCAAGCAATCAAGCAAAGTTCTAGAAATAGTACCTTTGTGGAAAGGAAATGAAGGGTTGTGTTCTGGATAGAACGGATTTGATTGTATGCTGGTTTAGATATAGTGCGTCCGCTGGATAACTGTGTACTTATCAATCCAAAATACATGGAATAGACTTTTTGTATTACCCTCAATCCTTTCAGTATAAGATTGGGCCTGAGTTTCATTATAACTCAATTAAGAAAGCCGAAATGTAAATTACTCCTATTTCACTTTAATAAAATTTTTACAAAAATACAGAACTGATAATGGTCACATAGATAGCAGAATTTGAGAAGCAAGGGTCTAATTATTAGCCCAACACTTCTTTGAGGATAAAAGATCCCAACCCATTAAGCTGTTAACTTACTTTCCTTTTTATAGAGCACAAACATGGCTTCTCTAATCCAATCCCGTCCTGTTTATTAATGTACAAAACATATGTTATCTTGTACGGTGGCTTATGGTACTTCAAATTACCTTTAGTCTCCCGAGCGCCATTGTGACAGCATTGTATACCACATGAAAGACTGCTAAAAAGAAAATGAGGATGTGTAGTTGATGCAGCCCGTTGACAGTTATGATTGGTACTTTCCCCTGTTGGCAAGAATCAAGTTTACTCAAGGAAGACTACATTGCATGTCTTTATCTCACAAAATGGCATGTCACTGCACTTATTTTTGTAGATGAACTATGTATCCACCAACTTATTTAAGACTTTCATCGATCAAACAAACTGAGTTCATTAACATCTGCAGATAATCTTGACATGACAAACTAGTGATTAAAAAAACGAGACCGGGGGAGTCCCTGGTCAACCCAAATCCAAAAATAATAAGTCTTTCTTGGAAATTAGATATGGGAAAGAAAAAGAAAGGGAAGTGGAAGGAAAATTACTGTGATCAGTGATTTGTTTTGCCATTTTCTTCTCTTTCTCCAAGAACCTAGCAATGGAGTGGAAATTTTTACCAATTTTCTTTTCTTTTCTTTTCCCTTCTTTTCTCTAAATTCTAAACAATGTGTAAAAATGTTATTCAGCAATTCCTATATCTAACTTCCTCGCATGTTAATTTAGCTATGTGTGTACTATGAATTGGTTCCTCACTTGTAGGGAAGTGGACAGAAAAAGTCTTCACCCGCTATACGGAAATTAGTATAAGAAATGTACCTTTTCTTTATAGGGTTTACAAATCCACTGCTCCCAATAGATATCTAACTTCCTCGCATGTTAATTTTATTTTTCTCTTTAGAGTTTTGTTAAAGGAAACATACATGGATAAGAGTTGGATAAATTTGCCTAGGCTCGATCCAAGATACCTACAAGGAGTGATAGATTTTTTGACATATGCATATAAGAACAATCCTAATGGCGAAACAGAAATTGCATGTCCGTGTAAGAAATGTCGTAATATGAGTAGATTGAAGATAGATTTAGTTAAAGAACATCTTGTTGTGGATAGATTTAATACAAGTTACACCGTTTGGATTTTTCATGGGGAAAGATCACTACCTAGAGCTCATGGTGTTGAAATTAATGGGCAAGGTAATTTGAATGGGCAAGATGATATGCAAGAATTGATACATGATGCATTTGGGATTCCGCCAATTCATGCCCATGATATGGATGTTGATCCACCTTCGGGTAGTAGCCATGGTCCAGATGAAGAGACTACCAAAGTTTTTAAGCTATTGAAGGAAGCTGAGCGAGAGTTATATCCAGGCTGTCAGAAGTTCTCGTTGCTCTCCTTCCTTGTGCAATTGATGCACATTAAGTGCCTAGGTGGGTGGAGTAACAAGTCTTTTACCATGTTACTTAAGTTATTGAAGGATGCTTTTCCTGAAGGTGTCCAATTGCCCGATTCTTTTACTGCAAGCAAAAAACTATTGGGGGGTTTGGGTCTTGATTACCATAAGGTTCATGGATGCCCTGGAGATTGTATGTTGTACTGAGGAGAAAATGCAGAGCTCCTTATTTGTAAAGTTTGTCATCTTCCAAAATATAAACAACCAGAGGAGCAAACGGAAGAGATAAAGAAAAGATCCAACGTTCCGCAGAAGATTGTTAGGTACTTTCCCTTGATACCTAAGCTAAAACGTTTGTTCATGTCATGAAAAACTACTGGCTTTATGAGATGGCATGCTGAGAATCCAGCTCCTACTGGCATATCAAGGTATCCAGTTGACTCTGGTGTGTGGGAGCATTTTGATAACCTTTATCCACATTTTGCTCAGGACCCTCGCAATGTTAGGCTCGGATTAGCATCTGACGGTTTTAACCCATTTCGTACAATGAACATCTCTCATAGCACGTGGCATGTTGTGATGATGACATATAATTTACCACCTTGGTTATGCATGAAACAACCTTACATGATGTTGACATTGCTTATTGATGGCCCAAAGTCACCTGGAAATAATATTGATGTATACTTGAGCCTTATAGTGGACGAGTTGAAGGAATTATGGGATATAGGTATTGACACTTATGATGCACTAGGCAATGAGATGTTCAAAATGCGTGCATTGTTGTTGTGGACAATTAACGATTTTCCTGCATATGCTATGTTGTCGGGTTGGAGTACAAAGGGTTATCTTGTTTGTCCTTGTTGTCATGTTAACACTTGTTCACGTCGATTGGTTCATGGGAAGAAGATCTGTTATTTGGGGCATCGCAGATGGTTGAATGAAAATCATAAATTTCGACATGAGCGCATGTCTTTCGATGGAACAACTGAATTTAAAGCTTGTCCAACTCGTTTATCTAGGGCTGAAGTATTGGCGATGTTTCCCTCCAACCATGTGAATAAATTTGGAAAGGAGAGCGATGAGAATACGCATGTTAGAAAGAGGAGAAGGGCATGTGATGATGATGATGAGGAGGACAATAGCATATAAGGTAATTGGAAGAAGAAGAAGAGCATTTTCTTCAATTTACCGTATTGGAAGAATAATTTACTTCGACATTGTCTTGATGTGATGCATATTCAAAAAAACATTTGCGACAACGTGTTAGGAACAATAATGAATTTCGACGGCAAAGGGAAGGACAACTTAAATTCACGTCTTGACCTTCAACAAATGGGCATTCGAAAGGCTATGCATCCTCAAAAACAAACTAGTGGCAAAGTATATTTGCCTCATGCATGCTTTGCAATGGATAATAGAGAGAAAACTATGTTCTGCAATCTTTTGAAAAAAGTGAAAGTGCCAGATGGTTATGCTTCTAATATTTCACGTTGTGTCAATGTCAAGCAACGTACTATATTTGGACTAAAGAGTCATGACAACTATATATTGATGGAGCAATTACTTCCAATCAAAGTTATCAATCTCGTACCGGCAAGGGTACCGATTTTATTACTAGTACGATACGTACCGGTACCGGTAGGTACCGGGGTACCGTTTCGGATTTATCGCTAAAAAATAATATAATTTTTTAAACTAATATTCTTTACAAAAAATTACATTTGACATATAAAGTAAACCCTACAACTTAAAAATAACTCACAAAACATAATATTTTCAATGGATAATAATAAACCTATGATATTTCAATATCATTTAATACAAAAAATTTATAAAATTAGTTAGCATACGCTTGATTAGAAAGAAAAATTAATATTCATTTTAACATTAAGGTATGAAAAGCGAAAAAAGAAAAATTGACATTCATTTTCTTGTCTAGAGAAATTGAAAAGAAAAAATAACATTCATAAAGTATCGAAAGTGGAAAAAAATATATTTATTTTCATGTATGTATGAAATTATAAATAAAGATTAACATTTATTTTTTATTTTAAATTAAAAAGCAATGTTAAGTTTAAAAAAAAAAAGAATGTTAACATTCATAAAAAGGAACGTTAAATTCAAATTAAAAAAAATGATAATTTTTCCTTTTAATTTTCATAAAAAATAATGTTAACGTTTCTTTTTGCATTATAAATTTTCATACCTTAATTAGGAGTATTTACAAGGAAAATGACAAAAAAATAAAGATATGTAAAAGTAATTAAAAAATCCATAAAAAGTAAAAAAATTAAAAAAAAAAAGAAAAACAGGTACCGGCCGAGATCCGGTATTCGGCCGGTACCACCGGTATTGGCCGGAACCGGCCGGAACCGCCGGTATTCTCGCCGGAACGGTACGGATGTCCGACGGTACCGGTTTTGGTCCGGTACGGGACGTACCGCCCGGTACCGGGCGGTACGGTACGGTACGGGATTAATTACTTTGCTTCCAATAACAGTAAGCAGAACACTTCCTAAAAAAGCAAGTGGACCAGTTATAGAGCTATGTAACTTCTTTAGGCAATTATGTTCGAAAGTTTTGAAGGTTGATGACTTAGATCACCTTCAATCTCGAATAGTGCTCACCTTATGTCAGCTCAAAAGAATATTTCCTCCATCTTTTTTTGACATAATTGAGCACTTGCCTATCCATTTAGTTGAGGAGGCCAAGATTGGTGGCCCGGTGCGATACCGATGGATGTATTATGTCGAGAGGTATGAGATTCATTATTTTTGAAGTTAAACTATACACTTCACTTGATGATATTATGATCATGTTTTAACATTGAAACAATTTGATTTCTAAGTATCTTATGACACTTAAGTCATACGTGCGTAATCGAGCCCGCCCAGAGGGCTCAATTGCAGAAGGGTATTTCATTGAAGAATGCATGACATTCTGTTTTAGGTACTTGGGTGACGTTTAATCCAAGTTAAATCGACCCGTAAGGAATGATGATGGAGGTGATGCGGGTCAAGTGGGAGGTCGTCCCTTAGGAAAAGATGACAAATTCGCTCTTAATCTCATACAAAAGACACAGGCTCATCGTTATATCCTATTTAACACGAATTCAATTATTCCATATCGAGAGTAAGATACTTAATTCTTTTTTCCACAATTATCTACTTTATCCTTTTTTGGAAACGTATACTGTACTGCTAAATTGCATGAATAATGTAGGAAGCACCGTGCGTTCATTAAACAAGGCAATCGGCGGATTAGAGATCGTGAATTTGAACGCATTCACCATGAAACATTTGCCATTTGGTTCCGAAACCATGTAAGTCGTAGATTTCACACTAGAATAGATTTCATGGTCAAGGAGATTATTGAATATTAAGTCTATATGTTTGATCTTGTAGGTCCATAAGTTACAACTTGCGGGGTCCGAACATGTTTCAGATGAGATTGCAAATTTGGCATTGGGTCCTCGTGACACGGCAACTAGATTTAGTTGCTATATCATCAATGGGGTTAGATATCACACCAAAGAGCGTGAGTTAAGAAGGAAGACACAAAATAGTGGAGTTGTGTTGAAGGCAAAAACTAGTAGTTATTCAAGCGCTAGAGATCTGAATCCTCAAGAAGGAGATGTCACATACTACGGAAAGATCATTGATATGGTGGAATTGTATTATACATACAACCGTAGATATGTATTATTCAACTGTGAGTGGATTAATAACAATCGTGGACTAGTACCGAAAGATGAATTTGGCTTTACGCTTGTCAATTTCGAACGTTTGTTGTATACTTCAGAACACGCCTCCAATGAACCATTTATATTGGTATCTCAAGCACAACAAGTCTTTTATGTGCAAGACCCGACAAAAGATGGCTGGAGCATTGCAATAAAAATGAAACCTAGAGACTTGTATGAAATGTGTCAACCAATGGTATTTGGGGACGGTCTCGTAGGGGACATTGAAGTCGATGGTGTTTATCAACAACAACTAGATGATACAATCGACGTGGGTGATGAGGACAATATGTGGATTAGGGATGATGTGCCTAGCCTAACACTAGATGATAATGTTGATGCATTTTAATTCAAAGAGTGTTACGTTAGAACTATGTTATCAATTTTAGTTAATATATTTATGTATCCATGTACTTTTCTTCTCAGTGATCTTATCTGTCACGCCCTGATTTTTGATATATAACATAATCATATTCATCATTCCAAAACCTCACAATTTTTCCAAAAGTAAAACTTCTAAAATCCCTCATTAATACAATATTTCAAATATCACAATTCACGGGTGGCACTCCCGGCCCATTACCCCAAAATATAGTTGAACAAGTTCAATGCTATTTGCTTTCAAATACAATGAAGAGACAAAAAAGGAATTAGTTTACATCTTTAAAAAAAAACAGTTCTAAAGATGTTATGTAATTCCTAGTATGAAAGCCTTCCTCCAAAACACGCACCACCATGCACCCATGCAATCCATGTCAAGCCTCTGGAACGGTACCTGAAAGATGGAGGGGGTGAGCTAAAAGCCCAGTAGAGATATCTACACCAATATTATATGAATATGCATGATGTGGCGTGCTCCATGATTAGTTCATAACAACACATGTATGACAGGGAATCCATTAGTCCATAACCAATATTGCATGTCAACCACTTTAATCAATTCACAATTTCCAAACCAATTCAGTTATCATATTCCAACTAGCATAACTAGCTCAACTCCCGTCGGAGGCTAGATATCACATAACTAGCTCAACTCCCGTCGGAGGCTAGAAATCACATAACTAGCTCAGCTCCCGTCGGAGGCTAGAAATTATATAACTAGCTCAGCTCCCGTCGAAGGCTAGAAACCACATTATGTCAATGCAACACAAATTCATAGTTTGACCCTTTACCGACCATACACATCTCACGCCAATCACAATTCAATCTCATGGTGAAAGAGAAACGAAAATACGAATAAAGGCGTAAGGATATAATTTCATCATCATCGAGTCCTACGAAATTTATCGTCACAATATGGTCCCACTTGTGTCACTTGTCCCCCTTATCATAAGTATGAATGGAAGTACTCTTAAATGTCCAAAAATTCCAATTTAGGGTGAAAACAATCAGTACCGGTCGCCCGACAAGTCGCTCGAGCGACGCCCAAGTCCCTGGACGGGCCAAAAATCAGTAAAGGTCGCTGGAAGGTCGCTGGTCAGTCGCTGGAGCGACTACCAAGGTCGCTCGAGCGACGCCCAAGTCGCTCAAGCGACTTGGTCGATCTCAGTTCGCACAGAAGTTCGTCTCTCGATCGATTCGGCCAAAAAACACCACAAAAACCAATCCAAGCATGAAATCAACTACCAATACCATACATATACACATAATAGAGGTGAGACATCCCTACCTCAAGCCTTGAATCGAAGGATTTGGCGAAGAAGTGAAAGCCCTAGGTTCCAAGCTCCGTATCTTTTCTTCCCGAGCTCCAAATCACGATCCGTCTTCGATTCCACGTCAAGCACGACCCAAGCAAACTCTATCCCAAAGGAATTCGAAAATGGCGTGATGTTTTGGTGGTGGTGATAGAGAGAAGGTGGAGGGAGATATGGTGGAGGGAGAGAGAGAGATAATGGGTGTTTGTGTTTGTAGCTTCCCCCCTTAAAACACCCCCCCCCCCCCCCCCCAAATCTGATATTAAGCCCTCACATGGGCTCCCACATAAGAATACTACGTACGTAACCCGCGCGAAATAAAACCAAAGACCCCGGGCTCGGGTCTTATAACTAAAATTGCGAAACACTAGATAACTAATCAATCGAATAACCCCAAATATAAATTTAATTTATTTATTTTATTTATAAAAAGTTCAAAATTTTCCGGGTCTTTACATCTTCCTAGTATACTAGTTTTGTTATATCAATCATTGAATGTTCCGATATTGCGGAGTAAAGTTAAAGTTGTACAGCATAGAGAGAATCACGTTTTGTCCGAAACTAGTCACGTATGCGTATCGGATACTTCTCGGATTCCTATACTCACCCGATACACCTCGATACGTATCGGATACGCCAAATAAGTATCCAACATTAAAATTAAATCATTTTAATTTCGAATACTTTTCGGATACTCAGTGAATATTTCTAGGATACGGCCGAATACTTTAAGGATACAACAAGAGATGCATTTAATTTGCTTGAGGGTACCGGTATACTTGAAGTTACTAATCTTTTCCTTGATGAGCCGAATATAGAAGCCGTGATATTCTCTAACGAAGGCTAGGGGGATGCAATTGAATATCAAAGTTGATATGGGTAAAAATTAGTAGGAATTATCAATTCTTGGTTTAGACTTTAGTCGCTTTCTTTCTATTTCGAATGACTTTTGAACATTAACTTGTGCTAAATGATTGGTATAATGTTATTAGCAATTCAATTACTCTTCTAGTTCTTTTGGCTTCAATTACGGCTTCTTTTTGTGCTAAATGATTGGTATAATGATTGGTTTAGACTTTAGTCGCTTTTTATAGCCGTATCCCCAACATATTCGTATCCTATTTTTTTAGATTTTACCGTATCGCCGTATCCGTATTGGTATCCATGCTTCCTAGCACTGTAGTAATTGTTTGATAACAGGCTCAACAAGAAAGGAGGTCAGATATCTTGAAAAAAATACATCACAATTCACCAGACAATATGAACTTAAGCCACCTGAATAGGACTGGTCCAAGATACGATCTGCCAAAAACTATTTTAGCACCAATGCAAAGGGTGTAGCAGAAGGGAATAGGTCAGTCAGCTCTTTAACCTGTGTACAAAATTTCATCTCAAAGTCCTCTACAGTTTTTTTTTGGTATGGTTATTGTTAATTTTATGGATATCTCACCCCCAGTTTTCTATAATCTGTAACGGTGTATTTTGGTTTTTGTTGAGCCTAGGTTGGCCTCTTGCCAACACCGTGGCATCTTCCTAGTAAACTGGTTTTGTTATATCAATCATAAAATGTTCAGATATTGCGGAGTAAAGTTAAAGTTGTACAGCATAGAGAGAATCACGTTTTGTCTGAACTTTCAGTCGTGCATTTAATCCACAGCCTTACATACTACAATGATTACATGAATCATTATCCACCAGTATCCAAAACCACTTATTATGAGACAAATATTCCTCTTAGTTGCCATGCACTCCGATTTAGCTGAAAGTAATCGTACATCTAAGTATTGTACAACACCACACAGGATTAGAGGAACACTAGGGTAAGAGATAGAAGCAACTAGACTCTCTCTCACTCACCATGATCAGAGAAACTCCATTCAGGCAGAGCATAAAAAAATTAAGGCAACATGTAATATCAAAGTGAAAAATAGCACGATAAGGGCTGTAGATTTCCATTTTTGCTTTCCAAAAATTCACCACCAGATAGCTAGAGAGAGTACCAGATTTGCCATCTTGGTGTGGCCTTCGATCTTGGAATCGTTCTTGATGTTGATGCGGTGGTACTGGAAGCGATCGGTCCAAGAATTGTTCTTGTGGCTGTATACGTCAACGGCCAAGACCTTGTGTAGTGTATCCGCCATCAATTTATCGCACAGGTGCAACCCTATGAACCCTACCGCCCCTATCAATTGGCCATAAAATCTAAAAACTACTCGAGAAATTCGCCACATTCAACATAAGATTAATAAAAGGTAGCTCAGATCTAGTATACTCTACAAAAGTAATCAGATCAGGCAGAAGAAATGACTAACCCTATGAAATGCTTGTTTGATTTGTGATTGCAAAGAGTGCTTTCTCTCTCTAAACAACCTCCAATACCCCTCACCAGAGTAGACTTGCACTCTCCACTAACCCTAGTAATCCACGCCACGGGTGTTGGGGAGCTTGTTTCCGAAGATCGGGCCTCATCAGGATCTCGTGAGGATGTTGAATTATGTTCAGGTCCAATTCCTCTTCAACGTTGTTTAAATTATTAAATTATTGTATGGTTAAAAAAACAAAAGTTTTTGTTTAAAAATAATTTTGGTGGTTATCCCAACGGTTTATTATGAGCCGTCGCTAAAACTTAGGAATACAATAGCAACCCATAAAAGAACGTCACTTAAGACCCTTTTTTAGTAGCTTTGAAGCTACTGCTATTTCCTATATATACCGTTATTTTTTTTTGTTGAGCCTAGGTTGGCCTCTTGCCAATACCGTGGCATCTTCCTAGTATACTAGTTTTGTTATATCAATCATTGAATGTTCAGATATTGCAGAGTAAAGTTAAAGTTGTACAGCATAGAGAATCACATTTTGGTTTGTCTTGATTCTGATTGTGATTTGTCCCAATTAAATTTTGGACTAATCAAATTAGATATGTAGGCAACTTAAATAAATAGGTTAAATCACAAATATTGTGAATTCAAATGTTCATTAAAAATTAAAAGTCCAATATAGGGATGGCAATCTTGTCCGATCCAACCCGCTCCTACCCGTTCCCCACCCCGAATGGGTAGGGGATTCGGGGATTTTTTTGGGGATCGGGTAGGATTTGGGGATAAATTTTTAAAAAAAATGGGGACCGGGTAGGATTCGGGATTAGATATAGGTTCGGGGATCGGGGGTGGAGACAGTAACATCCACCCCCGATCCAACCCGTTGCCATCCCTAGTCCAATATGAACTATAGAGGACTTGATTTTGGTTCAACTACATCCTGATTTTATTATTTCTTAACATCCTGAATTCAAATGTTACTGCTTGGATTCAGCCCTTGTCGTTTATGAACCACTACTTGGATCAAGCCCTTTTCGGTAATATTTTAAGTTGATTTCTCGCGGGTACCATTAAAAACATGTTTTAAACACATTGAACAGTTCGGATCATTAAAATTTAATTAGAAATGTTGTAATGTCTCGTCCCACATCGAAAGTCTACATGGGTGATCCTGGATATATAAAGAACCATGTAAACTGCTACTAATAACTTGGGCCTAAGCATTTTGGGCCACGTGATTGGGATTGAACAAGTTGCTGGGTTAGTGGTTTACATGGGGTGTTACAAATAGTATCAGAGCGACCCGTGTACACGATTGAGTGTGAGGCCGGGTTTTTGTTTGGTCACTAGAGAACAAACTCGGGGTTAGGCCGTGGTGACTCTAGTGTGAACCCCTTACGAGGGCGCAAGATCGTAAAGGTAGGGAGATTGTGATGTCCCGTCCTACATCGAAAGTCTACATGGGTGATCCTGGGTATATAAAAAACCATGTAAACTACTACTAATAACTTGGGCTTAAGCATTTTGGGCCACGTGGTTGGACTTTATGTTGATACCAGATTTTGCCCCCACCGCTCAATTTATTATGAAAAATGCCATCAAAATGGGTTCAAAAGAATTTGGCCACAAAAAGACTATTTTGCCCTTGCACAGTCCAGGGTTCGGGAGTACTGTTCACGAGACCACTTCATCAAGTCATGAGAACCCCATACTATTAATCAGTACGACAACACGAGTCCAGTGGCAGTGATTGGGGTGAAATCGGACAACACCGACAATTTTTTATTGCTCAGAACGGGGTCTCGGAGGCACAATTTATGAGCGGATATGTTCAGACATCAAGAGGCACATGTTATTGATCAGCACAGAAGTACGAGTCCATCGGCTGTATCCATGGTCAAATCTGAGTTCGGTAACTCAAGAAATGACATTTTAAAGAATGGTAGCAGTGTACCGGTGATTATTTGGGAGCTAGATTTGCGAGCCGACATGTCCATAAATAAAAAATTAGACTCAAAATGATCCTCTCGAAGACACGAGTCCATTGGCTGTATCCGTGGTCAAATCCGAGTTTGTTTGGACATCCGAAGATTAAAAAATAGCGCGCGAAGGCATTTTATAAAGCAGTGGCATTTTCGTAAATATCAAAAGGAACCTGACGTCAGCAGATTGACGCGCCACCACGCGCGCGCGGGCCGCACGCGCCGGCGTGCAGGCCGTGCCCGGCGAAAATACCGTGCCCGGCGGGAAAGCCGTGCACGGCGGGTGTTCTGATCAGGTGCGGACGGTCCCTGGTGTGGTTGCTGACGTGGCGAAGCCCCATTCGCTGGGAGACTACCGCTCATTTCTCTCTCCTCCCGCGTGTCCCTCTCACACGCTGACATGTGTCAGCCGCCTCTCTCTCTCCCACACGTGATCTCTCTCTTTGTCCGGTTCTCTCTCTCTCACCCCTCTCTCTCTCCGCGGGTTCTCTCTTTTCTCTCACCTCTCTCCCTCTCACACCGCGACATGTGTCGCTCTCCTCTCTCTCTCTCTTCTCTCTCTCACCGGCTCTCACAGCTCTCTCTCTCCTCTCTCTCTCTCTCTCCCCAACGACTCTCTCTGTCTCTCCTCTCTCCCTCAGCCCTCTTTCTCTCTCTCCTCTCTCAACCGCCTCACTTTTCTCTATAAAAGGAGGGCTTCGACACTTGAAAAAGGACGAATTTTTTAGAGACAGAATTTTGGGAAGAAGAAAACCCGGACAGAGAGGAAATTTTCAGGAGAGAAAAACCCAGAGACGAAAACCCAAACCCAGAGAGAGAAACTGAGACAGAGAAACCAAAATACCTTAAACCCTTCTGGTTTCTTTCTTTTTTTCAGCCACGCCTATTTCCCGAGAGCGAAAACCTCGAGTGAGAAAAACTTCAATCATCCATTGTCAGATATTTTTCGACTCCTTAGTCGTGAAACATTTGACACCTGGAATAAATTAGAATTAGGATTTCTAGTTAGGACTTTTGGCCCAAAAACAAGATGAGATTCTGTCCAATTATTTTCAGATTTAGAAAGAACCGAACGCGCTATTATATTAGCATACCTCGAGATAACAGGGCTTTAAAACCCAGTGTTATGCCGGGTTATGGTTTTACTTAGCCGTTCGCGTGTCTTTCTCATTTTCATGTAACCAGCTGATTCAAATATCAATACAAAGGTATAATTGCAACAACTTATTTTATTTCCGTATTTGTCTTTTTTATTTAATTTCTGCTCTGTTCATTTAATTTCTTTTTTTATTTTTTTATTTTCTTTTTTATTTAATGTAAATACTACGCTTAAAAGCTGACATTCGCATCTCTAGTCCACAATTCTAGAAATTTCTAGTCCTTTTCCTAAAATTTCTAGTCCGCACTTCTAGAATGACAGAACATTTTTATTTATTTTTTTCTGTTTTTTCTTATGTAAATATCAATTGGGCATCCGCATCTCTAGTCCGCAGTTCTAGAAATTTCTAGTCCTTTTCCTGAAATTCTAGTCTGCACTTCTAGAATGTCAGGATTTAGCCTGTTTAATCACGAAAGTCGGTGTTGGCTTATGCCAATGTACTTTTTGTGATTTAAATAAAAATCTCATTAAACAAAAATCAACGCCCCCGGCATATCGCTCGATTGCGTCGGCCCCTGTCGGGACTAACTTCTAATTTTTCCCATTTCCCAGATCCCGTAACTTTTTCTTTTTTTACCCCTTTCTCGATTTCCCGTAACAGTTACTGCTATTTTCTTTTTATTTTTATTTCACGTAAAATCAATAAAAGAAAAAAAAATTTGTTACTTCATAGCTAAGTTATATGAATAATGCTGTTAGTTCACGCTGACACACTATCTATATCACTTGGTTAAAAATCCCGATAATCTCAGAATTCCATGAACACGCGGTTGACATAGGTAGCCCATGTTAGTGTTTTTGGGATGAAAATTTAACGGGCAATGCACGTTATCTTTTCACGACAGATTATCGTGATTGAAGTAACATTTGTTAAGTTCTGCAATTTGGACCGTCAGTGATTGTGTAGTTGTCGGGATGAAGAATTGCAGATAAATAAAACTAGTTAAAACAAGTACAGTTATTGCAATTTTATTTTTATTTTTTATTTCACGTAAAATCAATAAAAGGAAAAAAAATTCGTTACTTCATAGCTAAGTTATATGAATAGTGCTGTTAGTTCACGCTGACACACTATCCATATCACTTGGTTAAAAATCCCGATAATCTCGGAAATTCCATAAACACGCGGGTGACATAGGTAGCCCATGTTAGTGTTTTTGGGATGAAAATTTAACGGGCAATGCACGTTATCTTTTCACGACAGAATATCGTGATTGAAGTAACATTTATTAAAATTCTACAATTTGGACCGTCAGTGATTGTGTAGTTGTCGGGATGAAGAATTGTAGATAAATAAAACCAAAAAAAGGGATAACATGATAATCCATTGATAAAACGAAATCGGGTCATTGTTAAACTTGAAAATTCCTGTCAGGGATTTAAGGTACCTGGCACTTAGGGAATAGAAACATGACGTGCAGATACCAGTTTGCGTATCATGTTTCGGTCAAAGTTTAACATATATCCGTTCCAACCTTTTTGCCACGAAAAGTTAAATTGCGTAAGCCGGGGTCCTGTTCCCGCACCTGTTTCCACTTTTAATCCAATTGTACAGCAATCACTAGATATTTATTAAATTTGGTCAAGGATAATAAAATAAAATTAATTGGAAAAATAAAGTACCGAAAGGGCGATGTTGGGTGCCTAACACCTTCCCAACTCGTAACAGTAAATCTCCGAACCCATCTCTGTTTTCAAGACCAGTTTTCTTTTAAAGGAGTCATTTTTATAAACAGAATCATATTTCTGAGTTTAAAATTAAATTATTTTTCTAAGGACATCTTCTTTGAAAATGGCCTTAGAGGGTGACTTGACACACCTAAAATTCATGTCAAGTGGCGACTCTGAGTTTTAAATAAGTCCCAGCTGTCAAATAATTTTCATTAAACGTCGCATTACAAGTCAAGAAATTATTCAGCCCCGTTCAAACAATTCACATATTCGCGAGGGGGGCCGGGAAATTTCCGGGCGCGACACTTTAACAAGTTGCTGGGTTAGTGGTTTACATGGGGCATTACAAATGTAGAGTTTAGATGTTGGTGTAATATTAGTATAAAAAAGTGTTGATTCATGGAGCCTTTTCCATATATATATATATAAGTAACATTTTGTTTGAAAATTATGGGGCAAGTATGATTCAAAGTAAGGAATCACACTTGCCATCGTGCAATTTACCTCTCTTTTTTTTCCCACAAAGAACATGCACAGCGAAGTCTAATTAAAAAGAAAGCGGTTTAGAAAACGAAGGCACAATATAGGTGAGTTTTAAGTCCAAGGGGAGGGATAAAATTTTTAAGAGGAGTGCTAGAGTTTTAAAATTAGGACCAAGAAATTCTTTCCTAATTCAAAATTAAAGGTCATGATTCACTTAAATTTATTGGAGTACAATTACAAGTGAGACCACGATCTTTAATTTTTGAGTTATGAGAGAGTTTCTTGGTTCCAATTATGGAACCGTGTACTTTTCTAATTTTTAATTAGTGGAGTCTAACGCCCCGATTTCTGAATACGTTACTAAAATTCTTTTAAAATTATTTGTTAAATAAAATAAACATTTAAAAAATAGCCTTGTTTGTTGAAAATGAACTGTAGCGGTACTACATTTTAAATAACTGAAATGGTCTTGTGAATTTACATAAAAGATAAAATTCAGAACTTCTAAAGGTAGGACAATCAAGTCTTGTTGAATCATTTGTATCATAGCTTGACTCTTCCTGCTCGGATGACATCTCTAGTTGCTCTTCTACATTTGACATGAAATGTCAATGACAGGAAAATTACTCCATGAGTGGTGATACTCAATAGAAGAATTTATCCGAAATTAAATCCAAATATATGTAGGCACAATAGTAACAGGATAATAAACAGAGTAAATGTAACAATAAAAGTAAACACATATGTTCATTATGAATACTCATTTAATGTCTTTAAGATTCCCCCATCAGTAAGTCAAAGCCTACCCATCTAATCCAGTGTAAAGGTCTTGGTTAATATTGATTAGTCCTTACCTACAACGGGTCTTTGATGATCGTAGTCGTAAGTTATGTACTGGACAAAGTCACCGTTGACTTTGCAAGGCTGAGACCATCCACTGTCCACTCAAGTCAATATCGACCTCACCTTACGCAAATCTCAATTAAAGTTGTGTATCAAGTCTTAGCTTACGCATCTTACTGCTGCACGTTCAAGTCAAGACCGCATATCTTATCTCTTGCACATTAAGCTCAAGATTGCTAAGTACCTTGACTGTCACCCCTTCGAGATTCAGAGCTGCCTTTGTAGACATTTTCGAAATCACCCTCAACCGTCTCCACGTACTCTTAGCTGGGGCCCTTAAAACACAAATAACCATTATGGTGCATCAAGCTTGCCAATGCATCTTAACGCCATATGTTCAGTTCAAGACCGACAGGCATACTGATCGACACCCATATGAGTCTCGTTGGTATGACAAACTATCCTGAGGTTATTCAAGCCAATTCAACATTTCCATATTCTATTACCATTATCCTGACTGGTTTTTATAAGTGATCACATAATACCGACCACTCGATCATCCTTCAGCTACCTTGATCCGAGTGTCGTACGAACTAGTATCTTTAAGGTTCAAGTCTTGGTTTTCTCCAAAAGCACAATTGACGTCACTTTACCGAAAATTGGGCAACATAACAACTGCACCCGACTTAACCAACATTTCTAGAAATTCCAACAACACAATCAACAACAATTCAAGGGCATGGTATTAACAGCGAAATAAAACATAATATCAGAATATGGTCTCGGGTGGTAATCCTGCTCTCACGGTATCCCACAGGGATCCATGGATATAAACAAGTACAAATGTATGCATGTGCAAGTGTTTAGTGCTCAAGGTGAAGTTATATCAATTTTTTGAAACCTGAAGATCAAAGTCCGAATCAAAACTCAACTTGTTAGCCAACTAGTCGCCCAACCAGTTGTCTGGCCGGTCTACCGAACCTGCAGTTGTCCGAGCATCCGACAAGGTTGCTCGAGTAGCAAAGTAGAAAGTAGAAGATAATATTGGAAGTAAGAACCCCTACCTCAATTGCAGAATTAAAACGAAGAATGGATATTGTGTATCGTTAGAAACTCGAACTCTTGACAAAACTTTGAAACTTGGCAGAACTCTCTTGAACTTTCCTTTCTCTAACTACTAATCTGATTCTGAAATGGTGAAGAAAGATTGAAGGTTTTGGATGGGTTTTTACAGGCCACCAAGGATAACTCCTCCATAAAATTGTAGGAAAAATATATTGCGATAAATTCATAAACGCAGGAATCCAAAAAATATACATCTATTCCATTAATAACCGAATCAACAAAGTACATAATTTTGTTTACAATACAGTACATAAAATGAAATACAAAACATAACAATGTTACCGAATTGAGTCGTGTTTGAAACAGTCCCTTTAGGACAAAATCACCATCTCACCGTGGGTATTGGAGGATAGTTTCGGCGTTGTCTTCTAAGGTAAAACAGCTCCACAAACTAGTTAATACCTAACCTCATTCGTCTGTTAAACGTTTTTGTGCATGTCTCTCTCTCACTTGAAGAACAAACTCGTGAGTCATTTTGGACGAAAATTCGTGTGTTGTGTAGTCCCCACTACTAAAAACGAGATTGGTATATAAAGACCTAATGAAAAACCTTTAGAATGCTGAAATTGAAAAATTCTTTGAGCATCACATCATGAATGATAGAAAGTGGTGGTATTAATGGAGACTCTTATGTTGCGTAACGGACAAAACCTTCCGATTGCTGAGAGACCTTCTAAATTTCCAACAAAAACTTCATGATTTCCCCTCATTGCTGCCATAAACCTCTGGAAACCACCCCTACTCAATGCCACAAATAAACCTTAAGATTTTGGGGGATTACACGACCGCCAATTGAAGAGAAAGAGAAAAAGAAAAAGAAAAAGAAAAAGAAGACGTTCTGGTGGACCACACTCCACTTTAAATCACGTACACTTCTGATCTCATCCGTCCACTAAATTATATATGTAAACAGTTAAAATAAATATATACTTTTTGTAAACAACAAAAAGAAATTTAAATATTATTAAAAAATTGGGTCATTACACAAACAATTGATTTTCTTTGGAAAAAAATAAACACGAAATATTGAATATTCATTAATACCATATAGCTATTATTTACTGGAATAATAATACAACTTTGACGAGATCAAATTTACCAAAAAAAAAAAGAGAGTTTTAAAATGGATAGTGATTGTGGAACTTTAAAAAAAATGAGTGGTGTATCGTCATTGATGCCGAGGCAAGACTTGTCAAGTGATGCAATTTGGCTTGCTAATTTGTCTCGTTTACTTTCAATTTGGAAGTTTCAGCACTTTAACTGTTGGGTTTATTCTTTTACGTTTTTCTATAAATTAAGAGGAGTGTTACAGTCTTAAAAAGTTTTTTCTCGAAAACATCTCCGAATTCAAAATCAAAGGTTAGAATTCATTTGAATATAAATTAAATCAACACACTCTAGTAAATCTACTCTATTCATTTTGAGTTATAAATTTTTTTTTAATTTTTTTTTGGAATTAAAGACTTTCCCTTTTATTAGTCAAGGGGATGATGCTATTACGATTGCCAAAAGAGTATCTATTAACTTTACAAAATTGTCAAATCACGTGATTGCAGGTTATACAAATTTTTTTTTTTTTACCTTTACTTAATTTTTTTTCTCTTTTGTTACTTTTACCTTAATTTATTTTATGAGTTGGAGTATGAGTTTGTATTGACGAAAAAACTATCAAAAGTAAAAAAAAAATATGATAAAAAACTTAAAAAACTCCACAAATAAAAATTATTCAAAACAAGTGCATTACGTTTGTGTTTTCTATACTTTTGTCAAGTTTTAGTGCTTTTTCCCTCATTGTTGTTGACATGTAATAGGGAGACCACGACAGGAAAAACAAAAAAATAGTCCAACTAATTATGCCATGTCGTGAACGTAGGGTTATAGCCTTCCTTGTACAATGGGTCACAAGAATGAGAGCAACAGAGAGAACACGACAAAAAAAAAAAAAAAAAAACTAGTCCAACTTATGCCATGTCGTGAGTGTAGGGTTGTAAAATGGATAGTGATTGTGGAATTTTAAAAAAAAAAGAGTGACGCCGAGGGAAGACTTGTCAAGTGATGTAATTTGGCATGCGCTTGTTGATCTGTATGCCTGCCCAATTGCTGGACTTGAGTCACAGTCATTAATCAATTAATTGATGTGGTCCAGCTTTTGATGAAAAAGGAAAAAAAGAAAAAAAGAAAAATTTGAAATTGTGTGGGTGTTATCAAATCTTGTAGCAATTGTGGAGTTCTAAAAAGTTGAGTGGGTGCTGTCATTGATGCCAAAATCAACCTGTTGAGTGGGTTTAGTTTTCCTTTTTATGGGTCTCATTTTAAAACAAGACTTTTACGTCTTGTTAGTCCATTTGAGAATTTCATATGATTTTTTGAAAACAAAACTAACAAGGATAAATTTCACTACCTCACATGAATTTCATTTTGAACACATAAATTTCATTTTGATAATTAGAAATTATTGAGCTAATGACCTGATTGACTCTTGTGCAAGAATGTGAGAAATTAGTTAAAGATTTTTTTTAAAAAATGAAAACTAGGGTAGGTGGGTGCAAAACGAAAAAATTAAGCTTAGTGTACGCTCTTGGAGGGTTAGTTTGGACATCCAAATTATGGGTAAGCATGACATCATCACAGTTCTCATAAAAAAATTATTATTCATTTAAGAGTAGTGCTGTGTACACAGATCCGGATGTGTCCGGATCCGTCGGATGCACGTGGGGCCCTTAATAATTCAAGAGTCCCACGTACATTCGACGGATCCGGACACATGCATCTGTGTCCGGATCTGTGTACACAAGTCTGTGTACACAGACTTTCTCTTCATTTAAAGAGGGTGTCAAACAACATTGTCAAGTAAAATAGGAGAAAACAGTATAATTTTAAAAACTTGAAGGAAGATTTCTTTAATTGTCAGAAACATCAAGAGGTTATTGAAATTTACCCAACTAACAATTAATTATCCAAGGGGCCGGCTAGTTTACACACACCAATTTTATTATTTATTTACAAGAATTTCAATCAAAGTAAGATCATAGCTATAAATTTAGCCCATAAAATTGATAGCACCTTTTTTTTTTTTTTTTTTGAAAAATAATCTTTTAAGTTTCAAATCTTGACCACCAATCTAACTTCTTAGGATTATAATGAAAGGGCCTACTGATGAGATCCTATCTCTTAAAAAAGAAAACATTTATTAAGAAAGTAATACCATTATTACGTAATTGTATTATTAATTAATAAAAGATTATGTACTGAACAAGTAAATAGTGTACACTTCGCTCTCACACTTGTCCATTTGGCTTAATTTATGTAGATCAATTCTTTTCTTTATCTCATTTATTTATTACTTTTGCATTATTTTGTTTATAATTTATTAGTTCGTATTGATGAAAGAAATCTAAAAATATAAAATGTATTTAAAACTTAAAAAAAAATTCACTAAAGACGAAAAATAAACTCAAAAAGATGTTGTCCTAAGATTATTTTGTCTTTTTTGATTTTGTTTTTAGTTTTTAGACATAATTTTATATTTTTTCTAAAATTACTTCTCGAGACGAACCGATAACCACAAAAAATAATTGATACAAAATAAAAGATTATGATTAAAAAAAACAATAATCTAATTATTCCCACAGTCTAAGTAATAGAGCCTAAAGATCTCACAATTAATCAAATGAAAGACAAGGTGTCAAAAAAGTTTTGTTTTTTATATTTTTAATAATCAATGACACGAATGCCATCACCATTGCAAAAAATATAAACATGTTGATTAATCTCAATATAAAATTGTCAAATCACTTGACTGCATATTATAAGAAGAAGATAAACACTTCTTAAAATAATCAGACAACCTAAAAGCACAAATACACACGTTCATACCAGCACTTTAGTATTTTTCAAACTTTTTTCTCTCTTTAGTATTTTTTTTTTGGACTTTTAGTCTTTGTTTTACTCTCGCGATTTCTTTTGTCAAGACGAATTAATAATCTAAAAAATTTAACATAAAAAAATGAGAAAATGAGAAAAATAATGATATTTATATCAATTGATTTAGGATACAGTGAACTGAGTGAAGCACTAGAGGTTGGGCACACAACGATGGATTTTCAAAATATACTTATATCAATTAATATATTTTGTAATATTATTTTACTAATTTTTGAAAATAAACAAAAGACAAAAAAATATGGGCCTTAATGTGATTTGGGTGTATAACAAAAGTAGTTACCAAATATGCTAACGGATTTGTCTATAGCACTTTATATAGATTAAATGATTTAAAAGATAGAATGTTTAATTCCAAGGAATAATTTTGATAGTAATAAAAAATTTACACAATAAGCAAGTTAAAAGACATTAAATTGGTGCTAATTTGGTACTCTCCCTTACTGAATACATCAAAATAGATGTCTATATATACATCTAATCACATAATTCACCACCCACACACTTCTCCCCCTTCCTCTCCTCTTCCTTCTGCTTCTTCGTTTCACACCCAATGGAGAAAACAAATTACTTCCTTGTTTCATTCACCATTTTGTTATTGCACTTTCTCATAACTAATTCCTCATCCACGGCCAAAAACATCACCACTGATCAATCTGCTCTCATTGCTTTGAAATCCCACATAACTTGGGACCCTAATGACATATTGATGAACAACTGGACCACAACAACTTCTGTTTGTGATTGGATTGGAGTTAGGTGCAGTAATCGCCACCGGAGAGTTGTGGGCTTGGAGCTTTTTGACATGGGGTTGGTAGGCACCATTCCTCCACACTTGGGAAATCTCTCCTTCCTTGTTTTGTTAGAAATTGGGAATAACAGTTTCCATGGCGATTTACCAATAGAGTTGGGTAATCTTCACCGGATGAAGTCTATAGAAGTGGAGTTCAACAACTTTGGTGGACGGATTCCATCATGGTTGGGTGCCTTACCGCAGCTTCGCTACTTGTCACTTCGGAATAACAGTTTTACAGGTCAGTTTTGCTATACTAAAATTTGTTTTTTGTATATTTAGTTTTGCTACACTATCCAAAAAGAAACACGTTTATATAAATTTACTCCAAGTTTGTCGTATTCGATCGAAAAAATAATTAGGAATATTTTAGCAAACTATCATATATACAAATGTTGAGTAAAACTCAAAAATTAAATGATTTATATCACTACCTTCAAACGATTATAGTCTATTTGATCTGTTTCTGTCTTCTCAATCTGGGTATAACCTGTTTTCCAGTTAGTGAAGTAACTCGTCAGTATCACCCGGCTGATATTAACCGGAGGCACTCCGATGCTTAAATCAGACCTTAGAATTAAAAGTATCAAAATTGTTTGCCCTTAAATTAGAGCATGCATGTTTAGAGTTTTGTATCATCCGTCTTATAGTTGACTTCACCTTAGAACATCATTAAGATCTCCTCAAGTTCCTTTCCGGATTATCTCCAGATTCTCCTCTGAGATCTCTTAAAGATTGCCTTGTGCTCAGTTCAGTTATCGAGAAAGTTGTACAAGAAAGTTATTTTCAAGAAGAGTGAAAATAAAATAAAAATCAATCTATTTTCTTGTATGTGTTTATTTGACAAAAAATAATTATTTGTTGAATAACACAATTTTTTTTGAAAGAAATACCTATATTAGCCTTGTTTATAAAAAAAATTATAATTGAATTGACATAAATGCCCTTGCGGGTATACATAAAAGACAAATTTATAAAAATTGAGAGCTTCAAAAAGAATGACAACTAGGTCTTGTTGAATCATTTGTCTTCATCGCCTGGCTCTTCTTGCTTGGGTGGTATGATATCAAACTGCTTTTTTACATCTGGCATGAAATATTGTCAGGGGAAGAGAATTTGCTCCATGAGTTGTGACATTCAGTAAAAAATACTACCCGAATAACAATTCAACGATATGCGCAACAAAGTAGATATCACAAAGAAAGAAACAACTGAGAATAACACATAGGTTAATTATGATTCATCATTTAACGTTTTCAAAATTCCTCCGTCAGGGAAAACAATCCAAAACTTAAACTTCAAAATCATTGTAGAAGTTTGGGTATAGTTCAATGTGCAAGAACGTTTAGCACCCCAAGTACAATTCAATAAATCAAGACCGTCCAGTAGTATGAAGAGTACAATGTAATGCATCATGGTCGTCTAGTACCTAGTGTATAGATCAGTGAATTCGGACCATTCAGCACCCCAATCAAGTGCTTTTCAACGCGCCAAGATCATTCAGCATCTCGATCAGTATAGTTCAATACATCTAGATCGTCCAATACTTCGATCGACACCTATAAAAATCCTACTCATCACATAGTTCACACAGAACTCGGGCAGCATAACAGCTGTAAATTAAACTAATCAGAATCTCAATAGAACCTTATTACGTTCAGATTCTCAACAGTTTCATAATTGTCTTTCAGACTTTTTGATAATAAAGCAGCATAACAACATCGACAATTACACATTATAATCTCACATATAACAACTTCTATCCAGAATCTCAACAGCACGATAAAATCGTCTAAGCAACATAACAACTAGCCAACATTTTCAGAATTTCAACAATAATACAATTTATTTTCCCAATGGCATAACAATACAGTTACATCATAGGTATATCATAAAATTAATAAATTAAGGTCAACATTGATAAACCTGCTCTCACAGAATTCCACGAAAAATTGTGGACATTATAATGGTACTTTGTGTACGGATGTGCTAAGTAGGGTTCGGGTTAAGTTACATGCGTTTGGATAGAACTTTATAGTAAAATACAGAGTAACGATTGACTGCGTACAAATCATTGGTCAATTGCTCATACCGATAGACTACCAAAACACAACACTTACTGACATTCTAATAGATAATAAAATATATATATATATATATATAGAGAGAGAGAGAGAGAGAGAGAGAGAGTAAGCTTCTAATGAGGGATCCCTCATTTTGTTAAAATGAGGACCTCCCATTTTCGGATCAAATATTGATGATCGGAACCGTTCAATGTGTTTAAAACACGTTTTTAAGGGTATATGCGAGAAATCGGCTCAAAAAAATACCGAGAAGGACTTGATCTAAACAGTTGTTCTTAAATACTGACAGGAACAGTTTTATAAAAAATTGTTTCGATCAATCCCTTCAACAAAATGAGGGATCCCTCAATATAACATTTACTTTCTCAAATATATTAGTTAGTTCCCCTAGAAAGTTCATAAACCTACAAAAGAAGTCTATTGAGTATTCTAACAGAGAGTTCAATTTAGAGTAAATAAACTTTGTTCACCCTCTGCCATTTGGATTATTTTGAGATTTTATTTCGATGATCAAAATCGTCTATTTTATTTTGATTAGTTTCTTTAGTTGTCACGAGAAAATTTGGAAGTTGATTAGCCTAGGAAATGTTGAACGGCAAGAGGTTTGGTTTTTAGGATTAATGGCGCCTAAGAATGCACCAATTGTATATTGAAAACCCAAAAGTTAGTGCCTTCAAAACTCAAAAGATGTTCTGCATCCAGCCTCATGGTAAACGAATGAACCTCCCAGGTGATTACAATGCCTTGCACTCACAATTATGCCTTGCACTTTCACTCATTCACATGTGCACTCACAATTCTAGCCGTTCATTGTGATTACAAATGTTTGTTTTTACAATAGGCAACTAAACATTATTTAATCTCAAAACAATTATAATAATGTAAAACCTAGCTTATAAAAAAATGTTATATCTTCTTTGTATTTAAAAAAAAAAAAAAAACAGGTGATTACAATTGTAACATGGAAGAGGTTAATTTCTCTCCAATTTTGACAATGGACTTCACCATCCATTCTATATGATTTAATTCCTATTGGCTATTTGGGTTCGTCTCTATGATTCATGTCGTTCATTTTGCAAGAACTGTAAATAAAAAAAATGGACAATTCATTAATTTTTTGAAACAAATATTGTAGGATGAACTATTCCATGATACATGAGCCAATTTCTTGTTTGCTTAACATGTCTTGTAAAATAAATGGTTTTGAAGCTCGAAGGTTCAAACCACATAGACTTCACATTGTCCATTCTCAAAAAGGAAGTAGCTAGATCTAGGTACACAATTTTTGTGTACAAATTCAGACAAATGTGTTTAAAATTGTTTGATACGCGTAGAGTCTTTGACTTATTTTGTAGGCTCTACACACACACAAACTTTTCAGTGTTCTTCTCAAAACTGCGGAAACACTCATCTTCTTAGTCCCTAAGTGCTTTGATATAACCAAAATTTCTGCTTTGGTTGCTAACAGGTACCATCCCACCTTCTCTCTCTAATAGTTCAAAGCTGGAAACTTTAATCTTGCGTGGCAATCTCCTTACGGGACAAATTCCACCAGAGATTGGGTCTCTCAAAAATCTGAAAGTATTACGCATGGGATCTAACCAACTTACGGGCTCTGTACCCATCAGCATCTTCAACATTTCTTTGCTACAACATCTCAGTTTTCCGCGTAATGGCTTATCTGGTGATATTCCAAAAGACATGTGCTATCGTCTTCCTAAACTCAAATTCCTTAGTCTATCTTGGAATGAGTTTCATGGCATAATTCCACCCAGCTTATCTAAATGCTCCCAGCTACAGATTTTGTCCTTGTCGCTCAACAAATTCACAGGACCCATACCAAGTGACATTGGAAACTTAACCATGCTTAAGGAGTTGTATCTTGGTCTTAACAACTTAGAAGGTACGACTCTCTGCCTGCTCATCCAGTGTGCCGAATTTAAAACAGAGCAAGACTACTGTTCTTGAAAAGTTTCTCAAAAAGTATTTTTAAATTTAAACTTAATAGATGAGATTTACTTTTAGATTTAAAAGTACAACACAGTTAAGTGAACCTCTCATCTATTAAATTGAAATTCGAGGATATTTTCTAAGAACTTTTCGGGGACCAAAGAATTCCTCATTTTTGTATGGATTCTATAATTTTGTTCACTTACCTAAAAAGTTAATGAATATCATCCATCTTTTGTGTTAGGTTTATATTGTGTTTTATTTCAATGATCAGATCCAATTATTTTGTACAACTTGGATCTTTGACCTTTTTTGCGAGGAAAAAAAATCATCTCAATTGACCATCGATAGTTGCTAGGATCGAATTATTCTTGAATTTTGATCTGAAACAAAACAAGTATTACTCAATCAAGCACCTAAACATATGAAATTGAGCCGATTTTGATGATAAACATTAAAACATCAAGTTCTATAGAATTAATGGATTTGATTATTGAGGTAGGACCTATAACGGAACCTCACAAAAGGTGAGTAATGTTTAACCATTTTAGGTAAGTGGACAAAATAACACTCTCTTCCAATGTCGAATACGTGGTTGTCATGATATGTTTGTTCGAGATTATGTGTTTATACCCATTCCGTTTATATGAACATTGAATGGGTCTAAATATCCAAGAGATCCTATATTATTAATCTGATGAAGGGATTAGATTTAGGATAGATCAATGGTGACAGAGAAATACTAAGTTTTGATCAAGGATTTGTGGTTGGTAATGGAAGAGCGGAAAAAATGAAATTGAAAAGCTTAATTAACAAATCCCTCCACGACCCAAACACAACTGTTGTAACAAACGTGCTATGAACGCAACTAAGTTTACGGAGAGATTAACAAACGCCAATCAACAAGCAATCACACGACACACGGATTTACGTGGTTCCCTCAAGAATGAGGTACTTCCACGGGCGAGGAGAGAGAGGACTTCACTATCAATCGTAGAGAAGATATTACAAAGAGCCGGCTATGATCCGTAACTCTAGGAAGGCCACCAATCTGAGAGAAAGGCAACCAAAGGGATGATTTTATAAGAGTTCCCCAAACCTCTATTTATAAGAGGATACAAAACCCACAACTCTCTAGTTTTCCAATGTGGGACAAAACTTCAAGGCATTCTCAACAATTCTCCACCTTGACTTGAATTCCACTGAAACCAAATCACCAAACATAGCTCTCCTCTTCTAACCTCTCACTCGCCAAATGCCCCCAAGGGGCGATCAACTGCAAATGCCAAGCAAATCCAAGCAATGCTTGAACTTGGCAACCGGAACTGGTTTCGTCAACATGTCTGCTGGATTATCCGCCGTACCCACTTTATTCACCTCAACTTGCTTCTGTGAGATGATGTCCCGAACGAAGTGATACCTGACATCGATATGCTTGGTCCGCTCATGATACATCAGATTTTTGGTCAGATGTATAGCACTCTGCGAGTCACAAAAAACTGAAGTAACCCCTTGTGCAATACCAAGCTCATTAAGGATCCCCCTCATCCACAATGCCTCCTTCACAGCTTCGGCAATGGCCATATACTCCGCTTCCGTTGTAGATAACGCGACCGTAGCCTGCAAAGTAGCTTTCCAACTAATGGCACTCCCGGATAAAGTGAACACATAACCTGTCAATGATCTCCTCCTATCATGGTCACCGGCAAAATCCAAATCAACATAACCAATTACTTGATTACCTGGATTAGAAACCCCAAACAATAGACCCACATCTGCAGTTCCTTTTAGATACCGTAGTATCCATTTCACAGCCTCCCAATGTGCCTTGCCCGGTCGCCCCATATAGCGACTAACGACACTAACTGCATGTGAAATATCAGGACGAGTACATACCATAGCATACATAAGGCTCCCCACTGCGCTTGAATATGGGACCTTTTCCATACGCTTTTCCTCCTCCTCTGATTGCGGTGACAACTCAGCTGAAAGTCGAAAATGTGCTGCCAAAGGGGTACTGACTGGCTTCGAGTTCTGCATAGCAAAGCGCTCAATGACTTTCAGCACATAGGACTTCTGATTTAGAAACAATTTGCCAGCTACTCGATCTCTGCGAATCTCCATACCCAAAATACGTTTTGCCGCACCCAAATCTTTCATCTCAAATTCACCACCTAACTGTCGCTTCAACCTGTTGATTTCTGATACACTCTTGGCAGCAATTAGCATATCATCAACATACAACAGTAGATAAACAAACGAACCATCTGAAAATACCCGGAAATAAACACAACTATCATATTCGCTCCTAGAATATGATTGGCTTAACATAAATGTGTCAAACCGCTTGTACCACTGCCTAGGAGACTGCTTAAGGCCATACAAAGACTTACGAAGTAAGCACATGTGATCTTCCTTACCAGAAACAGTAAATCCCTCAGGTTGACGCATATAAATCTGTTCTTCAAGCTCCCCATGCAAAAACGCCGTTTTGACATCAAGTTGCTCTAACTCGAGATCATAACATGCAACAATAGCAAGTAAAGTGCAAATGAAACTGTGTTTTACAACTGGTGAAAATACCTCATTGTAGTCAACACCTTCCTTTTGACTGAATCCTTTCGCCACTAGTCGAGCTTTGAACCGTGCCTCTTCAACCCCTGGAATACCTGGCTTGCGCTTGAAAATCCACTTGCACCCAACAATCCTCCTATTTTTAAGTGGTTCTGTCAATTCCCAAGTTTGGTTCTTTTGAAGAGACTCAATCTCCTCATTCATAGCAACACACCACTGAGCACTTTCTTTGCTCGAAACAGCTTCCGCATAGCTAGAAGGCTCATCAAACTCCACTGTCTCAACAACTGATAAAGCATAGGCTACCATCTCAGAATAAGCCGAATACCTTTCAGGAGGACGAATCTCCCTCCTAGGCCTATCTTTAGCAATAGTGCGCGGTTGCTCTATTTCTGCATCATTCTCTGTGTCTGAACTCTGATCATCCTCCTCAATTGGCTGATCAACAAAAACCTTCCTTGAGTCGGAAGATTCACTCAAAAACTCCACCTGCTTTGGAACACTCTCTTTCTGAACTGCATCCCCAATTTGCTTCGACCCCTTAACCAACAAGTTTTCATCAAAAGTAACATCTCTGCTAATCAAAAACTTGGAGGTTTCTGGACACCATAATCTGTACCCTTTAACACCTGCCTGATAGCCCAAGAAAATACACTTCTTGGCACGTGGCTCCAACTTACCCTCATTCACATGAGCATAGGCTGGACACCCAAACACACGCAGTACGGAATAATCAGCCTTATGTCCCGACCATACCTCAAACGGAGTCTTACACTCAATAGCAGTTGACCGAAACCTATTCACCAAATAACAAACTGTGGAAACGGCTTCAGCCCAAAAATCTTTGCCCAACCCGGCAGTGGACAACATACATCGCGCCTTCTCCAAAAGAGTCCTGTTCATCCGTTCAGCCACACCATTCTGCTGTGGGGTTTTTCGAACTGTGCGATGCCGCACAATTCCCACACTGCTGCAGAATTTATCAAATTCTCCAGAACAAAACTCCATACCATTGTCAGTCCTTAATCGTTTTATTTTCTTACCGGTCTGATTCTCGATCAAAATTTTAAACCTTTTAAAAATGTCAAGTGCCTCACTCTTATATTTCAAAAAATACACCCACACTTTACGAGAGAAATCATCGATAATACTCATAAAATAATTATTACCACCTTTAGAAGTTACCTCAGCGGGACCCCAAAGATCCGTGTGAAAATAATCCACCGTTCCTTTGGTGTGATGAACAGCTGTACTGAATTTCACCCTGCACTGCTTGCCGTAGACACAATGCTCACAGAAATCCAGCTTCTCAAATTTCTGGCCACCCAGCAAACCCTGTTTGCTCAAAACTGTCATCCCTCTCTCGCTCATATGCCCAAGACGCATATGCCATAACCGAGTCAAATCCGAACTTGCGACCTTTGATGAAGCAACCACTGCAGCAGAACCTGTAACTGTACTGCCCGCTAGCAAATAGAGACTGCCCTTTTTTCTGACCTTTCATCAGCACCAATGCACCCTTTGAAACCTTCAAAACTCCACATTCACCGTGGAATTTGTACCCACGAGCATCAAGAGCACCCAGGGAGATCAGATTTTTCTTCAAATCCGGGACGTGCCGAACCTCAGACAGAGTCCTAACAATACCATCATGCATCTTCAACTGAATTGTTCCCAAACCAACAGTTTTGCAAGCCTGATTATTAGCCATTAAAACTGTACCACCATTGACCGCCTCATAAGTGGAGAACCACTCTTTATGCGGGCACATGTGGTATGAACATCCAGAATCCATGATCCATTCGGCCTGCGAGTGGGAATCACCCGCCGAAACTGATAAAACATTATCAGTATCTAACTCATCTGAACTTTCAGCAACCCCAACAATTTCCTTTCCCCCTTTCTGGCCTTCTGCTTCCTTCTGCTTGAGTACCAAACAATCCTGTTTCCAGTGCCCGGGTTTCTTGCAGTAATTGCACTTCCCCTTCTTTTTTTTACCTGCTGACTTAGATCGAGCTCTATTGCTCGAATCACCCATTTCATTCGTTCTTCCCCTAACAAACAAACCCTCCGCTTGCACGTCACCCTCACCAGACACCTTTTTCCTCAATTCTTTCGAATAAAGACTGGCTTTAACATCCTCCATAGATATCGTGTCTTTGCCATACGGGTTGTAACAAAGTGCTCATACGAAGGCGGTAAAGAACACAATAAAATAAGGGATTGATCCTCATCATCGATGTTGGAATCAATATTTTTCAAATCCATAATAATATGATTAAACTCGTCTAAATGATCCTTTACAGGTATACCTTCACGCATACGAAACGTATAAAGACGTTGTTTGAGATATAACCTGTTTGTGAGCGATTTCATCATATAGATGCCTTCCAACTTCAGCCAAATTCCCGCTGCTGAAGTCTCTTCTTCTACCTCACGAAGAACATCGTCTGCTAGACTCAACTGAATAGAACTCAGCGCTTTAGCATCCATGTCTTCCCAAAGTTCGGCGCTGATGCCGGACTTTCCCTGCCCCTGCAAAGTCTTCTGTAATCCCTGTTGCGTTAACAAAGCCTTCATCTTAATCCTCCAAAGACTGAAGCTGCTGCTCTGTCCGTCGAACTTTGCAATCTCAAACTTAGCCGCCATAGCCACAAGCGGAAATCTCGAAACCCTAAGGCTCTGATACCAGTTTGTTGTAACAAACGTGCTATGAACGCGACTAAGTTTACGGAGAGATTAACAAACGCCAATCAACAAGCAATCACACGACACACAGATTTACGTGGTTCCCTCAAGAATGAGGTACTTCCACGGGCGAGGAGAGAGAGGACTTCACTATCAATCGTAGAGAAGATATTACAAAGAGCCGGCTATGATCCGTAACTCTAGGAAGGCCACCAATCTGAGAGAAAGGCAACCAAAGGGATGATTTTATAAGAGTTCCCCAAACCTCTATTTATAAGAGGATACAAAACCCACAACTCTCTAGTTTTCCAATGTGGGACAAAACTTCAAGGCATTCTCAACAACAACCACTAGTGTGTTCATGATGGGATTCTCCTAACATTCTGATCCACTACTTTTTGCTTCTTTTTCATGAATGAAAAATTGATTTGCTAATCATACTCTCTTCATTTTGGGTTTGCGCTCACCGTATCAAGTTGGAAAATCTGGGTTTGCAGACAGGTGGGTTTTTTTCCCCACTGAAAACGACGTCGTTTTGAGTGGGTTTAGTTATCATATTTCAGCCAAATAGCCCCTACATAGCAGAAAGTGAAACGACGCCCTTGAATGCTAAACTACGCCGTTTTTATGCTGGACAGAGGCTGCTGTGCTGGGCTTCATAGCAAGCACCCGAGTCCATTTAATTCACCCAACAAAGGATAGCTTGTGCTTTGGTTTGCTTGTAATTAGGTCACTGCCCTGTTTCCACGACCACATCGGAAAAGAGAATCACGGTTTTGGGAAAATTACTACAGGATGATCCAATTTTAGGATTACAAAGTTAGTTTTCGAAGATTTTTTCTCTTTCAGAAAGTTGATCTTCACTATGAAATTTGGCTTTAGAAAATTTAGACCTAGTAGAAACTTTTCTCTATAGTGGGTCCTATGACCCAAGGCTTCATACACAACAACTCAAGACTCCTCTCTTCCTTCCCTAGTCTAGTATTATCAACTTCTCTTCGAGATCTTCTTTGAGAGTTTGCTATTCCTGTTCAATTCGACTAGAGTATATCTTAGCGGGGTAGCACTTGAATAATGCAACCGTTGTATTTTGAAAGATGGATACCGACAAAAACCTCAAGGAATTTACTAAAAGAAGAAATTTCGTTCACCTAAACAGTTTTTGACTGCCTGTTTTGACCAACCTTTAAATCTTGGATTGGTGGATGAATTGTGTCAGCAAAAGATACTAAAAACATGTGCAAAATTTTACCTATTTTTTTCCATCTAATTTTCTTTTCCTCTCCATATCCAATATCCCAGCCTAAAGGCATTCTTCAATATGGCATTTGCAGACAAAATGAAATATTATTGTCAAGTAAGCTTTTATCCATTGCATACAAATATTTATGACAGAAGAATATGTATATTAATCCAAGTTATATTGAGGCTATAACTGATCACAGGTGAAATTCCACGGCAATTAGGTCACCTTAACCTGGAGGTATTGAGTATGGAAAATGTTGGACTTAGGGGTCTCATTCCTTCGGTTGTCTTCAATATCTCTTCACTAACATTTATTAATCTTGGAAACAATATTCTATCCGGCAGTTTGCCTATGCACATATGCCACCATCTTCCAATGCTTCAAACTCTTTTATCTTCACAAAAATAAATTCACTGGAAGCATACCAAGCAACTTTGGTATTCATTACTCTATCTCTATCCATATTTGTCTAAAGTAATGATTACTAAGTTTGGCACTGTTGAAAAGATACGGTATGCCTTCTTTGGCCTATGAACTTACAAACATGTCATGTGTGACTTAATTTGAACAAAAATTGTCCCACTGGACAAAAGTTCTAGCACCGCCCTTGCTTTCGAGTCCTAGATGCAAAGCTAATACACTGAGTTCTATGCAAAGGAATAATTTGAGATGGGGGAAGTGAAGACATTGATGAATGATTATTGGTAAAAGCAGCAAATTGTGCCGTTTAGTTTTTTGATGCACCAAGACACAATATTTTCAGTATTTTCGGTATTTTCTTAGTCCAAAAAACATTAGATTAATTTCTTCACTATGATCATATGATTCAAGTAGGTCACCACTGGACAAAGTTGGATTGAAGTCTTAACTGGAAATAGATTTAGGGGGTTTTGGGGAGTTTACTTTTTACTTTTTAATTTTTAATTTTTTGGCTTTTTGATTTTTTGGATTAGTCAAAATGAATTTTGAATTTGAGAGAAGTGTGTGGGAAAATGTGCAGAATGCATTTTATAGAAATAGTAGTGTTCGGGAGAAGAATGATAAAAATGAGTTATTGATTATTTTTTACTAAGTTGTCCTTGGTCAAAATGGAAACTTGTAATTTATTTAGAATTATAATTGGATAATATTTTGTAAAAGGAACCCATCCATTTTTTAAGAAACTTTTTAAAAAAATATTATTTAATCTTTCTATGTTTTTTTAAACGAGTTGCAATTCTCCTGTGCTTAATAAGAACTATGAAAACTAAAAGTAATCGGAGAAAAAAATTAAAAAGGTGATCCAAAAATACAATTATAAACATTATAAAATTTAAAAACATACATAAACATATTAAAAATATTACACAATACTAAAAACAACGAATAAAATATCCAAATTGAATAAATCACATTGAATATTAATAATTTTCTAGTTCTTTAAAGATAGCGTGCTCGAGTATGAAGAGGGAAGAAAAGGGAGACACAGATACTCTAATGTTTCATAGGAGATTATAAAGAGGGTCGCCTAATCCGGTGACATGTAATTAATAGAGGACCTCCCAACGCAACAAAAACAAAATTATTTACAAATATTAAAGCATTTGGAAAGAAAATTTAAATCTGCACAGGAAGAGGATGAAAAGCACTAGAAGACAACCATTCGGGATGTGAAAATAAACGCAAGGGCAAGAGTAGTATAGGGAGAGATGTTTGCACTTTTTGGAGAAATGGAAAATGAGAATCCAAAAAGCAACCAAATACCTCTTTTTCACTTTTTGCTCTCAATGTTGAAAATGGAGAACTCATTTTCCAGAATGAGTTATGGTAATGTGGTGGCCAAACACCAAAAAAATAAAAAATGAGAACGTAAAACCATGAAAAATAGTCTCCCAAATAGGCTCTTAATCGCTTGTAGATATTGAATTAGGTTTCTAAAAATATGAGAAATTACAGCTTCCAGACTGAAGCAGTTAAATTAATTTCCATGTGAAAAATATGAAACTAAAGATTTGCGTAAACATTGTGCCTGCAATGTGATTGATAGCTCATTTTTTCTTGTGAAAAAATTCATAGAAATATATATACTTACGCATTGAAGATATTCTTTTGCAGGTTCAATACCGCTAGAAATTGGTGAACTTCAAAGTTTAGAGCTGTTAAACCTAGACGAAGATAATCTGAGCGGCCCCATACCATCTAATATCTTCAATATTTCAACCTTAATAGAACTCTCATTGGTAGGGAATCATTTATCAGGTCACATTCCATTGCATATAGGTGACTGGTTGCCAAATATTCAGCACATTTTCTTAGGTGGAAATGAGTTAACTGGAATCATCCCCAAATCAATCTCGAATGCTTCTACAATCACGGTTTTGGATCTCTCCTTCAATTATTTGACCGGATTTATACCCGATTCACTTGGTAATTTAAAACTCCTTCAGTGGCTATGTTTAGGGGAGAATAACTTGACCAGCAAATCTTCAATGTCAGAATCCAACTTCCTAATTTCAGTGATGAAGTGCAAACACTTGAGGAGATTGTGGGTGCCAAATAATCCACTCAATGTTACTCTTCCAGTCACCATCAGTAATCTTTCTTCTCTTGAGAGTTTATCAGCAACCAATTGCAAAATTAGTGGCAACATTCCTGGGGCAATCAGTAATTTGAGCAACTTAATAGCTATGGATCTAGCAGACAATGACTTATCTGCGGAAATTCCTGAGATGCTTGGACAACTAGGGAAACTCCAACTTATGAACTTGGGAGGCAACAAATTAAAAGGATCCATCCCCGACACATTTTGTGATTTAAGGGCTCTGGCTTACTTGGTTTTGGATGGAAATAAGCTCTCTAGGTCTCTGCCGACATGCTTAGGAAATCTTACTTTCCTTAGGGAACTCCGAGTAGGCTCAAATGGGTTAACTTCGTCAATACCCTTGACCCTTTGGAACCTTAAAGATCTTTTGGTTCTCAACTTGTCTTCAAATTCTATAAGTGGTGAATTACCACTTGAAATTGGAAATTTGAAGGTGGTTTATACAATTGATCTGTCAAGGAATCAACTATCCAGTAAAATACCAAGCTCCATCGGAAGCCTCCAAAACTTGATCAATCTCTCATTAGCCCATAATAGAATTCAAGGTCCTATTCCTTGGTCAATTAGTGGCTTGATGAGTTTGGAATCATTGGATTTGTCGCAAAATGATTTGTCTAGTGTAATTCCTAAATCATTGGAACACCTCTTATATCTTGAATATTTGAATTTGTCCTCCAACATATTGGAAGGAGAAATTCCGGAAGGAGGGCCTTTTGCGAAATTCACAGCTCGGTCGTTTATGTCGAATAAGGCCCTATGTGGTGCGTCTCGGTTTCAAGTTCCACAATGTGCTCATCACCGTTCAAGAGAAACAATGGTGCTCATAACGAGATACATTTTACCAATAACTGCATCAGTACTAATACTCATGACTCTAGTATTGGTGTTGGCATTGACAAGGTGTCGAAAAGTAAATATGAGAGTTCCAAATCAAGAAGATTTAGTTCCTGCAACAGGACCAAAAAGGTTTTCACAGCATGAGCTTAGTCAAGCAACAAGTGGATTTGCAGAATATAACTTACTTGGTAAAGGAAGCTTTGGTTTAGTGTACAAAGGCACATTTTTGGATGGTATAGTACTTGCGATTAAGGTTTTTGACTTGCAAGTGGAAGGGTCGTTAAAGAGTTTTGATGTTGAATGTGAGGTAATGCGTAATGTACGTCACCGAAATCTCATCAAGGTCATCGGAAGTTGTTCAAACCTTGATTTTAAGGCATTGGTGGTTGATTACATGCCTAATGGGAGTCTTGAGAAATGGTTGTATAGCCCTGACTGTTATTTGGATATCCTAAAGAGAATGGACATAACCATCGATGTTGGCTTGGCGTTGGAGTATCTTCATCATGGTTATTCGACACCAGTGGTTCATTGCGATATAAAACCAAGCAATACTTTGCTTGATGAAGATATGATTGCGCATTTGAGTGATTATGGCATCGCAAAGCTCTTAGGCAAAGAACAATATCTAGCACAAACCAGGACGCTTGGTACGATTGGGTACATTGCACCAGGTGATTTTTATTAGTTTTTTAGATTCAATAATTGGGAAGTGATGTCATCATTTCACTTTTAGTCTCTTATACTTTTTCAATTTGCACAAGGTTTTTCCGATGAAATTTTTTTTTCCCGTCAAACTAACAGTCTTTTAACGATTAATGGTGTTTGTACTTAGAGTATGGATCAGAAGGAAACATATCAACCAAAGGCGATGTATATAGCTACGGTATAATGTTGCTTGAGACATTTACTAAGAAAAAACCCACAGATGAAATGTTCGTTGGAGAAATGAATATAAAGCGATGGGTGAATGATTCATTGCCCGATGCAGTTATCAAAGTCGTGGATTCCAATATACTGAGGAGAGATGATCAACATTTCAGTGTCAAGGAAAGCTGCATCAAATCTGTCATGGAACTTGCTTTATCCTGTTGCGCGGATTTGCCAGAAGGAAGGGTTGTCGCGAAAGATGTCGTAGCCACACTCAAAAATATCAAAATTGAATTTCTAAGAAACATTCAGGGATCCAGAAGATAGCAAAGTTGCAGTCGTTTGATTTCGATTTCACCTTTTTCCTAGTCAAGATTTTTCTATTGTGTTAATTAATGGTTCTAGTACCAGAAACTTACACGTACACAACTCAATAGAGAGAATATTTGACAGTGCACTAGATCTCGAAAATAAAATATTCTTGTAAACAATCGTATTGATCGGACATCAAAAAACACGAAAACAAAATGTATTCTATTCTATCAAAATGGATGACTTGAGTTTAAATTTTTTTTTTTTTTTGTCTAGGAAAATTTGAGTTGATTGCTTTTGTGAATATTTGAATCAATTTTTTTTTTTTTGTCTAGGAAAATATGAGTCGATTGCTTTTGTGAATATTTGTGCATACTCATAGATACATGTTAGTGCCTCAGAGAGAGAGAGAGAGAGAGAGAGAGA
The DNA here is from genome assembly GCA_019985065.2 of Arctostaphylos glauca. Classification (NCBI taxonomy): domain Eukaryota; kingdom Viridiplantae; phylum Streptophyta; class Magnoliopsida; order Ericales; family Ericaceae; genus Arctostaphylos; species Arctostaphylos glauca. The sequence continues at coordinate 23,851,442 of JAHSPW020000001.1, read as the reverse complement.
GGGGAGTTTTAACTATTTTCCTTCATTGTCTCTATTAAGCTGTGTACATACATTATTTGACTACATCCCAACTTACTAAGTTTTGGCTAGCAAATTTTCACAGCACAGCCAGAGAAAGAAAGAAGGCAGGGGCGGGAAAGGGACTTCTACATATTCTATGGAATATGAGCTATGTTTTATGAGAAGTACTTGCGATAAATCTTCGTTTGAATTTCTGTCCCTCTAAACAAAACAAGAAAAAGAGATCACGATTACATTTATGCAGATGTAGGTACAAGTGTTTTACTGAGGCATTTCAAGGTTTGGTCTCCGATCAAGCGCTTCTATTGTTGAATTCTCTGGAAATGCATCGGGACAGGTAGCCAAAATCTTTGCCTTCAAGCTTCTGCCAATTCAAAATCAACCAAAAAACAGAAAGAAAGAATCATCACACTGTATTAAAAATGCCACTACAACAAATCATAGCATTCTGGGTGTTCTATAAACCCCGGGAAAAGTCTCAAATGCGTCGGGAAAGTAATTCCCGACTTTTTTGCAACACTTCGGCATAAATGGTGATGGAAAATATGCCCGACGTTTTCAAAACACTGAGAATAATATCAACTTATGACCAGGTTGATGAGGAAAAGGGCCAAACTAAGAATCAAGTTAAATTGACATACAAATTCAACTTGCCAGCACTCACGGGCTCACAGCTAACTTTGACTTGCTAGATACCCCACAGAACAACAATTACTTGTACCCATTGAGGCAGCTAAACAAACTCGAAACTAGAGCCATAACAAAATCCAATAATTTCCAACATATCTCACATGTGACCGTGGAATTATGTTCATCCACAAATCTTCACACACCTTTCCTAGAAATCGTACAGATCCAGACTAATCATTGCCAAGAGTATTGGGAACCCAAAAGGTTTCTGCCCAACCTTGTGTGCAATAAAACAATGCAATGGATATGTGATTGCTTTTCCTTTCTATATGTTCTGCTCCAGTGAAAACATAGAGGACAGTACGCCCACTCTTCTTGCAAGTATGCACGCAACACATTCATTTCCACAAAACAAAAGAAGAGAGGTAATTCAAAGATACAAGTAAAGGATGATATACATCGCACTCTACTTCTTCATGAAATCAAGTTATCTTAAAGAACTATGGTTCGATTTATAGGCATGGTACCAGGCGTAGGAACATTTAGAATGATGAATGTAGTTCCTGTTCCCCTTGAATGTTTCCCTTTGAATGCTTGGGAGTTTGGGGGCTGGAGGTGGTTTCACAGGATGTCATGCATGTTAACCCCACAAATAATGTCACAGATTAGGGGTTGACAAAAATTCCCGATCGTAATTAGTCCATAATAACTCCCCGATAATTACTCATGAATATTTAGAATGACGGATGCAATAAAAAATTGATGAGAGTACCTCAGCTTCTGAAATATGTAATCAAGATCTGACTTCATTGACCTTAACAGACGGGTGTTTCTTGAAAACTCACTAGAAACCTCTGCAAAGCAATGCTCAGAGTACTCATTAAAATGAGAAAGAACAGCATTACTGTCCTGCAACCTTCCCAATCTGCAATTATTATTGCAAAGGAAAAAAGGGCCAAAAGTAAAGTGCGGCCCCAGATAAGAAACTGATGCTTAGAAAACAATACCGTTCAGCTGTATAACCGACGAAGATACAAAAGCATCCTAAATTCTGTAACAAACTGGTATGCTAAGAATGGGGAAAACAATAAGAGTTGACAATCCCAGATGTAAAAGTTGTTTCAATTTGGGCAACTGATACACATCTAGGATGAAATTAGTAAGCACAAAACGCAAGCAAATAATCAACATGCTAACAACTAGTACTTGGAAAGAGGAATGTGTACTTTGCCGCAAAGAAAAGGAAACAAAGATGTTTCTCTCTACGGGTTTAGAGGTTGTATTCTCAATTTCCCAAAATTTCTCAATGCATAAAATGAAAAGAAAGCTCCAACACTGGATTGTAACCCTTCCAACTTTCCAGTTTGACAATGTTATTTGTGAACGATACTTGCCGAAGAAATTGACTAAAGTAAGGTCCATTTGGCCACCCCTCCATGGTTAAAACAAAGATTGCAGTGTTTTTTCCACCACTTAGCTATAAGCGTTCAGGTTTCTATCATTACTAGATAATATGAATCTAGATGCTGTTTGGCTGCCTCAAATAAGCATTTTAGATTTTCCATTAACCCATTTTGGATGTTCGGTCGTCCATTTCAAAATTGCAGTGTTTTTTTCCAGCACTTAGCTGTAAGCTTTGTCAAGTTTCTATCATTACTAGATAATATGTTTCTAGAAGCTGTTTGCATCATTAATTAGCTCCCAAACATTCCTAGTACTGGTTATTCCTAGGGTCATTCCAAGTGTTGACCAAAATTCAGCTCAAACAAGTTCACCACTACTTTTTAAAATTAAAAAATCAGTCAATTTAGCCTACTTTCAAATAGATGTGGATATTGAGAGTACAGTTTTTTTCACCCTAGTGTGAACAAAATTGAACTCGGATATTGAGCTCCCAAACTATTCCCACCGAATGACAACGTCAAGCCCCATAATCTGAAATCCACATCTATCAGTGCCAAAAGAACCTTAGGGACCGCCCACATATCGGTTTCACTCGTCGTTTCAAATCGTGCCATTGTTGCAAATCATATGAATACAGCACATGTAGGTCTCACAAACGTGAGCAATCAACTTAACCCTAATAATCATAGTAACAAGCTTCCATATGGTAGACAATCAAAAGCTTCCGTGTGTGTGTGTGAAGAACGCATATAAAGGGTGGGCGGCCGTCTCTGTGTGTGTGTGTGTGAGAGAGAGAGAGAGAGTAGGGGGTTGGATTGGGCTGTGATGTGTTTGGGCCAATTATGGGCCGTATCCGTGTTCAGCTGGTGTACAGGGCCCAAATTGGAAAGTAAAACACACTCTGTTCTCTCAGGGGCTTTACTCATAGGGAGGGAGGAGAGAGAACGAGTGGGAGATGGAGAGGGAGAGGGAGAGGGAGAGGGAGAGGGAAGATGAACAAGAAGGAGATATTGAAGCTAGCGAAGGGATTCAGAGGGAGGGCGAAGAACTGCATAAGAATAGCAAGAGAGAGGGTAGAGAAGGCCCTTCAGTACTCCTACAGAGGGCGCCGCAACAAGAAGCGCGACATGCGCTCCCTCTGGATAGAGCGAATCAACGCCGGCACCCGCTTACACGGCGTACTCTCTCTCCTCCCTCCCTTCCTCTCTCTTTCTGTTCCACTGTGTGAAGTAACCGATTCATTTAGATTTGTCTCTAAAGGAACAGCTAAATTTTACAAATCATTTCGAGTTTAGCTTACACGTATAGATACATTAACTTTTTTTTTTTTTTTGGTTGACAAAGAACTCGAATTTCGAAGTTGTTATGTTGGTTGCTTCGTTAGATTTTGCTAAAGTAAACATCATGCGTGGAAATAGAGGAAAAATATTGAAGTCCCAAATTTTAATCATTAGCCAAAATCTTATTTTCCTCCAAAGAATCATGAGCTCAAAAGTTTTTGTTTCGGGTGCGAGCTCAAAGCTTTAGTACTTCCTTACTCTGGTTTTGTCTTGTGGTTTATGGATTTTAGCCTCTGGAAACAATCGATGATACTAATCATTCTTAGTCTTTGCAATTAACTGTTTAGATTACTTCTTAGGACCCCTAAATTACTTCATGCCACATAGTGTCTCTACAAACATCATCCATTTCGAATAATTGCGCATGGATTTTCCTTGTTGTCTAGGTCTTCCTAGTTGATTTTAAGAGTTGTTGCTCTGTTCCCACAGAAGGACCTGGCTTATGATGGAGAGAATGAAAATCTTCATGTACTTTTACTGATGAGAATAGTTTTTATAATGGAGATCAGAAAATAAAACACATCACAAGCGGTATGATTATTGTTAATGGAAATGCTAGGGGAGTAGAAGACCTAAGAAAATTTTGAATATCAAAATAAGGTTTATGTTTTTTCAGTTATATGAACGGCTAGCCCTTGACAGAGCGGAATGTTTGCAAGGATTCATGTACTCAACCCAATTGATTGGGCCACAAAATTTTGCTTGGCTTATTCTTATGGCTATTGTTTTTCTTTAATATGTATGGCGTGGGGAGGAGAGTTCTCGATGGCCATTCAACATTAGGATGAAATTGGTTGAATGGGGGAAGGAATGTCTATTGTATGGGTCTTGCATTTGTTCGACATTTTCTCTCCTTTACTGATAGGTGTGTATCTCTTTCTTTTTGGAAGCCAATAATAGTCATGCTCTAGCGGGAAATGGTTTTGGAAGATGTCTGTTCAGTAAAGCAAAGACTGGTCTAAGCAGGCAAGGGTTGAGAGTGGAACAAAATTCAAAGTGAAATAGTAAGGAAGGAGCAAGGACTGAGTGTAGGCACTGAAATTTCTACACGACTTAAGTGTCATTTAATTAGTCAAGATAAATAAATATCCTTGATTAATTAAAGTCAAATATACATATGTATATATGAAATGTAGTCAAAGCCTAAGTAAGTATTGGGCCCTCAAAATTATGTGGGCTCGGTCCACTTAAAAATATGAGGGAGACCAAAAAAATAAATGGATTAGCCTAATTGGCTAAATGGTTAAGGAGTTGGGCCAGCACAAAGATGGAGGCCCACTCTAATTCTTTCTACGTCATTAAATAAATAAATAATACTCTTATTGTATTATTTATTTATTATTGATTAAAGATTCTCTCCATAAATTTGGAAAGGTAAATCAATGAAAAAGCATATGCCAAATGGAATATGCTCTCCTCTAGCCTATAAATAGAGGCTCTCATTATGAAGAAAGGGATCCCCGGAGCCAGAAGAATTCTCTCAAGCGTTCGAGCATTCTTTAAGCCTCTTCTCAAGCCTTCTCTCAAGCTCTTGCGAGAAATCAACAAGCACTCAAACAAAGCCGATTCGTCTGCAACTGCACTCCATCGAGATCAAGCTGCTCAAGCCCTCGATCAAAGCCACCACCTCGATTTCTTCATTCAAGAAATCATCAATCGGTTCATTCAACAACAAGCTTTAACAGCCGTTGGATAACCACCACAGTCGGAGATCGAATCAGAGGAAACGTTCCTTCAGTTACGAAGAACATAATAGAGATTGTGTCCACTTTTCATTTAATTTCAATAAAATATTATTCTTGTGCATCTTTTTCTTGTCTTTATTACAGGACTCGATTTTGTGTGTTACAAATTTGGCACGCCCAGTGGGACCACTCTACCTCTCATCTCTTTCTCCAAGAGCAAGTTCTTCTAAAATGGCTTCCAAGAAGGTTCAAGCTGCTGAAATCGTCAAGAACTCCAACAAGAACGTCGTCCTTGACACAAGCAGCAATAGCACTTCCACGGGTCCTATGACGCGAAGCAAGAGTAGGATGATCACTACTTCTGCAAGTCTCCAAGTTGCATCAGGCGCTAATCCAATGAAGGTGCTGCACAAAAAACACCGAGGGGGAAAGGACTCCGGAAAGTTTCCATCCGATCCCAAAAAATTTGACCTCAGCAAGCTTTTCGCCACGCCCATCTCATTCGATTTCTGATGCAAACTCAAGCACAGGTTCGCAATTTGGATCCTCCCCTTCGTCACCAAAATACTCAGGCTCATCAAGTTATTCAGAGTCATCGTACTCGATGGCCATGCAAGTCATGACCACTGGCACATCAACAATAGAGGAACAACTTGCGACAATGGCTCGTGCCATCGAAAAGCTCACTAAGACGGTGGAGGAGAAGGACCTTCAAATCGCATCTCTCATGAAGAAGCTCGAGGCTCATAATGTGGGAGAAACTAGTCAAGGCAATTCTCATCCACCTGGTTTCACACCACAAGTTGCACCAACTGTTGGCGATGGGAAGATGAAGCAAGCGGTGGAGGCAGGTCATGTTTCGTCATCGAAGCAAGGAAATCTTGGCGACATCAACCATATATCTGCCGTGCGCCGAGAAGTTAGTCAAAGCGTTCAACCAACTTCTATTGCCGCATTATCTGTCCAGCAACTTCACGACATGATAACAAATACGATCAGGGCACAATATGGTGGAGCTCCACAAAGCAATCTCATGTACTCGAAGCCCTACACAAAGAGAATTGACTACTTCAGGATGCCTGTTGGATATCAGCCCCCAAAATTTCAACAATTTGATGGGAAGGGAAACCCGAAGCAACATGTTGCCCATTTCGTTGAAACTTGCAACAATGCTGGAACAGAAGGAGACCTACTTGTGAAGCAGTTTGTCCGCTCGCTCAAGGGGAATGCGTTTGAGTGGTACACAGATTTGCAACCAGAGTCAATTGACAGTTGGGAGCAAATGGAGCGTGAGTTCCTTAACCGCTTCTACAGTACGCGTCGCACAGTGAGTATGATGGAGCTAACTAACACTCGTCAATGGAAGGATGAGCCAGTGGTAGACTACATCAACCGATGGCGTTGTTTGAGCTTAGATTGCAAAGACCGACTCTCAGAAGTTTCTGCTGTCGAGATGTGCATGCAAGGTATGCATTGGGGTCTGCTTTACATTCTTCAGGGAATAAAGCCACGCACGTTTGAAGAGCTGGCTACGCGTGCCCATGACATGGAAATTAGCATAGCAAATCATGGTGGAAAGAACCCTCAAATTCCCGACAAGCCAAACGACAAGGATGTGAAGAAAGTAGAAAAGTCTTTCAAAGGCACCAACAAAAATTCCATGGTGGTAACCACTGCTCCGGTGAAAATATCAGTAAAGGACAAAAAGAAAGGAGATCAGAAAGAAATGCGCTCGCGGGAGAAGGATGGACGCCCAAGTTTGAAAGAATTGCAAGAACGAAAATATCCATTCCCCGACTCTGACGTACCAGGCATGCTGGAGGACTTGCTCGAAAAGAAAGTCATTCAACTTCCGGAGTGCAAACGTCCCGAGGAGATGGGCCGAATGAATGATCCGAGGTATTGTCATTACCATCGAATTGTGAGTCACCCCACCGAAAAATGTTTTGTTTTGAAGGAACTACTTGTTGATCTAGCAAGCAAGAACAAGATTCTCCTAGATCTTGATGAGGCCGTGGAGTCTAACCATACCACTGTTGTCATGGGATCACCAAGTTCTCCGATTTCGGATACCAGAGCAAAAGTGAAGCGGGCATCAACTCTCGCACCGGGGGCAGTCTCAAAAGCCATCCAGTTTGGTTCATTAGACCCTGTGACTATTCAAGTCTCAAACCAAGACATATCCACTCGTCATGGTGCAAAGGAAATCCCGGTAGACAATGACAAAGGATGGACCCTCGTGGCAAGGAAGAAGTCACAAAAGTACAACTCCAAAGTTCAAGTAATTCAGCCCAGGAAATGGCTAAGGACAAAGAACTATCACCAACACGCAAAAAGGAAGGAGCAAAGAAGCAAAAGTGATCGAAAGGAGGCGTTGGATCTTCATGAATCACTAAAACCAAATTCTCCTGCTCCAGTTACTCTTGGGGATTTCTTTCCGGTAGGATACTTTGAAGATGATGTAGTTGAAACTGTCTACATGGTCATAGCCAGTGAAGAAACTGAAGAGGATGTACAATATGTCGACACAGTCAAGGTAGAACCGAAAAAAGAAGAGGCTAACATTGTCGCGGTTTTGAAGGAAATGCCTCCATCTTTCAGCCTCCGCGAAGTGTCACAACTTCCTCGGTCTTCCAGACTCGCACTTGCTCGAATATTGGAAGAACCTCAAAAGTACGAGCAGTTCACCAATGAAGTTAACGATACCAAGGTGGACTTTTCCCCTTCCGCCTCTTGTTGCGTAGCAATCACTTTCACTGATGATGACCTTCAGTTAGGTTCAAAACCTCATAATCGACCGTTGTTCGTGTCGGGATACATCAAAGAGCAGAAAGTGAGTCGCATTCTTATCGATGGGGGTTCAGCGGTAAACATCATGCCAAAATTTATCTTGAAAAGGCTTGGAGTTCCAATCGAAGAGTTAGCCCGTAGTCGTTTGGTTATACAAGGTTTCAACCAAGGGGGTCAACGTGCAATTGGAATGATTCGTCTGAACCTCACCATTGATGAACTTGCAGCAAGCACATTGTTCCATGTCATCGATGCAAAAACATCTTACAATCTGTTGCTTGGGAGGCCTTGGGTACATGGGAATGGAGTAGTTGCATCGACACTCCATCAATGCTTCAAATTTTACCAAGACAGTATCAAAACTGTTGTAGCAGATGACAAGCCATTCACCGAAGCCGACTCCCATTTTGCAGATGCAAAATTTTACATGGACTCTGATGTAGTTTCTGAGATTATCCCAACTAAAGTCCCTTCCATGGGTCAAGAAAAGCTGAAGCTGGTGGTGGAAGACGAAGTGACGCATGCAAGGGAGCTCGCAAGTAGTCGCAAGGAATCGACAAAGTTTGACTCATCACGAGTGGGCCCTTCATCGTCTCACACTCAAGTTGCAAAGACTATTTTCAAATACATCCCAAAATCTCGACGAAAGGAAGGGCAATCACCATTTGAAGAGGTCATTACACTCGGCGGAGTTACAGAAAAGGGTACAAAAGCATCGACAAAGGAAACTCTTCAGATATTAAGAGAAGACTTAGCAATGCCTCTTCCAGCTCTTGGGCAACTTGGCTCCATCAAATCCGCATCAGAAGGATTTGTCAAGCCTCTAAATGAATCATTTCAGCATGTCGTGCTTCCAGAAAAGAGAACGGGAGGGTTTGACCCAAAGGCCTACAAGCTTTTAGCTAACTCAGGCTATAACTTTGCCGATCCAGCATCACTCGGAGAATTGAGCCCATAACTCACCGGTGAGAAAGTTCATGGCCTTAGTGAAGCACAAAAGAAGCTGAGACAACAAGGACACAAAGTTAGTGCCCCAAAGACTGGCCTTGGATTCACACCGCCGGAGCCCATTCGTATATCTGCCAAAGGAAAAGGGAAGAAGGCAAACGTGCAACATATCACGGTGGAAGAAGTCAAAGAAGATGATGCTCAACAAAATACTCCTCGAGTTTCAGTGTTTGATCGTATTGGAGCTCCTGCAACACATACTTCAGTCTTTGACAGGCTTGGTGCTACAAAGAAGGCACGAAAGAAGACGATGTCTCAACCTAAAAAATCGGTGTTATCTCGTCTTGGTAGTAAAAGTATGTCATTAAAGAAAGGAGACTCTAAGAGAGCGTCAAACAGTATCGAGCTTGATTCATCTAAAGAGGATAAAGACACTCAAAGCTTAGTTCCATCTCGTATGAAACGAGTGACATCTCTTGAAGTCAACATAGAAGGGCCACTCAAGATCAAAAGGCGTACAATTGTACTAACGGGGCAGTCCAAGAATCAAGCAAAAGATGAGGATGAAGATGAGGAGGGAGTTGAGCACATCACATCTTACCATGTGGCAGTTGATGAACAATCAAGCTCAGAATCTGAAGATGATGATCTCCCAGAAGCTCCTCCTGAACTTGAAGATGGGGGGCAACCGACAGTTGATGACCTCAAGGAACTCAACCTTGGGACTCTTGACGAGCCTCGACCAATCTTTGTGAGTGCACTCTTAGCCCCCGAAGAGGAAAAAGCATACTTTGAGCTATTATCCGAGTACAAGGATGTCTTTGCCTGGACATACAAAGAAATGCCTGGGTTAAGCCCAAGGGTGGTCGTTCATCACCTAGGGATTAGACATGGTGCTCGTCCAGTGAAGCAAGCCTTCCGATATATTCGACCTGAGCGGATTCCGATAATTGAAGAAGAAGTCAACAAACTAATCGAAGCAGGATTTATCCGTGAGGTGAAGTACCCAAGATGGATTTCAAGTATGGTCCCTGTAATAAAGAAAAATGGAAAAATTCGAATATGTGTTGACTTTCGGAATCTGAACGATGGATGTCCTAAAGACGATTTCCCTCTACCTATAATGGAGATAATGATAGATGCAACTACCGGCCATGAGGCGCTGTCTTTCATGGATGGATGTTCGGGATACAATCAAATTCGGATGGCGCCTGAAGACGAAGAGTCCACTGCTTTCCGTACTACGAAGGGGATTTACTGCTACAAAGTAATGCCTTTTGGTCTCAAAAATGCTGGTGCTACGTACCAACGTGCCATGCAAAAGATTTTTGATGACATGCTTCACAAGATCGTTGAATGCTATGTTGACGACTTGGTTGTTAAGACCAAACAAAGAAAAAATCATCTACAGGACCTTCAGATGGTCTTCGACCGATTGAGAAAGTATGATTTGAAAATGAATCCTCTAAAGTGTGCCTTTGGAGTCACATCCGGAAAGTTCCTTGGCTTCATAGTTCGACATAGAGGAATTGAGGTTGATCAATCCAAAATTGAGGCAATACAGAAGATGCCGGCCCCAGAAAACTTAAAAGCACTCAGAAGCTTGCAGGGTCATCTGGCGTACATTCGTCGATTCATTTCAAATTTAGCTGGACGTTGCCAACCTTTCAGTCGATTGATGAAAAAGGACACACCTTTTATCTGGGATCAAGCTTGTCAAAATGCCTTCGAAAGTATCAAAAAATACTTGCTCAATTCTCCAGTATTAGGAGCTCCAATTCCTGGAAAACCATTGATACTTTACATCGCTGCCCACGAAGAGTCTTTGGGAGCAATGCTAGCACAAAATAATGAAGAGAACAAGGAGCGAGCACTCTATTACTTAAGTCGAAGGCTAACCGAAAATGAGCTCAAATACTCTTCCGTTGAGAAAATGTGTTTGGCGCTCGTTTTCTCTTCTCAGAAGTTAAGGCATTATTTTCAAGCTCACACAATTCATCTTGTGGCGAAAGCAGACCCAGTCAAATACGTGATGTCAAAACCTGTCCTCTCAGGACGTCTAGCAAGGTGGTCTCTTTTGTTTAATGAGTTTGACATCGTGTACATCCCACGAAAGGCAGTGAAGGGACAGGCTTTAGCAGATTTCTTAGCTGATCATCCAATTCCGGCCGATTGGGAGATATCTGACGAGTTTCCTGATGAAGATGTTTTATTCATCGAGACTCTCCAACCTTGGGTGATGTTCTTTGATGGAGCTGCTAGAATAGACGGAGCTGGAGCTGGTGTCATCTTTGTTTCTCCACAAAGGCAAGTCCTACCTTATGCATTTATACTCAGTGAAAGATGCTCGAATAATGTCGCTGAGTATCAAGCCCTGATTCTTGGTTTGCAAATGGTCGTTGAAATGAAGATAACTGACCTCGAAATCTTTGGAGACTCAAAGCTGGTAGTGAATCAACTTTGCGGTGAATATGACGTAAAGAAAGACGACTTGATCCCATATTTTCATTATGCCAGTCATTTACTAGGAAAGATTGAAGGAGTGACACTAGAGCATGTCCCACGTGAGAAGAATCGCATGGCAGATGCACTAGCAAACCTAGCAACAACTTTGGCATTAATAGAAGGCGAAACTATCGATGTTCCTGTGTGCGAACGATGGGTACTGCCACAGCTGTTGGATTGTCACCTCGAGGAAGCAAATGCCATCACACTCCTACCGATTGAAGACGATGATTGGAGGCTACCACTGATAGACTACCTTCAGCACGGGAAACTTCCAAATGATTCTCGCCATAGAACAGAGATAAGACGACGAGCCTCTCGGTTTATCTTCTTTAAAGACACTTTGTTTCGTCGCTCATTCGAAGGCATCTTTCTTCGTTGTCTCGGAAAGGAAGAATCCCAGCAAGCAGTAGAAGAAGCCCACTCTGGAATTTGTGGAGCTCATCAGTCTGGTCCCAAACTTCATTTTCGAGTAAAGAGAATGGGTTATTATTGGCCTACCATGGTCAAAGATTCTATGGACTATGCGAAGAGATGCCAATCCTGCCAATTTCATGCAAACTTTATCCATCAGCCACCAGAACCCTTGCACCCTACAGTCGCCTCATGGCCATTTGATGCATGGGGATTGGATGCCGTAGGACCGCTTACCAAATCTTCAGGTGGTCACATGTACATTCTGGCAGCTACAGATTACTTCTCCAAATGGGCTGAAGCTATTCCAGTCAAACAGGTGAAGAAGGAGACAGTCGTCAACTTCATCAAGTCCAATATCATTTACCGCTATGGTGTGCCTCGCTACATCATCACTGATAATGGAAAACCCTTCTACAACAGTCTGATGGATAAACTTTGTGAAAGATTTAGCTTCAAGCAGCGAAACTCTTCAATGTACAACGCACCAGCTAATGGGCTTGCAGAAGCTTTCAACAAGACACTAGGTAGTCTCTTGAAAAAGGTGGTAGCGAAGTCCAAAAGAGATTGGCATGAAAGGATTGGAGAAGCTCTTTGGGCATACCGAACAACATATAGAACTCCAACTCAAGCGACTCCATACTCTTTGGTCTACGGCGTGGAAGCTGTCCTCCCATTGGAACGACAAATCCCATCACTGAGGATAGCCATACAAGAGGGCTTGACTGATGAAGAAAATGCTAAACTCCGCCTTGCTGAGTTAGAAGCGTTGGATGAGAGGAGACTAGAAGCCCAACAACGTCTTGAATGCTACCAAGCTCGACTTTCCAAAGCTTTCAACAAAAAGGTTAGGCCTCGGTCTTTTAAAGTTGGAGAGTTGGTGCTCGCCGTCCGAAGACCCATTATCACTACTCATCGAACCGGCAACAAGTTCCTATCAAAATGGGACGGTCCGTATGTGGTATCGAAAGTTTATACTAATGGGGCATACAAGATAGTTGATGAAGAAGGACTACGAATCGGCCCAATCAACGGGAAGTTTTTGAAGCGCTACTACCCGTGAAAGTCCAAACTCCTAATCGCATGGGTCTAAACTGCACGACGCTCCTGGCCCGCATGAGCTAAAACTGTGTACGGCCCTGCCCAAAAAAAAAAAAAAAAAAGTATCCTATCCTTGAACTACGTTTTGACTTGATCCCTTTAAAGGGTACGTAGGCAGCTTAAGAATTTTTCTTGAGTTCAGTCCATCCAAAAAAAAAAAAAAATTCATCCATTCATTCACAAAACAAATAAAAATAAATGAAGATACATTCAACCAAATTGGCATGATAAAAATGACAATACTTTGCTTCATAAGTAAAATACGCATCTGGTAAACTAAACATGCCTAGCAAAAAAAAAAAAAGGACAAGAAATGCAAAGTCAAGATGACAATGATAAATAGTCCAAGAAGAGCCCCTAAATCCATGGCTGCTTCTTGATATCTTCACGTTCCATTTCTAGAAAGTCTCGCAATCTGTTCGTCATTTTAAAGTCTCTCCCGAAGTCTCTGCCAAGTACGAGATGCCGTGTAGAGGAAACATTGGGACAGCTTGCACCGAAGTACAGAGGCCCTCCCGCCGTTTTGAAGTCTTCACTGAAGTCTCTAGCAAGTATGAGATGCCGTGTAGAGGAAACATTGGGACAGCTTGCACCGAAGTACAGAGGCCCTCCCGTCGTTTTGAAGTCTCTGCCGAAGTCTCCACCAAACCCGAGTTGTCGTGTAGAGGAAACATTGGGACAGCTTGCACCAAAGTACAGAGGCCCTCCCGCCGTTTCAAAGTTTCTCCCGAAGTCTCTGCTAAGTACGAGATGCCGTGTAGATGAAACATTGGGACAGCTTGCACCGAAGTACAGAGACCCTCCCGCCGTTTTGAAGTCTTCACTGAAGTCTCCGTTTTAAAGTTTCTCCCGAAGTCTCTGCTAAGTACGAGATGCCGTGTATATGAAACATTGGGACAGCTTGCACCGAAGTACAGAGACCCTCCCGCCGTTTTGAAGTCTTCACCAAGTACGAGATGCCTGTAGAGGAAACATTGGGACAGCTTGCACCAAAGTACAGAGGCCTTCCCGCCGTTTTAAAGTCTCTGCCGAAGTCTCCACCAAACCCGAGATGCCGTGTAGAGGAAACATTGGGACAGCTTGCACCGAAGTACAGAGGCCCTCCCGCCGTTTTAAAGTCTCTCCCGAAGTCTCTGCCAAGTACGAGATGCCGTGTAGAGGAAACATTGGGACAGCTTGCACCGAAGTACAGAGACCCTCCCGCCGTTTTGAAGTCTTCACTGAAGTCTCTGCCAAGTATGAGATGCCGTGTAGAGGAAACATTGGGACAGCTTGCACCGAAGTACAGAGACCCTCCCGCCGTTTTGAAGTCTTCACTGAAGTCTCTGCCAAGTATGAGATGCCGTGTAGAGGAAACATTGGGACAGCTTGCACCGAAGTACAGAGGCCCTCTCGCCGTTTTGAAGTCTCTGCCGAAGTCTCCACCAAACCCGAGATGTCGTGTAGAGGAAACATTGGGACAGCTTGCACCGAAGTACAGAGGCCCTCCCGCCGTTTTGAAGTCTTCACTGAAGTCTTTGCCAAGTATGAGATGCTGTGTAGAGGAAACATTGGGACAGCTTGCACCGAAGTACAGAGGCCCTCCAGTCGTTTTGAAGTCTCTGCCGAAGTTTTTGCCAAATCTGATATACCGTGTAGAGAAGATATTGGATGGCTTGCACAAACCCAAAGAGGCCGATTTTGAAGTAAAAGTTATAACGCTTAAATTCCATATGATCTTCCATTGTTTTTATAATAGGTCCAACCTGACCTGTTGATAACAATAAACAAAAAAAAAACAAAGGAAGGCAATATTGAAGAGTTCAATAACTTTACCTCACAATTCAAGCAAAATCCAACCGTGGTCAAGGATAAGTTCTTGTGGACAACGCTGCACACCTAAAAAAAAAAAAAAGAAGATTAATAAACTTCATTATGCAGCAATTGACTAAAGAAATATTGACCATTCCCAGAACCAATAGTCCTTTGGTTACAGCTAATAAAATGAACTCTTTTGAGTTTAAGATATTACATTAAAGGACCTTGATTCTAAGATTTCTATCACTTTCAAACAAGCCTTTTTAATCAAAACAAATCTCATTAAAGGGGACCAAATAATCAGAGAGAGAGAAATCAAGCCTCTTTGCAGTACTAGCTTCAGATTACAAACCCATATTTGTCAAGAGAAGACAAGCAACAAGGAAATCAAGCAACAAGAAAAGTCCAAGATTTTATTGTTTCCTAAAATGATAATTACATACTTTTTGGGAAAGATGAAAATTGCAAATTGGAAAGAAGAATAGTGAGTAATCTGGTGGAATCAACACGTTTTTTTTTTTTTTAAAAAAAAAGGTGGAAATCACGTGCTTCAATGCTTGCTTTAGAAGGTTGAATAAACCATGTTTGTTTGGTTATGTCGCTAATGGTGGAATAAAAAAAAGGTGGAAGTTTATTAACCATACCATATTGATAGACTCGTGAACCAAATCAAGCGTCTATATTATCTTGTGGTTAAAAAAAAAAATCAAGTGCCGGAGCAAAGCAAATTACACACTTTCCATACTTTTCAAAGTTGAAGTTTATTAACCATACCATATATCCTGTTGCATGTTTATTAACATTTGGGTTTGTCTTTCGGGGAATTTTAATTTATTACTGAGTTTCATTGCTCATTGGAGTAACTTTTATGTCATTGATGTATCAAAGCAGACATAGAACTTCAGACGGAGGATCTACTTGAGCAGGAAGTGGTAGGAGCTACTGTTGTTGGGGAGTTAATCACATAACTATCATACCCTTAGTTCGCTCTGCTATTTATTTTGAATTTCAGTGTAAACTCCAAAAGGAGTATTTTAGTCAATTTACATTTCAAACACATCACTTTGAATGATGTTTGCTTTAGACAAGAAAGAAGGTTTTTTTGTTTAATTCTTATTTTCAATAATAAAATAAAATTTAAAAATATTCCGAGAATTCAGGGCAATACATATTTCAATATATATTATCTGAACATTGACCATGTAATGCATTTGGCCGAATAAATTATGGTTAATTTTTTCTTTTTTCTTTTGTTTGTGTTTATACAGGTCAAATGCATGATGAAGTGTGAAAGTAAATATGCAACTTTCAGTTTTGATAGATAAGCTTTTATTTTGGAAGTTTCTGCGTTTTGATCACTAAAATGATGAAGTCCAGCTTGCTGCTTGCCAAATGACTTTGTAATGCATGTCCCACAAACCTACTTGACGAAAAAGAAAAATGGAAAAGTGTTTCACATTCATAATAGAGGATGGAGCACTCCACACACAATATGACACATTACACATTGTTGCCCTTCTCCATGAGAAAGATGAGTAGGGCTTTTGGAGTGAAAAATTTATTAGGCATCCTTAAGAGGTATTCTCAAGATACGGTCATATTATGTCAAAGTACTCTTAATTATCACATAATTTTGTGGAATTCGTGAAATATATATGTGATAGTTAAAAAGTTCTGTATCAACACGACACGTGATCATGTTCCAAGACCCTTAAATAATTACTCTAGGATTAGGTAATGACCAAGGCAAGCAATACCCTCCTTTCAGGGGACCTAACCCCATTTTTAATTTCCTTCACGATATTTTTTGTACGTTCTTGAAATTTATTGATTAGGTTATTTATGGAAAAATTATGTAACGCCTCGATTTTTCGAGATATTAATTAAAAATTTTCTTCTTTATTTTATTATTAAATTATAAATTAAAGAATGTCACTAATTAAAATAAAAGGAAGTATGATAAATCAGAGTTTTTAAAGTGCGGAAGTAAAATCGACAAAAATAACCCTTAGGGTTTACATTTATTCAGAAAATGAGATAAACAGATAAACAGAGCATCTACTGGTAAGACAACGTAACACAGCAGCTTTCGGTTCTTCGTGCTTGCGCGGATTCCCCAACTGCTCATCGCAATCTAGTATGAAACATCAGGGGCGCAGAAATTGCTCCAAATGAGTAATGAAACTCAGTAGGAAACAATACCCGACAACCAAACCCAGAGATAACATGCATGCTCAACAGGATATACATGGACAACGCAAATGATAACAAAATAATCTATAACTAAATACCAAAAGATAAACACAAAGGTATGTTATGAATTTGTTCTTTTGAGTTTCTAGAAATTCCAGCGAGGAACGTTCTAACATAAGGCACTCAGTTGATATTAACCAGTCCTTACCTACCCAAGGCCTGTAGTCTGTGGTTATGTACCCGACTTGAATACTGACCCAGCAAGAAAGGAACCTTCTACTGTTCACTCAGGTCAATAACTACCTCACCCTAGTTAGATTCGACTAAACGTGGCATCACCAGGTCAGGTACCAACGAACCGTAGCCGCTTCCCCTTAATCGGCTCAAGGACGCCCAAGACACTAACCGTCACTCCCTCAGGGTCTGGAGCTGCCGTCGCAGACGTCTCCGAAGTCACCCTCAACCGTCTCCAATACCTCTTAGTTGGGGTTCTTTCAATATATCTACAAAATCAAACACGGGACGATGCCCAACAATAGTCTTGCCACAACGGGCCTTCCAAACCAATTTTACTTTTCTCCATTAACGTTCACTTACTTGTCTCTATAAAATTTCACTACTTATAATGCACACTCGACACCCTCCGCTGCCTTATCCAAATGTCATTCGAACCGGTGTCCCTAGCGTTTATACTAGATTTCTCCAAAGTACAATAAATATCAATTATCAAAAATCAGACAACATAATTGTTACAATTGGAGCATAACCCAACTTTTCAGAAGTTCATCAACTACATACAACAATATCTTATTGGCATAACAACAGTATGAACATCTTAACGGCATAAATGAATTGACAGAATATAATCAACAAAGGCATTCTTGCTCGCACGAAATCCTACGAAAATTTGTGAACATCATTATGGTGTAAAAGTGTATGCATGTGCCAAGTGTGTCCAATGATAAAGGAAATCCATGTTCAGGCATATTAAGTCGTTATCTTTTATTATTATTAGTATTATTATTTTCCGATCCTGTTATGGATGTTTGAAAATATATATGTCTAATGCTAAGCTTTTCAGTTTGTTTGTTAAGTGTAGGTACTCATAATTCAATCAAAAATTAGTTAAATGCCAATGGACTATTATTAACTAATTATACAGTAGTTGTCAAGTTTAGAATAGACATGCTTTCAAAACATATTGACCAAATCCTATTGTGGAGTCTGGAATCCACTCTAGACTTCTCGGGTTGATGAATCGGATCTTCTTGAACGATCTGCAAAACACTCAACACTAAATTAGTGCACACCGGGGGGTTGGATCTCCGGTGGGCACTCCGACGATCAAGTTAGCCTTCTAGAGAGAACGAAAGTAACTTGAAAGTAGGTTCTAAGCGCGAGTGTGCATGTACCTTGGATTGGAGTGCCGCCGGGGTATTTATAGAGTAGGAGTCCAACTGTCTCCGGAACGTCCGGCCCACCATGTAGGACGTGGTCCGAAGAGTTTGGGAACGTTGGGACGTGTCCCACTCCCATGCGGATCGGAAGGGCGTGATCTGCCACGTGTCCCACGCCCGAGTGGGTTGGAACAGCGTGCCCGCACGTTGTGGAGTCTGGAATCCACTCTAGACTTCTCGGGTTGATGAATCGGATCTTCTTGAACGATCTGCAAAACACTCAACACTAAATTAGTGCACACTGGGGGGTTGGATCTCCGGTGGGCACTCCGACGATCAAGTTAGCCTTCTAGAGAGAACGAAAGTAACTTGAAAGTAGGTTCTAAGCGCGAGTGTGCATGTACCTTGGATTGGAGTGCCGCCGGGGTATTTATAGAGTAGGAGTCCAACTGTCTCCGGAACGTCCGGCCCACCATGTAGGACGTGGTCCGAAGAGTTTGGGAACGTTGGGACGTGTCCCACTCCCATGCGGATCGGAAGGGCGTGATCTGCCACGTGTCCCACGCCCGAGTGGGTTGGAACAGCGTGCCCGCACGTCCCTTAGAAAGCGAAGAACGTGTGTTCGTGCTTTGGCAAACGAATTACCGCATGTCTTCGAGATGACCTGGCCAAGAAGCCGCCAAAGGGGATTCTGGCCGAGGATCGGTGCGGATTGCAATCCCATTGTTCGGCAGGGCCGAGACCCAAACCTGTTCGGAACGGCCGAGCGTAGGCTCCGGCCGATAGGGTGTTCGGCCCAACCCAGGCGAGTTTGGGCTTCGTGGACCCCCCGAATATGGTGCAGCTGACTATGGGCCGGGGGCCCACTAATGATTATTCCGGCCTACTACAATAGCCCCTCAATTCGGTCGTACGCAGCTCGGTACAGGGGAATTGACCATGTGGCCGAGCCCCGGCACGAAGGCAGATTTTCCTTGACGGCCGTGGAGAACTTGTGTTAGTTATTGGTGCCCTGGGGCATTCTGTTCGGGACCGAACAGTCCTACGAGGTTGGCTTTGTTAGGAATCATCAGATTTTGAGAGAACGCTGCATAGTGCTTGGAAAAAGGGTTTGAGCCGCACGTGAGTTGTCAGGAGCTGAGATTGCGACACGTGGCGTTAGATCCGACGGCAGAGCCGAAGCGATACTGCAGAACGGCGCACGCGAACCGTCAAGCGGTGAGATCTTCACACGTGGCTTCCTTTATGGCAAAGCCGAAAGTACACTGCTGAACGGCGGACGCGAGGCGTCGGGCGATGAGATGGCGACACGTGGCCTCATCTGACGGCAGAGCCGAAAGGACTCTGCAGAATCGGCGGACGCGAAGCGTCGGGCAATGAGTTTGCAACACGTGGCTTCGATCCTTGTGCGGGAGCGCCTCGTTTCTCACGCCTGCCGTTTCCCGCCTACTAGCCCTCTTATAAATAGAGGGCTTGGGAGAACTTAAAAATCTTCTGATTCCAGAGCTTTGAGGCATCCTCTCTTTCTCGCATTTCTCTTCCAGCTTTGCGCAATCATCCAGAGTTCGAAGATTCCCCAAACTTCATCAATCGGATCGAGAGTAAGTCTCCGGTGAACTCTCTTATGCTATAGTTTCCGTTTTTCGATAGGTTTAGATTGACTGTAGTTAACACCGCCTCCCTGGTTTCGGCCGAGCGATGAGCGTCTTGGCCGAAAGATGGGCGTTCCGGCCGGAGACATCCTGAGGGGCTGTGAAGCCCCGACCCTCTTAGATCTTTGTTTTTCTTTTAACGCCCGTGAACGTGTTTATAGGATGTCCGGGCCGGAAGTAGAATCAACATCGTGGTCGTCCTCCAGCGCCGAACAAGCTGGACCCAGCGGTTCGTCGGGGCTTCCAGAAGCCGAGGTGATGCCGAAGACTTCGGCCTCTCACTCGGGGAAAAACCGGTATTCTCGATTTTTCGAGGATCCGGAGAGCCTCGCAGACTTCCGTGCAACCTACGGCATACCGGATAACGTGTCAGTAGAGCTCGTTCGGCCGGGGGAGAGCGTCGCAACAAACGATTTCCAGATCGTGCTGCCCTTGATGGCTATTATCGAGGGTGGCGTGCGCTTCCCGCTCCACCCCTTCCTTCGGCAGGTACTGAATGTCCTCCAACTAACCCCCTCCCAGGTGACCATCAACTTCTACCGCATAGTGGTAGGGGTCATCGAACTTAAGGAGAGATACCACCTCGAGTTCGAGGTGGAAGACCTGTTCGGCCTCTACTTAGTAAGCCAGAACAAGGTAGCGAGGAGGAAGTACCTCAGCTGCCGAACCGGACAGAGGAGGCTGATCGGAGGCCTTCCGGACTCCGATAAATACGCCAACGACTTCGTCGTGGTTCGAGGAGAGTTTGAATTCGCATTAGGCAATTTTCGTTATCACCCCATTCCGCGCGTCCCTGGGTTCGCCGGTAAGTTCCGTACAGTCAAATACGTTTTTTTTTTTTTTTTTAACTTGCTTGTTTTTTCTTTGCAGGGAAAGGAGTCGTCGACGGCCTAAGGAGCAGGGCGAACTGGGACAGAATCAGCCGGGCATTCACCATTCGGAGGAGGAGTAGGGACTGTTCGGTTCTGCTTGGCTACGTCGAAGTCTATCGGTCGAAGCTGAAGTGCCGAGGAGACTCCAGTAGCAGTGAGAATTTCGAGGCTCCAGAAGAAAACCGGGCCGACGACAGTGTTCCTCTCGGGGTGATCAGAGAGCCACGGGACGAGCCGACTCCGGACGAAGTTATTCCCATTTCTTCAGGTACCTGCTCCTCCACGACTTCGTCCGGTTACAGTCTCCACTCTTCGGTAGACTTTACTAATTAGGAGCTTACGGACTTCCTCGCAGAGTGTGACAATATGCCGAGGAAGGCACCAGAAGAGGTCACCCTGAAGCTCGCGGTGGGCGGATCCGCGCCGCAGACTTCACGCCCAGCCGATCCTCAAAAGAAGAGGAAGGGCCCAGAAGAAGGTGCTGCTGCGGCTAAAAAACCGAGGGAGTCGAAGGAGGACTCCCGGCGGAAGGGGGTCGCACACCAACAGGTCGATACGGCGGCTCCGCCGAAAACGAGCCGACCCCCGGCTGCTACCGAGGCGACGGGCTCGTCTGTGCCCTCAGCATTTATCTCGAAGCTCATGTTTGACGGCAAGCCGTTGAACACCCAAGACACTCTCAACGCCGACCCTCTCATGGCGTTGACGCTGGCCAAAGGGATGACGCTCCCAAAGGATGCTGAGGCTTTGCCGAAGAACCTGGAAGTGTCCTTCTTAGAGATGGCTCGGCTCATGGTGAAGGTAGTCTTCTTCTCCATCTATTTTTTCCAAGTTTATTTCCCAAGTATTTCTATAATCCGTACTCATTCTTCCGTTACTTCATGTAGGCAACTCAGCACTTGGTTCCGGTGTCTGACGGGCTAATGCGGAAAGCCGCCCAGATCCAAGGCCTGAGGACCCTGCACCAGAAGGAGATAACGGCTAAGAACCAAATGGTGGATGAGCGAAATGCCATCCGGATGGCCCTGTCGGCGGCCGAGGAGAAGGAGAAGGCTCTCGCCGCAGAACTCGGAGCCACAAGGGCAGAGATGGCGAAGAGGGTCGTCGAGGCCGACTCGAAGGGCTACAATGATGGCTATGCTGAAGCTCAGGGGAAGTTCCTGAAGCAGATGGAAGGCATCAACGCCCAACTAGCTGGGCTGCTGCAGGATGCTTTCCGCAGCGGTTACCTCCGAGCACTCCAGGTTGCCGAAGTACCGGAGGGATCTTCTCTGTACAGGGACGTCCCTTCGTATGGAGAGTCGTCTGGTGCTGCCGAGCCGGCGAGTGATCCTGCTGCCGCAGTGCTGTCCCCGGCCGAAGAAACCCCCCTTCCGGATACGGAGCGAGTACCCAATTCGTCCGGCGCCGAAGATGGTGGCCAGCCTTCTTAAGTAGGAACTTGTAGTAGGGCCTGCGTGCCAACCTTATCTTTATCTCGTTTTAGTAGCATTTAGCTTTTATTTAGTGAACTCAATTTCTGAATGAAAATGAACTTCATTATTTGCCGAGCCGTACCCTTTTTTTTTTTTTTAATGATCACCGGAGCACTTCGGTTTATTTCCTTTTATATAATCGCATAGCTAATGCCGAACCGGATAACAGTGGCACAATGCCGAATATTAGGAGAAATTTCAAAAATTTCACAAGTAAAGAATAAACCGAACCGTTCAGTAACGGATAACACAGAGGCACTTTGCCGTACATTCGGAGAAATTTTAAAAAATTTCACTAAGTATGATATAAACCGAACCGTTCAGTAACGGATAACACAGAGGCACTTTGCCGTACATTCGGAAAAATTTTAAAAAATTTCACTAAGTATGATATAAACCGAACCGTTCAGTAACGGATAACACAGAGGCACTTTGCCGTACATTCGGAGAAATTTTTAAAAAATTTCACTAAGTATGATATAAACCGAACCGTTCAGTAACGGATAACACAGAGGCACTTTGCCGTACATTCGGAGAAATTTTAAAAAATTTCACTAAGTATGATATAAACCGAACCGTTCAGTAACGGATAACACAGAGGCACTTTGCCGTACATTCGGAGAAATTTTAAAAAATTTCACTAAGTATGATATAAACCGAACCGTTCATGATTTCAAATCCGCCTCATATATTGATTCAAAATTAAAGATCATGAGAACAAGACGCTCATGTCTGCTGAGGACCAATAATGCCGTGCTAACTCAAAATTAAACTGAAGAGAGTGAGGCCGTAGACCACGCACTTCTCATAACAATAAAAACAGAACTAACAGAACTTAATGGAAGTACTTCCTTAAGTTGTGAGCATTCCAAGGTCGGGGAACAGGTGTCCCATTCATGTCTTCTAGCTTGTAAGAGCCGACCCCAACGATCTTGATCACTCGGTAGGGACCTTCCCAATTAGGACCGAGCTTATTTGTACGTTTCGCGCCGACGACCTTTCTTAGAACAAGATCATCTGGCTTAATAGATCTGGGCCGAACTCTGGCGTTATAGCCCTGAGATATCGTTTGCTGATAAGCGGCAATTCGGATCCGAGCAGCTTCCCTCTGTCCTTCGGCTAGGTCTAAGGCCGTCGACAAAGCTTTGTTATTGGTGTCCGGATGGAATTCTTCTGTCCGCATCGTCGGGAGGCCAGCTTCCAAAGGTATAACAGCTTCTGTGCCAAAGGCCAAGGAGAACGGTGTTCGGCCAGTAGAGCGGCGAGGTGTGGTCCGGTATGCCCATAGAACGCTATAAAGCTCTTCGGCCCACTTACCCTTTGCTGCCATTAGTCGTTTTTTGATTCCGTTCAAGAGGATTTTGTTAGAAGCTTCGGCCTGTTCGTTACACTGTGGGTATGACGGTGTGGAATTGAAGAAGCGGATCCTGTGCTCGGCGCAGAAGTTGGTAAACAGGTCCCCAACGAACTGCGTGCCGTTGTCTGATATGAAAGCGTAGGGGATACCAAACCTTGATATGATATTCCGCCATACGAACCTCTTCACATCTCTGTCTTCAATTTTGACCAATGGTTCGGCCTCGATCCATTTGGTGAAGTAGTCTGTAGCGGTGATCAAGAATTTAAAGCCTCTTGGGGCCACAGGGAATTTTCCGACTATATCCAGCCCCCATTGTGCGAACGGCCATGGACTGGAAAGCGGATTGAGTTCTTCGGCCGGCTGATGTATGAGCGGAGAGAACCTCTGACATTGGTCGCAGCTTTTTACCATCTCATCGGCCTCTTTTTTCATGTTAAGCCACCAGTAGCCTTGAGTCAGAGCACGATGCACGAGCGATCGTCCTCCCGAGTGATATTCGCAGCTGCCTGAATGTAATTCCTGAAGAATAGCCCCAGTCTGTTTGGGGTGCACACAAAGCAGATAAGGTGCCGAGAAGGCTCTCCGGTAGAGTTTGTTACCTGGTCCTAGCCAGAACTGGGCGGCTTTGTGAGTGATTTTGTGTGCTTCCCTTCGGTCTTCGGGTAACGTCTCGTCCTGAAGGTACGCTACGATGGGATCCATCCAACTGGGTTCCTGTGAGATGCAATACACTGGCTCGGACGCAGATTTTTCGATGCTCGGCTGTGGGAGGATATCGATAGATACGGTTCTCTGCCCCCCAGCGTCCGTGGCCGACGCGAGACCGGCTAAAGCGTCGGCATGGGCGTTGTGTTCTCTAGAAATCTGCTCCAAAGAAAAAGTGCGGAACTGTTTGCTGGCGTGTTGTAAGGCGGTAAGGTAGCGGGACATTCGGTCGTCGCGAGCTTCATACTCGCCGGAGAGTTGGTGAACTACCAACTGAGAATTGCTGTAAGCTTTAATGTGCTCCGAACCGAGGTCTGCTGCGAAACGAAGACCGGCCAGTACGGCCTCGTATTCGGCCTCATTGTTCGAGGCGAGGAAGTCAAGCCGGATTGCCAATTCATGGACAATTCCCTCTGGTGAAATCAAAACGACCCCGGCTCCAGAACCATGATTATTGGATGCGCCATCCACAAACATCCTCCAAGAATTGCCATGGAATAGTTGCCATTGAACTGATCCTGCCGACTCTTTGTTCGGCAGTGTTGGCTCTGAATCTGGCGTGAACTCGGCAATGAAATCCGCCAGAACTTGCCCCTTGATCGCCGTCCTCGGCTGGTATTGTATGTCAAAGTTGGCCAATTCCACGGCCCACTTCGAGATTCGGTTAGACAGATCAGCCTTACGGAACAGGCTTTTTAGAGGTTGTGAAGTCAAAACCGTGATGGGGTGCGCTTGGAAATACGGCGCAAGCTTTCTGGAAGCGGAGACCAGTGCTAGTGCTAGTTTCTCCAAGGGCAGATATCTGGTCTCGGCACTGACCAGTGTTTTGCTGGTATAGTAGATAGGTAGATGAGCTCGGTCATCCTGCCGAACAAGAACAGAACTGACCGCGTGGCGAGACACGGCCAGATAGATGAACAGTGGTTCCTTGTCTTTCGGCGTTGAGAGTAGTGGCGCCGAAGACAAGTAAGCCTTCAAATCCAGGAGCGCCTGATCACATTCTGGGGTCCATTCAAAGCTCCTTCGGCTGCACTTTTTCAGGAGTGCGAAAAATGGACGACACTTGTCCGAAGATCGGCTGATGAACCTGTTCAATGCGGCCGCCATCCCTGTTAACTTCTGAACCCCTTTGATACTGTACGGTGCCGATAAGTTGTTGACGGCAGTGATTTGGTTCGGATCAGCCTCGATGCCTCTTCTGGTGACAAGGTACCCAAGAAATTTCCCGGAACCGACGCCGAAGGCACATTTGTCGGCGTTGAGACGGAGCTTGTGCTTTTTCAGAATGTCGAACACCTCCTGCAGGTGCTTGAGGTGTTCGGTCTCAAATTTGCTCTTCACTACCATGTCGTCGATATAGGCCTCCATCGTATCTCCGATCTGTTTGGCAAACATTTTCGTGACCATCCGTTGGTATGTGGCCCCCGCGTTTTTGAGACCGAAGGGCATGACCCTATAACAGTATAATCCACGGGGACTGATGAAGGCAGTCTTTTCCATATCCGGACCGTGCATAGCAATCTGATGGTATCCCCGGTAGGCATCCATGAAACTGAACCGAGCGTGCCCAGATGTAGCGTCGACGAGGCGGTCGATTCTCGGTACAGGGAAGCAATCCTTCGAGCAAGCATCGTTCAAATTTGTATAGTCGACGCAGACGTGCCACTTACCATTTTTCTTTTTCACAACGACGGTATTTGCCAACCAGGTGGGGTACTGTACTTCCTTGATTGCCCCAGCTTCCAGCAGTCGGTCGACCTCCTCGATGACCGCGTCGGTATGGATTGTGGCCGACCGTCGCGGTTTTTGAATGACGGGTCGGCGAGATTTGTCCACGTTGAGGTGGTGACAAATAAAGTCTGGATCGATGCCCGGCATCTCATACGGTGTCCATGCGAACACTTCAATGTTCCTCTTCAGGAAGCAGGTCATAGCTTCCCGTTCGGCTGGTGATAGGGTTGATCCCAACAGAAAAGTTCTGTCGGTATTGATGTCGTCGGCCGGTACCGTGATCAGTTCTTCAACTGCTTTTTCGGCAGCTGGTGTGCCGACGTCGTCCAGAAGGGGAGCGTCCGGCGCCTCCACCCACTTGACCTGTTCGGGGCAGACCTTGCTCTTGATCGCCGCCACATAGCATTTTTTGGCGGCTAATTGGTCACCCAACACTTCTTCAGGTCCCCATGTTCCGTTGAAGCGAAGGACTTGATGATAAGTCGAGGCTACGGCCCCGAGCTTGTGTAACCAGACCCAGCCGACAATGGCGTTGTAAGGGCTCGGCACATCGACGACCACGAACTCTACCTCTACGGTCCTTGTGCCCGTACGGATAGGGAGTGTGATCTTACCAAGGGGCCAAACAGGAGCCGAGTTGAACCCTACCAACGGCACCTCGGTGGGTGTGAGGTCCGCCTCCTGTAAGTGCAACGCTTTGAACAGGGGGTAATACATGACCTCGGCCGAACTTCCCTGGTCGACCAATATGCGGCGGACCAGCAAATTACCGAGGGTGAGAGAGACGACTAACGCGTCATTATGTGGCATCTGGAGGCGTTGAAGATCTTGATCAGAGAATGATAGGCCGCCCCCAGATTGGCTGTCGAGATGCGGACGTTTGGCTCCTGTGCTTACGGACATGACCTGCTTGCCGCATGCCGCACGCCTGATCTCGGCCCGAAGAGTTTCCTCGGCTGCTGCATCCACCATACCGTGGATGACATCGATCACCCGGACTTCCCCACTGTTCTCTTTCTCCGGTTCTGGCTGTGGCCCGGCTTGTGTTTTCTCCTCGTTGATGAATTCCTTGAGGAGTCCCTGAGATACCAACCGTTCCAGGAAATCCTTCCACGCTCGGCAGCGTGTGGTCAAATGACCCTTCTCCCTGTGGTACGAACAACGGTACGGAGAGTCTGGCATCTTTCGCTGTTCTCCCATTGGCCGCCTCGGCCATTCAAAGTACGGCTCATTCTGTATCTTCTTGAGGATCTCGTACGTCGGGATCTTGAAGACCGTCTTCTCCGCAGCAAACTCGAACGCCCGAGGTCCTTTATTCTTCCCAGAGGATACCACGTTCACACTCCGGCGCGAGCCGTGTGGTGTATGCTTGTTTCCATCCCCCTGGCGGGGATGGTTTTGTTCGGCCTGACGCCGCTCGCTGCGTGCCTCCTCCAACCGGCAGTGGTTGTCGATCCGGGACATGAGGTCATCCATGTCGGTAGGATTGGATAACATGAGGTCTTCGAACAACCTGCTTCGGTGATCCAGCCCGAGCTTGAATGAAGTCACAGCAATGGCAGGGTCGCAGCCTTGAATCTCATTGAAGAGTTCCCAGTACCTAGCAGCGTACTGCCTGAGAGACTCATTTGCCGACTTCCGCAGTGCAAGGAGGGAGTCGACTCCTTTCTTCTGCCTGTTGCTGGTGACGAACCGAGCCAGGAAGGCGAGGGATAAGTCCTTGAAAGATGGGATGGAACCCTTCGGCAGTTTGTCGAACCAGAGGAGCCCCAGTTCCCCCAAGCTGGAAGGGAACAGCTTGCACATCAGGGCACATCATCTGCCGAAAGTGCACCAGGTGCAGGTAGGCATCTGTCTTGGGGTCATACTTACTGAATTTCGGGGGATTGAAGCCACGTGGTGGACGCACCCCCTCTATCTCCCTGGTGAAGGGAGAAGAGATGAGTTGGTCGTGGATAATGTCGCACTGTGAGCGTGCTGGCCGAACCTCCTGTTCGGCTCTTCCCCCTCGTCTAGCCACCAGTTGTGGTCTGAGGTCCTGCCCACCGCGATACCGAGGGGAACGCCCTCGATAGTTTTGACGTCTAGATGGGGATTGATCCCTTCGGCTGCCATACCTCCGATCCATTTGAGTCTCATGGGTCGGGGTGTCGTCCGAAGGTGTTGTCGGAGGAGAGTACGACTGGGTGCTACTAACTGGTTGAGCTCCCAACCTTCTGTGAACCGAGACCCTCCGAGCTCCTCGTTCGGAGTCCGAACAATTTGCAGATGGTGCGGTTCGGGTTCGGCCCTGGCCCCGCGTTTCGTTGATCGCGTCGACCTCGGTTTCGGCTCCCAGCCGTTCGAGGGCCGGACGCTTATTCCTTTCTCTTCGCTCCGGAGAGCGTGTCCTGCGGCGCCTTCGTCGCCGTGCCTGCGATGTTTCGCCATTCTGTTTAGGTTTGATGGCAACTTTGAGTTGCGCAATCTCGTCCCTGACCAGGTGGAGCAGCTGGTCTCGTTCTGCCAGTCGAGCCTCCAGGCGCTCGACATACGCTCTATCTCTCAAGTCAGCAGGGGGTGGGGGTGGAATAGCTGGTAGGACTAAAGGTTCTGTTCCGGTGACTACCATTGTTGATTCTGGTGAAGCTTTAAGGTGAGGATTTGAGGATGAGAAGTCAAAAGGATCTGCCACTGTGGTCGCCAAATTGTGGAGTCTGGAATCCACTCTAGACTTCTCGGGTTGATGAATCGGATCTTCTTGAACGATCTGCAAAACACTCAACACTAAATTAGTGCACACCGGGAGGTTGGATCTCCGGTGGGCACTCCGACGATCAAGTTAGCCTTCTAGAGAGAACGAAAGTAACTTGAAAGTAGGTTCTAAGCGCGAGTGTGCATGTACCTTGGATTGGAGTGCCGCCGGGGTA
Organism: Arctostaphylos glauca; assembly: GCA_019985065.2. Taxonomy (NCBI): domain Eukaryota; kingdom Viridiplantae; phylum Streptophyta; class Magnoliopsida; order Ericales; family Ericaceae; genus Arctostaphylos; species Arctostaphylos glauca. Next base: position 23,822,513 of record JAHSPW020000001.1, on the reverse strand, counting down.
TTTATAGAGTAGGAGTCCAACTGTCTCCGGAACGTCCGGCCCACCATGTAGGACGTGGTCCGAAGAGTTTGGGAACGTTGGGACGTGTCCCACTCCCATGCGGATCGGAAGGGCGTGATCTGCCACGTGTCCCACGCCCGAGTGGGTTGGAACAGCGTGCTCGCACGTTGTGGAGTCTGGAATCCACTCTAGACTTCTCGGGTTGATGAATTGGATCTTCTTGAACGATCTGCAAAACACTCAACACTAAATTAGTGCACACCGGGGGGTTGGATCTCCGGTGGGCACTCCGACGATCAAGTTAGCCTTCTAGAGAGAACGAAAGTAACTTGAAAGTAGGTTCTAAGCGCGAGTGTGCATGTACCTTGGATTGGAGTGCCGCCGGGGTATTTATAGAGTAGGAGTCCAACTGTCTCCGGAACGTCCGGCCCACCATGTAGGACGTGGTCCGAAGAGTTTGGGAACGTTGGGACGTGTCCCACTCCCATGCGGATCGGAAGGGCGTGATCTGCCACGTGTCCCACGCCCGAGTGGGTTGGAACAGCGTGCCCGCACGTTGTGGAGTCTGGAATCCACTCTAGACTTCTCGGGTTGATGAATTGGATCTTCTTGAACGATCTGCAAAACACTCAACACTAAATTAGTGCACACCGGGGGGTTGGATCTCCGGTGGGCACTCCGACGATCAAGTTAGCCTTCTAGAGAGAACGAAAGTAACTTGAAAGTAGGTTCTAAGCGCGAGTGTGCATGTACCTTGGATTGGAGTGCCGCCGGGGTATTTATAGAGTAGGAGTCCAACTGTCTCCGGAACGTCCGGCCCACCATGTAGGACGTGGTCCGAAGAGTTTGGGAACGTTGGGACGTGTCCCACTCCCATGCGGATCGGAAGGGCGTGATCTGCCACGTGTCCCACGCCCGAGTGGGTTGGAACAGCGTGCCCGCACGTTGTGGAGTCTGGAATCCACTCTAGACTTCTCGGGTTGATGAATTGGATCTTCTTGAACGATCTGCAAAACACTCAACACTAAATTAGTGCACACCGGGGGGTTGGATCTCCGGTGGGCACTCCGACGATCAAGTTAGCCTTCTAGAGAGAACGAAAGTAACTTGAAAGTAGGTTCTAAGCGCGAGTGTGCATGTACCTTGGATTGGAGTGCCGCCGGGGTATTTATAGAGTAGGAGTCCAACTGTCTCCGGAACGTCCGGCCCACCATGTAGGACGTGGTCCGAAGAGTTTGGGAACGTTGGGACGTGTCCCACTCCCATGCGGATCGGAAGGGCGTGATCTGCCACGTGTCCCACGCCCGAGTGGGTTGGAACAGCGTGCCCGCACGTCCCTTAGAAAGCGGAGAACGTGTGTTCGTGCTTTGGCAAACGAATTACCGCATGTCTTCGAGATGACCTGGCCAAGAAGCCGCCAAAGGGGATTCTGGCCGAGGATCGGTGCGGATTGCAATCCCATTGTTCGGCAGGGCCGAGACCCAAACCTGTTCGGAACGGCCGAGCGTAGGCTCCGGCCGATAGGGTGTTCGGCCCAACCCAGGCGAGTTTGGGCTTCGTGGACCCCCCGAATATGGTGCAGCTGACTATGGGCCGGGGGCCCACTAATGATTATTCCGGCCTACTACACCTATAATGTGACCTTGGATGAAACACCAAAACAAAAGGGAATACTTAGATGAGACCAAAACTTATATGATGAAAATCCTTCTTAATTTTTAAGAACTTTTACAAAATATAATTATGTACAAACGTTGAATTTCCCCTTAAAATTCTCTAGGATCAAAACTAGTAAGGTTCTTAATTTTAATAAGTACGGAGTCTACCATCCTGCACAACTCAAAATACACACAACAAAGTTAATTTTTGCAAATTAAACAGAAAATGACTATTAATTAATCAAGTTATGAAGTTATGAAGAATCTATATGTTTTCTCTTTACACCCATAGTTTGTATACAATATGGCCTTTCAGTGTTTAGAAAGTTGATTTGGTAATGACTGGAAACAAATGTAATAGAACTTAAATTGGTACCTTAAGGTAAAAACGGGTATGACGTCGAAGAATGGTTAAAACTAGTATTTGAGATTAATTTAATTAATTGATATCGCTTCCTCTATTACCTAAAAGCTTTCTTGGCTACTTAAGAGATGAAAAAAAATAAAAAAAAACAATTCCCTAGGCTTGATCTTTCCGAGAAATATCATTTCCTATTCTTTTCTATTTCTTTTTTCTTTTTTCTTTTTTATTTTGTTAAGGGTTAAGCATGGACATGATTAATTCTTTGCTCTAAACTAGAACCAAATCAACTCATACAAATTTAGGATTTTTAGAAGAAAGTTGAACCGATAAAGTTCGAGAAAGAAAGCAAATTAATTCTAAATCATGCGTCATGTTCGTCTTCTAACTTTATAACCAAAGACAAACATGAGATTGAGACTTTCAAAAATAGCGGTAAATTAAATCTATCATAAATACATAATCTAAGAGTTGGAGGTAAAATGCCCTGTGAGATATACGCCCGAAACCTATCAATACATAAATAAAAAAACCTGTAGAACATAAAAAATATTATTCATGAATCTACAGAGCATGGGTTATATAGGAAAAAAATGAAGAACGTGACCAATTTCTTTTCACACAAAATAATCATTACATGAATCTAGGAACGGTAAGTACGAAATCTTACCTCAATTGCATGAAAAATAGGATGAATTACGAAGAACCGGAGCGAATTCAACAAAATTTCATCTAGCAGTGACCTTGCTCCCCGAGAGCTATCACACCCTCCCGCTCTCTATCTCTCTCCTTGAAGAATATGAAAAACATAATAGAAATAGAATTTATAGGTCCCATGGGTGAAAACCCTCATAAACTCCCCATAAGTAAAACCCACTAACATCCATTTCAATGTCCATAAACCCAAGAAATGAAACTGTTTCGCTTTTAATAAAAACATCTAGGATTCCCTAACGGTGGAATTAAATTGAATTGAAGAAGAAAAGAAAAGAAAATATCCGGTGTGGCCCTCGCCCTATAGCATCACGCAATCATAGCCGCCCACCTCTAGAATGATCCCGTCCATTCTTTAAAAAAAAGAATTATGATGAAATAATCATTTAAAAGAATCTTAATTAAATTTTTAATTCACCAAAATTTTGGATGGTTACAAATTAAGTTAATTAGCTACTAATTAATAGTCACATAATTATCACTAACATTTGGTTTGATAATTTGACAAGTGTGATATGTGCAACTGACTTCATTTTCTCCCCCACAAACAACACGTTCAGCGAAATCTACAAAGAAGGCGGTTTAGCTGACGAAGGCAAAATATAGGTGAATTTAAGTCCAACAGGATGGATACAAATTTTAATTAGTGGAGTCAATTTTTGAATCATGCAGGATATATTGATTTTTAAATAATCAAAGAATTGATTTTTGGGAAAAAAATAAATACGAAATATTGAATATTAATTATTACCATGTTACTTACGGAAGCAAGACTCATTTAGAATGACTTTTCGACATAACTAAATGAGGATTGTTCACAATTTCATATATAGTACTACATTATTCTAGGTAGAATGTTTGAGGCAATTTTAGAGATTGTTTGAAAAGTGTATAAAAAATGTATCTATATCCGTAACATGTGTAAAAAATGTAACAATTTCATATATAGTACTAATTCCGAACCATTATGCTCTCGGCCCATACCAGACATGAACACACGGCGATCGCTGGTTGGCGCTCGACAGAGGGTAGAGAACTGGCATTGCCGAACAGAACTCCTTACGAGCCAGTGGCGGACCTACTAAGGGGGGGGAGGGGTCACGTGCCACCCCCCCATGCTCCACTTAAAGCAAAAAATTTTTTTTTTAAAGATTTTAAGAGTAAATTAAGTTTATCGTGTAACACTGTGACACCCCCATACTCTTTTGTTCAGTCAAATTCTCTCTAATTTAGTTCATTAAATTTTGAATACCTATATTTTTTTGTTATTGAATACAAATTTAATTTTTAGTTGTTCATTTATTTTGATGGTGACACCCCCAGACTCAAATCCTGGGTCCGCCCCTGTTACGAGCAGTCAATGAGTCAAGCCTCCTTGGATTTGGAGTGGAGAGAGACGAAGAGCGACGATCTATCACCATTGTTGGCCGGGGGGGGGGGGGGGGGGGGGGGGCATCCGACGAGAGAGACATGGCAATGTCAGGGGGAGATCTAACTTTGAGCCTGGAAATTAATTCTTTTTTAACTTGGGGGTGGCATGCATGTGCCACCTTCCCCCACCAAATAGCTCTGCCCCTGGCTGAGAGCATAACGGTTCGGAATATGTCATATGGAGCCAATGTTGGGAAAGCTGGTGGTCGGAAACACAGTACAACATAGAAGTCGGGATTATATCAAACTGGAGCATCATAACACTGAATTAAAATTTGGACTTATGAGCAATGCTGCGTCAATTTGATATTTGGGATTTGAAATGAATTTTTAACACGTAAGGTATTGTTATATACTTGTGTAATAAACTTACAAACTAGACATAGTTGTTGACTTGGAGCAATTATCGCCTGCATTAAACTCTAATTTACTTTTCACACTTGTTTGGTTATTGCTTCCACATATTGATTATTACTTACTCATAACATGATCGTACATACATTGATTTGTTGTATAATTGATAAGTACAAGTAGGGATTATTTATTGAGCTTTATTGCGCAAAGTGTAATTTTCCTTTTATGACTTTTTATATCAGGTACCAAAGACAATATAGGTGGACATAACTTCAAGATCAACATACCAAGAAAGCCAAATTGCCCTTGATTTACCCAGACTTATTTTTAGCTCCGTATTTTCAAATTTCTAATGTAATTTCTTTTAATTTTGATATTGTAATCAAACTCTATATTGTTAAATGAAAAATCAGTTTGATTCTGTTTACTTCTTTTTAAATTAATGTCTCTGATAATTTGAGACATTATAATTTTTCTCTTGATAAGTATTTGAGTCGGTTATAATTTGGGTTGGCTTGTGCTGGGATGTATGCTTAGGCACAAGTATTTGCTAAACAAAGTGCAAATGGCACGCAAACAAGGTCTGATCGACAACTAGGTAATTTCGAGACTCTGAAGTTAATTGGTCTAAACAAATAAATATCGCCTATTTTTGTTTTAGATTCATTTTTCTGGGTTTACCTTTCAGCAGTGGGAGGAAATATGTGTGTTACAGTTCTAGGTACAATTATGGCTTCACTCTTTGAGCAATGGGAATGAACTGGACTTTTGATATATACTTGGATTCTCCCTGTATTATGAGTTGTTAAATTTATATTTGTTTTTGAAATATGCACAAGGTTTTTAAAGAATGGAGTTGAAATGAATCTGAAAAAAATGCTTTGAGTCTCACGGAACTTCTCATTGGGAATGAAGAAAAACCTGATTTCTATATGGCAATAGTTTAGATCATTTTATCCTTTAATTCTTTTTCGTTGTTTATATTGAATGGTTAATTTTTGGGAAAACATGATTGTACATGAATTTGAATATCAGTACTGGTTAATTGATTGCCTCTATGTGAAAATAAAAATTTATTACAAATCTCATTTTTAATTATACATTTTTATTCTTTTATTCACTATTAGTATTTTGTTCATAATTTACATATTAAATGTAATTATTAAAAGTAGACATTAATAATATTATAAACTATTGTATTTTCTTTTGAAATCACTTATTCAAATTGATTAAATGAATTCCGCTTGAACTTTTGTCGGAGAAACAACTTCTCGGGAAGGTTGGGTACGTTGTCAGAGCCGGGGTCAATAGCAGGAAATGAAAGTTCAGCTTAATTGTGTTCGAAATGTGTTGCGTCGTGTCTTTAGGCACGAACGATTACTAGTAGAGTTTTAACGCACTTCGTTTACATGTAATTCAATATTTTTTTTTGAATACATATATATGTATTTCAGTATATATCATCTGAAAGTTGATCACATAATGAGTTTGGCCGAATAAATTGTGGTTAGTTTTAATTTTTATTTATATTGCTTAAGTTCTAGTATTTGGCCTAACTTATGTAGATTAATAATTATTTTTTATTTTTATTCAATTTTTTATATTTTTTTAATAATTTATTGGTTCGCCTAGATGAATGAGATCTAAAAATATAAAATGTTGTTAAAAAATTTAAAAAATTCATATAAAGACGATAAATAAATATAAAAAGACTGTGTGTTGGGCTTATTCTGTTGTCTTTTTGGAAGTCGCTCCAGCGACTTGTCCAGCTACCATCCAGCGATCTCCACTGATTTTTGGCACGTCCAGCGACTTTTTAGCCGCTCTAGCGACTTGTCGGGCGACTTTTACTGACGGTTTTCACCTTAACTTGAGATTATATGGACGTTTTAATTTGGGACATGTGACACAAGCGAGATCTTAATATGGCAATAAATTTCTTAGGTTCATATTTTCGTTTTTCTTTCACTATGAGATTAAATTGTGATTGGCGTGGTATGTGAATGGCCGGTAACGTGTCAAACTATAAATTTTTGTATTGCATTGACATGATGCGATTTCTAGCCTCCGACGGGAGATATGCTAGTTATGTGATGTCTAGCCTCCAACGGGAGATGTGCTAGTTATATAAAAGGTCTAGCCTCCGACGGGAGATGTGCTAGTTATGTTTTAGTACTGTCTAGCCGCCAAAGGGTGATGTGCTAGTTAGAATATGATAGCTGAGTCGATATGAGAACCACGAATTGACCAAAATGGTTGACATACAGTATTGCGTTCTAGACTAATGGATTAATTGTCATCCGCGTATTATTATGAATTGTTCATGAAGCATGCCATATCATTCATATTCATATAATATTGGCGTAGATATCTCTACTGGGTTTTTAGCTCACCCTTTCATTCTTTCAGGTGCAGTTCCGGAGGCTTGATATGGGTTGTATGGATGCATGGTGGTGCATGTTTTGAGAAGACTTTCATACTAGGAGTTACATAACATCTTTATAACTATATTTGAAAGATGTAAACTAACTTCTCTTTTGTTCCTTCATTGTAATTGAAAGCAAACGGTATTGTACTTGTTCAAACTTATATTTCGGGGTGACAGGCCGGGAGTGCCACCCATGAATTGTAATATTTGAAACACTTTATGAATTATGGATTATAGAAATTGTATTTTGGGTGATTGTGAGGTTTTAAAATGGTAAATAGAGTTATTCCATATATTTGAAAATGAGGGTGTGACAGTGTCGGTGTGCTTGCGAAGGATTTGGTGTAGGTAATTTTTTTTGTTTTCCTTGCAACTAATGAATAATCTCGCATACAAAAAATTGACGTCCTTGCAGTCTAAATTTGTACTGGAGAGTAGCTTTTGTGGTTTTTATCTTTCGAACTTATATCCAACAGTCCAAATGTAAGCTATCTTTTTTATCAGTCTCCCTTGATGGGCTTTCTATTTTGTGAATGTTACAATGACTCCTTATAACACTGTAGCCTCTCGCCTCTCTAAGATTTATTTTTTATTTTGTCTTTCCATTTCATCTCATTTCTTTTTGAATTGAATATGAAAGGGAAAAAAAAGAATATTTTAATAAAATAGGGATAGAATAGAGAACCTAATGCAGTAGACATTAGAAAATGTGGCTCTCTAAAATAGGAAAGTGGAAATCCCTCCGTAATTTGGTTCCGAAAATAGAGAAACTGATGTGGATGCTCTTACTAATTTTATAATGAAGATTCTTGACTTTTCGATAGTGTTTTCCAATTCCTATTTTAGACTAACTAATTTACTTCAAACTATTGTTACGCTTGACAATATGAGCAAATTATTTGATTTTTGGTGAATGATTTACTTTTGCACCTTTTATTGTGTGAACAACTTGATCATTATATTTTTCAATTTCAACATGCATTTACTCACCTAAAGATTTGTGACTTGTGTTTTATTCATAAGGGTCCTATCATTTGATTGTTGGTTAAACTATTTTCTGTTTTATTGTACAGTGATTTTCATTCCCATTGATAGGTGTCTCAGGTAAATTACGTTTTTCTGGGAGACTACCAATAAGGCAGTAAGTTTGGTTTCTAAATTAAAAAGACTAAATTCTATGGGATCTTAGGCTTATTTTCTGTTATTGTTCAAAATCTAGCATCTGACTTATTTTAGCTTTCGTCTTTTTTACGGAATGGATAGTGGTTGTACAAATCCAGCAAGACAATTTTAGAATTGGTAGGAAGAAAAGAAAAAAACACGTTGAGACAACTTATAGTTGTTTTTCGCTCAAATCTTACAAAGGATCAGATTTATAATGCAAAAAACTTTGAGCCGAGCCTTTAGGCACGGACTTGCACTAGTACTCTTAACAAATAAGAGCACCTGCACTAAAATTATTGAACACACACAAGTTTCATAATGTGCAAATGCTTGCAATAACTTGTGAAACACTTTCAATACATGTGAACACTCGTCAACTACTCTTAACAACTCAAATTTAATTTTCTCCTAAAATACAAAATACTGCCAAAGAGTATAGAATTTTAAAGCAATTACATATAATTCAATGTACTTTTTTAAGGATTTTCTAATGCAAAAAGAAAAAAAAGTTAAAAATTGAGTGGGTGTTGTCAAATCTGTGGTAGTAATTGTGGAGTTTTAAGAAGTTTGAGTGCGTGTTGTCATTAACGCCAAATCCACCTGTTGATACTTGATGTTGATGCAATTTGGCTTTTCCTTTTTCTTTTTTCTTTTTCTTTTTGTGGGTCTCACTTCAAAGCAAGACTTCTGTATTCCGGTCAATTTGGAAATTTCAGGGTTCATTTTTTTATTTTTTTTTCTAAAAATAAAACTAACAAACATTTTGTGAACAATCGTGGAATTTGTAATGCCCCGAGCACGCTTAAGTTGATAATACAAGGGCCTACTTCTTTTAATATTTTTTTTAATTTTCAGGACGTCAATTTCACTGTTCATTTGTGGAAATTCTAATTAAAGTCAGAACAAAATTTTGTATGGACCAATCCTATAAGAGTTGATAAAACCTATAAAATTTCAAATCTAAAATCACTACAAGAAAATACACAATCGCTGACTACCGTTTTAGTCGCCGTATGTCGGATATTTGGTCGCCAAAAGGTTTGCCCGACTAAACCTTTTAGTCGCCCAAGTGGTCGCCAATTCAAGGTCGGGGAATGTATTCGACGACTAAAATCGGTGGTCGGCAAAGGTGCTGCCCAATACCGACCACGGCTGTGGTCGGGGAATATATTTGGCGACTAAAGTAGGATGGTCGGCAAATGGAACGTATTTGGCGACTAAAACCGGTTAGTCGGCAAATGTTCTACCCAATGCCGACCAAGGGTGTGGTCGGCAATTTAATTGGCGACCAAGCTATTTGTTGTCACTAAATCTTCACTTTTTCCAACCAAACGGGTTTTGTCGCCGAAGGTATGAAACACCGACTACTTTATGGTCGGTAATGGTTTGGGGATTTAATAAAGCTCTGCACTTTCGGCGACCAATATATGTTTAGTCGTTAAAACAGTTAAGTGCGAAAAAAAAATATGCGGTGACAGCTATTTGGTCTCCCTGTCATTCATTGCAAAACACTACCAAAATGCATCAAAATATTACAAAAATCATACAAGTATTTTCCATCCGACAAAATCATTAAAGTATCACATCTTCCATTAAACAAAACGTGGCTATTGTGAAGACCAATCCAAAAAGCATTGTAACTATTAACAGCTACACCCAATGGAGAAGAGAACACAGATCAAAACAACAGTTTACAGCTTGCAATGGAAGAAAAAAAAATACAGAGATCAAAATAGCAGCCGCAACCAAAGATAGCAAAACAAAGATCAAATCCAGCCAAAGATCAAGCGGAACCAGCAGTTGCACAAACCAAAACAGCCCTGTTAGTAGCAACAGCAACCAAAGACACCAAATATTGAGTGTCCAAGTGAAACATCAGCAGCAACCAAAGACACTATAGTAGCAACCAAAGACACCAAAGGCAGGAAACATCATTAGCAGCAGCAACAGATTTGTCCAACTGAAACACACACTTTCATATCACTTCAACTATTGAGTGTGGTAGGATTTCATTGTTTAGTGAACATCTTATTTCAAAGGTGGGGTTTTACTATGTATTCTAGTTAAAAACCTATATATACATATGACAAAATGGCAATAATGGATAAATTAAGAGAAACAAAACGGTAAAGTCCCACAATTTCAGATCAACAAGCATAGTTCAAAGCCAAAACCCATACCTTCATCAGTCGAAATGGCAACTAAAATACAAAAGGTAGCAAGTAGTTTAGATCAACAGGAACCAAATTCCCACTTTCATCACCTAGAAGCCAAATTCCCATAAGTTTAGATTAGCAGGATGCAAATTCTTGCATAAAGACAAGCCACAGTAAACTTACCTAAGTGTCTAACCATCATTGCTCGAAAAGGAACTGATTGCACCCACAATTACTTTGGAATTTCATCATAAAACTTTTAAGTTCATCAATCTCCCTTTGTTGGGCATCCTGACGTCTCTTTGTCTCCTGCTCTCGATATATTTGCTCCTCCTCACGTTGTCTCTGCTCCTCCTCACGTCGTCTCTGCTCTTCCTCTCGCTCTCTCTGCCGCTCCTCGCAAAGCAGCTATAATTCAGATCGAAGTTTTTCAAGCTTCTCTTGGAGTGCAATGTCGGCATCAGATCTAGATGAATAGGAAATGGGTCTTGGCCCGACCCCAAATCCTCTTATGTATCGTTTCTTCTCCCCAAGCACTGTTTTTGAAAGTTTCTCCTGTGTCATTGGAGTCCCGGACTCGGAAGCCTCATCTCGCACTACTACCATTTTTTACTGTTGTTTCAAAGAAAAACGTATAAAAAATGAATGGAGAAAACATGAAATGCATAGAGAAAAAATGATGAAGTAGATCCTTACGTGTAATTCCTTGCAAATAGGTTTGATCCAATCGTTTGTCTCTTTCAACTTATGCGATTTTTCGTAAAAGTCACAAAAATCTGGCATTTGACCATCATTACCTTCGGCCTAGAATATCCAATCAACATAGAATAAGCATAGTAAAGCACATGATCAATCTCATGTAAGGTGCACACGTAAATACATTAGCTCACCACAAGACTCATGGCAGCAGGAAATGATTGAGATCCCATAGTATGATTATACGGTAGGAGGGCTCTATTTAATTGGCTAGCCTCTCTGCGAGCCTGAAAAAGATGCACATGTTAAATATTATCGTACACTTAAGAATGAAAGTTAAATAACTAATGACTAACCTTAAGTTTTGGGTCCTTGAATATATGATCGATCATATACCTCCACCCATCTATGTTTACCCCCTTATACGGATGTTGATATGGATCGAATCCTCGGTTTATCTGTTCGGTGTAATGCTTGCCCATATTGTGTTTCCAGTCTTTGTACAACCTATTAGCCTTCTCATCAATAACTTCTTTAACTAAATCAGTGTGCTCTTCTCCATCCTCCATGATTTTGAATTTATCCTACATGCATTGTAATAGGTGAAATCAATCTAATGACGATAGGCTACAAAATATAAACAATCTTACAATTTGATAATTACAAGATTAAATATTCTCACCCGAAAAGCCTGTACAATGGCTTCTTTAAGCACAGAATCAACAAGCTTCCACGAGTGTGAGAACCCATCAAGAGGGCAAATCCTCCTAATCTGTGAGCCCAACTCATTAGCCACCTTCGTTGCATGTATCCCACCAAAAGCCCTCATTTCTCGGTGTACATATACTAAGAGCCTATCCCCATGATTGGAGGCAATTATTTTCCTAATTCTTTTTTCAACAGTAGGCCCTCGCACACGCCTTAATGGAGGCGTTCCTAAAAAAATAATAGGGATTATTTACCAGCCAAGTAAAAAAGATGAAGTAAAATTATGTTCGTATTTACCAACCAAGTAAAATTACGAAGCCAAAATAAGTTTATTGGTATTTACCCACATCACTAGACTCGGTAGAAAGAGATGGCACGGTCCCAGAAGGTGATGTTATTGCAAGTTGAGGAGGGGATGGTGTAGGTGTTGTTCCCATTGGTGGTGGTTCCGATCGGCGCGATGTGCCCACAGAGGATGATGATGTATTACTCCTTCTAGATCCGGGAGACATGTTGCAACCTGTCAAATTGTTCAAGGATATCTAGCAAGTTGATAAATGTTGGTAAAGTTTTGATAACAAGGAATTAAAAGTCTTGATATATCATGTTTAATATCACATGAAGGTCCTTCCCATCCAAATTACATTACAATTTTCCGGCAACATTAAACTAAGGTTCTACATCACTGTCGACATAAAAATCACTATGCAGCTCTTCTTCTTCCCCCCTATCATCAAAATCTTCCATTACTTCATCTTCATCATCACATATGAAGCTTTCATCATTTACACCTACAGGTTGCGCTCGTTGACTAGTTAAATGTAAAACCACATCCTCGCTAACAATATCAGGTTCAATATCATTTCTACGCAAAGAGATCGCAATGGGATCATCAACAACTACTTGTGGAACCTCAATAGTTGTGTCCTGTTGGAAAACTGTATCAGGAATGTTGCTAGTTTCTGAATTATCCCTTTCTGGCACATTCCAAATTCCTCAACGTTGAATGCGTTCTACAACTTTCCAATGATCACCTAATTTGGTACCATTAACGTAGAATACTTGTTGAACTTGACTTGGTAGCACGAATGAGTCATCTTTGTACGATCGACTTCTTACATCATTGCTTGTACAATGTGCATCAACTCGCAAAGTTCTACTACTTCTGGTGTTGAACCATTCACACTGGAACAAAATAACTCGATGACTAAATAAGTATGTCATCTCCAACACATTGGTCAAATAACTGTAAAAGTCAGTGGGCTGGCCTTCATGATCTCCTTGAACAACCAACCCACTATTCTGAGTCTTATGTCGGTTGTCGCGATCAATAGTATGAAAACGGACACCATTAGAAATGCACCCTGAATATGTGTTTATAATTGCGTCGGGTCCATTAGCCAATGACCATAACTCATCGGTTGCTTCCGGAGACCCTTCCTTCCGCAATTCATTCATCTACATGAAAAGGATGCATCATATACATGTTTACAAAAATCATATGCCTTAATTTGACACGTGTTAGAAAATATTGTATGCCTTACTTGCCCTTTAAACCATTGGAGAAATTCTTTGCGTTGCCTCTTTGGAATATCACGTGCATTTGTTTTCTCCAACAAGTTCTTGTGTATCCTAATTCACAGATGCATGATTAAGAATAATATATAATACCAAACTAAATACATAGAGAAAGTTTTCAAATTTAAGTACACACTCTAGATAGGGTTCGACTTCAGGACTATTGTACAAGACAAACCACTGAGCCATGTTACGTTGGTCAACAGTTACATCAGGTGTCCTGCCGATCAGACCAAATGGCCGAACATTTTGAGTGAATGCCGCAAACCCCTATGGACGCACACCACCATCATCGTTCCTCTCTTCTCGATTGAACACTGTCTCGATTCCATTGAGGTACATAGAGCAAAAAGTTGTACACTCCTTAGATATGTAAGCCTCCACGATCGAACCTTCAGGACGAGCTTTATTGGACACAAAGCGTTTTAGAACTCAAAGTAGCCTATTCAAAGAGAAGAAATAATTATACTACGTGTAAAACTGTAAAGTAATCACAAACCTATAACAACAGTACCTTTCAATCGGGTACATCCATCGATATTGCACTGGCCCTCCGAGCTTAATTTCACGAGGTAAGTGAATAGCCAAATGTACCATCACGTCAAAAAATGCAGGAGGAAAAATCTTCTCCATCTTGCAAAGTACAAATACAATTTGGTCTTTTAGTTTATCCAAATCACTCTTCTTTACTGTCTTTGAGCACAATTGTTGATAAAAATTACCAAGCTCAAATAGTGTAGTGCCAATCTCCTTGTTCGAATAGCCACGCATTCCAATTGGAAGAAGTCGTTGTAGAAGAACATGATAATCATGACTTTTTAGGCCCGATAATTTACCACCGTGGTTGCTAACGCATTTTGAGATGTTAGCTACATACCCATCTGGGTACTTTATAGATTTTAAGAATTTGCAAAAACCTTCTCTCTCGGTCGGTGACAATGTGTACACGGCTAGAGGCTTTTCAAAAGACCCATTCGCACGCCTCTTCATATGCAATTCCTTTCGTATTTTCATATCCTCCAAATTATCTAATCGTGCTTTTTCTGTATCTTTGTTCTTCCCATGAATGCTCAACAATGTCCCGCACAAGTTTTCGCATATATTTTTCCCAATGTGCATGACATCAAGGCAATGTCGGAGATTGAGTGTCTCCCAATAAGGCAACTCAAACATTATGCTACTTTTCCCCCAATTCAAATTCTTTTTATCTTCAACCCTTTGTCTTTTCTTGCCTTTCACTATGTTTGTATGTTTTCCAAACTGCTTGTATGTTCCTAAGGTAATCTGGTCTCGTACTTGTTTGCCCGATAACTCTATAGGTCTAGTCCTATTCTCAACTTCACCATTAAATAGCTTGCTCCTTCGCCAATTGTGTTTCTCAGGCAAGTAGCGGCGAGCGCCCAAATACCCTATCTTACTTCTTAAACCAACTGATGAATTGTCCTCATTGCAGATCGGGCAAGCCAAATAACCCTTTGTGGACCACCCAGACATGACACCATATGCAGGAAAATCATTGACAGTCCATAGAACGCATGCTCGCATTCTAAAAGTTTGATTAGTAGAGGCATCATAAGTTTTAACACCATTGTTCCATAACTCCTTTAACTCATCAATTAATGGCCGCAGGTAAACGTCAATATCTCTACCAGTTTGTGATGGACATGGAATAAGCAATGACATAAAGCAAAAGGGTTCTTTCATGCACTTCCATGGTGGGAGATTGTAAGGAACCATGATAACCGGCCACATACTATATGATGTACTCATATTTCCAAAAGGATTGAAACCATCGGTGGCCAACCCTAGCCTCACATTTCGGGGATCGACAGCAAACTCAGGATATCGTTCATCGAAATCCTTCCATTCCTGACCGTCTGCTGGATGCCTTGATTCTTCATCATCCGCACGTTTTTCTTTGTGTCATCTCATATCTAGAGCTGTTTTCTCTGAAAAAAAACATTCTCTGTAATCTCGGTGTCAATGGTAAGTATCGCAATATCTTGTGAGGAACTTTCGTACCATTACCACTGTTCACTTTGTATCTAGACTGCGCACACGTGGGGCAATTTTCCAAATTTGCATTTTCCTTCCAAAAAAGTGAACAGTCATTTTTGCATGCATGAATCGGCACATATCCCAAACCCAAATCACGTAAGAATTGTCTGGCCTCATATATGTTCCACGGAATTGTCTCGTCACATTCCGGTAGCATCTCTTTGAAGACGTTCATAATCATATCGAATGCAACATTGCTCAACTTGTTGTGCACTTTAATGTGAAGCATCTTAACGATAAATGATAACACGGTCTTCGCACATCCAGGATACACTCTACGTTGAGCACCATCAAACAACTTATTAAAGTTCTGCATATCTTTCTTTTCAAAATCAACAGGCAATTCATCGATATCATCGTCCATAATGCCACCAATATAAATTTGTTCCAACATATCATGCAATTGGTCATCAGTAGTCCCTGTGCTCCCTCCCATGTTATCCCCACTGCCTTCATCCCGGTCATGTTCATCGTCATGATGTACTTAGGACTGCAAATTGGGAACAAGTTCCCCAAGGTGACCCAAGTCCTATAACAAGAATCTATTCCTCTCCGTATCAAATGGATCCTAACAACTCAAACACCAAGCGTTTTGCTATTCAAGCAATCAATACAAGGACACCGAATACCAGCCTCATGTCCTGAATTTGTCATCGCAAACTGTAGAAATGATTCCACCCCTTCTTTATACTCCCTATTATGCCACCTATTTCTTATTACCATCCAACTCTTATCCATTTCTTCTCACCTACAGATTAATTCAAGGGTATGTGTCAATGTTCAAACGAAAGTACTACTACCAATGATGTTTGGAAGCTTCAAACTTAGGGAAAGGAATTTCGAGGGATTTTCAGGGAGAGTTTAATTTTTAGTAAAACAAAAAGTGGCGACTAAACTCTTATTTGGCCATTTAATTCATGTTAACTAAATTCAAATCCACAGTCTACACACATAATCAACGCAACAGTCACCAGGTGCTCAGGCAATAAACAGATATGCAACATAGCTAAATATGGAGACTTGCAACCTGGTGCTCTGCTCCAAACAGTCTTTTAACTTTGGGGCAGGGCTTGCAACCAGGTGCTCCAAATACAACAGCACAAAAAAGGCGAGGAATCAAACATCTTGCAACATAGCTAACTATGGAGTCTTGCAACCTGGTGCTCTGCTCCAAACAGTCTTTTAACTTTGGGGCAGGGCTTGCAACCAGGTGCTCCAAATACAAGAATATAAAAAATTAAGGCGAGGAATCAAACCTCTTGCTTGCTTGGTTATAGTAGATTTTGTTTG
The DNA here is from genome assembly GCA_019985065.2 of Arctostaphylos glauca. NCBI lineage: Eukaryota > Viridiplantae > Streptophyta > Magnoliopsida > Ericales > Ericaceae > Arctostaphylos > Arctostaphylos glauca. Next base: position 23,805,917 of record JAHSPW020000001.1, on the reverse strand, counting down.
CCTCGCCAACCTTTTACTTCTGTGAAATTACTGTCAACACCTGGGCAATGGACATGTTGTGAATACAAAAGCAATATAATTGTACCAAATGTCTTGAAGAGATATCATTGTCAAAGGACATGTTGTGAATAAGTCATTGAGTCCATCGTGAAGTCATCAAAATGAGTCCATAAGTATTGTGCCTAGCCTTGCAACCATTGATAAAAATCCTATGTCCGACGACAAAAACAAAGTTAAGTAGGAGATAAAGTCTCTGATTACTAAGTCAAATCCTTCTAATGGAAGTGACACGTTCACATCGAAATGGTAAATTCGGCTAAGGAACCAATTGAATTATTAATGAAAGAGTAAGATTGAACTTCTTACGATCTTTAAAAACGAGCAAATACTTCCTTAGCTTTATTATAATTGAACACAAATTACTTGCAACATACCATACTACGAATAGAAATCGATCCCACAACTTAACCCTCTCTAGTGGAATCTATAACATCTACTTCCCTTCCTACTTTTGGGGACATGCACTTACTTATAACTATGTATGGAAAACCAAATAACATCGAGACAACCTATATAGATGGAATGAGATCCTCTCCAATCCACAAAAATAGATAACGGACAATGTATCTTCCACTTTATTTTATTCATGTGACCACCATCTACTGCAATTACCACTATATGAGAGGAATTTGGCCATCAGAAACTTCAACAACAACAACACAAAGGATCCACTTAATCCAATTTAAAGGACCTAAAGGCAAACAAATAAATTGATTAAAACTCCATAACAAAAAGTAAACACTACATAAGAAGTACGTAAGAAGTTTACCTTCCAAAAGCAATACCTGTTTTTATGCACCAAGAGTTTGCAAAAAAATAAAATTAAAAAGGACCTAAAGACAATACTACCCCGGCGAAGGACTTAAATGATTAGACTAACCCATTATTAAAGTTAATTGATACTTAGTACGTATTTGACTTGTTAGTCAAAATGAGATTTCACGAACGCATTTTGTCAAACACATACTCAGCAGGTTTAGTCTAATCGCTTTCTCGCCGCTTGACCACTGTCAATCAAAAAAGAGAACAACATAATAGGAAGAGAACAACGTAATAGGAAGATAACAAAAATAGTCATATTGGATAACGGTAGATGATGTAAACCACATGTTTACAAATATGTGTTATGTGCAACAGCCGAAAGAGGAAAACAAATTAACCAAGACAAATAGCAAATTATAACTTACACCAGTGACGGCAACGGCGGTGACGTGAGGCAGCGGCAACGACGTGAGAAAACAAATACCACTCGAGACAGAGATGGCGAGGTTAGGCGGCGGCAAGACGGCGAAACCTGATGGATGGCGAGGTGAGGCGACGGCAAGACAGCCAGCACCAGCCGCCGTTACCCACGCTGTAAGGACCCGGATAATTTTTTTTAAAAATATATTTATTTGAAAATTTATTTCGGGTAAATAATTTGATTATTTATGATATGTGTCGAACTTTAGTTATAGGACCCGAGCCCGGAGTCTCTTGCTTTATTTCGCGCGCGTATCTTCACTTGGCTTATTACGTTGGTGCCCTTTGGGGCCTTAAAAATCAGATTTTTGAAGGGGGAGAGGAGGCACCCCTTCATTTGGTTCACTCTCCCTTCTCTCTCTACAATGAACTTCCCCTTCTCTCTACAATATCTCATGGGGTTGTGCTCCATTTTCAAATTACTTCTAGATAGTGCGGGATGGCATCATAGTTGACGAGTATCCGAGACTTGATCGTTGATTCGAAGCTCGGAGGAGAGGATTTGAAGCTCAAAGAAGATTTGGAGGCTAGGGCTTGTGTTCTTCATCAAATCATCCACATTGAAGCTTGAGGTAGAGATTTCTACCTTGTATTATGTGTATGTGATATGTTTTGGTGCATATTTTATGGTTGTTTTGTTGTTTTGGTGTGATTTGGACCCAATGCGAAATCTGGAAATCGCGCAGTTTTCTGCAGATCGCGTCGGGGCGTCCGGACGGAGACCATGGGCGTCCGGACGGCTGGCCCAGGAAATTGGACAGAGAGGTAGTGAATTTGGCGTCCGGACGGGATTGACCGGCGTCCGGATGGGGACTGCCCGGCGTCCGGACGGGACCGCGCGGACACGCGTTTTTCGTCTTTGATTACGTTCTTGTCTCACATCATGCCCTAAACCATCTTTAATTGGTAGTTTGACGTGAATGTGGACCGTTGGAATATTGTTATGCATAGTTGAGATAATTTGAATGTGGCATGGATCCACTTGACTTTACACATGTTGTTTGGGAATGGTCCAAGTGCAATACTAGCCTCTATCGGGAGTGGTGCTAGGAAAATTACGAGACTAGCTCCCAATTGGGGAATGTACTAGGTGACGCCATGAATTGGCTTGGCTAGCCTCCTTTAGGAGATGTGCTAGGATACATGTATGACCATTGTTTGGCATGACTTGATGCATTGGCTAGCCTCCGTTGGGAGATGTGCTAGGATATACGCATGACTATTGTGTGGTACGGCTTGATGTATTGTCTAGCCTCCGTTGGGAGAGGTGCTAGGGTTTAATCGATCTTGACTTGTGTGATTGTATTCAATTGGCATTGGATGCAGGTAATGAGTTAATTGCAAGGCGTGGTTGTTGTATGTGCATTGGCGAACTGTGGATTGATACTCGCGTGGTTGTGTATGATATATGAAAATGGTGCATTGTTATACCACGATCATTGTGCATGCCATGCATCTCACATGCGCATAATCCTGGCATAGACTCGTAGCACAATCGCTTGTACATCACGTCAAGTTTATGAGTTTGGGCTAGTTGTGCATGATTAGAGAGTATCGAAGGACATTTGTTCGGTATAACTTTTGATTTGAAGAAATTATATAATGGACCATGAGGGATTGGAAGAATTCAATAACATCTTGAGGATGGTTGGGTTGAGTTGGGAGTCGGGTAAGGACGATGTTTTGACCTACGAGATGAAAGTTATTTTAGAGCTTTAAACAAGAATCAATGGTGTTTTAGTGAGAAAGTCTTATATTTTGTGAAGTTATCGGATAATGCCAGCATTGGATATAAATCACCTTTTTGACTTATGACATGAACGTTTCAATAGGTTTAACGAAAATCTGCCTAAGCCTGGTAAGAAATAAGAGTTGGAATTATGAGGTAGGATACCCCCCCCCCCCCCCCCCCCGGAACGGGATTACCTGGAATTGGTTGCATTGGGTGAAAAGCAAGTTTAGTTGACAAGTATGCCCTTGTATTGAGGTGAACCTGCATCGAGATTACTATCACTCTTGTGTCCCTCATAGGAAAGTTGTCTACCTATCCGTAGGCCTAGACTTGCTTGCGAGGTACCGTACCATTGACCGTGGGTTGAGTCGGGTTGTGAGATATTCATGGGAGAGATTCTTCTTCCTTGAGTTTATACTCCTTGTTCTCATGTCTAGAGGTGATCCACTATGTCTTAGTGTTGTGAAGGGTTCTTGGTTCCGTGAAAGAATGACAAACCTTGGCGTGCCTTGAGACTTTAGGATGATTGGAGTTCGGAGTAGAGTACGGTTGATATCCCGGCATGTTGATATGCCTTGTCTGTCGTGATTGACCCGCGTATATGAGTTCATGATGAGTTCAAACGGAATGACTTGATTGTGAAACGTATTATGAGGATTAGATGCGAAAGTGACGTTAGTTTGTCAACATATGACGTGTGGTGCACGGTTGCTATTATGTGCTTTTGTCGTTCATTTTCTTTGTTGCTAGAACGGACAATTGTGTTAATACCGTATAGTTTTGTTTTTCGTAAACTGCTGAACTGCATGGGATTTATAGACCATTCTTGTGTAACCTTGGACATTGGATGGTAAAGTATGAACGAAAGAAACTAAATGAGAAATGTATAACCCCATTGACCAGCCTCCAGTGGGAGATGTGCTGGATGGATATTGACATTGACTAGCCTCCGGTGGGAGATGTGCTAGGTGGATGTTTATAGTTTCTAGCCTCCGGCGGGAGATGTGCAAGTTGAATCTTAATATTTTCTGGCTTCCATTCGGATACATGCTAATTATCTTTCGATGTTTCCTAGCTACCGTGGGGTGAAGTGCTAGTTGGAGAGATAATCTTTGAGACGATACGAGCAGTGAGAATTGAATAATGTGAAATACTTAGCACGACAACGTCCTAAGTTTATGAAAGGAGTGGATGATAACGTTTTGATGATGAGATTTGAAAGTCTTGGGTGGATATCATGTGGAGCAATGGATAGGTTGATGAGGCAATGTATGGATATATTGTGCATGCATAATTGGAGATATATTGGGTAAGCTCATGCTTATGTTATTATTGAGTGTTGCGTTGCATGCCAATTCATTTCATATATTCATAATACTTGTGTAGATGTTCCTACTGGGCTGTATAGCTCACCCTATCCTTTTCAGGTACCTTCTTGGGGTTTAGCCTGGAATGCTTGAAGTGCATAAGGTGCTGCATCATTCTGGAGGGCTACGTTAGAGATTTCATGTTGACTCTTGTAAACTCTTCTGAAATAATAATATTATTTTGTTTAAATCTATGTACACTATAGGCTACATGTTGATTGGATGGTTGATTGTGAGCAAAACATTTGGGCTTATTGGTGAGAATTGTGAGATTTTCTTAAAGGATAAGTATTATTTATATGTTTGAAATTGAGGGCGTGACACACGCACTGTACACATCGACGACAACTGAGGAGGCGACGGCTTCGCAAGGACGTGGTGGCGACGGCGGCAGCGACGTGAGGCGGAGGCACAAAGGCGACGACGATGTGAGGCGAAGGCAGGTCGGTGGATCACTGATGAGAACGACGGAGTGGAGAAGGGCACTGTCGTCGAATGAATTGGGAAATTAGGGCTTAAAATTGGGAATTCATCAAAACGACGCCGTTTGGATTATTTTACATTCGGCGACCACAACTTTAGTCGGCCATGGTAAGTATTCCCCGACTAAACAATGGTAGTCGCCGTAAGTCACGCGGATAAACATTCGCCGACTAAACGGGGTGGTCGGCAAATCGTTTCACTTTCCCTCCACTTTTTCCTTACGGGGGGAATTTTACCGCGCTGACCTATTCGGACCATTCGCCGACTAAATGACGGGTTGTCGCCAAATGGGTCAACATTTGGCCACCAAAATATAGCTTAGACCCGACGATTTACCGACTAAACCAGATTGCGTCGCCAAATGTCAAACGCTTTAATATTTACCGACTAAACTAGTGGTCAGCAAAATAATTCATTTTCCCTCCAATTTTTCTCTCCGGTGGAATTTTTGCCGCGCTCACTATTCGGCAACGAAACAAAAATTTGGCTGGCAATTGGTAACCATTCGGCGACTAAAATACATTTTGTCAGTAAATCTTCAAACTTTAGGCGACCAACTGTACTGTGGTCAGTAATGGTCGTATTTTTGGCGACTAAAGTTGTTTTAGTCGGCAAATTTGGTCGCCAAAGATGCTTATTCTTGTAGTGAATCTTAAGGGGGATAAACCGGCCTCTAAGTCTCGAGTCTTGAGTACCAAATAAACCCTTTGGGATTATAATTGAAGGCCCTATGGATTAAATCCTATCTCTAAAAAAAAATTGTTAAGAAAGAAATACTATTATTACCTAACAGTATTATTAATTAACAAAGACTTAATGAAAGACAAGGTGCCACAAAAAGTTTAGCTTTTTATTTTTTTATTAATCAAGGACATGATGCTATCACCATTCAAATCACGTGATTGCTAAATGCTAAAATGACTTGATTCCAAAACTAAAATTGTTGAACTTGAGTCACAGTCATCAGTCGTCAGTCAACCGATGTAGTCCAGCTTGCCAAAGGATTTTCTAATGCAAGCTTTTGACGAAAAAGGAAAAAAAAGAACCCTAAAATAGACTGGGTGTTATCAAATCTTGTAGTAATTCTAAAATCAAAATTAACAGACACTTTGTAAACAATCATCCTATTTCAATTTGGGAATGTTCAGTGCCCCCATCACTTCTCTTGTTAATAATGTAAGATATACAAGCAACTCGATTAATTTTTAGAAAATTAAATTCATCGTTTATTTAAGAAATTCTAATTAAAGTCAGATCAAAGCTATGTATGAATTAGGTCCATAAGAATTGATATCACTTAGAAGTTTCAAAGAACCACCCCTAACTCTTAAGCCTTGACAAATTAATATTAAATAATACATACAAACATATGTATATGTATATGTGTGTGTGTGTGTGTGTGTGTGTGTGTGTGTGTGTGTGTGACACCCCGATTTCTCGAGACATTAATTAAACTATTTTCATATTTTATGTTATTATTAAAACACAAACCAAAGAAATGTCACTCTTATTATTAATTAAAACAACATAAAATGTAATAAATTAGAGTTTTAAAGTGCGAAAATGAAATTGACAGAAATACCCCTCGGAGTTTACATTTATTTGAAAAATAAGATAAACAGAGCATCTAGGGGTAAGGCAGCCAAACGCCGTCAAGATCTTCTCCAGCAACTCTCAACTCTTCCTGCCCAGACGGAATCTCCAACCGCTCATCAACATCTGGTATGATACACCAGTGGCAGAGAAGTTGCACCGATGAGTAATGAAACTCAGTAGGAAACAATACCCGAAAACCAAACTCAGAGATAACAGGCATGCTCAACGGGATATATATGGATAACGTAAAAACGATAACATAATAAACTATAATTAAATAACATAATATAAACATATTGGTATGTTAAGAATTTGTTCTTTTTAAGTTTCTAGAAATTCCACTGAGGAACGTCGTTTCCTACCCAACTATCTAACATAGGACACTCAGTTGATATTGATTAGTTTTACCTACCCAGAGCCTATAGTCCAAGGTTATGTACCCGACTTGAATACTGACTCGGCAAGAAAGCAACCTTCTACCGTTAACTCAGGTCAATAACTACCTCACCCTAGTTAGATCCGACAGAACGTGGCGTCACCAAGTCAGGTACTAATGAACCTTAGCTGATTCCCCTTAATCGGCTCAAGGATGCTTAAAACACTGGCCATCACTCTCTCAGGGTCTGGAGCTGTCATCGCAGACATCCTCGAAGTCAACCTCAACCATCTCCAACAACTCCTAGTTAGGGTCTTTTCAACATATCCACAAAATTAAACATGGTTCGACGCCCAACAATAACCTTGCCACGACAGGCCTTCCAAAATTAATTTTACTCTTTTTCATTAACGTTCACTTACTTGTCTCTACACGTTCAACTACTTATAATGCAAACTCGACACCCTCCACTATCTTATCCAAGTGTCATTCGAACCGGTATCCCTAACATTACTCTAAGTTTTCGCCAAGTACCCCAAGACCACAATAACGTCTGTTTTACTGAAAATCGGGCATCGCGACAATTGTACCCGGAGTATCCAACATTATTTCCATCGAGAATCAAATTTTCCAACAACATAACATCATCCATACAATCGCATGATACCAACGTCGAAATCAACGTAGCATTGAAACTATGGTCTCGTGTTGTTGTTATGCTCTCACTGGATCTCAAGGGAACTTGTGAACATGAATAAAGTAAGGGTGTATGCCTGTGCAAGTGTACAGTGTATCAGCAATTGGGCCGAGGCCCCTGATCAAACACCCTAATCAATACTTAATTTATGATTCTAAAAATAAATAAATAAATTGTGCAAGTCCTTATTTTAGAACATCGTGTCATCTAACATTCTAAATACTTAATTTTGTGTTAATTGAATGTGAGTATACCAATTAAAATGTTAGTATACCAATTCCCTAGGTTGCTAACTTTTCAAAATCTTTGGGAAAAAAAATGCTATAAAATTAAATAACTCATTTCCAAAGGATTAAAGGTGTGTGTATATATATATATTATACCCCCAGTATCTTTTTTCTAACCTATCTTCTGCCTTCTTCATGGTGTAACAAAAAATAAACAGATTATAATCATGATGAATTTTTTTATGGTCCACAATATATTATACGGCCCACTGATGAGTTCTTTTTTAATACAATATATTATCATGCTCTCTCTCTCTCTCTATAATCAAATTCACACCGCATCGATCAGCGGAAGTAGGAGAAATTTTGAACGATTGGCAAAAGTTTTGGCACACTCGTCAAATAGCAATACAACCAGAATTTAAAAAAAAAAAAAAAAACTCAAATCAGTACTATAGATAGAAGCACAAACAACAATCAACTGTTAGCAAGGCAAGAATAACAAATCGGTTCTAGGTTTGTGACGAACTGTAGAATTTTAGTGCAGGAATTGAACATGATCAATCCAAAAATTCATAAATCTAAAGGTGGTAGGTACGGAATCCTACCTCAACTGTGAAAAAAAATAAAGAGCATAAATAATTCGCAACAACTACGAAATTCCAACAGAACCTCTCTTCCTTCCCAAGCCTCCATCTCACTATTACTCCTTTTGATTTCTTGTTTGTTGACTGGTGCCAAGAAGATCAAAAGAAAGCTACCACTAGTCAGTATAGCCCATAGGAAACAACTCCTTCATAAACCCATCATGATGACATCTAAAGACCAACAATAATAAAAAAATCCCAATACCCTACGATGACGGCCATGAATCCCCAAGAGAAATTGATTCCTAATAATCCTTCGCATTTCCAACGGAAAAAAGATAAATTCTTGGCATTTCCAACGGAAAAAGGATAATGAAGATGAAGAGGAAATTTTTTTTTGTGCGACTCACATCTTACCACAATTACCATGCACATGCAATCACAATCGTTCACGAAAAAAAAATAATGAAAACAAACACTAAATTAATAACTACACATGCAATAAAAAAATTTGTTAAACTATTTTTTTTTTTAAATTATGGGTTATTACAACCTATCCCCCTTAAGAAATTTCGTCCTCGAAATTTATACAGCGTGGTCTAAATAAAAAGTTTGGGATGATTGACTCTTATCACATCCTCCCGCTCCCAAGTCGACTTTTCTATATTCCGATAACGCCAAAGAATTTTGACTAACTTGATGGCCTTACCTCTCAAGTTCTTCTCTCCGTTATCTAGAATAAAGATTTTATAAAGAAAAATAATAATAAAGTAAAGGAAAAAAGTTTTAATTAATATTCTGAAAAATCGAGGCATTACAGTGTGCCTGTTTGTGTGTGTCTCTATTAATTAATCTCAACATAAAATTTTCAAAATCACGTGATTGCAGATTATAAGAAGAAGATAAACACTTCTTAAAATAATCAGACAACTTAAAAGCACACATTCGTACCAGTAGTGGAGTTTGTGTACTATGTGTGCTTCCCTAAAAACAGCTTGTATTATTTAATATTTTTTATAGTTTTTTTTGGTAACTTTTTATATTTTTTAATTTTTCTTAACGAGAAGATTCAGATAAGTATAAAAATATATACCCTACTTAAAAAAATTAGATAAGACAATGTTAAAGACACTAGAAGTAGTAAAAAAATTATTTTTTTCAATTTTTTTTGTCCTTAGTGATTTTTTTTAAAATTTCAGTCTTTTTTTTTAACTTTCTATATTTTCTTTGTCAACACAAACTAATAATCTAAAAGCTTTAATGGAAATTTGATACAAATAGAGAAAAAATAACAAAAATAATGAACTTATATCAATTAATTTAGGCTTTAGTCAAGCACTAGAAGTCTAATGCTTGCTTGTGCAAGTCGATTTTTGTTAAAACTAATAGCTTGTGATTTTTTTAATATGTTTTTGCAATATTATTTTATTAATTTTTAAAAGTAAACAAAAGGACAAAAAAAATGGGCCTTAATGTGATTTGGGTGTCTAACAATAAAAGTTAGTTATCAATAAGTATATAATAAAATAGATGTCTATATATACATCTAATCACAATCACCACCCACACCCTCCTCCTCCTCCTCCTCCTCCTCCGTTTCACACCCAATGGACAAAACCAATTACTTCCTTGTTTCATTCACCATTTTGTTATTGCACTTTTTCATAACTAATTCCTTATCCACCAAAAACATCACCACTGATCAATCTGCTCTCTTTGCTTTGAAATCCCACATAACTTGGGACCCTAATGACATATTGATGAACAACTGGACCACAAGAAGTTATGTTTGTGATTGGATTGGAGTTAGGTGCAGTAATCGCCACCATAGAGTTGTGGGCTTGGAGCTTTCTGACATGGGGTTGGTAGGCACCATTCCTCCACACTTGGGAAATCTATCCTTCCTTGTTTTGTTAGAAATTGGGAATAACAGTTTCCATGGCGACTTACCGAAAGAGTTGGGTAATCTTCGCCGGATGAAGTCTATAAAAGTAGGGTTCAACAACTTTGGTGGACGGATTCCATCATGGTTGGGTGCTTTACCTCAGCTTCGCTACTTGTCACTTCGGAACAACAGCTTTACAGGTTAGTTTTACTATACTAATTTGTTTTTTTACACTAATTTGTAATCGATCGAAAAAATAATTAGGAATTTTTAGCAAACTATCATGTAAGGTGTCAAGTAAAACTCAAAAATTAAATGATTTATATCACTACCTTCAAACGATTATAACCTATTTGATCTGTTTCTGTCTTCTCGATCTGAGTATAACCTATTTGCCAGTTAGTGAAGTAACTCGTTAGTATCACTCGGCTGATACTAACCGGAGGCACTCCGATGCTTAAATCAGACCTTAGAATTAAAGGTACAAAAGTATTTGTAATTAAATTAGAGCGTACATGTTTAAAACTTTGTATCATCCATCTTATAGTTGACTCCGACTTAGAATATCATTAAGATTTCCTCAAGATCCTTTCTGGATTATCACCAGATTATCCTCTAAGATCTCTTAAGGATTGCCTTGGGCTCTATTTAGTTATCAAAAAAGTTATTTTGAAGAAGAGTAGAGTAAAATATAAAAAAATTATTTTCTTGTGTACGTTCATTTGAAAAAAAAAATCTTTTAGGAAAACAAAAATTATCTTGTTCATTTGTCATTCAACAATTTGTTGTGAGCAAAATTAATTTTGAGAGCATAGTAACTAGTCATTAGATTTCAAAATCTGTCCTTTTAACCATTTATTATGAAACTCCTTTATAAAAATTAAAATGTCATCATGCAAGTTTAAAATCAACACAAAAAAAAAGAACATGTATTTTCGTTCCATCAAATTAAATAAATAACAAGATAAATATATACTTTCATTCTACAAAAAAACTCACACATAAGAACAAGATAAATAAATACTTCGAAAAAATAAACCACCAAGTTTAAACATACGATAAGTGACTCATAAAGTATCATAAAAGTGAAAAATGTTGTTGTTCACATAAATATCCAAGTGCCTCTGTAAAAACCTACAAGATGACGCTTTGATATGTATAAGAGCCGAACGACACGCTTTTTAGATGACCAACCGCCATGTTGGGTCGATGTTGAGGGGGTGGCAATCTTTCTAATTTTCTCCATATGCTTTTTGTACGAAACTATACTTTTTTCTAAAAAAGAAGGAGAGAGATATCGACTATTGTAACGCCCCAATTTCCGAAGACGTTGATAAAAATTATTTTTAATTTGTTGAATAACACAATTTTTTTTTTGAAATACCTAAATTAGCCCTGTTTATAAAAAAAATTATAATTGAATTGACATAAATGCCCCTGCAGGTATACATAAAAAATAAATTAATAAAATTTAGAGCTTCTAAAAAAATGACAACTAGGTTTTACTGAATCTTTCGTCTTTATCGCCCGCTCTTCCTGCTTGGGTGGTATCTCTAGCTGCTCTTCTACATCTAACATGAAATATTGTCAGGGGTAAAAAATTTGCTCCATGAGTTGTGACACTTAATAGAAAATACTACCCGAATAACAATCCAAAGATATACACAACAAAGTAGATAACGCAAAGAAATAAACAACTGAAAAAGGCACATAGGTTAATTATGATTCTCATTCAACGTTCTAAAATTCCTCTGTCAGGGAAAACAACCTAAAACTTAACCTTCAAAATCATTGTAGAAGTTCAAGTAGAGTTCAATGTCCAATACTGTCCAGCACCCCAAGTACAGTTCAATGAATCAAGATTGTCCAGTACTATGAAAGTATAGTGCAATGTGTCATGATCGTCCAGCAACTAGTGTACAAATCAGCGAATTCGGACCATCCAACACCCCGATCAATCAAGTACTTTTCAACGCGTTAAGATTGTCCAACACCCCGGCAGATGTAGTTCAAGCATCTAGACCGTCCAATACTTCGATCAACACCCATACAAACTCTACTTATCACATAGTTCACACAAAACTCGGGAAGCATAACAGCTGTAAATTAAACTAGTCAGAATCGCAATAGAACCTTATTACGTTCAGATTTGCAACAATTTTGTAATCGCCTTTCAGAATTTTTAACAATAAAGCAGCATAACAACATTGACGATTATCAAATTATAATCTCCCAGATAACAACTGTTGGAAAATTATTTCGATGCGAACGGTTATCCTGCTAGGTATTTAAAATCCACACAAGAATATTAATAAACCAAAATAGCAAAATATAATCAGAGGGAAAAGATTAAAAAAGCCTGTGAGATGATCGAGGCACGCAAAAGCGCTCTCCTTAGCAAAATACACCCCTTTCTGCACGGAGTTGAACGGTGCTCCTTCCCTAAGATACAACGATCTTCAAATCTTCTTCTGTGCAGTGAAGTAGACTCACGAACCAATTGTTTCCCAACACTTTGATGTACACACAAACTTTCTAATCACTCAAGTGATTTTTCTTTCCCAATTTCTTTGTTTTTCCTCTTTTCCTTTTCTACACTTTTTAACCAAGTGCAACACCTTTATCTATATAGAGTCAAAAAATTTCCCGTTGAAAGTAATTGCTTAAAAAGTGGTATTGAAAAGGTGTTGCTTAAAAGGTGGTGAATGATCTCCACTTATCCCCTATTTTTTGGCAAACACTTTGTAACCACTTTTTTAACTTCTAATTTATTAAGGAATAAATTATATAAAAAGTTATTAAAATAAAATATTAAATTATTATAACAATCCACCACATAATTTAAAATTTTACAAGAGTGTTTTTTACTGCGCAAATGGGTATAGGTGTCTTCCAGACTTGAACCTACACTTAGTGTTAGCAAGTTTCAGTTTGAAGGACCGAAGTGAACAAAGTCTTGAACTAGGTCCTTGATGTCAAACTTATGCTTACCACACACACAGTATGTCACGCCCTCAATTTTTAACATAATTAAATAATATGTTTACCATCAATAAAGACTCACAATCTCACCAAATTCCCCAAAATACATTAATAATAAGGTGAATCAAAATAAGTTCGAAATACATTACAAAAGTGGTCGCTTTGACCAAAGATAATCATCTCCAAAGCCAAAAAGGAGTTTAGTGGTTTACATCATTTGAATAGAAAAAGGTAAGGTACGATTTACATTACATCTCTTCAAAATTTGACAAACAAAAGATAATAAATAAATCATCCGATGCAGCTTTCAAAAATATGCATGTCGGTCCATGCAAGCCAAGCACCCCATGCTATCACTCCAAGGTTGTACCTGAAAAGAAGGAAGGGTTGAGCTCGACGGCCCAGTAGAAAAGTCTACACAAATATTACACGCATATGACATGATATGATATGTCACACGAACAATTATATCAACACAAGTAGAGATAGAGTCAACGGAAGTAATACTCTATTGAAAGAACATATAAGTAACTCACTTATGTACTTTGGTTTCTTAACTCATTCGATTCCAAGTCCACAACTGTCATGTGTATCCAATATGTCCGTATCATGTGTCAAAGTGTCATTCCTGGCACTCCTGAAGGCATTCCAGTACATCCCTGGCACTCCCGGAGGCATTCCAGTACATTCCTAGCACTCCCAAAGGGCATTCTAGTACACCCCTGGCACTCCCGGAGGCATTCCAGTACATTCCTAGCACTCCCGAAGGCATTCTAGTACATTCCTGGCACTCCCGAAGGCATTCCAGTACCTCGTTCACCTATGTCATGTGTCTCATAACATTCGTGTCGTCAAAACATGCACACAAGTCATAAAATTCATCACTTTCATCCATTTGGTTCAATCTCAATGTATGTCACATGATTCACTTCTTATATTCTCATTTACGGCATAATACAACGCTTAACGTAAGCTAAATCATTAAGTAAAAGACAACAATTAATGTCCAAGCAAAGTGCGTTTTAGGGTTCATGGGGTTCCAAAGTTGACGAGAGAATGCGCCAAAACAAGTGCCAAAGCATGGCCAAAACGATGGAAAGTTTCAAGGGAGAAGGCACCGGTGTGCCCCAAAACAAGGCACCGGTGCTCAGCCAAATAATAAGATACAGAGAGCTTTTGACACCGGTGTCACCAAAAACAAGGCACCGGTGTAAGGTCCAAAGTCTGGGAAATTCAAAGGGAGACACCGGTGTCACCAAAACAAGGCACCAGTGTCAAGGCACAAAAGTCAGAAGCTGAGATACAGAGAACAAGTGACACCGGTGTAACAAAAATCAAGGCACCGGTGTCAAAGTGCAAAAACCAGAGATACAGAGATCCAGAGACCAAATGACACCGGTGCCACCAAAACAAGGCACCGGTGTAACGGGTACGCACAAGGCAAATTTCAACAGATTTCTACTCTAAGTTTTAGGGCTTTTCCAAAACATCACCAAACACCAAATGACTACCAAATCAAGTTATACACGCGTAATAAGTGTGAGAAATCCCTACCTCAACTTCCGGGTTCAAGAATCAAAGCTCCAACTCCAAGCTTTAGCTTCCAAAGGTTGAAAAAGACCAAATACTCCTCCTCCAAGCAAATGGTAGCAAACCAACACCGGATATCACCCAAGGAGGATAGAAATGCGAAGGATCTCCAAGGAATCGAGGTTTGGAGCAAGTTTTTCGGATGGGTTTTGAGAGAGAGAGAGAGCAACGTGAGGGAGGGAGTGAGAGAAGTGGGTTTTGCAAACACACAAGTCTGATACAACCCAACTAAACACACTAAAAATTACACTTACACCCCTCAAGTATGCCACATGCTACCACAAGCCCCCAAGGTTATCACCTTATATCACATTGACCCCAAATCATGTTTTAACACAAATTTTCACATACCCCACATTAATTATGATTATTAACCCGAACATTAATATAAAAATTTTAAATTTTCCGGGTCTTTACACAGTACGGGAAACAATTATGGTTCTTGAACGATTTTGTGCGTTAAACGGTCATGCGCACGTATCTCGTTTCTATGAGTGTCTTTAGAGAATAGCTCAATTTCTCACAGCAGCGATCCCACCACCACACTCATATAGGTGTGTCCTCCAAGGATAGTTTGTGACTAACTCCCCGTAGAATTCTACCTTGGACACATTCAGAGCTTAGCTCTTCCTAATATCGTCACTTCATTTTAAGCACTATCACCATAGAAATAGGACCAGGGAATTTCCCTCTAATAATTTTAGTGCTTTGCCTAGTCACCTTTCAGTTCCTTTTTACCTATTGAATCTTATTCATAGGATCTCCAATCACAAAGGTTAGGTGTCCACTAAAGTGACTAATTTACAGGCTTCAGTTCCATTCCCCTCGATGATTCAACAACTAGCTTTCATGCTAGTCCTTTTGTAAAAGGATTTGCTATGGTCTTTGCAGATCTCACAAAATCAAGTGCAACCACTCCTAGAAAATAATTGCTTAATAGAATTATGTCTTATTCTGACATGTCTCTTTTTCTCATTCAAATTTGTGTTTTTAGATTTTGCAATATATAGCAGCTTGATTATCACAATGTATCGAGACAGCAAGAATAAAACTATCTAGTAAAGGCAAATCAATCAATAAATTTCTCAACCATTCGGCTTCAGAACAAATCATATCTAAAGCAATAAATTCAGCTTCCATGGTGGATCTCGATATTATGGTTTGCTTAGATAATTTCCAAGCTACTGCACCTCCACCTCGAGTAAAAACGTAACCACTTGTGGCTTTTGTTTCATCGGAGTCACTAATCAAATTAGCATCACAGAATCTTTCTAAAACATTAGGAAACCCACAGTAACGAATACCGTAGTTAATTGTACCTTTAAGATATCTAAAAATTCTTTCTATGGCATTCCAATGTTCTAAACTAGGATTACAAGTGTAACGACTCAACTTGCAAACAACATAAGAAATATCAGGTCTTGTGCAATTAGACAAGTACATCAAAGACTCTATTATCTGTGAATATTTATATTGAGAAATACTCTCACCAATATTTTTCTTTAAGCGGATATTAGGATCAAACGGAGTTGAAACTTCTTTCACATCAAAGTAATTAAACTTTATTAATAATTACTCAACATAATGTCCTTGAGTCAAAGCAACCCCATCATTATTTTTTAATATTTTGATTGCCAAAATAATATTCGCTTGTCCTAAATCCTTCATGTCGAAATTTCTAGACAAGAGATGTTTGGTTTCTCTAACTACATCAAGATTAGTGCCAAAAATAAGAATACCATCTACGTATAAGCAAATAATAACACAAGCACCATCAAGTTGTTTAATATATACACATTTATCATAATCGTTTATTTTAAAATCATTCAAGAGAATCACTTGATCAAATTTTTCATGCCATTGTTTTGGAGCTTGTTTTAATAAAGAGACTTTACAAGTCCACAAAATTTGCTTTCGTGCCGTGGAACTACAAACCCCTTGGGTTGATCCATGTAAATTTCTTCTTCTAATTCTCCATTTAAAAATGTTATTTTTACATCCATCTGATGAATTTATAATTTATAAATAGATGCCAAAGCAATGAGAACTCGAATAGTAGTTATACGATGTACCGGAGAATATGTATCAAAGAAATCAATTCCTTCCTTTTGCTTAAAAACTTTAGCTACTAGTCTATCTTTAAATTTATCGATACTCCCATCTGTTCTAAGCTTCTTTCTAAAAATCCATTTACACCCTATTGTTTTGCAACAGGGAGGAAGATCAATAAGATACCAAGTATTATTAGCAGTAATAGAATCTATTTCACTATTTATAGCATCTTTTCAAAAATTAACATCAACAGGAGTCATAGCTTCATCATATGTTTTAGGATCATTTTCAACTAAGTTTGAAAATCACTGCCAAAATTTTTCCTAATTCTACCTCTTTTACTTCTCCTTAATTCTAATTCGTTTTGATCTTCTATGTTAACTCTCATGGTGGAACTCTCACTTACTGATCTAGAAAGCTTATCTTTCATAGGAAATATATTTTAAAAAATTCAGTTTCTTTTGACTCCATGATAGTATTGTTAGAAATTTCAAAAATTTCAGAATTAATAACCAAAAAACGATAACCAACACTATCCAAAGCAAAACCAATAAAAATGCAGTCAATCGTTTTAGGACCCAATTTTCTTTTCTTAGTAAGTGGTACTAACACCTTTGCTAAGCACCCCCACACTTTAAAGTATTTTAAACTGGGCTTCCGATTCTTCCAAAGTTCATAAGGTGTTTTATCAGAATCTTTGTAAGGTACTTTATTTAAAATATTGAACGCAGAATATAACACTTCACCCCATAAATTATTCGGTAAGCCAGAACTAGTTAACATAGCATTAATCATATCTACCAAAGTTCGATTTTTACGTTCTGCAACTCCATTAGATTGAGGTGAATACGGTGGAGTCCGTTGGTGAATTATTCCATGTGTTTCACAAAAATCTTCCATTTCAGTTGGAGCATATTCTCTCCCTCTATCAGATCTTAGAATTTTAATTCTCTTCTCTAACTGATTCTCTACTCTAACTTTGAAAATTTTAAAATTTTCAAACTCACTTTTTTGTGTTATTAAATACACATGGCAATATTTCGAAAAGTGATCAACAAATGTTACGAAGTATCTTTTACCACTACGGATTAACACATTATTAAGGTCACAAGTATCACTATGTATAAGCTGTAATAAGGTTGTTTCTCTAACAACTTATTTATGTGGTTTTCTAGATAGTTTAGCTTGTACACAAACTTGACATTTTTCTTTTATATTTATTTGATATTTAGGAATAAGCTCTAGGCTCATCATTCTTTGATGGTTTTTAAATTTACATGCCCAAGCCTACCATGCCAAGTGTCACAATATTCTACATAAGCCACGGAAGAATTAACAGAAGTAGAACGAACAACTTTATTCGAATCGAAATTTAACACATTAAAACTGAATAAACCATCTACTAAATATCCTTTACCAATAAAAGTACCATTCTTGGAAATAACAACTTTATTAGACTCCATAACAACTTCGAAACCACGACAAACTAATAATGAAGTACTAACTAAATTCCTTTTTATTTCTGGAACATGTAAGACTCCATCTAACACAATAACATTTCCTGAGGTCAATTTCAACCTAATTTTTCCTTCTCCTAGTACACTGGCCAGGCTCCCATTTCCCATGCTTACAGTTCTTGTGCCTGATTTCTAATCATAAGATAAAAATATATTTTTATCAGCGCACACATGAACATTAGCACCCGAGTCTATAAACCATTGATTTGTGTTAAAAATAATATTTAACTCAGGGTTACTAACAAATTACCTGTTAGCACGGATAGAGGAGTTGGCCTCCGCAGTGACTACATTAGCTTCTGGTTTAGGAGCTACATGAGGACCACGAGCCTTAGGAGGTACCTTTGCAATAGTAACAATATTTTGCTCTATGATTTGTTTTTCCGCACACCCAACAAGGCATAATCTTCTCTTGACTAATATTTTTGCATTTTGATTTATTATTATTATTGTAGCCCCGAAATTTTTTAACCGAGTTGGTCTTCTTGAAATTTGAATATCTAGGCTTATGGAGATTTTCTACGACATGAGCTTTAGCCCGAAATTCCGGAGTTGGAACTTCAAGTTGTTTTTCACGATGTTTTCCCTCTATATTTAAAGATACTAAAAGTTCATCAAAAGTGTAGTCATGAGGTTTTTGTTTTAGCATCCTACCAAATTCAAACCACGAGGGAGGTAATTTTTTAATGAGTGATGCAACTAAAAATGTGTCAGTCAAGTCCATACCTTTTCTTCTAAGGTCATAAAGTATATTTTTAAGTTCATGGGCTTGTTCCATAACAGACCTTCCATCAACCATTTGGAAGTCTAAAAAATTTTCCGCATAATACCGTTTAAGACTGGCATCTTTAGATGCGTACTTAAATTCAAGAGCTTCTAAAGTGGCTTAAACCTAAAGTGGTAAGCCAAAATTTCATCTGTTGTTGTCAAACTCTGAAATTTTGACCATTGAACTTCTCAGGCTTGCAAGAACTAGAATCATCTAATGCCATTTTACTAACCACAAAATTATTCTAATCCTAACAGAAAAAATCTTAGCACGTTTTAATTGTATACTTTTTCCTAAGATTGTTGGAAAATTATTTCGATGCGAACGGTTATCCTGCTAGGTGTTTAAAATCCACACAAGAATATTAATAAACCAAAATAGCAAAATATAATCAAAGAGAAAATATTAGAAAAGCCTGTGAGATGGTCGAGGCACACAAAAGCGCTCTTCTTAGGAAAAATACACCCCCTTCTGCACGGGGTCGAACGGTGCTCCTTCCCCAAGATACAACGACCTTCGAATCTTCTTCTGTGCAGTAAAGTAGACTCACGAACCAATTATTTCCCAACACTTTGATGTACACACAAACTTTCTAATCACTCAAGTGATTTTTCTTTTCCAATTTCTTTGTTTTCCCTCTTTTCCTTTTCTGCACTTTTTAACCAAGTGCAACACCTTAATCTATATAGGATCAAAAAATTTCCCGTTGAAAGTAATTGCTTAAAAAGTGGTATTGAAAAGGTGTTGCTAAAAAGGTGGCGAATGATCCCCACTTATCCCCTATTTTTTTGGCAAACACTTTGTAACCACTTTTTTAACTTCTAATTTATTAAGGAATAAATTATATAAAAAGTTATTAAAAATATAAATATTAAATTATTATAACAACAAATTCCATCCATAATCTCAACAGCAATCTTTTAAGCAAAATAACGACTAGCCAACATTGTCAAAATTTCAACAATACAAATCATTTTCCCAATGCCATAACAATACAGTTTCATCATATAGCGATATCATAAAATTAATGAATTAAGGCCAACATTGATAAACCTGCTCTCACGGAATTCCACGAAAATTCGTGGAAATTATAATGCTACTTTTTGTATGCACGTGTTAAGTGGGTTCGGATTAAGTTTCATGAGTTTGGATAGAATTATATTCTGAAATACAAAATAATCGAATGACTGCCTAAAGATCACTGGTCAATTGATCAAACCGATAGACTACCAAAACACAACACTAATATGTATATAACATTCACTTTCCCCAATATATTATTTAGTTCTCCTAGAAAGTTCATAACCCTACGAAAGAAGTCCTATGAGTATTCTAACAGAAGTACTCAAATTGAAATCATAAGTCATAAAACGTATTTTGATAATCTGGAAAAACTAATCTAATTAATTAAATACTATCCAACCAAGTAATCTCAATAATCCATTTACTTGCAATTCAACACCCATGTCGCAATCAACAAATCTCATAAAACAGAACTAGAATATCCAACTCCAAAAGGAAGATCAACCCACTTCTTAATCTACCTAGTCTTATAAATAATTGACCATTAGGTCACGCTGAGTTCTCGAACAATACATGATTAAATTTTTCTCACAACAACAATGAGTTAGTAGTAAAATTATCATTCTAGGAGTTTATGTAGAAAATTCTACCATAATTGCAAAATCAAAGGGTTGAAGATAGAGATCCTATCTCGGTGTGTGATTCCAGTGAAGAATTCAAGGCACAATCGATCTCAGTAGTGAACTCTCTCTATCTCTGAACCTTTACTTCCCTCTCTACACCTCCCTATAGAAGCTTACTGTGTTGAACGTGAAAATGGAGAAAACATTGGCAGCATCCTTATATAGGCTTATGAAGATAGACTTTAATCAAATAAAGTTGGGAGAGGAAAATCAAAGCATCAAGAAAATTCCAAGAAGTGACAATTTGGAATCTAGAAGGTTACTCAGGATATATTCATTCCTCGGTTGCCAAAATTTTGAAGTTGACTAGCCTAGGAAATGTTGAACGGCAAGAGGTTTGGTTTTTAGGACTAATGGCGCCTAAGAATGCACTAATTGTATATTAAAACCCAAAAGTTAGTGCCTTGAAAACTCAAAAGATGTTCTGCATCCAGCCTCATGGTAAACGAATGAACCTCCCAGGTTCATGTTATGGTGCATCCAAAAAAAAAAACAAATTTAATACAGTGCCTTGCACTTTCACTCATTCACATGTGCACTCACAATTCTAGCCGTTCATTGTGATTACAAATGTTTGTTTTTACAATAGGCAACTAAACATTATTTAATCTCAAAACAATTATAATAATGTAAAACCTTATAAAAAAAATGTTAAATCTTCTTTGTATTTTAAAAAAAAAAAAATCAGGTTATTACAATTGTAACGTGGAAGAGGTTAATTTCTCTCCAATTTTGACAATGGACTTCACCATCCATTCTATATGATTTAATTCCTATTGGCTATTTGGGTTCGTCTCTATGATTCATGTCGTTCATTTTGCAAGAACTGTAAATAAAAAAAAGGACAATTCATTAATTTTTTGAAACAAATATTGTAGGATGAACTATTCCATGATAGATATGAGCCACTTTCTTGTTTGCTTAACATGTCTTGTAAAATAAATGGTTTTGAAGCTCGAACCCAAGTAAGGTTCAAACCACATAGACTTCACATTGTCCATTCTCAAAGAGGAAGTAGATCTAAGTACACAATTTTTGTGTACAAATTCAGACAAATGTGTTTAAAATTGTTTGATACACGTAAAGTCTTTGGCTTATTTTATAGGCTCTACACACACACATAGACAAACTTTTCAGTGTTCTTCTCAAAACTGCGGAAACACTCATCTTCTTAGTCCTTAAGTGCTTTGATATAACCAAAATTTCTGCTTTGGTTGCTAACAGGTACCATCCCACCTTCTCTCTCTAATAGTTCAAAGCTGGAGACTTTAATCTTGATTGGCAATCTCCTTACGGGACAAATTCCACCAGAGATTGGGTCTCTCGAAAATCTGAAAATATTAAACATGGGAGCTAACCAACTTACGGGCTCTGTACCCATCAGCATCTTCAACATCTCGTTGCTACAACATCTCGGTTTTGCGGATAATGGCTTATCTGGTGATATTCCAAAAGACATGTGCTATCGTCTTCCTAAACTCAAATTCCTTAGTCTATCTTGGAATGAGTTTCATGGTATAATTCCACCCAGCTTATCTAAATGCTCCCAGCTACAGAAATTATCCTTGTCGGTCAACAAATTCACAGGACCCATACCAAGCGACATTGGAAACTTAACCATGCTTAAGGAGTTGTATCTTGGTTTTAACAACTTAGAAGGTACGACTCTCTGCCTGCTCATCCAGTGTGCCGAATTTAAAACAGAGCAAGACTACTATTCTTGAAAAGTTTCTCAAAAAATATTTTCCAATTTAAAATTAATAGATGAGATTTACTTAAATTTAAACGTACAACACACTTAAGTGAATCTCTCATATATTAAATTGAAATTCAAGGATATTTTCTAAGAATTTTTCGGGGACCAAAGAATTTCTCATTTTTGTATGGATTCTATAATTTTGTTCACTTACCTAAAAAGTTAATGAATATCATCCATCTTTTGTGTGAGTTTTATATTATGTTTTATTTCAATGATGAGATCCAATTATTTTGTACAACTTGGATCTTTGACCTTTTTTTGTGAGGAAAAAAAATCATCTCAATTGACCATCGATAGTTGCTAGGATCGAATTATTCCTAAATTTTGATCTGAAACAAAACAAGTATTACTCAATCAAGCACCTAAACATATGAAATTGATCCGATTTTGACGATAAACATTAAAACATCAAGTTCTATAGAATTAATGAATTTGATTATTGAGGTAGGACCCGTAACATGCAGAACCTCACAAAATTAAGGTGAGTAATGTTTAACCATTTTAGGTAAGTGGACAAAATAACACTCTCTTCCAATGTCGAATACGTGGTTGTGTCTTGATATGTTTGTTCGAGATTATGTCTTTATACCCATTTCGTTTATATG
The DNA here is from genome assembly GCA_019985065.2 of Arctostaphylos glauca. Classification (NCBI taxonomy): domain Eukaryota; kingdom Viridiplantae; phylum Streptophyta; class Magnoliopsida; order Ericales; family Ericaceae; genus Arctostaphylos; species Arctostaphylos glauca. Next base: position 23,782,685 of record JAHSPW020000001.1, on the reverse strand, counting down.
AACATTGAATAGGTCTAAATATCCAAGAGATCCTATATAAATTGTGTTTAGATTAAATTTTACTGCCCAAATTACATATTCATCATGGATATAAACATACAAAATATGAGGTATACAACATCAGAGGTACATAGTGTCAGTAATGCTATGGTGACCATCTTTTACATACCATACTAGGTGTCACCAATGCATTGATACAGTATACCTGACTTGTCATGTACTTTACCAATCCAACGGTGACACATCATACCAATATGGTGGTAATTCGAGACATGATCACCATATATAATTTAGTCACCATAATATTGCTCATATAGTATTATTAATCTTATCATTATTAATTTAAAGAACGTATACTAAAATGATGTATGCTATGAGGTCAAGGACTTTGTAGTGGAATATGAAATTGGAGAAAACATTATTTCTTTAATTTACTGTAACCTCCGCACATTGTCTACAAATTGCAATGATACACAGGTGCAATTCCTCAAGGCTTGGGCAATCTTTACAGATTAGAGGTACTGAGTATACCTGATGGCGAACTAACGGGGCCAATTCCTTCGGTTGTCTTAAATATCTCCTCCTTGAGAACTGTTGACTTCTCAAACAATAGCCTTCTTGGAGACCTTCCAATTGATATTTGTGATCATCTTCCTGTTCTTCGAGGGCTCCACCTTTCTCATAATCAGCTCAGTGGTGGAATTCCATCCAGTTTACAGAACTGCAGAGCGCTTCAAGTTTTATCTCTTTCCTTTAATAAATTTACTGGAAGAATTCCTGGAGAAGTAGGGAATCTAACCCTGCTCAACGAATTTTATCTTGGTGCAAATGACATGGGAGGTAACTATCTTGTTTCCAATAAAGAGCGCGCACACACACACTCACACTCTACAAAAACATCTGTAGAAGTCATGTTACTAGATATTTTCTGTGGAGTTTCATAAGAAAACAGTGCTTGAAATCTTTGATTTCTTGGGTTCTGTTGCATATTTAAAAGTTGGACCCCCTGCTGCATAAAAAGGGCGTCGTTTGACTTTCTGCTATGAAGGGACTGTTTGGCTGAAATATGAGTAAAGAAAAAAACCCAAGTTTTACACAGTAGAAATCCGACCTTTTTTTACAACTCTCCCAAGCTGTCCAAGAGCATCCACAAATCACATTGCAACTCCGGCGTGCACCTTTTTTTACAACTCTTCTTCTTCTTCTTCTTCTTCTTCTTCTTCTTCTGTTGTTTTAATCGCTGCTACTGCTGTTGGTTTAGATTGCAACTCCGGCAATCACCAACAACACCTCATGCCTCACGACTCCGGCAAGCAACCTCTGCTTCCTTCATGGCCAATCCTCTGATGTCTCTCGCTCTCATCAATAAACCCAGGAATACAAAAATGATAATGATAAACTTAAACTTTTGCTTGTATATGATGTGAATTCAGAATCTGCTCCTTTCTATTTTCCCTTCTTGATTTTAAGGGTTTAAGTTGATCTAGCCCCTGCCCTCGGGTTAAATCACAAAAGGGCAATTATTAATCTGATGAAGGGATTAGATTTAGGATAGATCAATGGTGACAGAGAAATACTAAGTTTTGATCAAGGATTTGTGGTTGGTAATGGAAGAGCGGAAAAAATGAAATTGAAAAGCTGAATTAACAAATCCCTCCACGACCCAAACACAACCACTAATTTGTTCATGATGGGATTCTCCTAACATTCTGATCCACTACTTTTTGCTTCTTTTTCATGAATGAAAAATTGATTTGCTAATCATACTCTCTTCATTTCGGGTTTGCGCTCACTGTATCAAGTTGGAAAATCTGGGTTTGCAGACAGGTGGGTTTTTTTCCCCACTCATATTTTAGCCAAATAGCCCCTACATAGCAGAAAGTGAAACGACGCCCTTGAATGCTAAACTATGCTATTTTTATGCTGGACAGAGGCTGCTGTGCCGGGCTTCATAGCAACCACTCGAGTCCATTTAATTCACCCAACAAAGGATAGCTTGTGCTTTGGTTTGCTTGTAATTAGGTCACTGCCCTGTTTCCATGATCACATTGGAAAACAAAATCACGATTTTGGGAAAATTACTACAGGAAGCTCCAACTTTAGGATTACAAAGTTAGTTTTGGAAATTTGGCTTTAGAAAATTTAGACCTAGTAGAAACTTTTCTCTATAGTGGGTCCTATGACCCAAGGCTTTATACACAACAACTCAAGTCTCCTCTCTTCCTTCCCTAGTCTAGTATTATCAACTTCTCTTCGAGTTCTTCTTTGAGAGTGTGCAATTCTTGTTCAATTTGATTAGATGATATCTTAGCATGGTAGCACTTGAATAATTCAGCCGTTGTATTTTGCAAGATGGATACCGACAAAAACCTCAAGTAATTAACTACAAGAAGATATTTCGTTCACCTAAACAGCTTTCCACTGCTTGTTTTGACCAACGTTTAAATCTTGGATTAGTGGATAAATTGTGTCAGCAAAAGATATTAAAAACATGTGTAAAATTTTACCTATTTTTTTCCATCTAATTTTCTTTTCCTCTCCATATCCAATATCCCAGCCTAACGGCATTCTTCAATATGCCATTTGCATACAAACTGAAATATTATTGTCAAGTAAGCTTTTATCTACTGCATACAAATATTTATGACAGAAGAATATGTATATTAATCCAAGTTATATTGAGGCTATAACTGATCACAGGTGAAATTCCATGGCAATTGGGTCACCTTAACCTGGAGGTATTGAATATGGAAAATGTTGGACTTAGGGGTCTCATTCCTTCGGTTGTCTTCAATATCTCTTCGCTAACATATATTAATCTTGGAAATAATACTCTATCCGGCAGTTTGCCTATGCACATGTGGCACCATCTTCCAATGCTTCAAATGCTTTATCTCCACAACAATAAATTCACTGGAAGCATACCAAGCAACTTTGGGAATTATACCTCCCTCGTCCAAATGTCTCTAGCCGGAAACAATTTTTCAGGTATTCATTACTCTATCTCTATCCATATTCGTCTGAAGTAATGCTTACTATGTTTGGCATTGTTGAAAAGATATGGTATACCGTGTTTGGCCTGATTTAGTATTGATGTAGAAAAATTCAACAATTGGGTTAATTCTAATAGTAGATTGTTTGCTTTTAACTTAAGCTGGGGGGATACTAATCCATAATTGATAAACCTTGCAAACGTAAGCAGATGCATATTGGTAGAACTCTACTTTTGCCTTAGTAATATTTAGAAATGCGTTGCTACACATTGCATTCAAAATATATGAACATTGTTGGGTTCTTTTGCAAATAAAGTTTGAATCCTATGAATAAAGTATCAATTATTACTATCAAAAGTGTTCTTTTATGACTGTACAAACATGTCATGTGTGACTTTGAACAAAAATTGCCCCACCGGACAAAAGTCCTAGCACCGCCTATGCTTACAAGTCCCAGATGCAAAGCTAATCCATTGAGTTCTTATGCAAAGGAATACTTTGAGATGGGGGAAGTGATCGAGGGCATTGATGAATGATTATTGACAGAAGTAGCAAACTGCGCCGTTTAGTTTTTTGATGCACCACGACACAATATTTTCGGTATTTTCTTGGTCCAAAAAACTTCAGATTAATTACTTCAGTATGATCATATGATTCAAGTAGATCACCAATAGACATAGTTGGATTGAAGTCTTAACTGGAAATAGATTTAATCGCTTGCAAATATTGAATTAAGTTTCTACAAATATGAGAAATTATAGTTTCCAGACTCAAGCACTTAAATTAATTTCCGTGTGAAAAATATGAAACCAAAGATTTGCGTCTCAACATTGTACCTGTAACGTGGTTGATAGCTTATTTTTTCTTGTGAAAAAATTCATAGAAATATATGTACTTATGCATTGAAGAATTCTTCTGCAGGTTCAATACCAATAGAAATTGGTGAACTTCAAAGTTTAGAGTGGTTAGACTTGGCCGGAAATAATCTGAGCGGCCCCATACCATCTAACATCTTCAATATCTCAACCTTAAGAGAACTCTCATTGTCAAATAATCATTTATCGAGCCACATTCCACAGCGTATAGGTGACTGGTTGCCAAGTATTCAGAAAATTTTCTTAGGGAGAAACAAGTTAACTGGAATCATCCCTGAATCAATCTCGAATGCTTCTACAATCACTGTTCTGGATCTCATCTCCAATTATTTGACTGGATTTATACCCGATTCACTTGGTAATTTACAACTCCTTCAGTTGCTTGGTTTAGCCGGTAATAACTTGACCAGCAAATCTTCAACGCCAGAATCCAGCTTCCTGATTTCAGTAATGAAGTGTAAACGCTTGAAGAGATTGTGGGTGTCAGAGAATCCACTCAATGTTACTCTTCCAATCACCATTAGTAATCTTTCTTCTCTTGAGAGTTTATCAGCAGGCGATTGCAAAATTAGGGGCAACATTCCTGGGACAATTAGTAATTTGAGCAACTTAATTTCCGTCAGACTAAAAGACAATGACTTATCTGGGGCCATTCCTGAGATGGTGGGACAACTAGGGAAACTCCAATATATGGACTTGGGAGGCAATAAATTAAAAGGATCCATCCCCTACACATTTTGTAATTTAAGGGCTCTCAGTTACTTGGTTTTGGGTGGAAATAAGCTCTCTGGATCTCTGCCGACATGCTTAGGAAATCTTACTTTCCTAAGGGATCTCCGAGTAGGGTCGAATGGGTTAACTTCGTCAATACCCATGACCCTTTGGAACCTTAAAGATCTTTTGGTTCTCAACTTGTCTTCAAACTCTTTCAGTGGTGAATTACCATTTGAAATTGGAAATTTGAAGGTGGTTTATAGAATTGATCTATCAAACAATCAATTATCCGGTAAAATACCAAGCTCTATCGGAAGCCTCCAAAACTTGATCACTCTCTCATTAGCCCACAATAGAATCCAAGGTCCTATTCCTCAGTCAATTAGTGGTTTGATGAGTTTGGAATCATTGGATTTGTCGCAAAACAATTTGTCTAGTGTAATTCCTAAATCATTGGAACACCTCTCATATCTTAAATATTTGAATTTGTCCTCCAACATATTGGAAGGAGAAATTCCGGAAGGAGGGCCTTTTGCAAACTTCACAGCTCGGTCTTTTATGTCGAATAAGGCCCTATGTGGTGCGCCTCGGTTTCAAGTTTTGCAGTGTGCTCGTCATCGTTCAAGAGAAACAATGGTGCTCATAACGAGATACATTTTACCCGTAAGTACATCAATACTACTCGTGGCTCTAGTATTGGTGTTGGCATTGACAAGGTGTCGAAAAAAAAACATGAGAGTTCCAAATCAAGAAGATTTAGTTCCTGCAACAGTACCAAAAAGGTTTTCACACCATGAGCTTAGTCAAGCAACAAGTGGATTTGCAGAGTATAACTTACTTGGTAAAGGAAGCTTTGGTTCAGTGTACAAAGGCACATTTTTGGATGGTATGGTACTCGCGATTAAGGTTTTTGACTTGCAAGTTGAAGGGTCGTTAAAGAGTTTTGATGTTGAATGTGAGGTAATGAGAAATGTACGTCACCGAAATCTCATCAAGGTCATCGGAAGTTGTTCAAACCTTGATTTTAAGGCATTGGTGGTTGATTACATGCCTAATGGGAGTCTTGAGAAATGGTTGTATAGCCCTAACTGTTATTTGGATATCCTAAAGAGAATGGACATAACCATCGATGTTGGGTTGGCGTTGGAGTATCTTCATCATGGTTATTCGACGCCAATAGTTCATTGCGATGTAAAACCAAGCAATGCTTTGCTTGATGAAGATATGATTGCGCATTTGGGTGATTATGGCATCGCAAAGCTCTTAGGCAAAGAACAATATCTAGCACAAAGCAAGACGCTTGGTACGATGGGGTACATTGCACCAGGTGATTTTTATTAGTTTTTTAGATTCAATACTTGGGAAGTGATGCCATCACTCCACTTTTAGTCACTTACACTCTTTTCTTGCCATTTAATTTTTCGTTTGACTTTTTCAATTTGCACGAGATTCTTTCAATGAAACTTTTTTTTTTCTTTCCATCAAACTAACAATCTTTTAACGATTAATGGTGTTTGTACTTAGAGTATGGATCAGAAGGAAACGTATCAACCAAAGGCGACGTATATAGCTACGGTATAATGTTGCTTGAGACATTTACTAGGAAAAAACCCACAGATGAAATGTTTGTTGGAGAAATGAATATAAAGCGATGGGTGAATAATTCAGTGCCCCACGCAGTAATCGAAGTCGTAGATGCCAATATACTAAGGAGAGATGATGAACATTTCAGTGTCAAGGAAAACTGCATCAAGTCTATCATGGAACTTGCTTTATACTGTTGCGCGGAATTGCCAAAAGAAAGGGTCGTCGTGAAAGACGTTGTAGCCACACTCAAAAATATCAAAATTGAATTTCTGAGAAACATTCAAGGACCCAGAAGGTAGCAAAGTTACAGTCATTTGATTTTGGTTTCACCTTTTTCCTGTCAAGATCTTTCTATTGTGTTAATTAATGGTTCTAGTATCAGCAGCTGTATTTACACAACTCAATAAAGAGAACCTTTTAACTATTTTCTTTCATTATCTCTGTAATAATCCGTAATTTTAAAATAATTTAAAATTAATATTTGATATTTACTTAGAGTGTTTCACTATTTAAGTTAGGAGTTTTAAAAAAAAAATTAAATTAAATTATTTTTTAAAAAAATAATAATTAAAAAAAAATATTATTTTAATAGGCCGCTCGAGCGAGCTACAGACCGCTCGAGCGAGCTATCATTTCCAGCAACCTCGAAAATGGCATCTTTTGGGATTTCTTCGTATTCATGGTTATTGAATGAGATTTTCCGATTAATTAACGAATAAACGTCGGATTCTTTTCGTTTTAATGGCAAATAAACGGATTTAAATCGAATTTGATGGCGAATTAGTAAGGATTTTATGGGGATTCAATTTGGGGGTTTCATGGTATTCAATTAGGGTTTTAATTTGAACATTATGAGGGATTCTCCCCTTGAATCTATAAATAGGACGGCAATTTGTTGGTTTTAGACGCACAATTGAAATTCAGAAGGTTAGAGAGAGTATTGTGAGGTGTTGGGAGAGAAATCCCGAAGAATTTCGAAGGTGTTCTTGAGGAGAGAGAAAGTTGGGTCGAAACTTTCTAGCCAAAATTCGTTCTAACCGTCAACAATTTCATCAAATTGAGGTAGGATTACTTACCTACCAACCTTAGGATGTTCAATTTCAGTGTTATTGCATGATTTCATAATCTGTTAGTAGTTCAATTTAATTTTTAGGGTTTGTTCATAAGAAATGGTTCAGTTCTGGAAATTTCCAGAATCTGGGAAGACGATGGCTCGCTCGAGCGAGCTTTGGACCGCTCGAGCGAGGTTGTTGTGAAAATTTTGAATTTTCGTAAAAAAAAAAAAAAAAAAAAAAAAAAATTTTTTTTAATAGGCCGCTCGAGCGAGCTTGAGGTCGCTCGAGCGAGCTGCAGAAATTTTTAAGTTTCAAATTCGGACAGAAGACTTGTTTTGGCCGCTCGAGCGAGGTAGGGTCGCTCGAGCGACCTGTTGATTTACAGAGCAGAATTCCAGCATGTTTAAAGTAATATTCGAGTACATCGGCTATGATTATATTCTGTAATTTGTTCACCAGATAGCATGAACACTTTCACATGTATCCACTTTGCTTCGACTGTGTCTCCGAATCCTCATGGAATCTCGTGAGGGTTGAGAATCTTGTTAAAATGCATTGATGCCTAAACATGTGTAGATGTTAAATTTCAGTGCGTTGTTAGTTGTAGAGAACAACTTTAATGAAACTTGAAGATTGAAACTTGTGGTTATGCCGGGTACGGCCGTCGTGCTGCCCGATGCCGGACGTCGTTCCGAAGATACTAAGGGGTAACCAGTCTCACATGTATGGTTGATGCCGGACGTCGTTCCGAAGATACTAAGGGGTAACCAGTCCCACGTGTATGGTGGATTACCGGATGTCATTCCGAGGTATGCTAAGGGGTAACCAGTCCCACGTGCAGCTTGCTTACCGGGTTCAAGCCCCGAGGTGTGCTAAGGGGTATACAGTCCCACGTGCATGCTCCGGCCGTCGTGCCATGTGACAGGGCGTCGTCCCACTTAAACAAGATAATGAAAGCGAAAAGAGCATAATTAATCCAAACGTGTTTACTGCTTATTTTTATTCAATATCAGCATGTATTGTTATTTACTGTCTATTATTATGAACTGTTGAATGTTGTATGTCCTTGGGTTTGGTTTTTCGGGTAATCTGTCCTACTGAGTTTCATTACTCATCGGTGCAACTTCTTTGCCCCTGGCGTTTCATGCCAGATGTAGAAGTACCTATAGAGGAACCGTTCGGGTCGGAAGAGTTGGAGACTACTGGAGTGGAGACATTCACCTGGTTGCCTTACCCATAGATTAGTTTAAGGTTTTAGTTTAACTTTAATAAATTTGTAAACCTGAAAGGGTATTTTGGTCAATTCAGTTTGCAACTTATTTTACTTAAATGTTGTTGGAATTTTATCATTAAATAAAAGTTAGTTTTATTGCGATCACTTATTTTGATTATAAAGTGGTTTAAATAAAATTAAAAAAAAAATTTTCGTGGAAATTTAACGTGCCAAAAGTTGGGGCGTTACAATCTCTATTAAGCTGTGTGCATACTTTATTTGAGTACATCCCAACCTATAGAAGCAAAGTTTTGGCTAGCAAATTTTCAAAGGACAGCCAGAGGACGAAAGAAGGCAGGGGCGGGGAAGGGGCTTCAACATATTCTATGGAATATGAGATATGTTTTATGAGAAGTACTTGCAATAAATCTTCGTCTGAATTTCTGTCCCTCTAAACAAAACAAGAAAAAGGGATCGCGATTACATTTATCCAGATGTAGGTACAAGTGTTTTACTGAGGCATTTCAAGGTCTGGTCTCCGATCAAGCGCTTCTACTATTGAATCGTCTGGAAATGCATCGGGACAAGTAGCCAAAATCTTTGCCTTCAGGCTTCTGCCAATTCAAAATCAACCAAAAAAAAAGAGAAAGAATCATCACACTGTATTAAAAATGCCACTACAGCAAATCGTAGCATTCCCGGCGTTTTATAAACCTCGGGAAAAGTCTCAAATGCACTAGGAAAGTAATTCCCGACGTTTTTGCAATACTCCGACATAAACAGTGACGGAAAATATGCCCGGCGTTTTCAAAACACTGGGAATAATATCAACTTATGACCGGGGTTGATGAGGAAAGGGGACAGACTAAGAACTAAGTTAAATTGACATGCAAATTCAACTTGCCAACACTCACGGGCTCACAGCTAACTCTGACTTGCCAGATACCCCACAGAACAACAATTACTTGTACCCATTGAGGCAGCTAAACAAACTCGAAACTAGAGCCATAATAGAACCCAATAATTTCCAACGTATCTCACATGTGACCATGGAATTGTGTTCATCCACAAATCTCCGCACACCTTTCATAGAAATCGTACAGATACAGTAAAGATTTATCACTTCCAAGAGTATTGGGAGCCCCAAAGGTTTCTGCCAAACCTTGTGTGCAACAAAACAATGCAATGGATATGAGATTGCTTTTCCAGTGAAAACATAGAGGACAGTACGCCCACTCTTCTTGCAAGTATGCACGCAACACATTCATTTCCACAAAACAAAAGAAGAGAGGTAATTCAAAGATACAAGTAAAGGATGATATACATCGTACTCTACTTCTTCATGAAATCAAGTTATCTTAAGAACTATGGTTCGATTTATAGGCATGGTACCAGGCGTAGGAACATTTAGAATGATGAATGTCGGGGGCTGGAGGTGGTTTAACAGGATGTCATGCATATTAACCCCACAAATAATGTCATAGATTAGGGGTTGACAAAAATTCCCGATCGTAACTAGTCCGTAACAACACCCTGATAAGTACTCATGAATATTTAGAATGACGGATGCAATAAAAAATTGATGAGAGTACCTCAGCTTCTGAAATATGTAATCAAGATCTGACTTCATTGACCTTAACAGACGGGTGTTTCTTGAAAACTCACTGGAGACCTCTGCAAAGCAATGCTCAGAGTACTCATTAAAATGAGAAAGAACAGCATTACTGTCCTGCAACCTTCCCAATCTGCAATTATTATTGCAAAGGAAAAAAGGGCAAAAAGCAAAGTGCAGCCCCAGATAAGAAACTGATGCTTAGAAAACAATACCATTGAGCTGTATAACTAACGAAGATACAAAAACATCCTAAATTCTGTAACAAACTGCTATATGCTAAGAAAGGGGAAAACAATAAGAGTTGACAATCCCAGATGTAAAAGTTGTTTCAATTTGGGCAACTGATACACATCCAGGATGAAATTAGTAAGTACAAAACGCAAGCAAATAATCAACATGCTAACAACTAGTACTTGGAAAGAGGAATGTGTACTTTGCCGCAAAGAAAAGGAAACAAAGATGTTTCTCTCTACGGGTTTAAAGGTTGTATTCTCAATTTCCCAAAGTTTCTCGATGCATAAAATGAAAAGAAAGCCACAACATTGGAGTGTAACCCTTCTGGCTTTCCAGTTTGACAATGTTATTTGCGCACGATACTTGCTAAAGAAATTGACTCAAGTAAGGTCCATTTGGCCACCCCTTCCATGCTTAAAACAAAGATTGCAGTTTTGTTTCCACCACTTAGCTACAAGCTTTGTCAAGCTTCTATCATTCCTAGATAAGATGTTTCTAGAGGCTTCTTGGCTGGCTCAAATAAGCATTTTAGATTTTCCATTAACCCATTTTGGATGTTTGGTCGTCCATTTCTAAAATTGCTGTGGTTTTTTCACCACTTAGCTATAAGCTTTGTCAAGTTTCTATCATTACTAGATAACATGTTTCTAGACGCTGTTTGGCTGCCTCAAATAAGCATTTTAGATTTTCCATTAATCCATTTTGGATGTTGCGCTGTCCATTTCAAAATTGCAGTGTTTTTTCCACCACTTAGCTATAAGCTTTGTCAAGTTTCTATCATTAATAGATAATATGTATCTAGATGCTGTTTGGCTACCTCAAATAAGTATTTTAGATTTTCCATTAACCCATTTTGGATGTGGATATTGAGAGGTGAACAAAACTGAACTCGGATATTGAGCTCCCAAATTATTCCCCTTGAAAACTTAACCCTAATAATCATAGTAACAAGCTTCCATATGGTAGACAATCAAAAGCTTCCGCGTGTGTGTGTGTGAAGAACGCATATAGAGGGTGGGCGGGCGTCTCTGTGTGTGTGTGTGTGTGTGTGTGTGAGAGAGAGAGAGAGAGAGAGAGAGAGAAGGTGTTACATGAGGTGCTGCAACTGTTTGAGAGAATCCAAATCCTCCGCATTGATCAGAGTTTTGAATTCACGGGACAATTCGTCGGAAGCCGCTCCGATCACATCTTTCTCCGATTGTTCCATTTCTCCCCGGATGTGCTTGTGCGCGAGCGTGAGAGAGAGAGAGAGAGGGGGGGGGGGGGGGGGGGGGTGTTTTTGGGGGTTGGATTGGGCTATGATGTGTTCGGGCCAATTATGGGCCGTATCCGTGTTCAGTTGGTGTAGAGGGCCCAAATTGGAAAGTAAAACACACTGGCCTCTTTCAGGGGTTTTACTCACAGGAGGGAGGAGAGAGAACGAGAGGAAGAGGGAAGATGAACAAGAAGGAGATATTGAAGCTAGCGAAGGGATTCAGAGGGAGGGCGAAGAACTGCATAAGAATAGCAAGAGAGAGGGTAGAGAAGGCCCTTCAGTACTCCTACAGAGATCGCCGCAACAAGAAGCGCGACATGCGCTCCCTCTGGATAGAGCGAATCAACGCCGGCACCCGCTTACACGGCGTACTCTCTCTCCTCCCTCCCTTCCTCTCTCTTTCTGTTCCACAGTGTGAAGTAAACGATTCATTTAGATTTGTCTCTAAACGAACAGCTAAATCTTGCAAATCATCTCGAGGTTAGCTTACACGTATAGATGCATTCTAATTTGAGTTGAACTCTTTTTTAATTTTTTTTTGTTTAATTTCGAAGTTGTTATGTTGGTTCCTTCGTTAGATTTTGAGTAATTATTAAATTTGCTAAAGTAAACATCATGCGTGGAAATAGAGGAAAAAGATTGAAGTCCCAAATCTTATCCATTAGCCGAAATCTTATTTTCCCCTAAAGAATCATGAGCTCGAAAGTTTTTGTTTGGCGTGCGAGCTCAAAGCTTTAGTACTTCCTTACTCTGGTTTTGTCTTGTTGTTTATGGATTTTAGCCTCTGGAAACAATCGATGATACTAGTCATTCTTAGTCTTCACAATTAACTGTTTAGATTACTTCTTAGGACCCCTAAATTACTTCACGCCACATAGTGTCTCTACAAACATCATCCATTTCGAATAATTGCGCACGGATTTTCCTTGTTATCTAGGTCTTCCTAGTTGATTTTAAGAGTTGTTGCTCTCTTCCCACAGAAGGACTTGGCTTATGATGGAGAGAATGAAAATCTTCATGTACTTTTACTGATGAGAATAGTTTTTATAATGGAGATCAGAAAATAAAACATATCACAAGCGGTATGATTATTGTTAATGGAAATGCTAGGGGAGTAGAAGACCTAAGAAAATCTTCATGTACTTTTAAGGTTTATGTTTTTTCACTTATATGAACATCTAGCCCTTGACAGAGCAGAATGTTTGCGAGGATTCATGTACTCAACCTAGTTGATTGGGCCACAAAATTTTGCTTGGCTTATTCTTATGGCTATTGTTTTTCTTTAATATGTATGGCGTGGGAGGAGAGTTCTCGATGGCCATTCAAGATTGGGATCAAATTGGTTGAATGGGGGAAGGAATGTCTATGTCTGGGTCTTTCATTCATTGGACATTTTCTCTTTCCTTTACTGATAGGTGTGTGTCTCTTTCCTTTTGGAAGCTAATAATAGTCATGCTCTAGCGGGAAATGGTTTTGGAAGATGTTTGTTCAGTAAAGCAAAGATTTGTCTAAGCAAGCAAGGGTTGAGAGAGGAACAAAATTCAAAGTGAAATAGTAAGGAAGGAGCAAGGACTGTGTAGTAATAAAACAATGGTAATTCACCATAGTAATTGCGGGAAACATGAGGGATTTTGAGTGTTGTGCGTTAAAGTCTTGATCACTCAGTGATGGGTTCAGCATTCCATAATGCAGTCGTTATGTCACTTGGTCTTGCACTCAGCATGAAACTTCCATGTTCTCTTTGGAAGAAGTGGCGTTTCCAGTTCTATCATAAACATTCTGGGAGGTGGATCTGGGGCCTATTTTTTGGATGGTTCTAAGGGCAATAGGGGACCTCAGCCCTTTATTGCCCAAGCAGTATGCAATTGGGTCTTTTGCGTAGAAGATTTTTGTTAGTATATGAAAATTGTTGTACAAGGGCTTTTAGGCCTTTGGCACCTGATCTACAATAGACAAAATTTCAGCTCAAAGCCAAAGAATCTGATGGTGTACTGGTATGATATATATCCCTGTCTCCTAGCATTGCCACTATGCGAATGCAACACTTTTTTTCACTGGTAACAACCTCGTATTGGATCATCTTAGTTTTTTTCATGATCGTTCCTCTTGGATCATTCGATAGAGATGATCTTTCCCTTGTATCCTCGTGTGTAAACCTGCTAGTCAAATTTTGTATCCTTGGACCCTCAACCGTAAGCGTAGGGATGACTTTCATGTTGCCATAAACTATTCTAATGCTTTAATTTTGTTGATGAGATGCTATGTGACACCTGGTAAACACCATTAACCCCATATAGTTAAAGAACTATATAAAGACTATGAATGATTTGCTGTGTTTCCATGTCTTGATATGGAAATTAGACGAATTTGACACTTAGATACACACGGGCACCCGCACTCGAGCCTATCTAATAAGGAAGTAACTTTGTGGATGCGATATCTTGTTCCGTATTGGTCTACTTTTAAATCCCTAACTCCAGAACTCTAAAGCCTGTCATAAATTTCACAGCTTGAAATACTATATTTGCTGTCATGAGGGGTGGAATGCTGACTTCCATTTGTATTCATTTTTCTACCCCAGGTTAAATATGGCAACTTTATGCATGGTTTGATGAAGGAGAATATCCAACTTAACAGGAAAGTACTGTCGGAGATCTCTATGCATGAACCACACAGCTTCAAGGCCCTCGTGCACATATCTCACAATGCCTTTCCCGGAAACAAGAAAGTGGTTCCCCCACAAAAGATAGGCCTTTCCGTTCTTCTTTAGTTGGTTATTTGAAGTTTGTTGAGTTTGTCTCAAACAGATTTTTCCAAAGTTTGTAACTTGTTCTGCTCTGCGATGCGACTTGTTTAGTTCAACTTCAACCTACATTTCAATTGTTGACAGGAAAGTGTAAGTGTGGCCCTGATGCCAAACAAATGAATAGCAGTTGTGAGTGAAAAAAATTGTTAAATGTGTGTGTGGTGTGTACACATACATACATACCCACGTGCGCGCGCGCACACGAAAGAGAAATTACATGGGGCTTTGTTGCTCTACTGCGTGATGATTCTATTGAAAAAGATTGAGGTGGTGTATTTATTTCTCTCAACATTGAGTCTCTCTACTCGGTGTTTTGCTCATGTTGTTTGCTTTTAGATAGCATATATAGTACAAGATAAATTGGTAAAATGTATCGTTTCAATCTTGGGAACATGTATATCCTAATCATACTGAACCGTCTGTCATTAATAGTATTAAACCAATAGCAATTTGTACAAACTAAATTTTTTAATCAAAAATTGGGCCCTAAAAAAATTTAATGTTAGGACTTGATTTTTAAATTGAATAAAATTTTCTCCCTTTCTCTCATTAGAAAATGTTAGATTTCTATCTAAGTCATGTCCAGTTTTTAAATCGAAACAATTTTGAATTCTCATTTCTCTATGGCGTTTAGACAATAGTATATTTTTCGTTCTACTCTTAAGAACATTGTTTTAAGAATGAGTGATTGTTCTTCTTTGACTGCCTTTCACTAATTGAGCAGGATTCTATTGTTAGTTCGTTACCTCTAGATGCCAAAAGTGTTCTTGCAGTGATCTCGTACTTCATACAAGATGGAGATGACTGGGTTGGCCTATGGATTTTTCATGGTTTTTTATGCATTTCACTCGGGGCCACAACCTAGTGTTTAGTTAAAACTATTAGGGGCCGATTGGATGCCGTTTTAATTTTGGGTGTGTTAAGTAAAGAGGGTGTGTTAAATAAGATGTAGTGGCCCACATTGATGTGATTTTTAAGAAGGGTGTGTTAAATAATATAGTGATTGGATGAAGGGTATGTTTGAAAAGAAAAATGTGTATTAAACTATCAAAAGACATTTTTGCCTCTTGCTATGGATTTAATGAATTATTTCAAAAATAACATATATATGTATATATACGTATATTATAAGTACATAACTACACACACTTACATATAGTTATATTTATATATCCATATACATTATAATTATATTATATATGTATATATTATACTTATATTTATATTATACTTACAATATAAGTATAATATACTTAAAAAATATACATAAAAAATATATACATATATATGTACATATATAGACTTAAAAAATATACATATATGTAATGTATATATACATACATACATATATGTATATATACTTAAAAAATTTACATATATATGTATATATATTTAAAAATATACGTATATATACATAAAAAATACACACACGCTTATATATATATATATATATATATATATATATATAGAGAGAGAGAGAGAGAGAGAAAGAGACATATATATACACGTATAATATATACGGATAATATATAGTGTATATATATGTATTATATATATATATATATATATGTTTATATGTATGTATTGATATTTATACATATGTATATATATTTAAAAATATACGTATATATACATAAAAAATACACACACGCTTATATATATACACTTATAATATAAATATAATATATATATATATATATAGAGAGAGAGAGAGACACACACACACACATATATATATACATGTATAATGTATACGGATAATATATAGTGTATATATATGTATTATATATATATATGTTTATATGTATGTATTTATAAAATATACGTATGTTTATAAATACGTATTATATATTATATAAGTATATATGTATGTGTGTATAAATATTATCAGTATATATATATATATATATATATATATAATATACGTCTATTATATATACTTATATTATGTTTAATAAAGATAAGTGTGTATATAAAATGGTGGGTATTTTGGTAATTGGTTAAGGCTAAGGCAATACCTTAGTTAGCCTTAAGGGGGGTGAGGCTAATTAAGATATCAATGGGGGCTTTAATTAGCTCACGGGCTAACTAATACACCTCAGAAATTTTTGCCAATCAACGGGTTAGAGGTGGGCCCAGCTTTAACTAAGGCTTGTGTTAACTAATGCACCACCTAAAGCCCCATCCAATCAGGGCCTTAAGAGGTAATTTTACCTTTATATCTTTTCGATTTTAAGTCAAATTTCAATTTTGTCATTCTTATTTTAATTTGAACACTAAGCTCTTTAAACTTTTGACATTAGTTTCAATGTCACCCAGCCCTCTAGGTCTGTCCAAATTAGCTAAAGAAAAGTGATCCATCAAATTATGGTATTTTACATCCTCCTTAGCCTTTTTTAACTTCAAAAATTCCAGGCTCTCTCTCTCTCTCTCTCTCTCTCTCTTTCTCTCTCTCACACACACAAATTAACCATCATAAACCCATTATGTATACACATATACGCAACTCCTATTATAAAGAGAGAGATAAGGTGAACATATATATATATAGAGAGAGGGAGAGAGATGGATGTCAAGATTGTAATGAAACTCATGTTGAGTCCGAGCTGAACATAGAAGTTTCCACGCTATTGATGATGAGGTTTCTAAGAACTAACATCGGAAGCAGAAATAGAGAAAGATACCGTTCAAGCCCGATGTTTATACGCTATAAGAATGCAGCAATTGAAACCTGATTAGAACCCTCCCAGAAAAAATCACTTGTGTCGGCCAAGTCCAAGTCCAATTCCAGCGGTCCAAAAAGCATTCTAGATCTAACTCCGGTAGCCAAAACAAATCCCATGTCATATTCCCCTGTTCTTGTTCCAGGGTCCGAAGCAAGGCTCTATTTTGCAGCCATTTCTCTATTTGTTCCGTTTGGCGTAAAAGCAATTGGTTTTCTCCATTTGGATACTGCAGAAGTTTGCGAAGTAAGGTTGATTCAACGAAAGTGGAATCAAATCAAAATGTAGGTTAAATAGCATTAGTTTTCTCATTTCTATTGAATGTAGGTTAGACAGTTTTATATTTCCCTTTGTAATTTATTTTGATAATCAACAAGAATTCTATAATTTATTCTCTTGATTTCTTCAATCATTATTCCAAATTCAGAATTCTTCACTGATGAGTATTTCTGCAAGGTAAATGTTTGATGAAATACCAAAGTGAGATTGGAGTTTCTCAGTTAAGTTAATCTTACAAATTCTTTTCAACGTCAAGGAATGCATTTTGTTAGAAGACAGAGGAGGAGAAGGACAACATTTGTTTCGTATTGTTGGACTGAATTGAATTGATTGGGTGGGATCAATTATTGTGCAATTTGATGTAAAAATATATAATAAAAAAATTAGATTCGAAAATTCATCTTACTCTTCTCTTGTTCTACGAATATCAAATTTTAGATCAAAGAATTTCGATCCGAGGATCTGATGGCAAATTGATTTTATCCCTCTTTGGTCCTTTTGGATTGCTTATGGCATTTACCCAGATTAATTTTTTCTTGATTGTTTTCGTGTGCGAGGGAGAGAGAGATAAAGAAAGAGTGGGTCTGGTTTTGTAAGCAATTAAAGAAGAAGGGAGTGATGAATTACCTTAAATATCCCTCTCATTAGGTCATGTGCAACACACATAGGTATTTTCCATTAGAAAAATTGACAGACCCAAATGGAAGGGTCACATTAAACCCAATGTCAAAGTTTAAAGGGTTTAGTGTTCAAATTGAAACAAAAATGACCAAATCAAAATTCGACTTAAAGTCGAAGGGATATAAAAATAATTATCTCAATTATTAACCTGATTCTCATTGTTGCCTTCAACAAAAGTATAGTTTTGAAACTTTTGATAAACGTTACTGAAGCCATACCCTCATCGGTGGTATCTAACACCTAAAAATTTATACGTGGACATCTAAAAACGTCGATTTCAAATTAGTCAACTTGTATCGAAAGAAAAAACAGAGATAGTGGACAAGAGCCTGCAAGGCAATACATCTAATACCAATCATTTATGCCTAGAATGTGTTTCTAGATCACTGCTCTAGAAAGCTATAGCCTATACATGCAACAAGGACTGTGGTTTGACCCGAGGCTTTCCTTTCATCACTTATTTTGCAACGAGGGAAATGCATATGTATTAATTGAAGTGAAGTGGTAGAAGACCCCCTTGAGTCAAAGGAAGAGCTTCTACACAGCTGTCTAAGACACGTTAAGGAGTCAAACAAGTATTTTGGGACAGAGGGACTTGAACCCTCACGATTTCTAAAATCGATGAATTTTTTCTTACTATAAATTTCATGTTGTCGGTATTGACATATAGCATGAGACTATCTTTATTGTATTAATCAAATCTTCAAAAGATCTTTCATACTATGGAGTAAATGATTTGATTAATAAATATGCAATTATTTATTTAATATGAAATCAAATGAGAATTTGTCTATTTTTCATATAATAAAAGAGATACAAATTTTCGTTGATATTAGTCATTTGATAAAATATATCAATACGTATGCATATGTCCATAGATTTATAGGCTCCGAAGTTTCGATGGAAGAATTCCACCACCAATGCAACCAACTCCGTTTGTTAGAACATTTTCTTCTGCAAGACTACACCTATCCTTTTTTTTTGCTTTCTAAATCTTTGTTATTATATACGCGCGCGTGTGTGTGTGGAGAGAAAGACAGATAGACAAGGTCCTTGTAGTAGATGTGTCGTTCCAAGTCACTGATGGCCGTGCTTTTTAAAAAATAAAAAACGGTCGGGTATTAACTCTTTTTTTTTATGTCCGGTTCAGTTTGGTGCTTAAAATTAGAAAATCGGAACCAAACCAAATCTTTTTATTAAAAACCGAACCGAATTGGACCAATCAAGCTACAAAACGGGACTAAATTTCCAGTTTGCTTCGATTTTTCGATTTAGGCTGACAACTCTAGATTTGATTACCATTCAATTAATTTGAGTTAAAATGTGTATTTTTTGTTTTTTTTAAGCAAACTACCTGACCAATCGAGCTAAGACACAAGCTAAGACACGAGACCAAACTGCCATTTCGCTTTGATTTTTCAGTTTGTCGGTTTGAGTTAAAATTAATTGAATGATGATCAAATCTAGGGGTGTAAGCTAGACCCGCAAACGGAACCAAACCAGCAAATTGAAGCGAACTAGCAATTTGATCCTATTTTGTAGCTCGATCGGCGGTTTGATTTGGTTTGGTTCGGTTCGGTTGGTTCGATTCAATTTTTAATGAAAAAATTAGTTTGGTTCTAATTTTTCTAATTTTATACACCAAACCGAACCTGACCAGATAAAAAAAAAAGGGGCGAAGGCCCAACCAATTTTTAGTTGCTTCATGTCACTACACCCTTGTGGTGCCTCAGGCCACTACAGGGACCCTGAATCCGATTAGGAGAAGTCGTATGTTTTTGTCACCATAGTTGGAAGGCTGAAGTAAGGAACCTGAGGATCTGTACAGTACAAAATACTACTGTGTACATCTTGAATTATAACCTGGGTAAAAACTCGAGGGCCTAGAGGTTGTCAAAGAGACCAAGCGATACCAAATATCCCAATAAGCTGAAATTCAACCTGCATCTCACAGCAACACACAAAATCCCAAAACTAATGCAGTTTTTGTAACCAAGGTTATCATAATTGCAAGTTTCTATTTGGAAAATCAACTTATTCATTATGTTTACATCAA
Organism: Arctostaphylos glauca; assembly: GCA_019985065.2. Taxonomy (NCBI): domain Eukaryota; kingdom Viridiplantae; phylum Streptophyta; class Magnoliopsida; order Ericales; family Ericaceae; genus Arctostaphylos; species Arctostaphylos glauca. Next base: position 23,762,599 of record JAHSPW020000001.1, on the reverse strand, counting down.
TGGCAGTGCAATGACTAATACTGCAAAGCAGAATCTGACTAGGTAGTCACACTGACTCTGATTACAAATCGGAACTTTAATCCCAAAACTCAAACACCAATCGCAATGAAAAAGACCATACGACTACAATGAAAAACATTGTGATAAGTAATTCTACTACAAACCCTAACTGCTTAACTCTCCTCCTAGCTTTGCAACCTCTTACAACCTACCATTTAGAACCTATGTACAGACTAAGGAGCTAAGAGTACAAACCTGGCTGACCTTTACAAACTGGAAATATCAAAGACAACTTCTGCCTAGTTTTTCGTTACGCAATTCTCTTCTGGCGTCGTTACACGCATAGAACAGAAGTTGCTTTCGAAATACTAGGCGGCATGAGTTTCTGATGGAGCAAGATTGTGTTTGTCAGTGCTGAGATTGACTTTGGCTTGTGATTTGATATGGGTCTAGCGAATTGATATGTTTGAGAAAGTTATAGTTTAATTCATTTGATTTTTTTTATCAAAAAAATTTGTTCTAGGGAATAACCTATTTTGATTTTTTATTTTGCCAATCTTCTTGTCCCCAACGGAAAGGAAAAAGAATTTCACGCTCTTCCTTTTGGAAAGGATGATTACCGAAATCCTATTGATTCCAGCTTTCTCCACATTGACAGCTCAATCATGAAAAAAATAGCTCTATTGGTATGTTCCTTTCGTCACCCCAAAAGAAAAGGCGTGATCTCGTAGTTCTTGATCTGTGAAAATGCTTTGGTAGGAGCTCCATTTTTTTAAAATTGAGGCCGAACCTAAACATGTGTGTTTGAGAGGTAGTTGTCCATATACCCCATATCTATTTATAATTTTCTACGTATGCATATTTGCAGGGTTGAACCGATGTGCAACGCCATTGACCAACTGTGTGTGCATTGTTCGGTGTCGTTTGCCTAAAGAAAGTTAAAATTTTGGAACCAAAACCCTAAGTACATCGTAATAGAGAATGCATGATTATGTGTAAAACTTTAGAGGTTATGTCAATATGTAGTAACTGATTGATTGCTTAGATAAAAATTGATTGTGTATATAAAACAAGGGGAAATTGGTGAAAAGTACAAAAAAAAATGGTGAATTAGCCCTTTAAGTCCTGACTAATTTACACTTTGAGTTAGGGTCTACTATTTTTAAAGTGTTCATTTAGAAATTAGGTCATTTAATAGACAAAATTACTCTTATTGGTTGTTTCCTTTGTTACATGATGTATTTCCTACACTCTTACAATATTCATTCAAAGCCAAAAAAAAAAATTTATTATTTATTTATTAATTTTTGTGGTATATTGGTTCGTCTCAACAAAAAAACTCTGAAAAGTATAAAATTATGACTGAAAGTGTGGAGTCTGGAATCCACTCTAGACTTCTCGGGTTGTAGAATCGGATCTTCTCAGATGATCTGCAAAACACTCAACACTAAGTTAGTGCACACCGGAGGGGGTTGGATCTCCGGTGGGCACTCCGACGATCAAGTTAGCTCTTTAGGAAGAGATGAAATAACTTGAAAATAAGCTCTAAGCGCGAGTGTGCATGTACCTTTGATTGGAGTGCCGCCGGGGTATTTATAGAGTAGGAGTCCAACCGTCTCCGGAACGTCCGGCCCAGTATGTAGGACGTGGTCCGAAGAGTGCGGGAACGTTGCCACGTGTCCCACGCCGAAGCGGATCGGAAGGATGTGCTTTGCACATCTTCTACCACGTGTCCCACGTCCGAGTGAGTTGGAAAGGTGCGCCTGCACATCCCTCAGAAAGCGGAGAATGTGTGTTCGTGCTTTGGAAACTGAATTACCCGGTGTTTCTGAGACGACCTGGTCAAGAAGTCGCCAAAGGGGATTCTGGCCGAAGGTCGATGCGGATTGTGACTGCACTGATCGGCAAGGCCGAGCATAAAACTCGTTCGGAACGGCCGAGCATAGGCTCCGGCCGATAGGCTGTTCGGCCCAATCCCAGGTAAGTTTGGGCTTCGTGGAGCCCCTGAATATGATGCGGCTGATCATGGGCCGGGGGCCCATTAATGATTATTCCGGCCTACTACAATAGCCCCTCAATTCAATCGTACGCAGCTCGGTACGGGGGAATTGACCATGTGGCCGAGCCCCGGCACGAAGGTAGATTTTTCTTGACGGCCGTGGAGAACTTGTGTTAGTTATTGATGCCCTGGGGCATTCTGTTCGGAACCGAACAGACCTGCGAGGTTGGCTCTGTTAGGAGTCATCAGATTTTGAGAGAACGCTGCATAGTGCTTGGTAAAAGGGTCTGAGCCGCACGTGAGTTGTCAGGAGCTGAGATTGCAACACGTGGCGTTCGATCCGATGGCAGAGCCGAAGCGATACTGCAGAACGGCGCACGCGAATCGTCAAGCGATGAGATCTTGACACATGGCTTCCTTTATGGCAAAGCCGAAAGGACACTGCAGAACGGCGGACGCGAGGCGTCGGGCGATGAGATGGCGACACGTGGCTTCATCTGACGGTAGAGTGGGAGCGACGCTGCAGAACGGCGCATGCGAAGCGTCGGGCGACGAGACGGTGACACGTGGCTTCCTTTAATGGCAAAGCCAAAAGGACACTGCAGAACGGCGGACGCGAGGCGTCGGGCGATGAGATGGCGACACGTGGCCTCATCTGACGGCTGAAGGTGAAACACTTCAGATCCTCGTGCGGGGGCGCCTCGTTTCTCACGCCGGCCGTTTTCCCGCCTTGGTAGCCCTCTTATAAATAGAGGGTCTGGGAGATCTTGGAGCTTTTCCAACTCCCAGATCCTTGCGACCCCCTCTCTCTCTAAAATTTCTCTTACGCAATCGCCCAGAGTTTGAAGAACTTCGAAGTCCATCAAGCAATCACCGCATTCACTGGGTAAGTCTCCTGTTACCTTTCTTTTGCGATAGTTGTCTTTTCTAATAGGTTTAGGGTGACCTTTAGGAATCACTGTTGTCGCCTGGGCATAAACCCAGGATCCGGCCGAGCGACAACCGTTCTGGCCGAGCGACGGGTGTTTTTGCCGAGGGCATCCTGAGGGGCTACGAAGCCCCGGCCCCATTAGTTTAGGCCTCAGCTGAGTCTGACCGGACCTCACCTTTTTATGTTTAACACCCGTGCACGTCTTTATAGGATGTCCAGACCAGAAGTAGACTCAGCGGAGATGTCATCCACTAGCGCCGAACAAGCTGGGACCAGCGGCTCGGCAGGGACCCCAGAAGTGATGCCGAAGACTTCGGCCACTCACTCGGGGAAGAACCGTTACTCCCGCTTCTTCGAGGATCCGGAGAGTCTCGCAGACTTCCGCGCGACCTACGACATTCCGGACAGTGTCTCAGTTGACCTCGTTCGGCCGGAGGAGAGTGTCACAACAAATGATTTCCAGATCGTTCTGCCCTTGATGGCTATCATCGAGGGTGGCGTGCGCTTCCCGTTCCACCCTTTCCTTCGGCAAGTGCTGAACGTGCTCCAGTTGACCCCCTCCCAGGTGACCATCAACTTCTATAGAATAGTGGTAGGGGTCATCGAGCTGAAGGAGAGATACCACCTCGAGTTCGAGGTTGAAGAGCTGTTCGGCCTCTACCTAGTAAGCCAGAACAAGGTGGTTAGGAGAAAGTACCTGAGCTGCCGAACCGGTCAGAGGAGGCTGATCAGAGGCCTTCCGGACTCCGACAAGTATGCTAACGACTTCGTCGTAGTCCGAGGAGAGTTCGAATTCGCATCCGGCGAATTTCGTTATCACCCCATTCCGCGTGTTCCTGGGTTCGCCGGTGAGTCTTTGTACGGTCTGTTAGTTTGTTCGTCTTTGCCTTTTAACTTGGTTCTGACTCGTTTATCTTTTTGCAGGAAAAGGAGTTGTCGACCGCCTACGGAGCAAGGCAGACTGGGATAGAATCAGCCGAGCATTCACCGTTCGGAGGAGGCACAGACACTGCTCCGTTCTGCTCGGCTACGTCGAGGTTTACCGGTCGAAGCTCAAGTGCCGAGGAGACTCCAGCAGCAGCGAGAGCTCCGAAGCTCTAGAAGAGAACCGAGCCGACACTGTTCCGCTCGGAGTGGTCAGAGAACCGCGAGAGGAGTCAACGCCGAACGAGGTCATTCAGATCTCCTCAGGTACCTGTTCTTCGACAACTTCGTCAGGTTATAGTCACTGTTCGTCATTCGACTTCAGTGAACAAGGACTGAGGGCTTTTATCGCAGAAGCTGCCAACATGCCGAGGAAGGCTCCGGAAGAGGTGACTCTGAAGTTAGCTGTCGGCGGAAACACACTGCAGCCCCCCCGTCCTGCCGATCCTCAGAAGAAGAGGAAAGGAGCGGAGGAGAACGCTGCCGCCACGAAGAAGGCGAAGGAGTCCAATGAGGACTCTCGACAGAAGGCCTCTGTGGCCGGACACTCCAAGGGGGGTGCTTTGGCTCCACCAAAGGCGAGCAAGCCCTCGGTAACGACCGAAGCAACGGGCACATCCCCGCCCCCAATTTTTGCTCCGAAGCTCACATTTCTGGGCCGACCACTGACAGTTGCCGACACCATCAACGCCGACCCGCTCATGGCGTTGACCTTGGCTGAAGGGATGACACTCCCTAAGGATGCCGAGGCCCTGCCGACGACTCTGGACCAGTCATTCCTTCAAATGGCTCGGCTCATGGTGAAGGTATTGTACCTTTTATTCTCTTTAATTTTGCTAAGTCCTTTTCATATTCCGTACTGATTGCTTCTTCGGTTATGTTTTGCAGGCTACCCAACACTTGGGTCCGGTATCCGACGGGCTGATGCGGAAGGCCCACCAAATCCGCACCTTGAAGTCCTCGCTCGAGCAGGAGAGTGCGTCGAAGAACATAATGCGAGAAGAGCGGAATGCCATCCGCACGGCGCTGTCATTGGCCGAGGAGAATGGGAAGGCTCTGGCCGTAGAGCTGGAAGCCTCAAAGGCAGAGACGGCCAAGAGGGTAGATGAGGCCGATGCCAAGGGCTACCAGGACGGCTATGCCGAAGCTCAGGAGAAATTCCTGAAGCAAATGGAGGGCATCAATGCCCAGCTGGCAGAACTGCTTGAGGGAGCCTTCCGCAGCGGCTATTGCCGGGCCCTGAAGGCTGCTGAAGTGCCGGAAGGGTCAGCTCTGTACGAGGACATCCCGCCGTACGGAGAACCTTCTGCTGCTGCCGAGCCGGCCAGTGATCCTGCCGCCGTCGTGCAATCCCCGGTCCAAGAGACTGGCCTCCCGGATACGGAACGAGTACCGGACTCCTCCGTTGCCGAAGATGGTGGCCCGGCCGCTTAAGTAGGAAATTAGAGTAGGGCCTGCGCGCCAATTCTATCTTCATTTTGCTTTAGTAGTAGTAGACTTCCGTGTAATGAACTTCACTTTTGAATACGATCAACTTTTGTTTTCCGAACCGTACCTATTTGTCTCTTCATTGTAATGATCACCGAAGTACCTCGGTTTATTTTCTTTTATGCGATTGCATAGTTAATACCGAACCGTCATGTAACGGATAATAGAGGGTCACAATGCCGAACATTTGGAGAAATTTCAAAAATTTCACAAGTATAGAATAAACCGAACCGTTCAGTGACGGATAACATAGAGGCACGTCGCCGAACATTTGGAGAAATTTCAAAAATTTCACTAAGTAAAGAATAAACCGAACCGTTCAGTAACGGATAGGGGAGAGGCATTTCGCCGAACATTTGGAGAAATTTCAAAAATTTCACTAAGTATAGAATTAACCGAACCGTTCAGTAACGGATAACAGAGAGGCACTTTGCCGAACATTCCGAGAAATTTCAAAAATTTCACTAAGTATAGCATAAACCGAACATGTCATGATTTCAAGTAAATCCGGCCCATACACTGATTTAAAAATTAAAGATCATGAGAACAAGACGCTCATGTCTGCTGGAGGACCAATAAGGCCGTACCATCTAAAAAATGAAAAATGAATAAACAGAAGAGAGTGAGGCCGTAGACCACGCACTTCTCATAACAAAAGAAACAGAAAGAGAACTTAATGGAAGTACTTCCTTAAGTTGTGAGCATTCCAAGGTCGGGGAATAGGTGTCCCATCCATGTCTTCGAGTTTGTAAGAGCCGACCCCAACGATCTTGATCACTCGGTAGGGACCTTCCCAATTGGGACCGAGCTTATTTGTACGTTTCGCGCCGACGACCTTTCTCAGAACAAGATCATCCGGCTTAAAGGATCTGGGCCGAACTCTGGTGTTATAGCCCTGAGATATCGTCCGCATCGTCGGGAGGCCAGCTTCCAAAGGTATGACAGCTTCTATGCCAAAGGCCAAGGAGAATGGTGTTCGTCCTGTGGATCGGCGTGGTGTTGTTCGGTAGGCCCATAGAATGCTGTATAGCTCTTCGGCCCATCTACCCTTTGCTGCCATTAGTCATTTTTTGATTCCGTTCAGGATGATTTTGTTGGAAGCTTCGGCCTGTCCGTTACACTGAGGGTATGACGGCGTGGAATTGAAGAAGCGGATTCTGTGCTCGGCGCAGAAGTCGGTAAATAGGTCCCCAACGAACTGCGTGCCGTTGTCTGATATGAAAGCATAGGGGATGCCGAACCTTGATATGATATTCCGCCATACAAACCTCTTTACATCTCTGTCTTCAATCTTGACCAATGGTTCGGCCTCGATCCATTTGGTGAAGTAGTCTGTAGCGGTGATCATAAATTTAAACCCTCATGGGGCCACAGGGAATTTCCCGACTATATCCAGCCCCCATTGTGCGAACGGCCATGGACTGGAAAGGGGATTGAGATGTTCGGCCGGCTGATGTATGAGCGGAGAGAACCTTTGACATTGGTCGCAGCTTTTTACCATCATATCGGCCTCTTTTTTCATGTTAGGCCACCAGTAGCCTTGAGTCAGAGCACGATGCACGAGCGATCGTCCTCCCGAGTGATATCCGCAGCTGCCTGAATGTAATTCCTGAAGAATAGCCCCAGTCTGCTTGGGGTGCACACAAAGCAAATAAGGTGCCGAGAAAGCTCTCCGGTAGAGTTTGTTACCTGGTCCTAGCCAGAATTGGGCGGCTTTGTGAGTGATTTTGTGTGCTTCCCTTCGGTCTTCGGGTAACGTCTCGTCTCGGAGGTACGCTACAATGGGGTCCATCCAACTGGGTTCCTGTGAAATGCAATATACTGGCTCGGCCGCAGATTTTTCGATGCTCAGTTGCGGGAGGATATCCATAGATACAGTCCTCTGCCCCCCAGCGTCCGTTGCCGACGCGAGACCGGCTAAAGCGTCGGCATGGGCGTTGTGTTCCCTAGAAATCTGTTCCAATGAAAAACTGCGGAACTATTTGCTGGCGTGTTGTAAAGCGGTAAGGTAACGGGACATTCGGTCGTCGCGAGCTTCATATTCGCCGGAGAGCTGGTGAACTACCAACTGAGAATCGCTGTAAGCTGTAATATGCTCCGAACCGAGGTCTGCTGCGAAACGAAGACCGGCAAGTACGGCCTCGTATTCGGCTTCATTGTTCGAGGCGAGGAAGTCAAGCCGGATTGCCAATTCATGGATAATTCCTTCTGGTGAAACCAGAACGACCCCGGCTCCGGAACCATGATTATTGGACGCGCCATCCACGAACATTCGCCAAGAGTTGCCATGGAATAGCTGCCATTGTACTGATCCCGCCGACTCTTTGTTCGGCAGTGTGTCCGCCGACTCTGCTGTGAATTCGGCGATGAAGTCCGCCAGAACCTGCCCCTTGATCGCCGTCCTCGGCTGGTATTGTATGTCGAAGTTGGCCAATTCCACGGCCCACTTGGAGATGCGGTTGGAGAGATCGGCCTTTCGGAACAAACTTTTTAAGGGTTGTGCCGTCAAGACCGTGATGGGGTGCGCTTGGAAATACGGCGCGAGCTTTCTGGAAGCCGAGACCAATGCTAACGCCAATTTCTCCAAAGGCAGATATCTGGTCTCGGCACTGACCAGTGTTTTGCTGGTATAGTAGATAGGCAGATGAGCTCGGTCATCCTGCCGAACAAGAACAGAACTGACCGCGTGCGGAGACACGACCAGATAAATGAACAGAGGTTCCTTGTCCTTCGGCTTTGAGAGCAACGGCGCCGAGGATAAGTAGGCCTTCAAATCTTGGAGTGCCTGATCGCATTCTGGGGTCCAATCAAAGCTCCTACGGCTGCACTTTTTCAGCAGTGCGAAAAATGGACGGCACGTGTCCGAAGATCGGCTGATGAACTTGTTTAAAGCGGCCGCCATTCCTGTTAACTTCTGGACCCCCTTGATACTGTATGGCGCCGCTAAATTGTTGATTGCAGTGATTTGATTCGGGTCGGCCTCGATGCCCCTTCTGGTGACGAGGTACCCAAGAAATTTCTCAGAACCCACTCCGAAGGCACATTTGTCGGCGTTGAGACGGAGCTTGTGCTCTTTCAGTATGTCGAATACCTCCTGCAGGTGCTTGAGGTGTTCGGCCTCAAATTTGCTCTTGACCACCATATCGTCGATATAGGCTTCCATCGTATCTCCGATCTGTTTGCCGAATATTTTTGTAACCATCCGTTGGTATGTGGCCCCCGCGTTCTTGAGACCGAAGGGCATGACTCTATAACAAAACAATCCGCGGGGACTGATGAAGGCTGTTTTCTCCATATCCGGACCGTGCATAGCAATCTGATGGTATCCTCGGTAGGCGTCCATGAAGTTGAACCGAGCATGCCCAGATGTAGCGTCAACGAGGCGGTCGATCCTCGGTACCGGGAAGCAATCCTTGGGGCAAGCATCATTCAAGTTCGTATAATCGACGCAGACGCGCCACTTACCATTTTTCTTCTTCACAACGACGGTGTTTGCCAACCAGGTGGGGTACTGCACTTCCTTGATCGCCCCGGCTTCCAACAATCGATCGACCTCCTCGATGACTGCATCAGTATGGATCGTGGCCGAGCGTCGCGGTTTTTGAATGATGGGTCGGCGGGATCTGTCTACGTTGAGATGGTGACAGATAAAATCTGAATCGATGCCCGGCATCTCATATGGTGTCCATGCGAACACTTCAATGTTCTTCTTGAGGAAGCAGGTCATGGCTTCCCGTTCGGCTGGTGATAGGGTCGATCCCAACAGAAAAGTTCTGTCGGTATTGATGTCGTCGGCCGGTACTGTGATTAGGTCCTCAATTGCTTTTTCGGCAGCTGGTGTGCCGACGTCGTCCAGGAGGGGAGCGTCCGGCGCCTCCACCCATTGGACCTGTTCGGGGCAGACCTTACTCTTGATCGCCGCTACATAGCATTTTTTGGCGGCTAACTGATCGCCCAATACCTCTTCGGGTCCCCACATCCCGTTGAAGCGAAGGACTTGATGATAAGTTGAGGCCACGGCCCTAAGCTTGTGTAACCAGACGCGGCCGACGATGGCGTTGTAAGGACTCGGTACATCGACCACCACAAACTCGACCTCTACGGTCCTCGTGCCCGTGCGGATAGGAAGTGTGATTTTACCAAGGGGCCAGACAGGAGCTGAGTTGAACCCTACCAACGGTACCTCGGTAGGTGTGAGGTCTGTGTCCCGCAAGTGCAACGCCTTGAACAGGGAGTAATACATGACCTCGGCCGAACTCCCCTGGTCGACCAATATTCGGCAGACCAGCGAATTGCCGAGGGTGAGAGAGACGACTAACGCGTCATTATGCGGCATCTGGAGGCGTTGAAGGTCTTGATCAGAGAATGACAGGTTGCCCCCAGACTGGCTGTCGAGATGCGGACGTTTGGCTCCCGCACTTAAGGACATGACCTGTTTGCCGCACGCCGCACGCCTGATCTCGGCCCGAAGGTTTTCCTCGGCTGCTGCATCCACCATACCATGAATGACATCGATCACCCGGACTTCCCCACTGTTCTCCTTCTCGGGTTCTGTCTGGGGCCCGGTTTGTGTTTTTTCCTCGTTGACGAACTCTTTGAGGAGTCCCTGTGATACAAGCCGTTCGAGGAAATCCTTCCATGCTCGGCAGCGTGTGGTCAAGTGACCCTTCTCCCTGTGGTATGAACAACGGTATGGAGAGTCCGGCGTTTTTCGCTGTTCTCCCAATGGCCGCCTCGGCCATTCAAAGTACGGCTCATTCTGTATCTTCTTGAGGATCTCGTACGTCGGGATTTTGAAGACTGTCTTCACCGCAGTAAACTCGAACGGCCGAGGTCCCTTATTCTTCCCAGAGGATACCACGTTCACACTCCGACGCGAGCCGTGTGGTGTATGCTTGTTCCCATCCCCCTGACGGGGATGGTTTTGTTCGGCCTGACGCCGCTCGTTGCGTGCCTCCTCCAGTCGGCAGTGGTTGTCGATCCGGGCCATGAGATCATCCATGTCTATAGGATTGGATAACATGAGGTCCTCGAACAACCTGCTTCGGTGATCCAGTCCGAGTTTGAACGAAGTCACAGCAATAGCAGGGTTGCAGCCCTGAATTTCGTTGAAGAGCTCCCAATACCTAGCAGCGTACTGCCTGAGAGATTCATTCGCCGACTTCCGCAGTGCAAGGAGAGAGTCGACGCCCTTCTTCTGCCTGCTACTGGTGACGAACCGAGCCAGGAAGGCGAGGGATAGGTCCTTGAAAGATGGGATGGACTCCTTCGGCAGCTTATCAAACCAGAGGAGCCCTAGCTCTCCCAAGCTGGAGGGGAACAACTTGCACATCAAGGTGTCGTCCATGCTGTAGAGAGACATCATCTGCCGAAAGTGCACCAGGTGCAGGTAGGCATCTGTCTTAGGATCGTACTTGTTGAACTTTGGGGGATTGAAGCCACGCGGCGGACGCACTCCATCTATCTCTCTGGTAAAGGGAGAATAGATGAGCTAGTCGTGGATGATATCGCACTGTGAACGTGTTGGCCGAGGACCCTGCTCGGCCCTTCCCCCCCGTCTAGCCACGAGTTGTGGTCTGAGGTCCTGCCCACCGTGATACCGGGGGGAACGCCCTCGATAGTTTGGACGTCTTGATGGGGATTGATCCCTTCGGCCGCCATACCTCCGATCCATTTGAGTCTCATGGGTCGGGGTGTCGTCCGAAGGTGTTGTCGGAGGAGAGTACGATTGGGTGCTACTCACTGGTTGAGCTCCCAACCTTCTGTGAACCGAGACCCTCCGCGCTCCTCGTTCGGCATCCGAACAGTTTTCAGATGGTGCGGTTCGGGTTCGGCCCTGGCCCCGTGTCTCGTTGATCGCGTCGACCTCGGTTTCGGCTCCCAGCCGTTCGAGGGCCGGACGCTTATTCCTTTCTCTTCGCTCCGGAGAGCGTGTCCTGCGGCGCCTTCTTCGCTGAGCCTGCGATGTCTCGCCATTCTGGTTAGGTTTGATGGCAACTTTGAGTTGCACAATTTCCTCTCTGACTAGGTGAAGCAGCTGGTCTCGTTCCGCCAGTCGAGCCTCCAGGCGCTCGACATACGCTCTGTCCCTCAAGTCAGCAGGGGGAGGGGGTGGAATGGCTGGTAGGACTGAAGGTTCTGTTCCGGTGATCACCATTGTTGATTCTGGTAAAGCTTTACTGTGAGGGTTTGAGGATGAGAAGTCAGAAGGATCTCCCACTGTGGTCGCCAAATTGTGGAGTCTGGAATCCACTCTAGACTTCTCGGGTTGTAGAATCGGATCTTCTCAGATGATCTGCAAAACACTCAACACTAAGTTAGTGCACACCGGAGGGGGTTGGATCTCCGGTGGGCACTTCGACGATCAAGTTAGCTCTTTAAGAAGAGATGAAATAACTTGAAAATAAGCTCTAAGCGCGAGTGTGCATGTACCTTTGATTGGAGTGCCGCCGGGGTATTTATAGAGTAGGAGTCCAACCGTCTCCGGAACGTTCGGCCCAGTATGTAGGACGTGGTCCGAAGAGTGCGGGAACGTTGCCACGTGTCCCACGCCGAAGCGGATCGGAAGGATGTGCTTTGCACATCTTCTACCACATGTCCAACGTCCGAGTGAGTTGGAAAGGTGCGCCTGCACGTCCCTCAGAAAGCGGAGAACGTGTGTTCGTGCTTCGGAAATTGAATTATCGGGTGTTTCTGAGACGACCTGGTCAAGAAGTCGCCAAAGGGGATTCTGGCCGAAGGTCGATGCGGATTGTGACTGCACTGATCGGCAAGGCCGAGCATAAAACTCGTTCGGAACGGCCGAGCATAGGCTCCGGCCGATAGGCTGTTCGGCCCAATCCCAGGTAAGTTTGGGCTTCGTGGAGCCCCTGAATATGATGCGGCTGATCATGGGCCGGGGGCCCATTAATGATTATTCCGGCCTACTACAGAAAGCTAAAATTTATTTCAGAAAATTTGAAAAATGAGCTAAAAATTAGTTTTTTTGACGTATTTTTTGTCTTTAATGATCTTTTTTTAGTTTCTTGACATGATTTTATGCTCTTTATATTTCTTTTATTGAGACGAACCAACAAAATACAAACAATTAGTAAAAAAATTAAAAATATCACTAAAGACAAAAAATAAGTAAAAAAAGACAATATTGTGTCTTATTTTTTATTTTTTCGTTAATTTTTTTGTCTTTTGTTGATTCGTCGCAACTAAAAATATATAAAAAGTATAAAATCATGTCAAAAAAGTAAAAAAAAAAAAAAACTAAAGACAAAAATTAAGTTAAAAAAAAAAAGCCATGTTTTGGCATATTTTTAATTTTTTTACATGATTTTATACCTTTTTATATTTCTTTCGTCGAGACGAACAAACAAACCACAAAAAATTTATGAAAAATAATGAATACAAAAAATTTAAATAATGATGAAGAAGATTAATTTAAATAATTTAGGCTAAATAGATTATACATTTTCTAATCGAATAGGGGAAGTAAAGTGAAAAAATGCTATGGATAATATCATCCTTTGTTTTCAAAAAAAAAAATTAGAACATATAATGTTATCTGTTGGTTTGAAATATTGTCTGCGATTTTGTTATTTATGTCTTTAATAAATAACTTATCTATGTTTTTGTTGATCTAACTGATAAGTTTATTTTTTTGCAATCTTCATGTCTTTAACAGAAATAAAATAATTAGAGCAAATACTGTTACTACAGTAGTTTAATTGCATTATATATAGCTTGCACTATCTTATAATGTTATCTGCTACAATTTAATTGTAGTATATATAGTTTGCATTATCTTATAGTATTGTTATCTGTTGCAACATTATCAAATAATATTAACTACAACAGTCATAGATAACATTACTAGATAATGTTATGTGATAAAATTATTTGTGATCCACTTTCTCCATTGGGATTGTGATAATTATAGAATTATCTCAATTTGGCCTAACTTATATAGATTAAATATTTTTTGACTTTATTCAAAAAAATTGTATTCTTTATTTTTGCATAATTGTTTTGTAGCTTATAGGATCTTCTTGACAAAATGAATTAAAAAGTATCAAATTATGTCAAAAAGTAAAAAAAAAAAAAAAACTAAAGATGAAAAATAATTTCAAATAGACGTTGTTTTGATTTTTTTTTTTTGTATTTTTTGAATTTTCTTAGTTTTTAAAATATTTTTATACTTTTCTGAAATCTCTTGTCGATCAAAATGAACCAATAACTATCAAAAAATTTGACGCAAAATCAAAAATTACGAAAAAGTTCAAATAAGGACAAAAACAATGAGACAATAATTCAATAATTACCACAATCTAAAGTGTTTATTTTTTATAATTTTTTATGTTGCATTAATTTTTTGTTGATTGTTAGTTAGTCTTGATAAGAGATTTCAAAAAATGCAAAATTATGTTTAAAGACTAAAAAAAAAAAGAAGTCAAAATAGGATATGTTTTAATTATTTTTCGTCTTTAGTATTTTTTTAAAATTTTAGATATAATTTTATATGTTTTAGATTTCTTTTATTGAAACGAACCGACAAACCTCAAAAAATTGATGAAAATATAACAAATACGAAAAAAATTTGTATAACATCAAAAATAACAATTTAGATAATTTAGGTGTAATTTAGATACTTTGTGTCTTTGAAATAAGATTGGCTTGTTTGGTGCAAGAGTATTTTTGAAACTAGTGTGACAAAAGGATTTCTAGCTACAGTTTACTATTAGATGGACTAATTGCATTACAAGTTCCTTGCTGTGGACTTTCAGCTAAGAGTCCCAAAAAAACAAAGACTAAACTATATGGCTTAAAGAAGGACACTATAGCAAATAAGGAACTCGTCACAGTAGTTACGAATGGTACAAATAAAACATCTATGGACATGATCCCCACCAATATTTTAGTCCCTTGTCAGGTCAGTATTGAAGTCAAATATATAATCTAAAACCATAGGTTCTGGGTAAATAGAGATTTGTCAATATCAACTGTGTAGTTAATGGAAGAAAGTTGGATAAGAATCAGAGTTCCTAAGTGGAATTCCTAGAAACATTAAAGAACGAAACATAACATACTTATGTGTTATCTTACTTTTCAGTTTTATTTTGATGTTGTTTCATCTGTCATATATCCTGTTGCATGTTTATTAACATTTGGGTTTGTCTTTCGGGGAATTTTAATTTATTATTGAGTTTCATTACTCATTGGAGTAACTTCTATGTCATTGATGTATCAAAGCAGACATAGAACTGCAGACGGAGGATCTACTTGAGCAGGAAGTGCTAGGAGCTACTGTTGTTGGGGAGTTAATCACATAACTATCGTACCCTTAGTTCACTCTGCTATTAATTATTTTGAATTTCAGTGTAAACTCCAAAAGGCGTATTTTAGTCAATTTACATTTCAAACACATCACTTTGAATGATGTTTGCTTTGGACAAGAAAGAAGGTTTTTCTGTTTAATTCTTATTTTCAATAATAAAATAAAATTTAAAAATATTCCGAGAATTCAGGGCAATACATATTTCAATATATATTATCTGCCGGAGTTAGTTATTGGTTTCACTGAATAAGACAAGCCATCCCTTTGGTGTGGTTTTTGAAATGTGGAATTAGGGTTTGGGTTGCTGATGAATAAGGATGTTGAAGATAAATCACTCATCTTATAGAAGTAAAAAAATGAAAGCCAGAGGTGATGAGTGCAATCATAGAACGACAAAATTGTAAGTGTATGCTCTTAGAGGGTTAGTTTGGGCATTCAAATTATAGATAAGCATGACATTATCAACTTTTTTGTTTTAACATCTATTAATTTATAAGAATTTATCAGACAACATTGTCAAGTAAAATAAGAGAAACAGTATAATTTTAAAATAAATCTCTTTAACTGTAAGAAACATCAAGGGAGGTTACTTAAATTTACCCAACTAACAACCTTTTTGTGAACAATCGTCGTTTTTCAATTTGAGAATTTCTAGTGCCCCGATCAATGCTTGTTACTTATGTAAGGGTCGAGCCAGTTTACACGCGCCGAATTTACCATTCATTTGCGAGAATTTCAATTAAATTCAAATCAAAACTCTATATAAATTTAGCCAATAAAATTGATAGCCCGTAAAAAATTTCGAAAAACAATCATTTAAATTCCAAATCTTGAACATCAATCTAACTCCTTAGAATTATAACGAAAGGGCCTACTGACGGATCCTATCTCTAAAAAAGGAAAACATTTGTTAAGAAAGTAATACTATTATTACGTAACAGTATTATTAATTAACAAAAGATTATGTACTGCATCACCAGTAAAGAGTGTATACTTCGCACTTACATTCCACTATTTAGTTAATTATTTTATTTTTATTTATTTTTTATGTATTTGTTATTTTTATGATTTATTAGTTCTTCTTGATGGAAGCAATCTAAAAAATGTAAAATTATGTTCAAAGTTTAAAAAGAATTCACTAAAGACAAAAAAATAAGCCCAAAAAATCATCTTTTGAGATTTTTTTTGTCTTTTTCTGAATATTTTTTATTTTTTAACATAATTTTATATTTTTTTAATATCAATATATCATGACGAATTAATAATTATAAAAAATTAATATAAAATAAAAAATGTAAAAAAATTTCAAACAAATATAATAATCCAATAATTACCACGGTCTAAATAAGGAGCTCGCAATTAATTAAATAAAAGACAAGGTATCCAAAAAGTTTTGTTTTTTATGTTTTTAATAATCAAGGGCATGATGCCATCACCATTGCAAAAAATATATATACACGTCGATTAATTTTAATATAAAATTGTCAAATCATGTATTGCAGATTATAAGAAGAAGATAAACACTTCTCAAATTAATTACCCATTTGGATTATTGTATTTATTGAATTATTATCTAATTATTTTTCGTCTTTATTTGAAATTTTTTTTGTAATTTTTATTTTGCATCAATTTTTAGTTTTTTATTGGTTCGTCTCAATGAAAGGAACCTAAAAATTACAAAATTATGTTAAAAAAAATTCAGAAAACAAGAAAAATAAACCAAAACGGGGTCCGTTTTTATTTATTTTTCATCTTTAGTGAATTGTTTTTAGCTTTCGGGCATAATTTTGCACTTTTTAAATTTCTTTCATCGACATAAACTAACAAACATTAAAAAATTGATGAAAACATAAAAAATACAAAAAATTATAAAGACAAAAAAATAAATACCATAAGCCAAATAGATAAAGCACACAAGTTCATACCGGTAGTGGATTGTGTGTATACTTAGCTAAAAACAGTTTATATTATTTTTTTTAATTATTTTAAATTTATCTTAACGAGAAGAGTGGATAAGTATGAAAATATATATCCGAATTGAGAAAATTTAAATAAGATGATGCTAAAAACACTAGAAGTAGTAATTATGTTTTTCAAACTTTTTTTTTGTCATTAGTGATTTTTTTGGTGTACTTAGTCTTTTTTTTATACTTGTTTTGTCAGGAGGAATCAGTAATCTAAAAAATTTGACGCAAAATTTTATAAAAATTGAGAAAAATGTCAAAACAATGATATTTATATCAATTAATTTAGGCTTTAGTCAAGTAGATACGTGTACAAGTCGATTTTTGTTAAAATCTAAATAGCTTGTGACCTTTTCTTAATATATTTTGTAATATTATTGTTTTATTAATTTTTAAAAATAAAAAAAATGAAAAAAGAAAAAAATATGGGCCTTATTGGGTGTACAACGACAAAAACAAAATACTTTTGAAAACTCCACAATTCCTCTACACTTCGGAAATCTCTCATTTTTTGTTTGGCTAGAAATTAGAAATAACAGTTTTCATGACGATTCACCGAAAGAGTTGGGTAATCTTCAGCGGCTGAAGTCTATAAAAGCGGAGTTCAACAACTTTGGTGGACAGATACCATCATGGTTGGATGCCTTGCCATGATTTTTGGGGTGATGCTATAATATCCGAACACGATTTTTTATAATGAGCTGCAGCAAGTCATTATATGGATTAAAGAGAAACATGTCATTATACTATGAGCTATTTTCGATCAATTTTTTACTATGGATTAATTCTTGACCTGCTCATAATATCCCAACCCCGCTACACATTCATCTTCTTGCTTTTGGGATGCTGCTATATCAAAGCTATAGAATATTTTTGGTTTGCTTCTTTAGATATTGGTTTCGTCTAAATCGGTTTTTCCTTTCTTGGTATCTTCGATTGAGAAAGTGTGTTCATGAATATATAAATGTGAATGTGTGGTACAAAATAGTGATAAATGTGAATGCACCATTTGTCTTGACTCTTTGTATACAAGGTATCCGTTACCTGTCCACTAGATGTTTGATAAAATGCCTTAGCGATACCCCATGTGAATGGTGCAAAAATGGTGATAATTTCTAAGTCAATTTTAGGTCCTTATATCTTTTTGTTTTCTTCATTTCTATATGGTAGTTTTTTTTTTAATTCTTCGGTCACTATTTCCAATAACACATATCAAGGTTATGAAAAGCGCGCCTAGGCGCGAGGCTCAATCAGGCGTAGGTTCGGTGCTTTGAGGAGGGCTAGGCGAGGTATATTCGATGGAGCACAAGCTTTTCAGGCATACGCCCACAAGGAGCGTGCTTTGTGAAAAGTAATCGAAAATGGCTTTTTACCCTAATATTGGGTCTCTCTCTCTCTCTCTCTCTCTCTCCCCAATCCACCATCAGTAGCCAACTATCGCAGCTCTCTAGATCTCTCTATCTCGATTGACCCCCACCACCCAGTCATATAATCAAGTATATGTATGTGTGGTATGTGTGTGTGTATATATATATATATATATATATATATATATATATATATATATATGTATAAACGTGTATAAACATATATCTACATATAAATGTATATAAGCATATATCGATAATGTATTTTCTTTTCCTCAGCATATCTCTATAATGTATATAGTATACACTCAAATATATATGCACTGTGTATATATCTATAATGTATTGATATTTGATACGGTGTATTTGTGTTTTTTTGCTAGATATATTCACTGTGTTTTTTTTGCTATATCTTTCTACATTTCAGTACTTCTTTCACTTCTATGATTTTTACTTTTATAGCACGATCCAAAAGTAGAATAGACAGGCTCATCCTGAGAAAAAACTATTCCCGCTGAAAATGGATGCAATGAAGGAAAATAGGGAAAGCACTCTCTCTGCCACGTCAGCTAGGGACCCACATGGAGACAAGGGGAATAATTCGGTTAGCACTGATCCGGAAATGATGGGGCAAAGGAAAGGAATGAGGAAACGCATGACTAACAACCAGCTGAAAGACTACGTATGCTGCTTGACCGAATGGGTATTCAACAAATAAAGATTAAAAATGCGCCCCAAGCGTAGCACTGACTATCGGTGTAGCAAGATAATCCAGAAGTATAGGAGTCGAACCACAGAGACGACCGACGGTGATAGACTCAAACTTAGTGAAATTTAGTTAAATTGGCTCTAGGTAGCCACCCTTTGTTTGGATTTGATTAGCTTAACACGCTAAAATTAATTGGGTTTACTAATGAAAATAAAGGAGGGCACAGCCGCGGGGGATCGACGTCCGCGAGTAACCTATTTAATATTCACTCGGGCCACAAGTAGAAGTTTAATTGATTTTCAGATTTTAAGAAAATAGATTCTAACAAATGCACACCGCTTGTTACCAGTCCCGTGTTTATTCGGGATCCGACAATGCTTGGGTTTTTTTGTTTGTTAGAAAAACATTCCCATTACCTAAAATTGCTTTGAAAACTATTAGTTCAACCCGAGGTAGACACTATTTAGATTAATCACGGATTTCCACCCCACAGCCGCGCTCTAATAGATTACTCACTCATATTTAAATAAAACGCAAGAATCTGATTTAACCTAGATCTAGACATAATCAGGTAATAAAAAGAAACTGAAAGAATAATGAAATATATTACCGAAACCTTGCAAGAACGAATGTAATGAAATCACCACGCGTAGAACAACAATCTAACTTGAAATCGAAGGAACCAAAGCAAGACTTCAATCTGGAAAAACAAGATCTGAAAGAGCAGCTGCAAAAATGCTTAAGGAAAATTAAACCTAGTTAATGAAAAACCTAACCCTAATACACCTAATCATGCATATTTATACCTAAAAACCTTTAATCCTAATAAAACTAATTAACGAAAATAATTATCCGCGGAATCTTCCTTCAAAACGGCAACGTTTGGCTTAATAACTATCTCGGTAGCGCTACAGAGGAACAGGGGTAGCGCTACCGAGGCTCTTCGGATGAACCTTTTGACCCTTTGACTACTGGAACGACGGCGTTTACTTCTTGGAGATGTAGCGCTACACAGGAACTGGGGTAGCGCTCGTGAACATTCTGGAGGATTTGTAACCAATTCCGAGCGCTACATGTGTTTGTGGGTATCGCTCCTAGACATTCTGGACGTTTTTGGGACCTTTTGTAACAGTTTTGGAGCGCTCCTGGACTTTATGGGTAGCGCTCCCGATGCTTTTAAGTCTTTTCCTCGGGTAACTTGGCCACCACGTCTCTTTTCCACAACTCCTCTTCATAATGGACCCGCACGACACCAATTTGTGCTCCAAATGTTCCCAAATTCCTGTAGAATCAATAAAACAAGCGAAACCAACCACATGCACGAATTAAAAGGAAAATGAAGATTAGAACGCTCATCTAATGCGCTGAACCCCCTACTAAGGCGCTAAAACACATGTATTTCACGCGCCTATCATCTCCCCCAACTTGAGCGTTGCTAGTCCCTAGCAACGAACGAAATAATAAAAACTCAACAGGGGATACAAAGGTTATGCGACCTGTACAAAAATTAAGTGAGTATTGATTTTTTTTTATTTCACTACTTCGTGCTAACTTCAACACATGCATGCTCTAACTAAAATTTTGAGTTAATTTGCATTAAAACAATTACATGAATTAACTGGCTCCCACAAATCACAGCGTCACTCACTCACCAGATCACTCAACATCCCATGAGAGGCGCTTGGCGAAGAACCGTGGGGCGAAACAAAAGCTCACCACGTGCCAATCAAGGGTACGCCGATCATTTCAATGAAAGCTTAAATACAAATTAAGAAACCACATATTCATAGTCAAACATTAAACATGCATGTCAGAGAATTAATAACGTGCTATGGGTCGAATAAGGACTTCATTGGCTTATAATGACATTGGTTACAAAAAGAAAGGAGGAAAAAAAAACAAACGATGGCGGCCTATACTAGCGCATGGTCAATCAACCCTGACTGGCCGCCACCTAAACTAAATCGACACAAAAAGTCATAAAAAGAAAAAGAAAAAGACACGACCGTCACCACCACAAAAAAATGGACACTCCCATTGTCCTACTTTGCACTCAATCACCGCCGTTCGACTGTTTCGCCTGCTCATCTAGCACATCCCCAAAATCATCACTCACCTCCAACTCTCCCCATTGCCTTGGCTGATACGGCCCTGGATTCTGCCCTGAAAGTTGCGCCTCCAAATGGCGCTGCCTGGCAAGTAGGTCTGTCTGATTCCTGGCCAGCTGCCTTTGCTCTCTCTTAAGTTTCCGCTGGCTTCTTGCAATCCCAGTAATACATCCAAAAATCTTTTCCAGCCAAGTCTTAGTGCTAGCACTTGGCGGCGGAGGAGTAAGCAATGATGTCTCGGCCGCCCTAGTCTGTGCCCTACTGCGAGTGAGAATGGAAGAGCTCATGTCCTTAGGGTTCAGGGGATCATTGGAGTAATACTGTCTTCCCGGCACACCTTTTTCCCTCAAAATCTTAGAAATCAAGCACGGGAATGGCATTCTCAATGTAGCAGGTGCATCCCGAAAGTCACACATTTGCCCGAAAATATAAAGGGCCCAATCACAAACAGTATCCTCCCTCGTAAAAATATAGACAAGTTCCCCAACCGTCCTTTGGGGTTCACCCTCCTTGCCCCGGGGATACAAGTTGTAGCAGATAACTTGATTCATAAACCGATTGGCCAAAGTGAAACGGCCGGGCCAATGCGGTATCCGTGCATGCCTACGATCCGCATATAAATATTCTGCCACCCTTTGCTCATCAAATTCCTCATCCTCCGACAAAGGGAAAGTTGTGGGTCCCG
Source organism: Arctostaphylos glauca (assembly GCA_019985065.2). Taxonomy (NCBI): domain Eukaryota; kingdom Viridiplantae; phylum Streptophyta; class Magnoliopsida; order Ericales; family Ericaceae; genus Arctostaphylos; species Arctostaphylos glauca. The sequence goes on along the minus strand of JAHSPW020000001.1, from coordinate 23,741,099 downwards.
TAGGCCTCACATAATCCCATGCACGGACTATTTCATCCACCGTGATAAAAATAGGAGTACGACCAATTGTCGAATCGATACGAGCATCGGAGCCAAGAAGGTACCCGGCTCCGGTACAACCATATTCTTATAAAACTCCTCAACTAATGCAGTATTATAGCCCGGGTTGGGGTGAAACCAATAGTTCATACCTTGTCTGCGAATTGCATCAAATGGTTGGAACTCGGCCGGCCACAAGTTATCATCAATGATATGCCGCTCGTTCTTCACTCCTCTCCCCTTAATAGATGCCTCCCATTTTCTCTGATTATCCCTTTCAATCTCGTCCCGGCTCCTACGTCGGGCCCGACCCGGATGACCCTCCTCGGCCGGAGGACTAGAAGATCCGGCTATAGCAATTCCTTTTCCCGTATTTTGCCTTTTAGATGCCATAATTTCGTTGGGTTGGTGTAGGAAAAGGTTGGGTAAAACGTTGGATTTTTGGGTTTTTAGATCCGGGGAGTTAGAAGGTTAGGGTAGTTTTTGGTTAGATGTTATGGAAGAGGAGAGTAAATGGGAGGTTTTTATGAAGTTTGGTGGAAAATGGTGAAGGTTTTAATGGTTTTTTTGGGTTTTTGGGTTTGGAGTTATGGTGGTTATGGTGGTATGGAAGTTGGAAGGAGAAAGGTTGAAGAAAGGAAGAAGAAGAAGTGGGGAAGAAAGAGAGAGGGAGAGTTTTTACGGAGAGAGGGAGAGGGAGAGCCGCGTCGGTTGAGTTAAGAGCCTCGGTAGCGCTACATAGGAACTGGGGTAGCGCTACCGGTACCTTTAGCGTGACCCCTTTGAACCTTCCTTTGTGAAACGGTTTTTTTTTTGGTAATTTGTAACGCTACACCTTCTGGAATTTGGGGCCATTTTTCAATCAATCTTGAGCGCCCGGATCTTTTTGGCAATAATTCAACTCCTACTGACTGACACTCCACCCAAACACCGGTTCCCTAGGTTTGACACAGGATTGACATAACGGTTTATAATTGGGATCAATGGGACTCTTTTAATTGGTTTAATCATGCAAGATAGCCTTTTCTCATCCCCTAAGCACGTCACCTATTCTCACAGCATGCATGCAGAATATTCAATTCTGATAAGCGGTACAAACGCCTACTATTTTGTGCAAATGCAGAATTGATAGTCAAGAATCATGGGAATATTCTAACGGTACACTGTGGACTTGAGTGGAAACCAAAACTCACAATTGTTTATCATGCGAATTACTCATAAAATATGCTAGATATATGCATGTGAATAAGTTAAACAGGTTAGCAGATGAAAGAAAAATCTAGCATACTCGCCTAACTCATACAAACAAGCATAACAATTGTATCCCCAACATAACAATTAACCACAAAATAAAATAAAAAAAATCAAACAATTTGAAATTTAAATAGTTTGAAATTTCTACTGCTACCAACAATGCTCAAATGCTTGTACTGCTACCAACAATGCTCAAATGCTTGTACAAAGTACATTCCCTCCCCCAACTGGAAAGAAGCTCTATCCTCAGAGCATAGAGATAAAGAAAAGAGAATAATAGGCAGGGAAAGAATGAACCTGGGGTAGCAGCCAAGCACCATGACCGCTGCTCCCTTTGTGCCTCCCGTTGGGTATGTTCAACCTTGATTGCCTTTGTATTCAGCCATGAAATGGATCTTGTTCGCATACTGTCCGGATAAGTGCCATGAGGCTAAAGGACCTGCGCCTTCATCACCCCATACTGGATTTTTGTCTGAAACTCAATTGATAATGATGCTTCCCACATCGTCATAGAGCATGAGGCGGAAGGAGTATGGATTATCCCAATAAAAATGGTAGGCCACATGATATACTGAAAGTAAATCACGAGAGTGACAACATGGTGGAGGTGGAATGGGATCGTTAAAATGATAAACATAAAGTAGAAATGCATGGTTAATAGTTGAAAAATCCCAATCCGGTATTTCCACAATGTCATATGCCCACAGAGTGGCGTAATACATGCGACCATGATAATTTCCATTATCTGCGAAGAAGGCCGGAGGTGTCTCTTGGAGACAAGATATTAGTAGTGGTAAAAGCTCTCGTCGGGTGGCAAATATTGTTGGCATAATGAAGGTCAATTTTTGTTTCGTTTTGGGTTATGGCTTTATGAACCTAAAAAAAAAAATCAACATAACACAAAGATAGTTAGAAAAGTTAAAAAAAAATGCTCTCAATCTCCTTTTTAGTATTTTATAATGTTTTTCTTTTGGATTTTCGATACAACTAAAGAAGATGAGAAAAATAAAGAAAAACAAATTGCCCTTACTAACCGGAGCTGGGCACACGATCCTTATTGTAATAGCGGCGTGTGAAGCTATAAAATCCAAGTCAATGATGGGTACCTCTAGAAGTAGAGGCCGGGTCCATACTCAATTAAGAGTATGGTACGCGTGAGCTACCCGTCCAAACATGGCCACTAAGGCCTATTCAATGGGGTCGTCCGAATAAACAGGATCGACCAACTCCTCATCCGGTTCACCTACTTCCAAAAATTCCAAATACGGCTTAAGCCGCTGCCCGTTAACTTTAAACACATGACCATCCTTATAATCACGGATATCGACCGAACCATTCGGATACACTTGAATCACTAAGTAGGGACCATCCCAACGGGACCTCAACTTACCTGGAAACAAATGAAGACGCGAATTATATAGCAACACTTTCTGACCAACCTTAAAGGTTTTGCGCTGAATGTTCCTATCATGATACGCTTTAACCTTAGCCTTATAAATGCTAGCATTCTCATACGCGTCATTCCTAAGCTCTTCTAGTTCACACAACTGTAACTTCCTATGCTCACCCGCCTCAGTTAAACTCGAATTGACTGTCTGAATAGCCCAATAGGCCTTTTTCTCTAACTCAACAGGCAGGTGGCAGGCCTTACCGTAAACTAGTCGATAGGGTGAGGCACCCAATACGGTCTTGTAAGCAATGCGGTAAGCCCACAATGCATTAGTCAACCTAGTGGACCAATCCTTCCTAGTCACACCTACGGTTTTCTCTAAAATTCGCTTAATCTCGCGGTTTGCTAACTCGGCCTGCCCATTAGTCTGGGGGTGATATGATGTGGATACCTTATGAGTAACATGAAACTCCCCCATCAACTTCTCAAAAGATCGACTCGTGAAGTGCGTGCCCTGATCTGAGATAATAGCACGTGGCACACCAAACCTTGACAGAATGTTAGCCTTAAGGAAGTCTAGCACGACCCTCGACTCCATCAATTTCGTGGGAATCACCTCCACCCACTTCGACACATAGTCCACCGCCAATAGGATGTACTCATAACCATGAGACATAGGAAATGGACCCATAAAGTCGATGCCCCAACAATCAAAAACCTCAAGCACAAGGATAGGCCGGAGGGGCATCTCATTACGTGCAGACAACTTGCCAAGCTTTTGGCAACGGTCACATGACCTACAAAACAAATGGACACCCTTAAACATATCGGGCCACCAGAACCCACACTGCAGAATCTTGGCGGTGGTCTTCTTCGCAGAGAAATGACCCCCACACGCCTCACTATGACAGAACTCAATAACCCCCTGCTGATTAGACTCGGGGACACATCTACGCACAATCTGGTCCGCACAGTATTTGAACAAATAAGGGTCATCAAAGATGTACTGACGGACACTCCTCAAAAACCGCTGCTTCTCTTGGGTAGACCAATGAGAAGGAATCTGCCCAGTCACCAAATAATTGGCGATATCAGCGTACCATGGGCACTCATTTGCAGCAAATAACTGCTCATCTGGGAAAGAATCTCTAATGGGCATGTCAGAGGCGGGGTCCTCAAAAGCCAACCGAGATAGATGGTCAGCTACCACATTCTCTACCCCCTTCTTATCCTTAATAATGAGGTGGAATTCTTGCAGAAGCAGAATCCACCGGATAAGGCGAGCTTTCGCATCCTGTTTGGTCATCAAATATTTCAAGGCCGCATGATCGGTAAACACTGTTATCGGCGAACCGACAAGGTAGGATCGAAATTTATCTAAGGCAAACACCACCGCTAATAACTCTTTTTCCGTAGTGGTGTAATTCATCTGTGCCTCATTTAAGGTCTTGCTTGCATAGGAGATCACAAAAGGATCTTTCCCTCTTCTCTGTCCTAAAACAGCACCGACTGCATAGTCGGAGGCATCGCACATGAGCTCAAAGGGAAGACTCCAATCAGGCGACTGAACAATAGGCGGAGTGATGAGACTCTGCTTCAATTTACTGAACGCCTCTTCACAAGCTTTGGACCACACAAAAGGTGTGTCCTTTGCCAACAGCTGACATAAGGGTCGGGAGATAGCACTAAAATCCTTGATGAAGCATCGGTAAAAATCGGCGTGTCCAAGAAATGAACGCACATCCTTGACAGACTTAGGGGTTGGAAGATTACGGATCAAGTCTATCTTAGCTTTGTCTACCTCAATACCCTTGGAGTACACAATATGCCCTAACACAATCCCTTGAGTCACCATGAAGTGGCATTTCTCCCAATTTAGCACTAAGTGCTTCTCCTCGCACCGCTGTAAGACCTGACCTAAATTCTCGAGGCATCCATCGAATGAGTCCCCGAAGACCGAGAAGTCATCCATAAATACCTCTACGATGCGCTCAACCATATCACTAAAAATCCCCATCATACACCTGGAAAAGGTACCAGGCGCATTGCACAACCCAAAGGGCATGCGACGATAAGCATATGTACCATACGGACAGGTGAAGGTGGTCTTATCCTGGTCCTCTAACACGATCTCAATCTGGTTGTACCCCGAGTACCCATCTAGAAAACAATAGAAGGCTCGACCAGCTACCCTCTCTAAGATTTGATCAATAAATGGTAAAGGGAAGTGGTCTTTCCGGGTGCTCGCATTGAGCTTCCGGTAATCGATACAAACTCTCCAACCAGTAGGAATGCGGGTCGGAACTAACTCTCCTTGCTCATTGGTCACCACTGTGACCCCAGCCATCTTAGGTACAACCTGTACTGGGCTGACCCACTCACTATGGGCAATCGGGTATATAATACCCGCATCTAACAGGTTAAGCACCTCAGCCCGTATTACCTCCTTCATGTTGGGGTTCAAACGCCGCTGAGGCTGTCTAGACGGCTTAACACTCTCCTCGAGAATAATTTGGTGTGTACACACAGTGGGGCTTATACCATGCAAATCAGCTATGGTCCAACCAAGCGCGCCTATATGCTCTCTCAGTAAATCAAGCAACTTCCTTTCGTGATCTTTCTCAAGGGTTGAGGAGATCACTACCGGATAAGTATCATTTCCTTTGAGAAAGGCATACTTGAGTGTGTCCAGGAGAGGTTTCAATTCTGGTTTAGGCGGCTAAACTAGAGACGGAAAAACCTTGGGCGGAGGGTTGCCCAAAGGCTCGAACATTAGGTCATGAGCGACCCCATATAACTCCTCACACTCATCCTCAACTGCTAACATCTCACGAAACGTGCCTACCTCTGCCGACTCTAAGAAAGATACCTCCTCAATGGTAAGGGCCACCTCTAGAGGGTCCTTATACAGGACTGTATCAATATGCTCCTGAACCAATGAATCAATAAGGCTCACCTCCTCTACCTCATCGTCATCCTCCTCTAGTATACTGACACTGTAAACATCCACCTCCATCGTCTCTTCGCCAACAGATAACTGGACTTTGCCAGTTTTACAGTTCATGACAGCATTGGAGGTGGCAAGGAATGGACGACCTAAAATAATGGGAGTTTTTTCTAACACCTCAGGATTTGGACAAGTATCTAAGACAATAAAATCAGCAGGGAAGTGGAACTCCCCCACCCGAATCAATACATCCTCAATTACTCCCTTGGGCACTCTCACACTCCTGTCTGCCAGCTGCAATGTGACAGGAGTAGCCCTCAAATCTCCTAGGCCCAACCTAAGATAAGCCGAATATGGGAGCAAGTTGACACTCGCCCCTAGATCCAACAAAGCCCTATCAAAAGTCTGTCCTGCTATATCCACTGCGATAATGGGACAACCTGGGTCCTTGCATTTAGTAGGAATTGTCCTCTGAAGAATGGAGCTCACTTGCTCTGTTAGCACTACCTTATGACCTCCTTGACGCTTCTTTGTGCATAGGTCCTTCAATACCTTGGCACGTTGCGGAAAAGAGTCAATTGCCTCCATTAGTGTGATAGGGAATTGAACTCTCTTAAACAGCTCTAGCATTTTGAGGTTCATGTTCTGCTTAGGTTTCACCGCCAACCTTTGAGAAAAAGGTGCCACTTACGCAGCTGGCGGTGTCGGAGTTGTGGGGGCCGCAACAACAGGCTCCACCACATCAGATAACTCCTTCTCACTCTCTATCTCTTCTCTTGAGACTTCTACCCTATCAGGAATTACTCTCTGAGCATCACCCAACTCCGGGAGTGGAGTCAACTTTTGCTTAGGCGAAATGGTTTTATCTATCTCCTTTCCGCTCCTAAGGATGGTGACTGCTTTAGCCTCCTCCTGATTCGGGTGCTGATTACTGGGTCCGGACGAATTACCCACATAATGGTTCGCTGCTGTATTACCCTGAGCTGGAAACCTACCCCTTTCCTGACTCAACTGACTTACCACTGTGGTAAGTTGTGACATTTGTGTTGTCAGGGCCCCTATCTGCTATCTGGTCTCAGTCTGAAAAGTCATTTGGGACTGCATAAGAGAATTTACTGTGTTCTCTAGCTTATGGTCGCGAGCAGTCACCGGATTGTACCCTGGAGGAGGACCACGGGTGGATGCTCCTACTCCCCTACCTGACTGAGGTTGATATTGATATGGTGCTACTTGGGCTTGAGGAGGTCTAAATGATTGGTTTTGGTTATACTGCTGTGGCGGAGGTGGTGTAGGGATTTGCACTTGATCTCCACCAGTAGGTCTAGGATCAGCCCACCTAAAGTTAGGGTGAAAAGGGGTTCCTGCATTGTAAGTATTCGAATATGGGTCCCATGCTGTAACGACCCGCCCCCGCCTTGTACAATACTGTCCGCTTTTGCCGCCCAAACCCCATGGACTTCCCAATAGGTCACCCATCCCAAGATTGCTCCAGAGTGAGCACGCTTAACTGTGAAGTTTCATTTGGTGTTGGCGCCATCACGGCTTTAAAAGGCCTTGTACAAGGAAGGTTTATAATCTTATAAATACCACCGAACTTACATCCACCAAGCGATGTGGGACTCTTGACCACCCATCCGAACGTCCCACTGGGACTCCATCTCATGGACGCCGGCCTCACAGCTGGCACCACGGCCTGGCTGGGGTGTCACAATCTCCCCCACTTAGGAACACACGTCCTCGTGTGGGGCCGAGATATCCCACATTTCCGGTTGGTGCAGGCTCTGATACCATTTGTAACGACCCGCCCCCGCCTTGTACAATACTGTCCGCTTTTGCCGCCCAAACCCCATGGACTTCCTAGTAGGTCACCCATCCCAAGATTGCTCCAGAGTGAGCACGCTTAACTGTGAAGTTCCATTTGGTGTTGGCGCCATCACGGCTTTAAAAGGCCTTGTACAAGGAAGGTTCATAATCTTATAAATACCACCGAACATACATCCACCAAGCGATGTGGGACTCTTGACCACCCATCCGAACGTCCCACTGGGACTCCATCTCATGGACGCCGGCCTCACAGCTGGCACCACGGCTTGGCTGGGGTGTCACACATGCCCTAACCGCATTCACCTCTTCCTGGTTATATTGACTCGCCTCTTTGGCGGCTAGAAAACCAGGACAAACAATCGCCGTGTGTCCCTTACATTCACACCACACACAAACTTCCTCAATTGTCACCTCATGCACAGGTTTGGTCTGCCTAACCTCTAATTCTTCTAATTTCTGAGCCATTTTCTCTACCTGAGCTTGAAGACGCTGGTCACGAATTGTGACTGCAACAACATTGGGCCTAGAAGGTTCGGATCGCTCATACTCGGATGGTTCTAACGCCCTCTGCCTATCGGCTTGTTCATCAAAGAAATCCCAAGCCTTTTCCGCACCTTTAGACAAGAAATCATCTCCTTTACAGGAGTACTCTAAATGTTGAACAGTTTCAGGGTTAAGACCCAGGTGGAAGAAACTGACTAGCTGAATTCTCTCAAAACCGTGCTGAGGTACCTTTAAGAGCAATTCCTTGAATCGCTCCCACGCTCTCAGAAAAGACTCATCCCGCCCCTATCTAAACCCTTGAATTTGACGCCTAAAACTTTTGGTTTTACCCTCAGAAAAGTATTTCTTATAAAAGGCATCACGCACTTGTGCCCAAGTGGTAAGGGAACGAGGTTTAAGGATTCGAAACCAGGTAAGAGCACTATCTTTTAAAGTGGCCTCAAACAGCTTGAGGCAGGCAGTCTCATATTGGGTACTAGTCGCGAGGTTGCGAACCGATCCCTCAAACGTACGCACATGCTCGTAGGGGTCATCACACTCTCTCCCATAAAAAGTGGGAAGGCTATTTAAGACACCGGGTTTCACTGCGTAGGCATTTCGTGCCTCAACTGTTTCTGGAGGGAACACTATGGGTCCGGGGAGAGTAGTCCTCTCAGGGTGTAAGTATTGCCTTAAGGACTGAGTCGGAATTACTGGTTGGTCACCCATCACTTCTGACTCGGTTTCTGACTGGAAAGACTCGGTTTCTGACTGGAAAAGCGGGTTACGGACTGACTCAAAGGTTAATTCTATATTAAGACTGCTAATTGGGAAAGACTCTGACTGATGTTCAACTGACTCTGACTCTGAACTTAAAAACGATGAACTATCGAACTCAGGTTGACTCGATCCAATTTCTCTACGGACCAAACGATTAGTCGGGTCATGATAATATAAGGGATCCTGGATAGAAGGCACTTTCCTTCGACTACCTATGACTACTAATTTAAGACTCACTAAATTTGATCACACGTCGCCGTCCCCGGCAACGGCACCAAAAATGCTTGACCGAATGGGTATCCAACAAATAAAGACTAAAAATGCGCCCCAAGCGTAGGACTGACTATCGGTGTAGCAAGATAATCCGGAAGTACCGGAGTCGAACCACAGAGACGACCGACGGTGATGGACTCAAACTTAGTGAAATTTAGTTAAATTGGCTCTACGTAGCCACCATTTGTTTGGATTTGATTAGCTTAACACGCTAAAATTAATTGGGTTTACTAATGAAAATAAAGGAGGGCACAGCCGCGGGGGATCGACGTCCGCGATTAACCTATTTAATATTCACTCGGGCCACAAGTAGAAGTTTAATTGATTTTCAGATTTTAAGAAAATGGATTCTAACAAATGCACACCGCTTGTTACCAGTCCCGTGTTTATTCGGGATCCGACAATACTTGGGTTTTTTTGTTTTTAGAAAAACATTCCCATTACCTAAAATTGCTTTGAAAACGATTAGTTCAACCCGAGGTAGACACTATTTAGATTAATCACGGATTTCCAACCCACAGCCGCGCTCTAATAGATTACTCACTCATATTTAAATAAAACGCAAGAATCTGATTTAACCTAGATCTAGACATAATCAGGTAATAAAAAGAAACTGAAAGAATAATGAAATATATTACCGAAACCTTGCAAGAACGAATGTAATGAAATCACCACGCGTAGAACGACAATCTAACTTGAAATCGAAGGAACCAAAGCAAGACTTCAATCTGGAAAAACAAGATCTAAAAGAGCAGCTGCAAAAATGCTTAAGGAAAATTAAACCTAGTTAATGAAAAACCTAACCCTAATACACCTAATCATGCATATTTATACCTAAAAACCTTTAATCCTAATGAAACTAATTAACAAAAATAATTATCCGCGGAATCTTCCTTCAAAACGGCAACGTTTGGCTTAATAACTATCTCGGTAGCACTACAGAGGAACAGGGATAGCGCTACCGAGGCTCTTCGGATGAACCTTTTGACCCTTTGACTACTGGAACGACGACGTTTACTTCTTGGAGATGTAGCGCTACACAGGAACTGGGGTAGCGCTCGTGAACATTCTGGAGGATTTGTAACCAATTCCGAGCGCTACATGTGTTTGTGGGTATCGCTCCTAGACATTCTGGACGTTTTTTGGACCTTTTGCAACAGTTTTGGAGCGCTCCTGGACTTTATGGGTAGCGCTCCCGATGCTTTTAAGTCTTTTCCTCGGGTAACTTGGCCACCACGTCTCTTTTCCACAACTCCTCTTCATAATGGACCCGCACGACACCAATTTGTGCTCCAAATGTTCCCAAATTCCTGTAGAATCAATAAAAACAAGCGAAACCAACCACATGCACGAATTAAAAGGAAAATGAAGATTAAAACGCTCATCTAATGCGCTGAACCTTCTACTAAGGCGCTAAAACACATGTATTTCACGCACCTATCATATGCAATTGAGCTAGTATATAAGGCATAACTGATAGTATTGTTATTTTTATGCAAGTTGTGAGAAATATCTCTATTCTCTTCTCTCTCTCATACTCTTTTTTTCCCAGAATTTGCATCAGTGTACTTTCCTTCTAGAATCCTTTTCTGGAAGTGCAATTTTATTTTCAATCAATACACGTGCTATTTTCCCTTTATCAGTTTTGCTCATTACAATTGGTGCTTTCATCTCACCATGGCAGAGAATACCCGGATGAAGGAACTCACTTCCGATGTCAAGCGCAACGCTGACACGATCGAAAAGATGTACAACGACTTCCATGACGAGATCGGAAAAATGGAATTAGCGAATGCATCTCGATTTGAACGGATGGAAGCGATACAGTTGGAAACAGACAACAAATTTTCTCAGATCCACAACGCGCTTGATTTGCTGCGGAACCAAATTCCCCACAAATCTTCCCATGGTGCTGGTAACTCAAGCAAACAATCGTTTCAGGTGAGAAACATTAAACTCGAATTCCCTCAATTCGATGGTAAAAATGTTTTGGAATGGATTTTTTGTGCGGAGCAATTTTTCGATTACTATGGTACGCCGGATCCGGATCGGTTAACCATTGCTTCTGTGCACTTAGACAAGGATGTAGTTCCTTGGTTCCAGATGATGCAGCGCTCTCATCCTTTTCACTCTTGGGTTGAGTTCACTCGCGCTTTAGAGCTCGATTTTGGCCCTTCAATTTATGAATGTCCAAGAGCTACATTATTCAAATTAAGTCAGAATGGTACTGTAGCTGACTATTATTTGCAATTTACTTCATTAGCTAACAGAGTTTATGGCCTGAGTAATGATGCTTTGATCGACTGTTTCATTAGTGGTTTAACTCCTGAAATCAGACGAGATGTGATGATACACTCACCAATTTCTATTGTTAAAGCTGTGTCCCTTGCTAAAGTTTATGAAGAGAAATATGCATCAATCACTAAACCACAAAAATACACCTCATCAACTTCATACAACCATAGAGCACCCTTCAATTCAAATAAACCAGAAAATACCCAAAAAACTAATCCTACCCCTCTGCTCCAAACCCCACCAACACGACCCATGAACCCTACGCAAAGAAACCCAAACATCAAAAGAATTTCCCCAGCTGAAATGCAATTGAGAAGAGACAAAGGTCTATGTTATTGGTGTGATGACCAATTCTCTCTCACCCACAAATGCCCCAGCCGTCAAATTATGATGTTACAATTTGATGACACTGAAGAGGACACCCAACCTGAACAAAAAAAAAACCCAGCCAAATATGACCGACCCTGAACCTGACATAGCCACTGATGACCACCATCTTTCTCTGAATGCAATGAACGGGACCAGTAGCATGGGTATATTGCGCTTTACAGGCCAAATTGGACAAATCAGGGTGCAAGTCTTAGTTGATGGAGGAAGTTCAGACAACTTCTTGCAACCCAGAATTGCTGATTTTCTCAAACTTCCAGTGGAACCAGGTCCTTGTTTCAAAGTTTTGGTGGGTAATGGCCAAACTATGACTGCTGAGGGAGTGGTTTCTAATTTGTCCATCACATTGCAAGGGCATGAGTTGACTGTACCTGTATACTTACTGCCGGTAGCCGGAGCTGACATTATTTTGGGATCTTCATGGTTGGCTACTTTAGGCCCACATGTGGCAGACTACGCAGCATTGACATTAAAATTTTTCTACAAAGGAAAATTTGTGACATTACAAGGAGAGAGAGGCACACCTCCTAAGCTGGCTCAATTTAATCATTGTAGAAGGATGCAAAATACTGATGCCATTGCTGAATCATTTGCAGTTCAGTTACTTCAGTTGCACGCGGAGGATGATGTTTTGAAAGAGCTGCCACAAAATTTAGCCCCTGAAATTGCCCAGTTGCTGGACACCTACAGTTCAGTGTTCCGGACTCCAACCTCACTACCACCTCCTAGAAGTCAGAATCATGCTATCCCACTATTGGAGGATACCAAGCCAGTTAAAGTCAAGCCTTACCGATATCCTCATAGTCAGAAGGAACAAATTGAGAAAATGGTGCATGAAATGCTAGACCAAGGCTACTACAGACGGTTCATGAAAGCATATGCCAGAATTGCTGCACCTTTGACTGAATTACTCAAGAAAGATGGTTATTTGTGGACTGAGCAAACTGAAGCAACATTCCTTCAACTCAAAGAAGCTATGATGACAACACCTGTTTTGGGATTACCTAATTTCCTACTTCTCCAAGAAACTTGCACCAGGGGTTGGTATAGGTGCAGTATTACATCAGAATGGTCACCCAATTGCCTACTTCTCCAAGAAACTTGCACCACGCATTCAAAAGAAGTCAGCTTATTTTAGAGAGATGTTGGCCATAGCAGAAGCAATTGCTAAGTTCGGGCACTATTTATTGGGCCATAGATTTATTATCAGAACTGATCAGAAGAGTTTGAGAAGCTTGATGGATCAGAGTTTGCAAACACCAGAGCAACAAGAATGGCTGCATAGATTTTTGGGATATGATTTCACAATAGAGTATAAACCGGGAAAAGACAATTTAGCTGCTGATGCCCTCTCTAGAGTAATGTCTTTATCATGGTCTGAACCTGAGAATTCAATTGTCAGACAATTGAAGAAAACACTACAGAGAGATCCCAAATTACAAGTGATTATGCAACAATGTGTTGAACAGCCACTATTGCATCCAAATTACTCAGTCAAAGGTGAATTATTATATTGGAAGAACAGAATTGTTGTACCTAAGGATGTGAACCTTATACAACAAATTCTACAAGAATTCCATAGCTCTCCAATTGGAGGACATTCTGGTCTGACAAGAACTTTGGCAAGAGTGACACAACAGTTTTACTGGACAGCTATGAAGCAGGATGTACAACAGTTTGTGCAGTCTTGTACAATCTGTCAACATGCGAAAACTTTGCATGCCAAACCTGCTGGACTGCTGCAACCACTGCCTATACCATCTCAAGTGTGGGAGGATATAGCAATGGACTTTATAACAGGACTACCAAACTCCTATGGCTTTAATGCTATCTTGGTAGTAGTAGACCGTCTGTCAAAATATGGTCATTTCATAGCACTCAAAGGGGACTACACTAGCAGGTCTGTAGCTGAGTTATTCATGACTCATGTTGTTAAATTACATGGAATGCCTAAGTCAATAGTGTCAGACAGAGATAAGGTTTTTACTAGCACTTTTTGGAAGCACTTATTTCAATTGCAGGGTACCACATTGGCCATGTCCTCAGCTTATCACCCTCAATCAGATGGCTAGTTAGAAGTAGTGAACAAGTGTTTGGAGATGTTTCTCAGGTGTTTCACTTTTCACAACCCAAAGGCTTGGTACAAGGCTTTAAGCTGGGCAGAACTCTGGTACAACACATCATTGCACACAAGCATTGGTATGACACCATTCAAAGCATTATATGGGAGAGATCCACCTGCTCTGATTCGATACAATCCACAGGCATCAGACCCTATTACTCTGCAGGAACAATTGATCAACAGAGATAACATTTTGCAGCAGTTGAAACAACACTTGGAAAGAGCTCAGGTATACATGAAGAATCAAGCTGACAGGAAGAGAACTGATGTGTCCTTAGCAGTGGGTGATTTGGTTTTGGTGAAGCTCCAACCATATAGGCAACACTCTGTCACACTGAGAAGAAATCAGAAGTTGGGTATGAGATATTTTGGACCATTTCCTGTTATGGCCAAAATAGGTAGCGTGGCTTACAAATTACAACTACCAGATGCAGCCAAAATTCATCCAGTTTTTCACATCTCTCAGCTGAAGCTTTTCAAAGGAACACTACAGGAACAGTACATGCCCTTGCCTCTAACCACAACAGAGACGGGTCCTGTAATAGCACCGATTAACATTCTGCAAGCTAGATCCATCAAGAAAGGCCCAAACATCGTACCACAGGTGCTTGTTCAATGGGAAAACACAACAACAGCTGAGGCCACATGGGAGGATTTTAATGAGATGCTAGACAGCTTCCCTAACCTCAACCTTGAGGACAAGGTTGTCATAAATGGGGATGGTATTGCAATGAAGGAAAATAGGGAAAGCACTCTCTCTGCCACGTCAGCTAGGGACCCACATGGAGACAAGGGGAATAATTCGGTTAGCACTGATCCGGAAATGATGGGGCAAAGGAAAGGAATGAGGAAACGCATGACTAACAACCAGCTGAGAGACTACGTATGCAATTGAGCTAGTATATAAGGCATAACTGATAGTATTGTTATTTTTATGCAAGTTGTGAGAAATATCTCTATTCTCTTCTCTCTCTCATACTCTTTTTTTCCCAGAATTTGCATCAGTGTACTTTGCTTCTAGAATCCTTTTCTAGAAGTGCAATTTTATTTTCAATCAATACACGTGCTATTTCCCCTTTATCAGTTTTGCTCATTACAATGGAAGCATTATAGGAACTTAAGATAAAGACGTTGCATTAGATTGCCTTGGTTAAATTGATCTCTATGATCAATGGTTAGTCGACTTGTACATGTTCCTGATAACTGATACATTATTCATTGGTTTTATAATATTTACTTGGCTCTTATGCAGGTAAAAAAAAAAAAAGAATTTATTATTGGAAATGAATGTGCACAATTAGAGCTGAGACATTTAAATTACAGAAGCTAATACATGAATATTTAGGTCTACGAACGACGATCGTGGCAGCGTTAGCATAGTATATGTTGTTGTGTATAATGTCTCATATTCACAGTCTATTTCGCAGATTATTATACTGCATTACAAATAGTATATATAATAGATGAGCACATGTTCATATATTTTTATTGCAATTGACAAATTTTGGTTTCTTTTTATATATTTCTCTTTTATTTTGTAAATACCTATTTGTGTATTAAGACTGCATTGAAACTTCTCAATTTCCTGAATAATACTCTCATTCCTATAACACATTACTTTGCACATCAACGAAAATATCCGAATTGAGCACAACGAAGACATACACGTGGTAATGTTTTTTTTTTCCTCTCCTTTGATCTTTAAGCTTTTCTTATCGTCACCTTAACCCTACGAGGCACTAAATATGTACTTTCATCTAGGCCTATGCGCCCATGCATTGCGTGGGCACCAGTTGCTAGTATATATAATGTACAATGAATATACATTTTTTACAGAATATATACATTATATATACACTATTTTTTTTGCTAGTGTATATATATATATATATATATATTTTTTTTTTTTTTCTTGTCTATATGCGCCTTGCTTCAATAAAGCTCGCGCCTCACGCCTAGACTCCAAGAGACCTTTGCGCCTCGGTGTGCCTTGCACCTTAAATAACTATGACACAGATAATCCTATAAAATGTCTCTCTCATGAAATTTTCTAATTTTGGGAAGACACTGCCACTAGATGACGGTGTTCATGGTGATAAAGGCAAAGTACCTAAAAATGGATGAATTTGATATGTACCTACTCATTCAAATTGCTAAAATCTTTGTGAAGGTTTAGTTCCTTGAAGGGTCATTTTGTTGCAATCCCAGCACACTCTCAGGCCCCGAGTGTCATATGTTTGTATCCTTTTCCAAAGTTTTAATAATATTTCTTTTGCTTAGCAAAAAAAAAAAAAAAGTCCTCAAATCATTTATTCATTCACCTTTTGTGTTCTATTACCCATGAATTGGTTCCATTAATCCTCTATTTCGTTTCTTAGAGAGCTGAGTATAGGGGAAGAAATCGACATAAGAAATGTAAATTTGAGTGTGTTCTTGAACATTTTGAGAACATAAGTCTTGAAAATTTCTAACTAAAAATCAAAACTAATCCAACAAAATAATCCCTTCTTTTTCGTTGCAGAAAATCTTGAAATTTGGATCTTTGTGTTCTCAAAGTTGTTTGAATTGAATTGGACACTATTTTATTTTGTTTATATTACTCCTTTTTTTCTAACTTTACAACTTTGATTGTGTTTGATGGACTTGAAGGTTATAATCACCGGAATGGGCACAGACATAAATCCACATACACACAATTTCCTTTAGTTTTTTTACTTTTTGTATAGTTGGATTTGGTTTTAATGGTGGTTCACTGTTGATCAAGTTAACCATTACTGAGCTAACCAAAAAACAAAAAAAGACTAACGGTTATAATGGTGGTTCACTAGTTGGAATTTCTGTGAAATTGTGTTTTTTTCTTACCCTCAGAGAACTCAATAAAAAAATGAATTCATGTTTTTCGAACAAGTTTTGCTACAACCTCACACACTTTTGCACAGTAAAAAACACACTTATTCTCACGGAGCACGTGTTTGTGTTCTAAGCATTTTATGCGTAGGTGTGCTTGCGAAGGATTTGGTGTAGGTAATTTCTTTGTTGTTCCCCCGCCATTATTACAGTCAAGGAAGATACAGTAGTTGGTCTTTTCCTTTACAACTTTCCGGAATTTACTGGGAGCTCACTGTGTTTGTGGTTGAGTTACCCGCAACCATAGTCACTACAATTACTTCTTGTAATTTTATAATAATCAATACATATTCATTTTTTGCCTTTCAACAAAAAAAAATTCTTTGTTATTGTTGCTACTACTGAATAATAATCTCTCATATAAAAAAAACGAATTCCTTTTTTTCAAAGGAGTTTTGCTACAACCGCAAACGCTTTTGCAAACTAAAAAACACACACATTCTCACACAGCACGCGTTTGCGATCTTAGAATTTTATGTGTCAGTGTGCTTGCGAAGGATTTCGTGTAGGTAATTTTTTTTTGTTTTTCTTGCAACTAATGAATAATCTCGCATACAAAATTGACGTCCTTGCAGTTTAAATTTGTACTAGAGAGTAGCTTTTGTGGTTTTTATCTTTCGAACGTATATTCAACAGTCCAAATGCAAGCTGTCTTTTTTATCAGTCTCCCTTGATGGGCTCTATTTTGTGAATGCTACAATGACTCCTTATAACATTGTAGTCTCTCTCCTCTCTAAGATTTATTTTTTATTTTATCTTTCCATTTCATCTCATTTCTTTTTGAATTGAATACGAAAGGAAAAAAAAAGAAAAAATATTTTAATAAAATAGGGATAGAATAGAGAACCTGATGCAGGAGTCATTAGAAAATGTAGTCTTCTCCTATTTAATAAATTTCTCTTGCCGATCAAAAAAAAAAAATGTAGCTCTCTAAAATAGAAAAGTGAAAATCCCTCCATAATTTGGTTCCCAAAATAGAGAAGCTAATGTGGATACTCTTACTAATTTTATAATGAAGATTCTTGACTTTTCGATAGTGTTCTCCAATTCCTATTTTAGACTAACTAATTTACTTCAACTATTGTTACTCTTCACAATATGAGCAAATTATTTGATTGTTGGTGAATGATTTACTTTTGCACCTTTTACTGTGTGAACAGCTTGATCATTATATTTTTCAATTTCAACATGCATTTACTCATCTAAACATTTGTGACTTGTGTTTTATTCATAAGGTTTGAAAGTGCAGCTAGGGCCCTATCATTTGATTGTTGGTTAAACTATTTTCTGTTTTATTGTGCAGTGATTTTCATTCCCATTGATACTCAGTTAAATTACGTTTTTTTGGGAGACTACCAATAAGGCAGTAAGTTTGGTTTCTAAATTAAAAAGACTAAATTCTATGGGATCTTAGGCTTATTTTCTGTTATTGGTCAAAATGTAGCATCTGACTTTTTTAGCTTTCATCTTTTTCACGGAATGGACAGTGCTTGTAAAATCCAGCAAGATGAGTTTAGAATTGGTAGGAAGAAAAGACAAAGACACATTGAGACAACTTATAGTTGTTTTTCGCTCAAATCTTACAAATGATCAGATTTATAATGCAAAAAACTTTGAGCCAAGCCTTTAGTTTTATTAGTACTAGTACTAGTACTCTCACTACAAGAAAATGGGGATATACCAATAGTTTTATTAGCAACGGTCTAAATAATCGTTGGTAAAAATTAGATGTAGTAATGATTTTAAAAGCTTTACTATAGCTGGGTACTTAGCCACGGTTATACCTCAACCATTGGTAGATCCATTTCCTATTGCCTCGGTTATAGTGAAACATTATTGTAGTTTGTTACTGTAAATACCCAGTCCTTCCTTTTCCCCAATTCTTTTATATGCGCACGTAAATTATGAATAAGAGCACCTGCACTAAAATTATTGAACACACACAAGTTTCATAATGTGCAAAGACTTGCAATAACTTGTGAAACACTTTCAACACATGTGAACACTCGTCAACTACTCTTAACAACTCAACTTTAATTTTCTTTTGCCTAAAATACAAAATAATGCCAAAGAGTATAGAATTTTAAAGCAATTATATATAATTCAATGTACTTTTTTAAGGATTTTCTAATGCAAAAAGGGTAAAAAAGTTTAAAAATTGAGTGGGTGTTGTCAAATCTGTAGTAGTAATTGTGGAGTTTTAAAAAGTTTTTGAATGCATGTTGTCATTAACGTCAAATCCACCTGTTGATACTTGATGCTGATGCAATTTGGCTTTTCCTTTTTCTTTTTTCTTTTTTTCTTTTTGTGGGTCTCACCTCAAAGCAAGACTTCTATGTTCCAGTCAATTTGGAAATTTCAGGGTTTATTTTTTTATGTTTTTCTAAAAACAAAACTAACAAACATTTTGTGAACAATCGTGGAATTTCTAATCCCCCGAGCATGCTTAAGTTGATAATACAAGGGCCTACTTTTTTTAATATTTTTTTTAATTTTCAAGACGTCAATTTCACTGTTCATTTGTGTGAGTTCTAATTAAAGTCAGAGCAAAATTTTGTATGGACTAATTCTATAAGAGTTGATAAAACCTATAAAATTTCGAATCTAAAATATTCTTAAGGGGGAGTAAACCGGCCTCTAAGTCTCGAGTCTTGAGTACCAAATAAACCCTTTGGGATTATAATTGAAGGCCCTATGCATTAGATCCTATCTCTAAAAAAAAACATTTGTTAAGAAAGAAATACTATTATTACCTAACAGTATTATTAATTAACAAAGACTTAATGAAAGACAAGGTGCCACAAAAAGTTTAGCTTTTTATTTTTTTATTAATCAAGGACATGATGCTATCACCATTCAAATCACGTGATTGCTAAATGCTAAAATGCTAAAATGACTAAATCCCAAAACTAAAATTGCTAGACTTGAGTCAAAGTCATCAGTCGTCAATCAACCGATGTAGTCCAGCTTGCCAAAGGATTTTCTAATGCAAGCTTTTGACGAAAAAGGAGAAAAAAAGAAGCCTTAAAATAGACTGAGTGTTATCAAATCTTGTAGTAGTTGTGGATTTTTAAAAAGTTTGAGTGGGTTTAGCCCTTTTTCTTTTTTTTCTTTTTTTTATGGATCCCACTTTAAAGTAATACTTTTCAGCATTTAACTGCTTGGTTTATTTTTTTACGTTTTAATCAAAATTAACAGACACTTTGTAAACAATCGTCCTATTTCAATTTGGGAATGTTCAGTGCCCCCATCACTTCTCTTGTTAATAATGTAAGATATACAAGCAACTCGATTAATTTTTAGAAAATTAAATTCATCGTTTATTTACGAAAATTTTAATTAAAGTCAGATCAAAACTATGTATGAATTAGGACCATAAGAATTGATATCACTTGACAAGTTTCAAAGAACCACCCTCTAACTCTTAAGCCTTGAAAAATTAATATTAAATATATAAATATATGTATATGTATATATATATGTGTGTGTGTGTGTGTGTGTATGTAATGCCCCGATTTCTCGAGACATTAATTAAAATATTTTCTTATTTATGTTATTATAAAACACAAACCAAAGAAATGTCACTCATTATTAATTAAAAGAACAGAAAATGTGATAAATTAGAGTTTTAAAGTGCGAAAGTACCCCTCGGAGTTTACATTTATTTAAAAATAAGATAAACAGAGCATCAAGGGGTAAGGCAACCAAATGCTATCAAGATTTTCTCCAACAGCTCTCAACTCTTCCTGTCCAGGCGGGATCTCCAATCGCTCCTCGACATCTGATATAAAACACCAGGGACAGAGAAATTACACTGATGGATAATGAAACTCAGTACGAAAAATACACGAAAACTAAACTCAAATATAACATGCATGCTCAATAGGATATATATGGACAATGTAAACGATAATAGAATAAATTATAATTAAATAAAATAAGATAAACAGATTGGTATGTTAAGAATTTCTTCTTTTTAAGTTTCTAGGAATTCCAGCGAGGAACGTCGTTTCCTACCCAAATATCTAAAATAGGACACTCAGTTGATATTGATCAACCCTTACCTACTCAAAGCCTGTAGTCCGAGGTTATGTACTCGACTTAAATACTGACCAGGTAAGGAAGGAACCTTCTACTGTTCACTCAAGTCAATAACTACCTCACCCTAGTTAGATCCGACCGAACGTGGCGTCACCAGGTCAAGTACCAACGAATCTTAGCCGCTTCCTTTTAATCGGCTCAAGGATGCCTAAAACACTGATTGCCACTCTCTCGGGGGGCCGGAGCTGCCTTCGCAGACGTTCCCGAAGTCACCCTCAACCGTCTTCAACAACTCCTAGTGGTGGTGGTTAGGTGAGTGTTTGGGGAAGTTTTTAGCTTTAAGTGGTGGTGGTTGGGTGAGTCACCCTCCATTCCCACTTTCTTCCTTCTGTTCTTACTGTCCATTTATACAATTCTTTTTAATGTTCAAAAAAAAAAAAAACAACTCCTAGTTGGGGTCTTTTCAACATATCTACAAAATCAAACATGGGACGATGCCCAACAATAACCTTGTCACGACGGGCCTTCCAAAATCAATTTTACTTTTTTCACTAACGTTCACTTACTTATCTCTACACAGTTCAACTACTTATAATGCGCACTCGACACCCTCTATTGTCTTATCCAAGTGTCATTTGAACCGATGTCCCTAACGTTACTCTAAGTTTTTCCCAAGTACCCCAAGATCACAATCACGTTTGTTTTACCAAAAATCGGGCATTGCGACAGTTGTACCCGGAGTATCCAACATTATTTCCATCGAGAATCAAATTTTCCAACAACATAACATCATCCATACAATCACATGATATCAACGTCGAAATCAAAGTAGCATTGAAACTATGGTCTCGTGTTGTTGTCATGCTCTCACTAGATCACATGGGAATTTGTGAACATGAATAAAGTAAGGGTGTATGCATGTGCAAGTGTACAGTGTATCATCAATTGGGCCGAGGTCCATAATCAAACACCCTAATCAATACTTAATTTATGATTCCAAAAATAAATAAATAAATTATGCAATTTTAGAACATCGTGTTATCTAACATTCTAAATACTTAATTGTGTGTTAATTGAACGTGAGTTTACCAATTAAAATGTTAGTATACCAATTCCCCTGGTTGCTAACTTTTCAAAATCTTCGGAAAAAAATTGCTATAAAATTAAATAACTCATTACCAAAGGATTAATCTTAGGGGTGTGTATATATATTATACCCCCAGTGTCTTGCTCCTAACCTATCTTCCGCCTTCTTCATGGTGTAACAAAAAAAAAAAAAAAACATATTATAATCATGATGGATTTTTTTACGGTCCCCAATATATTATACGGCCCACTGATGAGTTTTTTTTTTAATACAATACATTATCATGCTTTCTCTCTCTCTCTCTCTCTCTCTCTACAATCACATTCACACCGCATCGATCAGCGGAAGTAGGAGAAATTGTGAACGATTGGCAAAAGTTTTGACACACTCGTCAAATAGCGATACAACCAGAATTTAAAAAAAAAAAAAAAAACTCAAATCAGTACTATAGATAGAAGCACAAACAACAATCAACTGTTAGCAAGGCAAGAATAACAAATCGGTTCTAGGTTTGTGACGAACTGTAGAATTTTAGTGCAGGAATTGAACATGATCAATCCAAAAATTCATAAATCTAAAGGTGGTAGGTACGGAATCCTACCTCAACTGTGAAAAAAAATAAAGAGCATAAATAATTCGCAACAACTACGAAATTCCAACAGAACCTCTCTTCCTTCCCAAGCCTCCATCTCACTATTACTCCTTTTGATTTCTTGTTTGTTGACTGGTGCCAAGAAGATCAAAAGAAAGCTACCACTAGTCAGTATAGCCCATAGGAAACAACTCCTTCATAAACCCATCATGATGACATCTAAAGACCAACAATAATAAAAAAATCCCAATACCCTACGATGACGGCCATGAATCCCCAAGAGAAATTGATTCCTAATAATCCTTCGCATTTCCAACGGAAAAAAGATAAATTCTTGGCATTTCCAACGGAAAAAGGATAATGAAGATGAAGAGGAAATTTTTTTTTGTGCGACTCACATCTTACCACAATTACCATGCACATGCAATCACAATCGTTCACGAAAAAAAAATAATGAAAACAAACACTAAATTAATAACTACACATGCAATAAAAAAATTTGTTAAACTATTTTTTTTTTTAAATTATGGGTTATTACAACCTATCCCCCTTAAGAAATTTCGTCCTCGAAATTTATACAGCGTGGTCTAAATAAAAAGTTTGGGATGATTGACTCTTATCACATCCTCCCGCTCCCAAGTCGACTTTTCTATATTCCGATAACGCCAAAGAATTTTGACTAACTTGATGGCCTTACCTCTCAAGTTCTTCTCTCCGTTATCTAGAATAAAGATTTTATAAAGAAAAATAATAATAAAGTAAAGGAAAAAAGTTTTAATTAATATTCTGAAAAATCGAGGCATTACAGTGTGCCTGTTTGTGTGTGTCTCTATTAATTAATCTCAACATAAAATTTTCAAAATCACGTGATTGCAGATTATAAGAAGAAGATAAACACTTCTTAAAATAATCAGACAACTTAAAAGCACACATTCGTACCAGTAGTGGAGTTTGTGTACTATGTGTGCTTCCCTAAAAACAGCTTGTATTATTTAATATTTTTTATAGTTTTTTTTGGTAACTTTTTATATTTTTTAATTTTTCTTAACGAGAAGATTCAGATAAGTATAAAAATATATACCCTACTTAAAAAAATTAGATAAGACAATGTTAAAGACACTAGAAGTAGTAAAAAAATTATTTTTTTCAATTTTTTTTGTCCTTAGTGATTTTTTTTAAAATTTCAGTCTTTTTTTTTAA
Organism: Arctostaphylos glauca; assembly: GCA_019985065.2. Taxonomy (NCBI): domain Eukaryota; kingdom Viridiplantae; phylum Streptophyta; class Magnoliopsida; order Ericales; family Ericaceae; genus Arctostaphylos; species Arctostaphylos glauca. Next base: position 23,717,478 of record JAHSPW020000001.1, on the reverse strand, counting down.
CTTTCTATATTTTCTTTGTCAACACAAACTAATAATCTAAAAGCTTTAATGGAAATTTGATACAAATAGAGAAAAAATAACAAAAATAATGAACTTATATCAATTAATTTAGGCTTTAGTCAAGCACTAGAAGTCTAATGCTTGCTTGTGCAAGTCGATTTTTGTTAAAACTAATAGCTTGTGATTTTTTTAATATGTTTTTGCAATATTATTTTATTAATTTTTAAAAGTAAACAAAAGGACAAAAAAAATGGGCCTTAATGTGATTTGGGTGTCTAACAATAAAAGTTAGTTATCAATAAGTATATAATAAAATAGATGTCTATATATACATCTAATCACAATCACCACCCACACCCTCCTCCTCCTCCTCCTCCTCCTCCGTTTCACACCCAATGGACAAAACCAATTACTTCCTTGTTTCATTCACCATTTTGTTATTGCACTTTTTCATAACTAATTCCTTATCCACCAAAAACATCACCACTGATCAATCTGCTCTCTTTGCTTTGAAATCCCACATAACTTGGGACCCTAATGACATATTGATGAACAACTGGACCACAAGAAGTTATGTTTGTGATTGGATTGGAGTTAGGTGCAGTAATCGCCACCATAGAGTTGTGGGCTTGGAGCTTTCTGACATGGGGTTGGTAGGCACCATTCCTCCACACTTGGGAAATCTATCCTTCCTTGTTTTGTTAGAAATTGGGAATAACAGTTTCCATGGCGACTTACCGAAAGAGTTGGGTAATCTTCGCCGGATGAAGTCTATAAAAGTAGGGTTCAACAACTTTGGTGGACGGATTCCATCATGGTTGGGTGCTTTACCTCAGCTTCGCTACTTGTCACTTCGGAACAACAGCTTTACAGGTTAGTTTTACTATACTAATTTGTTTTTTTACACTAATTTGTAATCGATCGAAAAAATAATTAGGAATTTTTAGCAAACTATCATGTAAGGTGTCAAGTAAAACTCAAAAATTAAATGATTTATATCACTACCTTCAAACGATTATAACCTATTTGATCTGTTTCTGTCTTCTCGATCTGAGTATAACCTATTTGCCAGTTAGTGAAGTAACTCGTTAGTATCACTCAGCTGATACTAACCGGAGGCACTCCGATGCTTAAATCAGACCTTAGAATTAAAGGTACAAAAGTATTTGTAATTAAATTAGAGCGTACATGTTTAAAACTTTGTATCATCCATCTTATAGTTGACTCCGACTTAGAATATCATTAAGATTTCCTCAAGATCCTTTCTGGATTATCACCAGATTATCCTCTAAGATCTCTTAAGGATTGCCTTGGGCTCTATTTAGTTATCAAAAAAGTTATTTTGAAGAAGAGTAGAGTAAAATATAAAAAAAATTATTTTCTTGTGTACGTTCATTTGAAAAAAAAATCTTTTAGGAAAACAAAAATTATCTTGTTCATTTGTCATTCAACAATTTGTTGTGAGCAAAATTAATTTTGAGAGCATAGTAACTAGTCATTAGATTTCAAAATCTGTCCTTTTAACCATTTATTATGAAACTCCTTTATAAAAATTAAAATGTCATCATGCAAGTTTAAAATCAACACAAAAAAAAAGAACATGTATTTTCGTTCCATCAAATTAAATAAATAACAAGATAAATATATACTTTCATTCTACAAAAAAACTCACACATAAGAACAAGATAAATAAATACTTCGAAAAAATAAACCACCAAGTTTAAACATACGATAAGTGACTCATAAAGTATCATAAAAGTGAAAAATGTTGTTGTTCACATAAATATCCAAGTGCCTCTGTAAAAACCTACAAGATGACGCTTTGATATGTATAAGAGCCGAACGACACGCTTTTTAGATGACCAACCGCCATGTTGGGTCGATGTTGAGGGGGTGGCAATCTTTCTAATTTTCTCCATATGCTTTTTGTACGAAACTATACTTTTTTCTAAAAAAGAAGGAGAGAGATATCGACTATTGTAACGCCCCAATTTCCGAAGACGTTGATAAAAATTATTTTTAAAATAATTTGTTGAATAACACAATTTTTTTTTTGAAATACCTAAATTAGCCCTGTTTATAAAAAAAATTATAATTGAATTGACATAAATGCCCCTGCAGGTATACATAAAAAATAAATTAATAAAATTTAGAGCTTCTAAAAAAATGACAACTAGGTTTTACTGAATCTTTCGTCTTTATCGCCCGCTCTTCCTGCTTGGGTGGTATCTCTAGCTGCTCTTCTACATCTAACATGAAATATTGTCAGGGGTAAAAAATTTGCTCCATGAGTTGTGACACTTAATAGAAAATACTACCCGAATAACAATCCAAAGATATACACAACAAAGTAGATAACGCAAAGAAATAAACAACTGAAAAAAGCACATAGGTTAATTATGATTCTCATTCAACGTTCTAAAATTCCTCTGTCAGGGAAAACAACCTAAAACTTAACCTTCAAAATCATTGTAGAAGTTCAAGTAGAGTTCAATGTCCAATACTGTCTAGCACCCCAAGTACAGTTCAATGAATCAAGATTGTCCAGTACTATGAAAGTATAGTGCAATGTGTCATGATCGTCCAGCAACTAGTGTACAAATCAGCGAATTCGGACCATCCAACACCCCGATCAATCAAGTACTTTTCAACGCGTTAAGATTGTCCAACACCCCGGCAGATGTAGTTCAAGCATCTAGACCGTCCAATACTTCGATCAACACCCATACAAACTCTACTTATCACATAGTTCACACAAAACTCGGGAAGCATAACAGCTGTAAATTAAACTAGTCAGAATCGCAATAGAACCTTATTACGTTCAGATTTGCAGCAATTTTGTAATCGCCTTTCAGAATTTTTAACAATAAAGCAGCATAACAACATTGACGATTATCAAATTATAATCTCCCAGATAACAACTGTTGGAAAATTATTTCGATGCGAACGGTTATCCTGCTAGGTATTTAAAATCCACACAAGAATATTAATAAACCAAAATAGCAAAATATAATCAGAGGGAAAAGATTAAAAAAGCCTGTGAGATGATCGAGGCACGCAAAAGCGCTCTCCTTAGCAAAATACACCCCTTTCTGCACGGAGTTGAACGGTGCTCCTTCCCTAAGATACAACGATCTTCAAATCTTCTTCTGTGCAGTGAAGTAGACTCACGAACCAATTGTTTCCCAACACTTTGATGTACACACAAACTTTCTAATCACTCAAGTGATTTTTCTTTCCCAATTTCTTTGTTTTTCCTCTTTTCCTTTTCTACACTTTTTAACCAAGTGCAACACCTTTATCTATATAGAGTCAAAAAATTTCCCGTTGAAAGTAATTGCTTAAAAAGTGGTATTGAAAAGGTGTTGCTTAAAAGGTGGTGAATGATCTCCACTTATCCCCTATTTTTTGGCAAACACTTTGTAACCACTTTTTTAACTTCTAATTTATTAAGGAATAAATTATATAAAAAGTTATTAAAATAAAATATTAAATTATTATAACAATCCACCACATAATTTAAAATTTTACAAGAGTGTTTTTTACTGCGCAAATGGGTATAGGTGTCTTCCAGACTTGAACCTACACTTAGTGTTAGCAAGTTTCAGTTTGAAGGACCGAAGTGAACAAAGTCTTGAACTAGGTCCTTGATGTCAAACTTATGCTTACCACACACACAGTATGTCACGCCCTCAATTTTTAACATAATTAAATAATATGTTTACCATCAATAAAGACTCACAATCTCACCAAATTCCCCAAAATACATTAATAATAAGGTGAATCAAAATAAGTTCGAAATACATTACAAAAGTGGTCGCTTCGACCAAAGATAATCATCTCCAAAGCCAAAAAGGAGTTTAGTGGTTTACATCATTTGAATAGAAAAAGGTAAGGTACGATTTACATTACATCTCTTCAAAATTTGACAAACAAAAGATAATAAGTAAATCATCCGATGCAGCTTTCAAAAATATGCATGTCGGTCCATGCAAGCCAAGCACCCCATGCTATCACTCCAAGGTTGTACCTGAAAAGAAGGAAGGGTTGAGCTCGACGGCCCAGTAGAAAAGTCTACACAAATATTACACGCATATGACATGATATGATATGTCACACGAACAATTATATCAACACAAGTAGAGATAGAGTCAACGGAAGTAATACTCTATTGAAAGAACATATAAGTAACTCACTTATGTACTTTGGTTTCTTAACTCATTCGATTCCAAGTCCACAACTGTCATGTGTATCCAATATGTCCGTATCATGTGTCAAAGTGTCATTCCTGGCACTCCCGAAGGCATTCCAGTACATCCCTGGCACTCCCGGAGGCATTCCAGTACATTCCTAGCACTCCCAAAGGGCATTCTAGTACACCCCTGGCACTCCCGGAGGCATTCCAGTACATTCCTAGCACTCCCGAAGGCATTCTAGTACATTCCTGGCACTCCCGAAGGCATTCCAGTACCTCGTTCACCTATGTCATGTGTCTCATAACATTCGTGTCGTCAAAACATGCACACAAGTCATAAAATTCATCACTTTCATCCATTTGGTTCAATCTCAATGTATGTCACATGATTCACTTCTTATATTCTCATTTACGGCATAATACAACGCTTGACGTAAGCTAAATCATTAAGTAAAAGACAACAATTAATGTCCAAGCAAAGTGCGTTTTAGGGTTCATGGGGTTCCAAAGTTGACGAGAGAATGCGCCAAAACAAGTGCCAAAGCATGGCCAAAACGATGGAAAGTTTCAAGGGAGAAGGCACCGGTGTGCCCCAAAACAAGGCACCGGTGCTCAGCCAAATAATAAGATACAGAGAGCTTTTGACACCGGTGTCACCAAAAACAAGGCACCGGTGTAAGGTCCAAAGTCTGGGAAATTCAAAGGGAGACACCGGTGTCACCAAAACAAGGCACCGGTGTCAAGGCACAAAAGTCAGAAGCTGAGATACAGAGAACAAGTGACACCGGTGTAACAAAAATCAAGGCACCGGTGTCAAAGTGCAAAAACCAGAGATACAGAGATCCAGAGACCAAATGACACCGGTGCCACCAAAACAAGGCACCGGTGTAACGGGTACGCACAAGGCAAATTTCAACAGATTTCTACTCTAAGTTTTAGGGCTTTTCCAAAACATCACCAAACACCAAATGACTACCAAATCAAGTTATACACGCGTAATAAGTGTGAGAAATCCCTACCTCAACTTCCGGGTTCAAGAATCAAAGCTCCAACTCCAAGCTTTAGCTTCCAAAGGTTGAAAAAGACCAAATACTCCTCCTCCAAGCAAATGGTAGCAAACCAACACCGGATATCACCCAAGGAGGATAGAAATGCGAAGGATCTCCAAGGAATCGAGGTTTGGAGCAAGTTTTTCGGATGGGTTTTGAGAGAGAGAGAGAGCAACGTGAGGGAGGGAGTGAGAGAAGTGGGTTTTGCAAACACACAAGTCTGATACAACCCAACTAAACACACTAAAAATTACACTTACACCCCTCAAGTATGCCACATGCTACCACAAGCCCCCAAGGTTATCACCTTATATCACATTGACCCCAAATCATGTTTTAACACAAATTTTCACATACCCCACATTAATTATGATTATTAACCCGAACATTAATATAAAAATTTTAAATTTTCCGGGTCTTTACACAGTACGGGAAACAATTATGGTTCTTGAACGATTTTGTGCGTTAAACGGTCATGCGCACGTATCTCGTTTCTATGAGTGTCTTTAGAGAATAGCTCAATTTCTCACAGCAGCGATCCCACCACCACACTCATATAGGTGTGTCCTCCAAGGATAGTTTGTGACTAACTCCCCGTAGAATTCTACCTTGGACACATTCAGAGCTTAGCTCTTCCTAATATCGTCACTTCATTTTAAGCACTATCACCATAGAAATAGGACCAGGGAATTTCCCTCTGATAATTTTAGTGCTTTGCCTAGTCACCTTTCAGTTCCTTTTTACCTATTGAATCTTATTCATAGGATCTCCAATCACAAAGGTTAGGTGTCCACTAAAGTGACTAATTTACAGGCTTCAGTTCCATTCCCCTCGATGATTCAACAACTAGCTTTCATGCTAGTCCTTTTGTAAAAGGATTTGCTATGGTCTTTGCAGATCTCACAAAATCAAGTGCAACCACTCCTAGAAAATAATTGCTTAATAGAATTATGTCTTATTCTGATATGTCTCTTTTTCTCATTCAAATTTGTGTTTTTAGATTTTGCAATATATAGCAGCTTGATTATCACAATGTATCGAGACAGCAAGAATAAAACTATCTAGTAAAGGCAAATCAATCAATAAATTTCTCAACCATTCGGCTTCAGAACAAATCATATCTAAAGCAATAAATTCAGCTTCCATGGTGGATCTCGATATTATGGTTTGCTTAGATAATTTCCAAGCTACTGCACCTCCACCTCGAGTAAAAACGTAACCACTTGTGGCTTTTGTTTCATCGGAGTCACTAATCAAATTAGCATCACAGAATCTTTCTAAAACATTAGGAAACCCACAGTAACGAATACCGTAGTTAATTGTACCTTTAAGATATCTAAAAATTCTTTCTATGGCATTCCAATGTTCTAAACTAGGATTACAAGTGTAACGACTCAACTTGCAAACAACATAAGAAATATCAGGTCTTGTGCAATTAGACAAGTACATCAAAGACTCTATTATCTGTGAATATTTATATTGAGAAATACTCTCACCAATATTTTTCTTTAAGCGGATATTAGGATCAAACGGAGTTGAAACTTCTTTCACATCAAAGTAATTAAACTTTATTAATAATTACTCAACATAATGTCCTTGAGTCAAAGCAACCCCATCATTATTTTTTAATATTTTGATTGCCAAAATAATATTCGCTTGTCCTAAATCCTTCATGTCGAAATTTCTAGACAAGAGATGTTTGGTTTCTCTAACTACATCAAGATTAGTGCCAAAAATAAGAATACCATCTACGTATAAGCAAATAATAACACAAGCACCATCAAGTTGTTTAATATATACACATTTATCATAATCGTTTATTTTAAAATCATTCAAGAGAATCACTTGATCAAATTTTTCATGCCATTGTTTTGGAGCTTGTTTTAATAAAGAGACTTTACAAGTCCACAAAATTTGCTTTCGTGCCGTGGAACTACAAACCCCTTGGGTTGATCCATGTAAATTTCTTCTTCTAATTCTCCATTTAAAAATTTTATTTTTACATCCATCTGATGAATTTATAATTTATAAATAGATGCCAAAGCAATGAGAACTCGAATAGTAGTTATACGAGGTACCGGAGAATATGTATCAAAGAAATCAATTCCTTCCTTTTGCTTAAAAACTTTAGCTACTAGTCTATCTTTAAATTTATCGATACTCCCATCTGTTCTAAGCTTCTTTCTAAAAATCCATTTACACCCTATTGTTTTGCAACAGGGAGGAAGATCAATAAGATACCAAGTATTATTAGCAGTAATAGAATCTATTTCACTATTTATAGCATCTTTTCAAAAATTAACATCAACAGGAGTCATAGCTTCATCATATGTTTTAGGATCATTTTCAACTAAGTTTGAAAATCACTGCCAAAATTTTTCCTAATTCTACCTCTTTTACTTCTCCTTAATTCTAATTCGTTTTGATCTTCTATGTTAACTCTCATGGTGGAACTCTCACTTACTGATCTAGAAAGCTTATCTTTCATAGGAAATATATTTTAAAAAATTCAGTTTCTTTTGACTCCATGATAGTATTGTTAGAAATTTCAAAAATTTCAGAATTAATAACCAAAAAACGATAACCAACACTATCCAAAGCAAAACCAATAAAAATGCAGTCAATCGTTTTAGGACCCAATTTTCTTTTCTTAGTAAGTGGTACTAACACCTTTGCTAAGCACCCCCACACTTTAAAGTATTTTAAACTGGGCTTCCGATTCTTCCAAAGTTCATAAGGTGTTTTATCAGAATCTTTGTAAGGTACTTTATTTAAAATATTGAACGCAGAATATAACACTTCACCCCATAAATTATTCGGTAAGCCAGAACTAGTTAACATAGCATTAATCATATCTACCAAAGTTCGATTTTTACGTTCTGCAACTCCATTAGATTGAGGTGAATACGGTGGAGTCCGTTGGTGAATTATTCCATGTGTTTCACAAAAATCTTCCATTTCAGTTGGAGCATATTCTCTCCCTCTATCAGATCTTAGAATTTTAATTCTCTTCTCTAACTGATTCTCTACTCTAACTTTGAAAATTTTAAAATTTTCAAACAACTCACTTTTTTGTGTTATTAAATACACATGGCAATATTTCGAAAAGTGATCAACAAATGTTACGAACTATCTTTTACCACTACGGATTAACACATTATTAAGGTCACAAGTATCACTATGTATAAGCTGTAATAAGGTTGTTTCTCTAACAACTTATGTATGTGGTTTTCTAGATAGTTTAGCTTGTACACAAACTTGACATTTTTCTTTTATATTTATTTGATATTTAGGAATAAGCTCTAGGCTCATCATTCTTTGATGGTTTTTAAATTTACATGCCCAAGCCTACCATGCCAAGTGTCACAATATTCTACATAAGCCACGGAAGAATTAACAGAAGTAGAACGAACAACTTTATTCGAATCGAAATTTAACACATTAAAACTGAATAAACCATCTACTAAATATCCTTTACCAATAAAAGTACCATTCTTGGAAATAACAACTTTATTAGACTCCATAACAACTTCGAAACCACGACAAACTAATAATGAAGTACTAACTAAATTCCTTTTTATTTCTGGAACATGTAAGACTCCATCTAACACAATAACATTTCCTGAGGTCAATTTCAACCTAATTTTTCCTTCTCCTAGTACACTGGCCAGGCTCCCATTTCCCATGCTTACAGTTCTTGTGCCTGATTTCTAATCATAAGATAAAAATATATTTTTATCAGCGCACACATGAACATTAGCACCCGAGTCTATAAACCATTGATTTGTGTTAAAAATAGTATTTAACTCAGGGTTACTAACAAAATACCTGTTAGCACGGATAGAGGAGTCGGCCTCCGCAGTGACTACATTAGCTTCTGGTTTAGGAGCTACATGAGGACCACGAGCCTTAGGAGGTTGACCTTTGCAATAGTAACAATATTTTGCTCTATGATTTGTTTTTCCGCACACCCAACAAGGCATAATCTTCTCTTGACTAATATTTTTGCATTTTGATTTATTATTATTATTGTAGCCCCGAAATTTTTTAACCGAGTTGGTCTTCTTGAAATTTGAATATCTAGGCTTATGGAGATTTTCTACGACATGAGCTTTAGCCCGAAATTCCGGAGTTGGAACTTCAAGTTGTTTTTCACGATGTTTTCCCTCTATATTTAAAGATACTAAAAGTTCATCAAAAGTGTAGTCATGAGGTTTTTGTTTTAGCATCCTACCAAATTCAAACCACGAGGGAGGTAATTTTTTAATGAGTGATGCAACTAAAAATGTGTCAGTCAAGTCCATACCTTTTCTTCTAAGGTCATAAAGTATATTTTTAAGTTCATGGGCTTGTTCCATAACAGACCTTCCATCAACCATTTGGAAGTCTAAAAAATTTTCCGCATAATACCGTTTAAGACCGGCATCTTTAGATGCGTACTTAAATTCAAGAGCTTCTAAAGTGGCTTAAACCTAAAGTGGTAAGCCAAAATTTCATCTGTTGTTGTCAAACTCTGAAATTTTGACCATTGAACTTCTCAGGCTTGCAAGAACTAGAATCATCTAATGCCATTTTACTAACCACAAAATTATTCTAATCCTAACAGAAAAAATCTTAGCACGTTTTAATTGTATACTTTTTCCTAAGATTGTTGGAAAATTATTTCGATGCGAACGGTTATCCTGCTAGGTGTTTAAAATCCACACAAGAATATTAATAAACCAAAATAGCAAAATATAATCAAAGAGAAAATATTAGAAAAGCCTGTGAGATGGTCGAGGCACACAAAAGCGCTCTTCTTAGGAAAAATACACCCCCTTCTGCACGGGGTCGAATGGTGCTCCTTCCCCAAGATACAACGACCTTCGAATCTTCTTCTGTGCAGTAAAGTAGACTCACGAACCAATTATTTCCCAACACTTTGATGTACACACAAACTTTCTAATCACTCAAGTGATTTTTCTTTTCCAATTTCTTTGTTTTCCCTCTTTTCCTTTTCTGCACTTTTTAACCAAGTGCAACACCTTAATCTATATAGGATCAAAAAATTTCCCGTTGAAAGTAATTGCTTAAAAAGTGGTATTGAAAAGGTGTTGCTAAAAAGGTGGCGAATGATCCCCACTTATCCCCTATTTTTTTGGCAAACACTTTGTAACCACTTTTTTAACTTCTAATTTATTAAGGAATAAATTATATTAAAAGTTATTAAAAATATAAATATTAAATTATTATAACAACAAATTCCATCCATAATCTCAACAGCAATCTTTTAAGCAAAATAACGACTAGCCAACATTGTCAAAATTTCAACAATACAAATTATTTTCTCAATGCCATAACAATACAGTTTCGTCATAGCGATATCATAAAATTAATGAATTAAGGCCAACATTGATAAACCTGCTCTCACGGAATTCCACGAAAATTCGTGGAAATTATAATGCTACTTTGTGTATGCACATGTTAAGTGGGTTCGGATTAAGTTTCATGAGTTTGGATAGAATTATATTCTGAAATACAAAGTAATCGAATGAATGCCTAATGATCACTGGTCAATTGATCAAACCGATAGACTACCAAAACACAACACTGATATGTATATAACATTCACTTTCCAACCAAGTTCTCCTAGAAAGTTCATAAACCTACGAAAGAAGTCTAATGAGTATTCTAACAGAAGTACTCAAATTGAAATCATAAGTCATAAAACGTATTTTGATAATCTGGTAAAACTAATCTAATTAATTAAATACTATCCAACCAAGTAATCTCTATAATCCATTTACTTGCAATTCAACACCCCATGTCGCAATCAACAAATCTCATAAAACAGAACTAGAATATCCAACTCCAAAAGGAAGATCAACCCACTTCTGAATCTACCTACTCTCAAAACTAATTGACCGTGGGATCATGCTGAGTTCTCGAACATTACATGATTAAATTTCTCACAATTAACAACAATGAATTAGTAGTAAAATTATCATTCTAGCGGTTTATGTAGAAAACTCTACCTAATTGCAAAATCAAGGGTTGAAAATAGTAGATCCTATCTCGGTGTGTGATTCCGGCGAAGAACAGCGACGATTCGAGGCACAGTCGGTCTCAGCAGTGAACTCTCTCTATCTCTGAACCTTTACTTCCCTCTCTACACCTCTCTAGAGAAGCTTACAGTGTTGAACGTGAAAATAGAGAAAACATTGGCAGCATCCTTATATAGGCTTATGAAGATAGACTTTAATCAATTAAACTTGGGAGATCCTCAGAATTTTGGGGAAAATCAACGCATTAAGAAATTCCAAGTGGCAATTTGAAATCTAGAAGGTTACTCAGGATAGATTTATTCCTTGGTTGCCAAAGTTTTGAAGTTGATTAGCCTAGGAAATGTTGAACGGCAAGAGGTTTGGTTTTTAGGACTACTGGCTACGAATGCATTAATTGTATATTGAAAACCCAAAAGTTAATGCCTTGAAAACTCAAAAGTTGTTCTTCATCCAACCTCATGGTAAACAAATTATGAACCTCCCAGATTCATGTTGTCGTGCATTCAAAAAAACCAAATTTAATACAATGCCTTGCACTTTCACTCATTGACATGTGAACTCAAATCCTAGCCGTTCATTGTGATTACAAATATTTGTATTTACAATAGGCAACTAAACATTATTTAATCTCAAAATAATTATGATAATGTAAAATCTTATAAACAAAATGTTAAATCTTCTTTGTATTAAAAACAATATCTGGTTATTACAACTATAACGTGGAAGAGGTTAATTTCTCCCCAATTTTGACAACGGACTTCACCATCCATTCTATATGATTTAATTCCTATTGGCTATTTGGATTCATCTCTATGGTTTATGTCGTTCATTTTGCAATAACTGCAAAAAAAAAGGACAATTCATTATTTTTAAAACAAATATTGTAGGATGAGTTGTTGTTCATGTTAGATGAGCCAATTTCTTGCAGAAAACATTTGCTTAACGTGTCTTGTAAAATAAATGGCTTTGAAACTCAAACCCAAGTAAGGTTCAAACCACATAGACTTCACAGTGTCCATTCTCAAAGGGAAAGTCTAAGTACAGGATTTTTGTGTATAAATTTTGTTATCTAGGCTATTAATAATCTGCTATGTATAAGAAAGACAGAAATAACAGAAATAAACTAATATGACAGAAACTTACTTGTTATTCGGAACAAATTTCAGTGATCAAACAATTTGTGGAACGAGTTGGTAGAACACGAATACTTACTGATCAAGGTTTGTGTTTGGCACAATCTCCTAAAGACAAAATACGCCCTCGCTATGGTACTACGAGATGAATTGGCGTCTGTCTCCCAGGATGCAACGATTAACACTAGTGGTAGCAGCACTGCAAACTACTAGTCTGTCGAACCAGAATATGCACTGGACTCTCTCTCAAACAACAGAAATATAATGCGGACAAAATGCTATGAATGCAAGATAAGAGGTCTCAAAAATGAAGTAGTTTAATTGGACTAGATTGGCCTTTATTTATAGGCTGTAAAAAGGTGCAACTCTGTCTAAGAGTTGCACTGGTTCGGCCTAAAACAAGTAATAAGTGCACTGGTTCGGTTGGATAAACCGATTTGGTTAAGTTATGTTGGTTCAGCCCAAGGGACGCATCCGTTGGGCATTTAAATGGTCAGGAACCGCGCCCAAGACCAATGGTCAAATTTTGTTGGGCCAAGCCGGTCAGAAACGGACCAACAGGTTAACCGGATCTAAATAAATAAAATTCTAAAAGAAAATTTATTTAATTAATTAAATAATTAATTTAATTAAATAAATTTTCAACAAAAGAATATTATCTAAATGACCCGAACTCCGGCCCAGCCTGGCTGGTCGGACGGCAGCGGCGAGCGCGTGTGTGGTAGTTTGGGCCAAAGCCCATGCTACCTAAGTCCTTCCCCATCCACAAAAGTGGGGTGTCACTTGGGACCCAAACCCTTAACCAATGTTATGCTATATAAGCCATTTGAAAGTTCCACATTTTTTCTATGTAAGACTAACATCATTTTCACCCAAAATTACCAATCTTTGGAGTCTACTTTAGATTCAATTTTTAATTCACATATAAATGGTTTTGTCCAACCAAATATACAATCTTAAGCTCCATGTGTATGTAAACATTGCCACTTAGATTCACACATAAAAATATGTGAAATTCACTTTTATTTTAGCTCAAACTTAGCTAAAATATATTTTCCTAAATCATTTTTCCAACAAATTCAGACAGATGTGTTTGAAATTATTTTATACACATTGAGTCTTTGACTTTATTTTGTACTTTGAAAACTGTGAAAACACTCATCTTCTTAGTCCTTAAGTACTTTGATATAACCAAAATTTATGCTTTGGTCCCTAACAGGTACGATTCCGCCTTCTCTCTCTAATAGTTTAAAGCTTGAGACTTTAAACTTGTCTGGCAATCTCCTTAAAGGACAAATTCCACCAGAGATTGGGTCTCTCAAGAATCTGAAAGTATTAAACATGGAATTTAACCAACTTACGGGCGCTGTACCCATCAGCATCTTCAACATCTCGCTGCTACAAGTTATCGCTTTTTCGCATAATGGCTTATCTGGTGATATTCCAAAAGACATGTGCTATCGTCTTCCTAAACTCAAAGTCCTTGGTCTATCTTCGAATGAGTTTCATGGCAAAATTCCACCCAGCTTATCTAAATGCTCCCAGCTACAGATTTTGTCCTTGTCGCACAACAAATTCGCGGGACCCATACCAGGTGACATTGGAAACTTAACCATGCTTAAGGAGTTGTATCTTGGTTTTAACAACTTAGAAGGTACGACTCTCTACCTGCTCATCCAGTGTGCCGAATTTAAAACAGAGCAAGACTACTGTTCTTGAAAAGTTTCTCAAAAGATATTTTTAAATTTAAAATTAATAGATGAGATTTACTTAGATTTAAAAGTACAACACACTTAAGTGAATCTCTCATATATTAAATTGAAATTCGTGGATATTTTTTAAGAAACTTTTCGGGGACCAAAGAATTTCTCATTTTTGTATGGATTCTATAATTTTGTTCACTTACCTAAAATGTTAATGAATATCATCCATCTTTAGTGTGAGGTTTATATTGTATTTTATTTCAATGATCGGATCCAATTATTTTGTATAACTTGGATTTTTGACCTTTTATGCGAAGAAAAAAAATCATCTCAATTGAACATCGATAGTTGCTAGGATCGAATTATTCCAGAATTTTGATCTGAAACAAAACAAGTATTACTCAATCAATTAAGCTCCTAAACATATGAAATTGAGCCGATTTTGACGATAAACATTAAAACATCAAGTTCTATAGAATTAACGGATTTGATTATTGAGGTAGGACTCGTAACGGAACCTCACAAAAGGTGAGTAATGTTTAACCATTTTAGGTAAGTGGACAAAATAACACTCTCTTCCAATGTCGAATACGTGGTTGTCATATGTTTGTTCGAGATTATGTCTTTATACCCATTTCGTTTATATGAACATTGAATAGGTCTAAATATCCAAGAGATCCAATATAAATTGTGTTTAGATTAAATATGAGGGGTACAATATCAGGGGTACATAGTATCAGTAATGCTATGGTGACCATCTTTTACATAACATATGAGGTGTCACCAATGCATTGATAAAGTATACCTCACTTGTCATGTACTTTATCAATCCAACGGTGACACATCATACCAATTTAGTCACCATAATATTGCTCATATAGTATTATTAATCTTACCATTATTAATTTAAAGAACGTATACTAAAATGATGTATGCTATGAGGTCAAGGACTTTGTAGTGGAATATGAAATTGGAGAAAACATATTTCTTTAATTTATTGTAACCTCCGCACATTGTCTACAAATTGCAATGATACACAGGTGCAATTCCTCAAGGCTTGGGCAATCTTTACAGATTAGAGGTACTGAATATACCTGATGGCAAACTAACGGGGCCAATTCCTTCGGTTGTCTTAAATATCTCCACCTTGAGAATTGTTGACTTCTCAAACAATAGCCTTCTTGGAGAGCTTCCATTTGATATTTGTGATCATCTTCCTGTTCTCCGAGGGCTCTACCTTTCTTATAATCAGCTCAGTGGTGGAATTCCGTCCAGTTTACAGAACTGCAGAGGGCTTCAAGTTTTATCTCTTTCCTTTAATAAATTTACTGGAAGAATTCCTGGAGAAGTAGGGAATCTAACCCTGCTCAAGGAATTTTATCTTGGTGCAAATGACATGGGAGGTAACTATCTTGTTTCCAACAAAGAGCGCACATACACACACACACACACTCTACAAAAACATCTGTAGAATTCATGTTACTAGATATTTTCTATGGAGTTTCATAAGAAAACAGTGCTTGAAATCTTTGATTTCTTGGGTTCTGTTGCATATTTAAAAGCTGGACCCCCTACTGCATAAAAAGGGCGTCGTTTGACTTTCTGCTATGAAGGGACTGTTTGGCTGAAATATGAGTAAAGAAAAAAACCCAAGTTTTACACAGCAGAAATCCGACCTTTTTTTACAACTCTCCCAAGCTGTCCAAGAGCATCCACAAATCACAGTGCAACTCCAGCGTGCAACAACACCTCATGCCTCTTCTTCTTCTTCTTCTTATTCTGTTGTTTTAATCGCTGTTGCTGCTGTTGGTTTAGATTGCAACTCTGGCAATCACCAACAACACCTCATGCCTCACGACTCCGGTAAGGAACCTCTGCTTCCTTCATGGCCAATCCTCTGATGTCTCTCTCTCTCTCATCAATAAACCCAGGAATACAAAAATAATAATGATAAACTTAAACTTTTGCTTGTATATGATGTGAATTCAGAATCTACTCCTTTCTATTTTCCCTTCTTGATTTTAAGGGTTTAAATTGATCTAGCCCCTGCCCGGGTTAAATCACAAAAGGGATATTATTAATCTGATGAAGGGATTAGATTTAGGATAGATCAATGGTGACAGAGAAATACTAAGTTTCGATCAAGGATTTGTGGTTGGTAATGGAAGAGCGGAAAAAATGAAATTGAAAAGCTGAATTAACAAATCCCTCCTCGACCCAAACACAACCACTAGTGTGTTCATGATGGGATTCTCCTAACATTCTGATCCACTACTTTTTGCTTCTTTTTCATGAATGAAAAATTGATTTGCTAATCATACTCTCTTCATTTTGGGTTTGCGCTCACTGTATCAAGTTGGAAAATTTGGGTTTGAGACAGGTGGGTTTTTTTCCCCACTCATATTTCAGCCAAATAGCCCCTACATAGCAGAAAGTGAAACGACGCCCTTGAATGCTAAACTATGCCCTTTTTATGCTGGACAGAGGCTGCTGTGCCGGCTTCATAGCAAGCACTCGAGTCCATTTAATTCACCCAACAAATGATAGCTTGTGCTTTGGTTTGCCTGTAATTAGGTCACTGCCCTGTTTCCATGATCACGTTGGAAAAGAGAATCACGGTTTTGGAAAAATTACTACAGGAAGCTCCAACTTTAGGATTACAAAGTTAGTTTTGGAAATTTGGCTTTACAAAATTTAGACCTAGTAGAAACTTTTTCTCTCTAGTGGGTCCTATGACCCAAGTCTTTATACACAACAACTCAAGACTCGTCTCTTCCTTCCCTAGTCTAGTATTATCAACTTCTCTTCGAGTTCTTCTTTGAGAGTGTGCAATTCTTGTTCAATTCGATTAGAGGATATTTTAGCATGGTAGCACTTGAATAATTCAGCCGTTGTATTTTGCAAGATGGATACCGACAAAAACCTCATGGAATTAACTACAAGAAGATATTTCATTCACCTAAACAGTTTTCCACTACCTGTTTTGACCAACGTTTAAATCTTGGATTAGTGGATGAATTGTGTCAGCAAATGATAGTAAAAACATGTGCAAAATTTTACCTATTTTTTTCATCTAATTTTCTTTTCCTCTCCATATCCAATATCCCAGCCTAACGGCATTCTTCAATATGGCATTTGCATACAAACTGAAATATTATTGTCAAGTAAGCTTTTATCTACTGCATACAAATATTTATGACAGAAGAATATGTATATTAATCCAAGTTATATTGAGGCTATAACTGATCACAGGTGAAATTCCATGGCAATTGGGTCACCTTAACCTGGAGGTATTGAGTATGGAAAATGTTGGGCTTAGGGGTCTCATTCCTTCGGTTATCTTCAATATCTCTTCGCTAAGATTTATTAATCTTGGAAACAATACTCTATCCGGCAGTTTGCCTATGCACATGTGGCACCATCTTCCAGTGCTTCAAACTCTTGCTCTCCACAACAATAAATTCACTGGAAGCTTACCAAGCAACTTTGGGAATTATACCTCCCTCGTCCAAATGTCTCTATCCCGGAACAAATTTTCAGGTATTCATTACTCTATCTCTATCATATTCGTCTGAAGTAATGATTACTACGTTTGCATTGTTGAAAAGATATGGTATACCTTCTTTGGCCTGATTTAGTATTGATGTAGAAAAATTCAACACTTGGGTTAATTCTAATAGTAGATTGTTTGCTTTTAACTTAAGCTGGGGGGATACTAATCCATAATTGATAAACCTTGCAAACGTAAGCAGATGCATATTGGTAGAACTCTACTTTTGCCTTAGTAATATTTAGAAATGTGTTGCTACACATTGCATTCAAAATATATGAACATTGTTGGGTTCTTTTGCAAATAAAGTTTGAATCCTATGAATAAAGTATCAATTATTACTATCAAAAGTGTTCTTTTATGACCGTACAAACATGTCATGTGTGACTTTGAACAAAAATTGCCCCACCGGACAAAAGTCCTAGCACCGCCTGTGCTTACAAGTCCCAGATGCAAAGCTAATCCATTGAGTTCTTATGCAAAGGAATACTTTGAGATGGGGGAAGTGAGGGCATTGATGAATGATTATTGACAGAAGTAGCAAACTGCGCCGTTTAGTTTTTTGATGCACCACGACACAATATTTTCGGTATTTTCTTGGTCCAAAAAACTTCAGATTAATTTCTTCAGTATGATCATATGATTCAAGTAGATCACCAATAGACATAGTTGGATTGAAGTCTTAACTGGAAATAGATTTAATCGCTTGCAAATATTGAATTAAGTTTCTACAAATATGAGAAATTATAGTTTCCAGACTCAAGCACTTAAATTAATTTCCGTGTGAAAAATATGAAACCAAAGATTTGCGTCTCAACATTGTACCTGTAACGTGGTTGATAGCTTATTTTTTCTTGTGAAAAAATTCATAGAAATATATGTACTTATGCATTGAAGAATTCTTCTGCAGGTTCAATACCAATAGAAATTGGTGAACTTCAAAGTTTAGAGTGGTTAGACTTGGCCGGAAATAATCTGAGCGGCCCCATACCATCTAACATCTTCAATATCTCAACCTTAAGAGAACTCTCATTGTCAAATAATCATTTATCGGGCCACATTCCACTGCATATAGGTGACCGGTTGCCAAGTATTCAGAAAATTTTCTTAGGGGGAAATAAGTTAACTGGAATCATTCCTGAATCAATCTCAAATGCTTCTACAATCACTGTTCTGGATCTCATCTCCAATTATTTGACTGGATTTATACCCGATTCACTTGGTAATTTAGAACTCCTTCAGGTGCTTGGTTTAGGCGGTAATAACTTGACCAGCAAATCTTCAATGCTAGAATCTAGCTTCCTGATTTCCATAATGAAGTGTAAACGCTTGAAGAGATTGTGGGTGTCATATAATCCACTCAATGTTACTCTTCCAATCACCATTAGTAATCTTTCTTCTCTTGAGAGTTTATCAGCAGTCGATTGCAAAATTAGGGGCAACATTCCTGGGACAATCAGTAATTTGAGCAACTTAATTTCCGTCAAACTAGAAGACAATGACTTATCTGGGGCAATTCCTGAGATGGTGGGACAACTAGGGAAACTCCAATATATGGACTTGGGAGGCAATAAATTAAAAGGATCCATCCCCTACACATTTTGTAATTTAAGGGCTCTCAGTTACTTGGTTTTGGGTGGAAATAAGCTCTCTGGATCTCTGCCGACATGCTTAGGAAATCTTACTTTCCTAAGGGATCTCCGAGTAGGGTCGAATGGGTTAACTTCGTCAATACCCATGACCCTTTGGAACCTTAAAGATCTTTTGGTTCTCAACTTGTCTTCAAACTCTTTCAGTGGTGAATTACCATTTGAAATTGGAAATTTGAAGGTGGTTTATAGAATTGATCTATCAAACAATCAATTGTCTGGTAAAATACCAAGCTCCATCGGAAGCCTCCAAAACTTGATCACTCTCTCATTAGCCCACAATAGAATCCAAGGTCCTATTCCTCAGTCAATTAGTGGTTTGATGAGTTTGGAATCATTGGATTTGTCGCAAAACAATTTGTCTAGTGTAATTCCTAAATCATTGGAACACCTCTCATATCTTAAATATTTGAATTTGTCCTCCAACATATTGGAAGGAGAAATTCCGGAAGGAGGGCCTTTTGCAAACTTCACAGCTCGGTCTTTTATGTCGAATAAGGCCCTATGTGGTGCGCCCCGGTTTCAAGTTCTGCAGTGTGCTCGTCATCGTTCAAGAGAAACAATGGTGCTCATAACGAGATACATTTTACCCGTAACTACATCAATACTACTCGTGACTCTAGTATTGGTGTTGGCATTGACAAGGTGTCGAAAAAGAAACATGAGAGTTCCAAATCAAGAAGATTTAGTTCCTGCAACAGTACCAAAAAGGTTTTCACACCATGAGCTTAGTCAAGCAACAAGTGGATTTGCAGAGTATAACTTACTTGGTAAAGGAAGCTTTGGTTCAGTGTACAAAGGCACATTTTTGGATGGTATGGTACTCGCGAT
This sequence comes from Arctostaphylos glauca, assembly GCA_019985065.2. NCBI lineage: Eukaryota > Viridiplantae > Streptophyta > Magnoliopsida > Ericales > Ericaceae > Arctostaphylos > Arctostaphylos glauca. Next base: position 23,697,324 of record JAHSPW020000001.1, on the reverse strand, counting down.
TAAGGTTTTTGACTTGCAAGTTGAAGGGTCGTTAAAGAGTTTTGATGTTGAATGTGAGGTAATGAGAAATGTACGTCACCGAAATCTCATCAAGGTCATCGGAAGTTGTTCAAACCTTGATTTTAAGGCATTGGTGGTTGATTACATGCCTAATGGGAGTCTTGAGAAATGGTTGTATAGCCCTAACTGTTATTTGGATATCCTAAAGAGAATGGACATAACCATCGATGTTGGGTTGGCATTGGAGTATCTTCATCATGGTTATTCGACGCCAATAGTTCATTGCGATGTAAAACCAAGCAATGCTTTGCTTGATGAAGATATGATTGCGCATTTGGGTGATTATGGCATCGCAAAGCTCTTAGGCAAAGAACAATATCTAGCACAAACCAAGACGCTTGGTACGATGGGGTACATTGCACCAGGTGATTTTTATTAGTTCTTTAGATTCAATACTTGGGAAGTGATGCCATCATTCCACTTTTAGTCGCTTACACTCTTTTCTTGCCATTTAATTTTTCGTTTGACTTTTTCAATTTGCACGAGATTCTTTCAATGAAACTTTTTTTTCTTTCCATCAAACTAACAATCTTTTAACGATTAATGGTGTTTGTACTTAGAGTATGGATCAGAAGGAAACGTATCAACCAAAGGCGACGTATATAGCTACGGTATAATGTTGCTTGAGACATTTACTAAGAAAAAACCCACAGATGAAATGTTTGTTGGAGAAATGAATATAAAGCGATGGGTGAATGATTCAGTGCCCCATGCAGTAATCGAAGTCGTAGATGCTAATATACTAAGGAGAGATGATGAACATTTCAGTGTCAAGGAAAACTGCATCAAGTCTATCATGGAACTTGCTTTATACTGTTGCGCGGAGTTGCCAAAAGAAAGGGTCGTTGTGAAAGACGTCGTAGCCACACTCAAAAATATCAAAATTGAATTTCTGAGAAACATTCAGGGAACCAGAAGGTAGCAAAGTTGCAGTCATTTGATTTTGGTTTCACCTTTTTCCTGTCAAGATCTTTCTATTGTGTTAATTAATGGTTCTAGTATCAGCAGCTGTATTTACACAACTCAATAAAGAGAACCTTTTAACTATTTTCCTTCATTATCTCTATTAAGCTGTGTGCATACTTTATTTGAGTACATCCCAACCTATAGAAGCAAAGTTTTGGCTAGCAAATTTTCACAGGACAGCCAGAGGACGAAAGAAGGCAGGGGCGGGGAAGGGGCTTCAACATATTCTATGGAATATGAGATATGTTTTATGAGAAGTACTTGCAATAAATCTTCGTCTGAATTTCTGTCCCTCTAAACAAAACAAGAAAAAGGGATCACGATTACATTTATCCAGATGTAGGTACAAGTGTTTTACTGAGGCATTTCAAGGTCTGGTCTCCGATCAAGCGCTTCTACTATTGAATCGTCTGGAAATGCATCGGGACAAGTAGCCAAAATCTTTGCCTTCAGGCTTCTGCCAATTCAAAATCAACCAAAAAAAAAAGAGAAAGAATCATCACACTGTATTAAAAATGTCACTACAGCAAATCGTAGCATTCCCGGTGTTTTATAAACCTCGGGAAAAGTCTCAAATGCACTAGGAAAGTAATTCCCGACGTTTTTGCAATACTCCGACATAAACGGTGACGGAAAATATGCCCGGCATTTTCAAAACACTGGGAATAATATCAACTTATGACCGGGGTTGATGAGGAAAGGGGTCAGACTAAGAACCAAGTTAAATTGACATGCAAATTCAACTTGCCAACACTCACGGGCTCACAGCTAACTCTGACTTGCCAGATACCCCACAGAACAACAATTACTTGTACCCATTGAGGCAGCTAAACAAACTCGAAACTAGAGCCATAATAGAACCCAATAATTTCCAACGTATCTCACATGTGACCATGGAATTGTGTTCATCCACAAATCTTCGCTCACCTTTCATAGAAATCGTACAGATCCAGTAAAGATTAATCACTTCCAAGAGTATTGGGAGCCCAAAAGGTTTCTGCCAAACCTTGTGTGCAACAAAACAATGCAATGGATATGAGATTGCTTTTCCTTTCTATATGTTCTGTTCCAGTGAAAACATAGAGGACAGTACGCCCCACTCTTCTTGCAAGTATGCACGCAACACATTCATTTCCGCAAAACAAAAGAAGAGAGGTAATTCAAAGATACAAGTAAAGGATGATATACATCGTACTCTACTTCTTCATGAAATCAAGTTATCTTAAGAACTATGGTTCAATTTATAGGCATGGTACCAGACGTAGGAACATTTAGAATGATGAATGTCGGGGGCTGGAGGTGGTTTAACAGGATGTCATGCATGTTAACCCCACAAATAATGTCATAGATTAAGGGTTGACAAAAATTCCTGATCGTAACTAGTCCGTAACAACACCCTGATAAGTACTCATGAATATTTAGAATGACGGATGCAATAAAAAATTGATGAGAGTACCTCAGCTTCTGAAATATGTAATCAAGATCTGACTTCATTGACCTTAACAGACGGGTGTTTCTTGAAAACTCACTGGAAACCTCTGCAAAGCAATGCTCAGAGTACTCATTAAAATGAGAAAGAACAGCATTACTGTCCTGCAACCTTCCCAATCTGCAATTATTATTGCAAAGGAAAAAAGGGCAAAAAGCAAAGTGCGGCCCCAGATAAGAAACTAATGCTTAGAAAACAATACCATTGAGCTGTATAACCAACGAAGATACAAAAACATCCTAAATTCTGTAACAAACTGGTATATGCTAAGAAAGGGGAAAACAATAAGAGTTGACAATCCCAGATGTAAAAGTTGTTTCAATTTGGGCAACTGATACACATCCAGGATGAAATTAGTAAGCACAAAACGCAAGCAAATAATCAACATGCTAACAACTAGTACTTGGAAAGAGGAATGTGTACTTTGCCGCAAAGAAAAGGAAACAAAGATGTTTCTCTCTACGGGTTTAAAGGTTGTATTCTCAATTTCCCAAAGTTTCTCAATGCATAAAATGAAAAGAAAGCCACAACATTGGAGTGTAACCCTTCCGGCTTTCCAGTTTGACAATGTTATTTGCGCACGATACTTGCTAAAGAAATTGACTAAAGTAAGGTCCATTTGGCCACCCCTTCCATGGTTAAAACAAAGATTGCAGTTTTGTTTCCACCACTTAGCTATAAGCTTTGTCAAGCTTCTATCATTCCTAGATAAGATGTTTCTAGAGGCTTCTTGGCTGGCTCAAATAAGCATTTTAGATTTTCCATTAACCCATTTTGGATGTTTGGTCGTCCATTTCAAAATTGCTGTGGTTTTTTCACCACTTAGCTATAAGCTTTGTCAAGTTTCTATCATTACTAGATAATATGTTTCTAAACGCTGTTTGGCTGCCTCAAATAAGCATTTTAGATTTTCCATTAATCCATTTTGGATGTTGCGCTGTCCATTTCAAAATTGCAGTGTTTTTTCCACCACTTAGCTATAAGCTTTGTCAAGTTTCTATCATTACTAGATAATATGCATCTAGATGCTGTTTGGCTACCTCAAATAAGTATTTTAGATTTTCCATTAACCCATTTTGGATGTGGATATTGAGAGTTCAGTGAACAAAACTGAACTCGGATATTGAGCTCCCAAATTATTCCCCTTGAAAACTTAACCCTAATAATCATAGTAACAAGCTTCCATATGGTAGACAATCAAAAGCTTCCGCGTGTGTGTGTGTGAAGAACGCATATAGAGGGTGGGCGGGCGTCTCTGTGTGTGTGTGTGTGTGAGAGAGAGAGAGAGAGAGAAGGTGTTACATGAGGTGCTGCAAGTGTTTGAGAGAATCCAAATCCTCCGCATTGATCAGAGTTTTGAATTCACGGGACAATTCGTCGGAAGCCGCTCCGATCGCATCTTTCTCCGATTCCATTTCTCCCCGGATGTGCTTGTGCGTGAGCGTGAGAGAGAGAGAGAGAGAGAGAGAGAGAGGAGGGGGGTGTTTTTGGGGGTTGGATTGGGCTATGATGTGTTCGGGCCAATTATGGGCCGTATCCGTGTTCAGTTGTTGTAGAGGGCCCAAATTGAAAAGTAAAACACACTGGCCTCTTTCAGGGGTTTTACTCACAGGAGGGAGAGGAGAGTGAACGAGAGGAAGAGGGAAGATGAACAAGAAGGAGATATTGAAGCTAGCGAAGGGATTCAGAGGGAGGGCGAAGAACTGCATAAGAATAGCAAGAGAGAGGGTAGAGAAGGCCCTTCAGTACTCCTACAGAGACCGCCGCAACAAGAAGCGCGACATGCGCTCCCTCTGGATAGAGCGAATCAACGCCGGCACCCGCTTACACGGCGTACTCTCTCTCCTCCCTCCCTTCCTCCCTCTTTCTGTTCCACTGTGTGAAGTAAACGATTCATTTAGATTTGTCTCTAAACGAACAGCTAAATCTTGCGAATCATCTCGAGTTTAGCTTACACGTATAGATACATTAACATATGTCGGTGTGCGAGGATGCATTCTAATTTGAGTTGAACTCTTTTTTTAAGTTTTTTTTGTTTAATTTCGAAGTTGTTATGTTGGTTCCTTCGTTAGATTTTGAGTAATTATTAAATTTGCTAAAGTAAACATCATGCGTGGAAATAGAGGAAAAAGATTGAAGTCCCAAATCTTATCCATTAGCCGAAATCTTATTTTCCCCTAAAGAATCATGAGCTCGAAAGTTTTTGTTTGGCGTGCGAGCTCAAAGCTTTAGTACTTCCTTACTCTGGTTTTGTCTTGTTGTTTATGGATTTTAGCCTCTGGAAACAATCGATGATACTAATCATTCTTAGTCTTCACAATTAACTGTTTAGATTACTTCTTAGGACCCCTAAATTACTTCACGCCACATAGTGTCTCTACAAACATCATCCATTTCGAATAATTGCGCACGGATTTTCCTTGTTGTCTAGGTCTTCCTAGTTGATTTTAAGAGTTGTTGCTCTCTTCCCACAGAAGGACTTGGCTTATGATGGAGAGAATGAAAATCTTCATTTACTTTTACTGATGAGAATAGTTTTTATAATGGAGATCAGAAAATAAAACACATCACACGCGGTATGATTATTGTTAATGGAAATGCTAGGGGAGTAGAAGACCTAAGAAAATCTTCATGTACTTTTAAGGTTTATGGTTTTTCAGTTATATGAACATCTAGCCCTTGACAGAGCAGAATGTTTGCAAGGATTCATGTACTCAACCCAGTTGATTGGGCCACAAAATTTTGCTTGGCTTATTCTTATGGCTATTGTTTTTCTTTAATATGTATGGTGCGGGAGGAGAGTTCTCGATGGCCATTCAAGATTGGTATCAAATTGGTTGAATGGGGGAAGGAATGTCTATGTCTGGGTCTTGCATTCGTTGGACATTTTCTCTTTCCTTTACTGATAGGTGTGTGTCTCCTTCCTTTTGGAAGCTAATAATAGTCATGCTCTAGCGGGAAATGGTTTTGGAAGATGTTTGTTCAGTAAAGCAAAGATTGGTCTAAGCAAGCAAGGGTTGAGAGAGGAACAAAATTCAAAGTGAAATAGCAAGGAAGGAGCAAGGACTTTGTAGTAATAAAACAATGGTAATTCACCATAGTAATTGTGGGAAACATGAGGGATTTTGAGTGTTGTGCGTTAAAGTCTTGATCACTCAGTGATGGGTTCAGCATTCCATCATGCAGTCGTTATGTCACTTGGTCTTGCACTCAGCATGAAACTTCCATCTTCTCTTTGGAAGAAGTGGCGTTTCCAGTTCTATCATAAACATTCTGGGAGGTGGATCTGGGGCCTATTTTTTGGATGGTTCTAAGGGCAATAGGGGACCTCAGCCCTTTATTGCCCAAGCAATATGGAGTTGGGTCTTTTGCGTAGAAGATTTTTGTTAGTATATGAAAATTGTTGTACAAGGGCTTTTGGGCCTTTGGCACCTGATCTACAATAAATTTCAGCTCAAAGCCAAAGAATCTGATGGTGTACTGGTATGATATATATCCCTGTCTCCTAGCATTGCCACTATGCGAATGCAACACTTTTTTTCACTGGTAACCGCCTTGTATTGGATCATCTTAGTCTTTTTCATGATTGTTCCTCTTGGATCATTCGATAGAGATGATCTTTCCCTTGTATCCTCGTGTGTAAACCTGCTAGTCAAATTTTGTATCCTTGGACCCTCAACTGTAAGCGTAGGGATGACTTTCATGTTGCCATAAACTATTCTAATGCTTTAATTTTGTTGATGAGATGCTGTGTGACACCTGGTAAACACCATTAACCCCATATAGTTAAAGAACTATATAAAGACTGAATGATTTGCTGTGTTTCCATGTCTTGATATGGAAATTAGAGGAATTTGACACTTAGATACACACCGGCACCCGCACTCGAGCCTATGTAATGTAGAAGGAAGTAACTTTGTGGATGCGATATCTTGTTCCGTATTGGTCTACTTCTAAATCCCCAACTCCAGAACTCTACAGCCTGTTGTAAATTTCACAAGCTTGAAATACTATATTTGCTGTCATGAGGGGTGGAATGCTGACTTCCATTTGTATTCATTTTTCTACCCCAGGTTAAATATGGCAACTTTATGCATGGTTTGATGAAGGAGAATATCCAACTTAACAGGAAAGTACTGTCGGAGATCTCTATGCATGAACCACACAGCTTCAAGGCCCTCGTCGACATATCCCACAATGCCTTTCCCGGAAACAAGAAAGTGGTTCCCCCACAAAAGATAGGCCTTTCCGTTCTTCTTTAGTTCGCTATTTGATGTTTGTTGAGTTTGTCTCAAACAGATTTTTCCAAAGTTTGTAACTTGTTCTGCTCCGCGATGCGACTTGTTTAGTTCAACTTCAACCTACATTTCAATTGTCGACAGGAAAGTTTAAGTGTGGCCCTGCTGCCAAACAAATGAATAGCAGTTATGAGTGAAAAGTATAGTGCAAGATAAATAGGTAAATAGGTAAAATGTATCATTTCAATCTTGGGAACATATATATCCTAATCATACTGAACTGTCTGTCATTAATAGTATTAAACCAATAGCAATTTGTACAAACTAAATTTTTTAATCGAAAATTGTGCCCTAAAAAATTTAATGTTAGGACTTGATTTTTATATTGAATAAAATTTTCTCCCTTTCTCTCATTAGAAAATGTTAGATTTCTATCTAAGTCATGTGCAGTTTTTAAATTGAAACAATTTTGAATTCTCATTTCTCTACGGCTTTTATACAATAGTATATTTTTCGTTCTACTCTTAAGAACATTGTTTTAAGAATGAGTGATTGTCTTTCTCTGACTGTCTAACCTTTGAGCGAATAGTTAATGTGTTTCACTAATTGAGTAGGATTCTGTGGTTAGTTCGTGACCTCTAGATGCCAAAAGTGTTCTACCAGTGATCTCGTACTTCATACAAGATGGAGATGACCGGGTTGGTCTATGGATTTTTCATGGTTTTTTATGCATTTCACTCAGGGCTACAACCTAGTGTTTAGTTAAAACTATTAAGAGGTAATACCTTTATATCTTTTCGACTTTAGGTCGAATTTTGATTTGGTCATTCTTATTTTAATTTGAACACTAAGCTTCTTAAACTTTTCACATTGGTTTCAATGTTACCCAGCCGTCTAGATCTGTCCAAATTAGTTAAAAAAAGTGATCCATCAAATTATGGTATTTTACATCCTCCTCATTCTTTTTTAACTTCAAAAATTCCAAGCTCTCTCTCTCTCTCTCTCTCTCTCTCTCTCTCTCTCTCTCTCTCACACACACACACACACACACACAAAATTAACCATCATAAACCCATTACGTATACACATATACGCACACTCCTATTATAAAGAGAGAGATAAAGTGAACATATATGTGTGTGTGTGTGTGTATATATATATATATATATATATAGAGAGAGAGAGAGAGAGAGATGTGAAGATTGTAATGAAACCCATGTTGAGTCCAAGCTGAAAATAGAAGTTTCCACGCTATTGATGATGAGGTTTCTAAGAACTAACATCGGAAGCAGAAATAGAGAAAGATACTGTTCGAGCCCGATGTTTATACACTACAAGAATACAGCAGTTGAGACCTAATTAGAACCCTCTCAGAAAAAATCACATGTGTCGGCCAAGTCGAAAAGATATAAAAATGACCAAATTAGAATTCGATTTAAAGTCGAAAAGATATGAAAATAATTATCTCAATTATTAGCCTGGTCCTTATTGTTGCCTTCAACAAAAGTATAGTTTTGAAACTTTTGATAAATGTTGCTGAAGCCATACCCTCATCGGTGGTCTCTAACACCTAAAAATTTATAAATTGACATCTAAGAACGTCGATTTCAGATTAGCCAACTTGTATCGAAAGAAAAACAACAATAGTGGACAAGAGCCTGCAAGGCAATACATCTAATACCAATCATTTATGCCTATAATGTATTTCTAGATCACTGCTCTATAAAGCTATAGCCTATACATGCAACAAGGACTGTGGTTTGACCCGAGGCTTTCCTTTCATCACTCATTTCTTAATGAGAGAAATGCATATGTATTTGAAGAAGGTAAAATATAACCGAGAAACATATGAACTCCCCATCAAATAAATATTTAGTTCGGCCAAGAACAGAGGATACATCCAGACACACGTGCTGATCACATGAGAGTATGGCCGACACGAGAAGTGTTGTCCATACTTAAATCAGGATAAGAAATCAAATATTGAGCAGCCGACCAAAGAAAGGCAATTTCGATATTCAGCCGACCTGAGAAAGGCGGACCCACATCTTGCCGACCGTATAAAGTCGGCCCGAAATACCATTGACCCGAGAAAGGCGATGAATGACTATTATTCCGAGATAAGACAGAATCCCGAATAAGTCGGGATAGAGTTCTAACAGATAAGGATGAGAAATCCATCGCCAATTTAATTAATATGAGAAGTATTAATTGAATGAAACTCTAATGATAGAAGATAACTACTTGGTAGAGGGTTATCTCATTAGTGGCAAATCATAACGCACTTCACTCCAATTAGAATCCTAAGAGAATTGGGATTAAAGAAAAGTCTATAAATAAAGCTCCACATCAACAAAAAAGGTACACTCTCACACGTTGATTTATTGGCTAATAGAGAATATTAGCTCCATCTCATTCATTCTTGTGAAACTTTGTCTGACTTAACCATCGGAGTGCCTTCTCGCCACAGCGACGGAGGGTCCTTTAATGGTTTATTGTTTTGCAGATTACAGATCCACCCATATTGAGAGCATTGTTCCTGCTGGATAGTGAGCTCTTGGCTTTCCGTCCTGATTGAGAAAATCTACCCCTCTACAATTGGCGCCGTCTGTGGAAAAGCTAACATCTCATGGCAGGAACACTAGAAATTCTAATCGAAGGCAGCCGAACGAGAAGTTCGTATCCAAATTCCCAAGGAAAGAGAAATTTTCTCTAGAGAGAAAAACTCATGCAATGACTGTTACAATATTGGCGATCTTTGTTCGGTAAAATATTGTGATTTTGAATTAATTAAATTCATTGCGTTTTGGTTTACTATGTTTCAATTCAATGGCCAAACTCATGACCGAACACCAAAATTCGCTGACTACCGAACCAATAGAATACCTTTGGGTGGGTTCGGCCAAGGTGCTAGCTCTTGATCTTATTGCTTAAAAGATTAGGCCTTTGTTCAAATATCAACAGCAATGCATTCCACTCGCTGTGAATACATGTGATAAACACCAACTCCATTTAAATTCCTAACGTTTGTTGGATTCTTCCCTAAAGAGCAAGAGTTGTATACTTGTTATAATAATAAGTTATTATGACACATGGTTTGTGCTGAGTGGGTTATGATAATGAGTTATCATACTTATCAAGTAGATGGCAGCACATGTTTTTCGAGTGGGACATATGTAGCGTATTTGATGAAGCACTCCTGCTCTCGAACGGCAGGCGGTGATTAATAAGGATGCAGATAGTCTCCTTTGTTTGTTCGTCAATCATGATTTTAATGACAATTTCCAAGGCTTCAATGTGATCATGAATTTTTTCATCAAATATTAGCAACGGCTTATTCGGTGTGTTTCCGTCGACAACGGCTCAAAGCCAGCCGCTCCTCATTGCCTCGGATAGTGTTGTTCAAAACCGAGTAAATCATTTGGGAAATTTTTGATAAATTTCTTAGGAAAAAGATAAATTATGTATTAAAGACCCAACGAGGTTGCCCTTGAATTCTTGGCACATATTGGATTCCAGTCTCCAGATGGAGAATATCTGGCAGATTTCTTGAGCAACAGATAGATTATTTATTGAGAGCACTACGAGGCTGCCCTTGAATCTTTACACATATGGGGTTCCAGTCTCCAAATGGAGAACATCTGGCGGATTTCTTCAGACAAGATAGATTATTTATTGAGAGCCCTACGAGGCTGCCCTCGAATCTTTACAAATATGGGGTTCCGGTCTCCAGATAGAGAATATTTGGCGGATTTCTTGCAAGAAGTTCTGTTTGAGAAAAAGAACAAAATTGGTTATCCAACAAATATGATTATCAAGGGCTATTATTATATTTAAAGATTTTGAATCTTTCAGACATCCTTTCGAGATGAAGAGCTATAAGATTGTTATTTTTTGTCATTCCTCTTTTGATGGAGGCCGAAGCAAAAAAGGGACAATGGTCTCGGACAATGATGCAAAGAGTTTTAAATAAGATAGCAAAAAGTCAAGACTTCAGTTTTTACTAGGGGGCAAGAGTCTCTTAGCCAAGATAGAACAGTATGGAATGAGAAGTCCCGAGACCAAGCAGAGGGATGAGAAGTTCTGAAATCAAGCAATGTGGGATGAAAAGTCCCAAAACCAAACAGAATGGGACGAGAAATCCCAAGAAAGGGAGAGAATCCCGAGCAGGGGCGAGAAGCCCCGACCATGGGACGAGAAATCCCAAGAAAGGGAGAGAATCCCGAGCAGGGGCGAGAAGCCCCGACCATGGGACGAGAAATCCCAAGATAGGAGGAGAACTCCGAGCAGGGGCGAGAAGTCCCGACCATGGGACGAGAAATCCCAAGAAAGGGAGAGAATCCCGAGCAGGGGCAAGAAGCCCCGACCATGGGACGAGAAATCCCAAGATAGGAGGAGAACTTCGAGCAAGGGTGTGATCTAAATTCTAAAAGAAAAAATAGCATACCATTATCCGATATAAGACGATAAGAGAAGACAATCTTTAGAAATCGTCTGCATCTATAACTACTTCTAACTCAAAAACGCATTCTCCAGAGGGGGCCCCAACCATGGGACGAGAAATCCCAAGAAAGGGAGAGAATCCCGAGCAAGGGCGAGAAGCCCCGACCATGGGACGAGAAATCCCAATATAGGAGGAGAACTCCGAACAAAGGCGAGAAGCCCCAACCATGGGACGAGAAATCCCAAGAAAGGGAGAGAATTCCAAACAAAGGCGAGAAGCCTCGAATCTATGGGACGAGAAATCCCAAAAAAGAAGGAGAATTCCGAGCAAGGGCGAGAAGCCACAATCATGGGACGAGAAATCCTAAGAAAGGGAGAGAATCCTGAATAAGGACGAGAAGTCCGGAATCTATGGGATGAGAAAGTCCAAAAGAGGGGGAGAACCCCGAACAAGGGAGAGAAATCCCGACTACATGGGATGAGAAATCTCAAGAAAGGGGGAGAACCCCGAACAAGGGCGAGAAGCCTCGACTACATGGATTGAGAAATTCCAAGAAAAAGATCTTTGATCCTAAGAATTGAACTTGAGAAAAGTTTTCAAGAAATTGTCTAAAGTATCTAGTCACTTAGCAAAAAAACTTGCTCAAAGGCAAGACAAAGACAAGAAAGAATAGTGTTCAGCTTCAAGCACTCGCACATCCGTGGGATTCGGCAGCTTGGCTGGCTTGTTCATCTCCGACTTCGGCATTCTAATCGGAATCTATTTCGGCATCATAGAAGGTCATGATTTCAGTGTCGAGAAGAAAGTGAGTCTATAACTCCATTCGAGGGAGCACAGAAGGTTCAAGAATTATGATTATATAATGAACGAATAGAAGATATTCGTCCGAGCAAATAATATCCAACCAAGGGGTACGGATAACAGACAGAAAGAGATAAACTTTGGCAATTTCATTAGCTCGGCAATAAGCAGACAAAGCTGGGGGCAAGAAGCCTCCCTAATCAGAAAATAAATCATGAGATAAAAGGTCCCGAAACAAAAGAAGATATCTATCCAAGAAGAAAATATCTACAAAAGCACAATTATATAGCTTTACCTGTCCCTGCAACTCGGCGGGAAGCAGACAAAGCTAGGGGGCAATTGAAGAGGGTAAAATATAGCCGAGAAACACATGAACTCCCCATCAGATAAATATTTAGTTCGGCCAAGAACAGAGGATACATCCAGACACACGTGCTGATCACATGAGAGTATGGCCGACACGAGAAGTGTTGTCCATACTTAAATCAGGATAAGAAATCAAATATTGAGCAGCCGACCAAATAAAGGCAATTTCGATATTCAGCCGACCTGAGAAAGGCGAACCCACATCTTGCCGACCGTATAAAGTCGGCCCGAAATACTATTGACCCGAGAAAGGCGATGAGCGACTATTATTTCGAGATAAGACAGAATCCCGAATAAGTCGGGATAGAGTTCTAACAGATAAGGATGAGAAATCCATGGCCAATTTAATTAATATGAGAAGTATTAATTGAATGAAACTCTAATGGTAGAAGATAACTACTTGGTAGAGGGTTATCTCAGTGGCCAATCAGAAGGCACTTCACTCCAATTAGAATCCTAAGAGAATTGGGATTAAAGAAAAGTCTATAAATAAAGCTCCACATCAACAAAAAAGGTACACTCTCACACGTTGATTTATTGGCTAATAGAGAATATTAGCTCCATCTCATTCGTTCTTGTGAAACTTTGTCTGACTTAACCATCGGAGTGCCTTTCCGCCACAGCGGCGGAGGGTCCTTTAATGGTTTATTGTTTTGCAGATCACAGATCCACCCATATTGAGAGCATTATTCCTGCTGGATAGTGAGCTCTTGGCTTTCCGTCCTGATTGAGAAAATCTACCCCTCTACAGTATTAATTGAAGTGAAGTGGTAGAAGACCCCCTTAAGTCAAAGGAAGAGCTTCTACACAGCTGTTCAAGACACGTTAAGAAGTCAAACAAGTATTTTGGGACAAAGGGACTTGAACCCTCACGATTTCTGAAGTCGATGAATTTTTCTCTTACTATAAATTTCATGTTGTCGGTATTGACATGTAGCATAAGACTATCTTTATTGTATTAATCAATTTTTTAAAAGATCTTTCATACTATAGAGTAAATGATTTGATTAATAAATATGTAATTATTTATTTAATATGAAATCAAATGAGAATTTGTCTATTTTTCATATAATAAAAGAGATACAAATTTTCGTTGATATTAGTCATTTGATATAATATATCAATACGTATGCATATGTCCATAGATTTATAGGCTCCGAAGTTTCGATGGAAGAATTCCACCACCAATGCAACCAACTCCGTTTGTTAGAACATTTTCTTCTGCAAGACTACACGTATCCTTTTGTTTTTGCTTTCTAAAAATCTTTGTTATTATATACGCGCGTGTGTGTGTGGAGAGAAAGACAAATAGACAGGGTCCTTGTAGTAGATGTGTCGTTCCAAGTAGTAGATGTGTCGTTCCAAGTCACTGATGGCCGTGCTTTTTAAAAAATAAAAAACGGTTGGGTATTAACTCTTTTTTTTTTATGTCCGATTCAGTTCGGTGCTTAAAATTAGAAAATCGGAACCAAACCAAATTTTTTATTAAAAACCGAACCGAATTGGACCAATCAAGCTACAAAACGGGACTAAATTGCTGGTTTGCTTCGATTTTTCGATTTAGGCTGACACCTCTAGATTTGATTACCATTCAATTAATTTGAGTTAAAATGTGTATTTTTTGTTTTTTTTTTTAAGCAAACTACCTGACCAATCGAGCTAAGACACAAGCTAAGACACGAGACCAAACTGCCATTTCGCTTCGATTTTTTAGTTTGTCAGTTTGAGTTAAAATTAATTGAATGATGATCAAATCTAGGGGTGTAATCTAGACCCGCAAACGGAACCAAACTAGCAATTTGATCCTATTTTGTAGCTCGATCGGCGGTTTGATTTGGTTTGGTTCGGTTCGCTACACCCTTGTAGTGCCTCAAGCCACTACAGGGACCATGAATCCGATTAGGAGAAGTCGTATGTTGTTGTCACCATAGTTGGAAGGCGCAGTAAAGAACCTGAGGATCTGTACAGTACAAAATACTACTGTGTACATCTTGAATTATAACCTGCGGAAAAACTCGAGGGCCTAGAGGTTGTCAAAGAGACCAAGCGATACCAAATATCCCAATAAGCTGAAATTCAACCTGCATCTCACAGCAACATATAAAATCCCAAAACTAATGCAGTTTTTGTAACCAAGGTTATCATAATTGCAAGTTTCTATTGGAAAATCAACTTATTCAGTATGTTTACATCAATGGCAGTGCAATGACTAATACTGCAAAGCAGAAGCCGACTAAGTAGTCACACTGACTCTGATTATAAATAGGAACTTTAATCCCAAAGCTCAAACACCAATCGCAATGAAAAAGACCATACGGCTACAATGAAAAACATTGTTATAAGTAATTCTACTACAAACCCTAACTGCTTAACTCCCCTCCTAGCTTTGCAACCTCTTACAACCTACCATTTAGAACCTATGTACAGACTAAGGAGCTAAGAATACAAACCTGGCTGACCTTTACAAACTGGAAATATCAAAGACAACTTCTGCCTAGTTTTTCGTTACGCAATTCTCTTCTGGTGTCGTTACACGCATAGAACAGAAGTTGCTTTCGAAATACTAGGCTGCAGTTTCTGATGGAGCAAGATTGTGTTTGTCAGTGCTGAGATTGACTTTGGCTTGTGATTTGTCACCCAAGGCTGCTTCTGTCTGTTGGTTTTCAGTCTTCTTTGCATTCACGAAACGCCCCCCGCATCCTCTTGCCCTTCTTAATGCATGCAAGTGTCGAGATTCATGCAAGTATGGCTGCGAAAGAAGTGTAGAAAAAGACTCGACTTGAACCGACGTTCAACAACACAAAAGCAAAAGAGGAAGATATGAACCAAAATTTAGGACTGATTCAGATAAATTAGGACTGCTTCAGAGCCAGAGGCATCTGAAGCACCTACATTATCAAATTTATTATTCAACTATTCCTATTTTATTTATCTCTTTATATTGGTGGGCACGGGATGTCATCAAGATACAACAAATGGTGCTAAAAAATTTATACACCTGCACTGTCTGCAAAAATCTCTCTCATTCTCGTTCAAATGATTTACAAAAACACAATTCTCACTCAACTAACTACTGAACCATCAAGCATCACATACACATAATAGATAATGTTCTCTGCAACAAAACAAAAAAAAAAAAAACAACAAAAAAACCTCAAAAATGTTTTCCTAATCATATAGGTATTAAGTGTGGTTAATATCATGATGGTTTCACGTTGATAGATAGAGACAAAACATCTAAATGTGAAGACAAAGGTTGTGTGGCGTGAACAGAAGCTAAATAATCAGCAAATGGACAATAGATACAGAAAATAACAGAAAAAGGGCTGATCACCTAATAGCTGATACAAACAAAAGATATCTCATAAGGACTAGTCTATATTGTGGGACACTGCAATATCTAACCGATGCTATACCTTTCTACACTTGGCACTTTTTTTCTCTAATTCAGCTTTTGCACGAGATTGCCGACGACGTAAGATGCCATGATATTGCTTTGCATTTACAAACACAGGCTCCTCAACTGCCTCTGATGTCAAAGGAACACCGGCTTGCTGAATTCCCATCAACTGAAGGTGGACCTGAAATTTCATAGCTAAAATAACCACGAGATCTAGTTTATGGGAGAGAAAAAAAGGAAAAATCATAACTGTTGAAGTTCAGTGGTATTTACTGAAGGGTAGCATTGTCTCTGTACCCCCTCCTATAGTGTGTTATACATGACAAGAAATGCTTGATACCGCCTGATTTTTTACACCTTTATTTGACCGCTCAGATGGATACTTGTGATTGGTTTCATATTTGAAAAACATTACGAGTAAAAATCAGGACAAAGCATATCTTGCCATGTATGCGGAAAACTAAGCAGGTGGACAAAATCTGGAGATGTATACCGGCCCTCAGACATGAAATACTATTGGATATCCCAAGTGTCAATGCCAAGTACTATATTTACTAGGATCAGCAAGTATTCAACAAGGAAAATAACATACCATGGGCTGTGCGGGATAAGGCTGTGGTTGTGCAGGATATGGCTGTGCATCGTAGGGAGCAAAGATGCTTCTGTAGTACGGATCTGGATACGGGTAAGCTGCATGCCCCTGAGACATATGAAGGCTTCAATTGATCAGCCAAATTGAAAAATAAATGTTACCCAAGAAAGTTCTAGTTAAGTCATGAATGCAAGGTAGCTGGTTCATTTACACAAGGATTTAAATCCAGAACTTTTCTTTCAGACTAATGATTAAGCCGACTAACAAAAGCCCGCAAATCATGCAAAGCAACAAATAATTGTTTCACCACCGCGACTATAATGTTGAAGCAAATCATCGTATCAAATAAAATTGGAAGTTTGGACAGTGTTCTCAGACCATCTTCAGTACACCATGCCCAGCACAAAAACATAGAAAGAAGACACACAAAATGGGACAAAAATGCTATGTTCATAAATCGGTGTCCTAATCAATTTGAAGAGGATGGAAAGGTCTCCAATTGAGGAAGATAAAACTATTTAAGCAGTTAAAGGAAGAAAACTCTGGAACCAAATCATGATTGCTCAGGTGAGTGGCAATGTTCATAAATTCCATATAGACGACAGTTATGCCTTCACGTATACCAATGCATTTTCTGGTCCAAATTGTGGAGGTACCACAGACTGAACATTTGTAGCTGTCATGCCAGGATGAGACATCCCAGTCGCTGGAGATGGAGGCTGGAATTGAGTTTCAGAATCCTTTTGGGGCTCATCAGCTTCACTATCTGCTGGACAAAAGAAAAATCTAAAACACTCAATTGCAAGTTAACCAAAGACACCAAGTTTAAGAAGATAACATCTAAACCTTCAGAGGGGTAAATACACAAAGATCGTCATTCCATGAAACTATATGGCTTAAAAAAGGACACCATAGTACGAATGGTACAAATAAGACCTCTATAAACATCCCCATCAATATTTCAGTCCCTAACAACAACAAATATCCATTCATAAAATAAAAATAATTGAAACTCGTGTGCAAAAAGAACCTAATAAACTTGCCATTGGGGCCTTCTCAATTAGCTTTATGGATCAATAACAATGACGATGGACAGACGAATAGGGCAAAGCATCAAATCCTATATGGAGCACACCTAGGGCTTCACATAACTACGATGAGAGTCCATTTAAGTCTTATTTTCATACAATTTGCAGAGACTGTTGGACAAATTTTATAGCTTTACACACTGTAACTTCCCAGCTGAAACAACCACTGATGATTGTATCATAATGGGTTCTAAATGATGTCCCAAAACATGGTAAAGTTGTGGACACAATATTCTAGGCCCTTGCCATAAAAAAAAGACTAAGTGCATTGTTGACATGGCCCACCCAACTAAACAAAAAATAAGAGAATGAATCTGAAAAACTTGATCGAACCATACCAAAGAGATCGTGAACAGAAGAAGTCATGATGGTGTGTCACACAGAATGCCTGGCCTTAGATCTGGCAGCACAAACAGCACATTCCAGGTCAGTACATGAGAACACATCAATTCAATTAAGTACTTTCAAAGTCCAATAAAATGCTAGTAAATTAACATGACAGTTGAAACATTTAGCATGCAAATGGTCCAGAGGAGTTCTTGATGAATTGTTTTATTTGCGGTCTTTCCAGATAAGATTTGAATTGAAATGCAAATATTTCATCCCCCATCCTCATTGGCAACAATTGAGCCAGCTTATTTGTAAGCTGTAAGAAGAGAAGCCAGCAACTCTAAGCATAGCTTGTGAAATGAGAACGAACCATATCGACTTCTAATGGTGGCAGCTCCAAGTCCATCCATCCTCCAATTATGCATCTCAAGCAAGAAGAGACGATACAATGAAGTGAACAAGGTGTTCGCTATAACTGCAATGGAAAGTGTAATTACAGTTGTAGATGCAAGGTTCAAACATTGTCATTGTTGGACGGTCCATGCTCTGATGATCGACAGCAATGTCAAGCTATCAAACCTTGAGCAGGTTGATTCAAGGGGTGATGGCTGAATTTGAAGTTAATATCTAAAAACTAATATTTGATTGCCCGGGGAAATCTACTAAACTGTGCATTCACCATGACAGAATATGATATCTATTTATTTGTTTAACGGAATAGATGCAACAAATGTATCCAATTTAAATTATCCTTAAGAGAGATAGGAGGCAGGTCCCCACCTCAAAGTGGGTCATTAGATATCCTCGCTCCTAACAAGAAAATTCCACCTATGCAATAACTTCTACATTTCGTTAATCAACCACCATACATTGGCATCCCACATGTCATAAGGATGGTAAATGAAACTAATCATACGTACCCACAAAATCGAATCCATTCATAAAGATTACCAAGAATCGACCAAACCACTAAACTGGACTTCCATAAAAACCTACATTAGCGGACAATTTCCCATCTACTTACAAGTTGTTTTAAGTTATAAATGTTCGACCCCTATTTTTTTTGGCGAAACATGCAATATCCGCCACCCAAAATTAATGGGGAAGAATAATTTGCCATTCCACATACATTCGTCTCCCCAAACTTAGAATCCATGGTCCCCATAAAAGCTTATAATTCCATACCATCAACCTCAATACAGGGATCCCCGGAGCGAAACAATTGCCAAGAAATGTAAGAAAATAGAGAAAAGGCAAGTTCTGCAATGAAATCACTGAGCCCCCCTGCTTGGTTACTGAGAAAACAGAGGAAAGTATTCACCTACCCAGAGCGAAGAATTCCCAAATTATGCTAAAGTCGAGCGATACTAGTTTTCTTCACGACCGGGATTTTTCATTCACCCAAAACAAAATCCCAGCAGCCAAACATAAATTCATGAAGTAACGAAAGGAAAAACCTAGGGTTTCGGGAGAATTTTCGAGTTTTTCGGAGCTTTACCTTATGGAGAAATTCCACGGGCCAGTTGATTTCCGTCTCTGAGTGTTCTCTGTTCCTTTTTCTCTGCTTTATTCTGGCCCTATTTGGCCAAAATTTTGTTTTTGGCTTATTTTTTGTCTTCATTCAAATTTTTTTTGTATTTGTTATTTTTATGTCATTTTTTCGTGGATTATTGCTTCGTATCGACGAAAGGAATCTAAAAAGTATAAAATTATGTCCAAAAGTTAAAAAAAAGTCACTAAAGACGAAAATAAGCCAACACGGACGCTGTTTTTGACTCATTTTTTGTCTTTTCTGAACTTTTTTCAAATGTAGCCGATGATTGATAACTTTTCTGAAAGCTCTTGTCGAGACGAACCAACAATCATAAAAAAATTGATGAAAAACAAAAAATTAAAAAAAAATTTCAAATAAGGACAAAAAACTAAACAGTAAATAATCCAATAATAACCACAGGCCAAATGGACCTGCCGCTAATAGAAACTGTTGTTTGCGTACGTATATGGATATATTTGTATGCGTTTATGAGTACTTTTATTATTATTTTATTATTTTTTAGTTTGTATTTTATATTTATTTTTTTGAGTTATTAATTTATTTTGACGAAACAAATTACAAAATTAAATAATTGAACTTAAAAAAAATTCAAAAACATAGTTAAAAGGATAAATTTATTTTGAATTATTTTTGCTTTTCATAAATTTTTAAAAAATTATATTATATTTCATATTTTAATTTTTTTACAAAAATGAGTCAATAATCCCCACAAATGTAACATAGAACAAACAAACACAAAAAATTCCTCAAAAAAAAAAAAAAAACTTTCAAAAAAAGCCTACATTGAGCTTAATATTATTCACTATATCTCAACACCACCTCACCACGTGATTGACCGATAAAATTTTAAAAAAAAAGAAAAATTATTCACCATAATATCGTAGATTTATGGTATATGTACAGATATTCAATACACATTAACTTATCCATGTCCGGTGTTATTTGATACATGTTAACTCTACAAAATAAACGTAAAAGTACACACGTTAAACAATTTTAAATATATTTTTGTCCGTACATCTATATCTTAAATCTTTCTATGCCTCAACTAGAAAGAGTGCGACACAAGATCCATACAATTTAAATAAGAAACTTATAGAATATTTTTTAGTTCAGGTGCACTGGATAATGATTAAAAAAATTAAGCTACGATGAACGTAAAATAATGACACATTAAATCTAAAAACACTCAATAAACTTTTACATATTTATGCACCATTGTTGATTGGCTACATATGGTTATATTTTAAAAATAAATAGTAATAAACTGTTTTATTTACCAATGTCACGGTACAGAATTCAACTATATTTATTATTGGTGTACTTAAATATTGAATAATTTGACGAAAGACACTTGCAGTCTATACTATATATTATTGCAGAACGATTTTTTTTTGTGAGAGTCGCCCTAAAAACAAGTGTCAGTAGTTTATTGAATTGTCATCAAATTTTTTAAGTAGTACATGTTACGTTACACTAACAAAATATTAGATGAATCTTGAATTCAAATTCAAAAGCTTGTCATATTTTCCATATATGATATTTTTATTTTCATAACTTTCTCTACTTATTTATATTTACACACATACACATGTAATTTATATTTTTATGTAAAGCGTAATTTTAAGAAATTACATAGAGATTGATTTTCAAAATAAAAGTACAGATACATAGGTTCATTCTTATATAGAAAAAATTTGGTAAACAATTTATTACAAATAAATGAATATATAACCATATTAATATTTATTATTCATGACTTTGATTTTTTTTTTTTAAAGTATCACCTCTTTTTTTAACTTTTATTTCTTTTTTATAAATAAATTTTATAATAAAAGAATTAATTGCTATTATTTATGAGGTTACGAATTGACTGTATTGTTATCACATGAATGTGCCAACTTGATTAGATGGAGTGAGTTGAGGTACATTTTAATTAACCCATCCTACGTACATTAATATTTTTTTTACCCACGGCAAAAATCACTCATCAAACTTTTTAAGTAATACATGTTACCTTACACTAACAAATATATTGGATGTATCTTTTTTGAATTCAAATTCAAAAAACTTGCCATATTTCATATATGATATTTTTATTACATAAATTTCTCTATTTATCTATATTTACACACATACACATATACACGTAATTTATATTTTTATGTAATTGAGCATTATTTTAAGAAATTACGCAGAGATTGATTTTAAAAATAAAAATACAGATAAATATGTTTATTCTTATATAGAAAAAAATTGGTAAACAATTTATTGCAAATAAATAAATATATAACCATATCAATTTTTATTATTCATGACTTTAATTTTTTTTAAAGTATCACCTCTTTTTTTGACTTTTGTTTCTTTTTTTATAAATAAATTTTACAATAAAATAATTAATTTTTATTGTTTATGAGGTTATGAATTGACTATATTGTCATCACATGAATGTGCTAACTGGATTAGATGAAGTGAGTTGAGGTACATTTTGACTAACCCATTCTACACACATTAATATTTTTTTTTACCCACTGCAGAAATCACTCATATTTAAAATCGACACGTTAGCTAATCTTCTAGACGGTTTTAATTTGGTCACTGAAGTAAGTTAAGTGCCAACAATAAATCCAAATAAAATAAAATAGAAAGACAAAAGTTAATAAGAAATTCCTTCTTTATATTTTTTTTAACTTTAAGTTTTAAAATAAAAGATATAAAGAGGTTACTTAATATTAAAGATAAAAACAACAAATGTGAGAGATTATACTAAGTGTGTCTGAATTTTATTAGATAGGTAGTATTTATCCTTATAATATCTTTACGAAGGATATAGTTGGACATAAATTGGTCATTTAAATGTTAAGGATAAGAGCAACAAAGTGAAGGATAAGTATGTTTAAATTTTGTTAGATGGATAATATTTATCGTTATAATATTTTTTCGGCAAATTGAGTTGAATAATATGCGAATGACTAAATTTTACTTGCATTTGTACTCACCTTTTGAAGTTAAATTGGATAAAAATCTTAATTATCCTATCGATCCATAATTTTATAAAAATTGAAGTGTATCTTAATTGGAACTTTTATATGCTTTTTAGTTAGATGTTTAAGTAAGTAAGTTATTGATAATTTATTTTTAACTAATATAAATTTAATTAATAAATATCATCTTTTTTTATTTTGTTACAGATTCTTAATATTAGGTTGAATTTCTTTTTTTTTTAACTGTAGTATAGATAGATAAATATTATAGTAATTAATTTTGTAAAAAAATTATTTATTTTGCTATTCTATTCTAAGAAAATATTGAGACTATTTTTATGGTAAAGTGATTAATAATTAGATAATTTCTCTTTCAAAAGTTATACTTATTTACTTTAATGCATCATAGTTCTTGAATTTTGATATATATTTTTTTTTTAGAGATTAGTTGAATGAATATTTGATCAAATTAATTTAATCATTATATTAGTTTTAATATTTCAATAAAATAGAGTTTTAGAACAAAATATTAGCGGTGGTTGTTACTGGCGGGTGCGGTGGCAATTAGTGGCAGGTGACGGTAGTGGTTAGTGTGGTGGTGGCTAGTGACGGTGATGGTTAATGACAGTGATTGTTAGTATGGTGGTTAGGTGCGGTGGCGGGTGGCAATGGTGGTTAGTGGCAGTGATAATTAGTGTTGTGACACTCTAGCCAAGCTGTAATGCCAGTTGTGAGGTCAGCGTTTGATAGATGATGTCATGGACATCCAAATGAATAGTCAAGGGTCCCACATTGCTTAGTGAATGTAAATTCAGTGGTATTTATAATAAATCATGAGTCTTCCTTGTACAAAGGCCTTTTTTAAAAGTCGTGATGGCACCAAAATCAAATGAAATTTCACAATTGAGCATGCTTGTTATGAAGTAATTTAGGGATGGATGACATATTGGGAAGTCCGTGAGATTTGGCCAGTCAAAAACGGATAATATTGTATAAGGCGGAAGTGAATCGTTATAAATAGTATCAGAGCCTACATCAATCGATCGAAAATGTGAGACAAATCTCAGCCCCACACGAAGACGTGTATTTCTAAGTGGGGTAGATTGTGACACTTCAACCAACTGTGGTGCTAGTTGTGAGGTTGGCGTCAGGGAGATGTTGTCTCAGTGGACGTTCGGATGGACGGTCAAAGGTCCCACAACGCTTAGTGGATGTAAATTCGGTAGTATTTATAGTAGATCATAAACCTTCCTTGCACGAGGCCTTTTTAAAGCCGTGATGACGCCAAAATTAAATAGAACTTTACAGTTAAACGTGTTCCTTCTGGAGAAATTTAGGGATGAATGACCTATTAGGAAGTCCATGAAATTTAGACAATTGAAAACGAACAATATTATACAAAGTGAGAGCAAGTCGTTACAAGTGTGGTGGTAAGTGGTGGTATTGGTTAATGGTGGTGACGGTGGTCGACAGCGTGATAAATAATTTTTTTTATTTTTATAAAACCCTTCTAAGCGTGTACAACATTTTTAATTAAGTAGGGGTAACTACTTAGTAGTTTACTTTTTATTTTTACTGAAGACTTAAAATATTGAATTCCTACAAATTTCGTTATCAAACTGACTTAATACATTTTTACTTAATAGTTGTACTTAGTTTTTATCTGTAGTCTGTAGTATTTGTGGTAGTTGATAGCCTTGTTCGAAATAATTAGACCGTGTTGTGACTTCTTGGATGCAAGTTCGTTTTCAAGTTTACTATTTGAAGAAACATTTCATCTCTCCTTGACTTTTCATAGTTTGCCCTTGGTTTTTGTTATCCACATGTTAAGACTTAGGGCCCGATTGGATGGGGGTATATTTTTAGGGGGATAATTTTTGGAGGGGGTATAAGATAAGAGGGGGTATTAGTTTTAGAGGGAGGGCCCACTTTGATGTGATGTTTATAGAGGGAGGATAAAAAAATAGATGGTTTGGATGGGGGTTTAAATAGGGGATAAAGGGGGATAAAGGGGGATAAGATGGGTGGATAAGGAAAAAAACTGTTGCTCGTTTGGATGGGAAAAAAAGAAGGGGGATAATTTTTGGAGGGGGTAAAAGGATCGACGTGACATGTTTAGCATGGTTTGGGAGCAAAAAATGCAGGGGGATAATTTTTCACCCCTCCAAAAATAATCTCCCGGAGAGGGATAAAGGGGGATAATTTTTGGGTAGGGTGGGAGGTGCCCAAAAATTATCCTGGAGGAGAGGGAAAAAGAGGGGAGGGGGTATTATTCTTGGATAATACCCCTTATTCCTCATTACAAATACAAAATAACCTTATCCCCTATTTTATGCTCCATTCAAATTAAGTACTATTTTATCCCCTTTTTTTAATACTTCATCCAAACTATCTACTTTTTATTACCCCCTCTATAAATATCACATCAATGTGGGCCAACCCTTTAAAAATAATACCCCTCTTATCTTATCCCCTCAATAACTTATCCCCTTTTTTTCGTCCTTATTTGAAATTTTTTTGTAATTTTTTGTTTTTCATCAATTTTTGTTGATTTGTTGATTCATCTCGACATGAGCTTTCAGAAAAGTTATCAATCATCGGCTAAATTTGAAATAACTTAAGAAAAGACAAAAATAAATCAAAAAATAGAATTTTTTGTACTTATTCGTCGTCTTTAGTGACTTTTTTAACTTTTGAACATAATTTTATACTCATTAGATTCCTTTCATCAAGACGGACTAATAAACTATAGCCAAAAACAATCCAAATAGGGCCTATAATCCAAATGGGGACTAATAAACTATAGCAAAAAGTAAATAAATAAATAAAGACAAAAATAACAAATAAATAAAAACTATAGCCCAAATGGGACCTATAATCCCTTATCCAATCAGCCTCTCAAATGACTATTTTTGAATAATTTAAGGGTTTTTTAACTTTGTTTTACCAATTAACAAAAAAAAGAAAAAAATAACAACAAAATATAAATCAACAATAAAAAATTTAGTTAAAAAGAAAAAATATATAATTTAGCTCGCGTAAATTTAGTTTACAATAAAAAAGATATAAAGAGAAAAATTTAGTTAATAATAAAAAAGAGAAAAATATAATTTTGGGAGGGGGTGAAATATAAGAGGGGGTAATAGAGGAGAAGAAGGGGTAATAGGGGAGAAGAGGGGGGGATAATTTTTGGAGGGGGACATTTTTAGTTGCCAAACCATGCTAAATGGTGGGACCCACCCCTAAGAAGGGGTGATAATTTTTGGAGGGGGGCTTTCCCCGCATCCAAGCAGGCCCTTAAGGAAAATCCTATTTGTTGAGGTAAGGTAACATATAACACAAATTATAAGCTGTCACAATTTTTTTTTTTTTTTTTGAAAATAAAGTTAAAAGCTTTTTCTACCTTGTTCGCACACAATTTACTTCTGGAAAAATAGTTGAGCCAACCGTTCCAAAATATTATTAGGTAATCCTAGAACATTACTCCTATTTATTTGTCATGACCAAGCTAATGAGTCATGCCGGATTAATCAATCATTCATTAATTGACACACTTTATACTTATCATACATGGGCATTGGATAATTTTTTTCAAAATGTTTACATTTAAAATGCGCGAGGAAGTAGGGGTTAGGAACATACGTATTCCATGAAAAAAATATTTACACTCGTGTGTGTTGAGAGTTGCACAATACAATCTTATATACAATGAGACCGACCCAAAACAACCCCATAAAATAAATGTTAGAATGTGAAACAAAGAACAAGAAGACATGTTCCTTTTGATAAATAGAACAAGAATCACCATTGGATAAGAAAATTCATTTGTTTACAGACTTTGCTAGACAGTTTCCCAAAAAGAGAAAAGAAAAAGGGGTTAGGCAAAGAAGTAATTTGTTAGACTTAATGATAAAATTCAACTTCCTAATTTTTGTTGACAAAAACAACATATAATTTTTTTGCCGAATTTAATACTAATTTAAATTTTGTCAAATCTCTTACATCATTATAGTTAATTAATTTGTAAAAAAAAAAGAGGGATGAATTCAAGTCAGTGGTTTAAATATCCAATTGTACCACACCAAACTGATGCAATAACATTACTTCCTCCGTTTTATTTTGTTTATTCACTTTTTGACTTTTGAATATCTTAAACTATTTGTTCATTTTGAGAAGTCCTATAAAAATACCCTTTTATCCTTCTTTTTTATTTGAAGTGGTGAGTACAGTTCAAAATAAAGGGCAATTATTGAAAATTTTAAATTTTTATAGTGCAATGATTGTATCACCTTACTAAGTTGGATTTTTCAAATTGGACAAACAAAAATAAAATAGAGAGAATAATTTTTTTTTTATCTTCTAAAATTGTAGCAAGCAAAAGATACCTTCTTTGCAGATTAAAAAAAAAAAAAAAGATAACTTCTGACATGCCATAGTAAGATGTTTATTATAACAACAAAAGGGAGATGGGGCCTATAGAGAGTGGCTCACTACACTTAAGTGTAGTGAGTCTATTTAGCCGTCCATTTCGACAACGGACGGTTCATATTTAAATTAGCCCCCAATTCCCAACAAAAGGGAGTATGGCCAGAGTAGTCTCTCTCTCTCTCATATTTTCAATTATGCATTCTTATATTACCTAGCAATGCATTCTCTAATTTTCGGGTCCATTTGGCTTAGCTGAATTATTGGATTATTCACTGTTTAGTTTTTGTCCTTATTTGAAATTTTTCTTTAATTTTTTATTTTTCATCATTTTTTTGATGATTGTTGGTTCGTCTCGACAAGAGCTTTCAGAAAAGTTCTCAATCATCGGCTAAATTTGAAAAAGGTTCAGAAAAGACAAAAAATAAGCCAAAAACAACGTCCGTGTTGGCTTATTTTTCGTCTCTAGTGATATTTTTTTAACTTTTGGACATAATTTTATACTTTTTAGATTCCTTTCGTCGATACGAACCAATAATCCACAAAAAAATGACATAAAAATAACAAATACAAAAAAAATTTGAATAAAGACAAAAAAAAGTCGGATAATCTAGTCTGGATTAATCCAGGCCAAATAGACCGGATCGTCTTGTTGACATTTATTAGCAAAGAAGCAAACAAAAAAAAGATTAGTTTGGATATCTATTTAAGTGTGGGGTCCCACATTCTTTGACGAGTTAGTCTATTTATTTTTCTAATACAAATCTATCAACACAAAAATTCATAAAGTTTTATACGTCCAATAAGATATAAAAACTCAATTTTTCTCAAAAGCAAAAAGCAAGCAAAAATTTTCTTATTGTTGTTTAATTTGTAGCTACTTTAATATTTTAATTTTCAATTACACTGGTTGGTTAATTATTGAGATTATGCATGATAACTTGATACCCGATCTCACTTTCATTGAAGTTCCCTACGAAGCTGGATTCTTTTTTCCAATTCTCGTTATGTTTTTGATCCCGTAAACTGTAATCACAAACAAATTCTGAAATTTATTTAATTTCTGGAAAAAAAATTACAGTACATAAAATTGAACAATAATAAAATTGAAATCGCAAACTGAAACCCATGAATCTCACAGTGTCCTTTAGACAAATAGCGCCGCCTCACCGAAGTGCTTGAGAATTTGTCTGGCGATCGTCTCCCAGAATACAGCGGTTGAATTCAGTTTCAGTTGCACCTTCCGAATACCGGCTGTCGAGCTGATTTGTTTTGAATTCTCTCTAGATCGAAGAACACGAAGAACACACTTGACTTGTAGGACGATCTTAGATTTTTGGTGTCTCAAGACCAAAGAAAGGGTGCTCAATTTATAGGACTAAGGGGGAGCCAAAACATTAATTTCATAATAAACCAAAATTAAATTTTAAGATTTATTTTTAAAATAAATTCTGTGGTTACAAATCTAGAAATAAATTCTAGATTTAAAATCAGAATAAATTTTATACAATAAATCAAAAATTAAATTTGGTTTTAAATTAGAAATTAATTTTTTGCTTTCAAAATTAATCTCCCACCTTATATACACACCTATATGAGCTCAAACCCATTATGTGGCCCAAACGAGCAAATCCAACCTCTTGAGCTTAAGATTGTAGGAATAAACAAATTCTAAAATTTATTTAATATCTGGAAAATGCAACAGTACATAAAATTGAACAATAATAAAAAATGAAAATCGCAAACCGAGTCCCGTGAATCTCACGGTGTCCTTAAGACAAATTGCGCCGCCTCACCGGAGTGCTTGAGGATATGCTCGGCGTTCGTCTCCAAGGATACAACGATTAAATTCGGATTCGGTAGCACCTTCCGAATACCGACTTTCGAACTAATTCGCCTTGTACTCTCTCTTGATCGTAGAACACGAAGAACACTTGAAAAATAGAGGAGACTTGTATCAATTGTTAGTGTGTCTTCAAAACCAAAGAATGATCCTCAAATTATAGGACTAAGAGGGAGTCAAAACATTAATTTCATAATAAATCAAAATTAAATTATATGATTTATTTTCAAAATAAATTTTGTGGTTACAAATTTAGAAATAAATGTTAGATTTAAAATCAGAATAAATTTTATACAATAAATCAAAAATTGAATTTGGTTTTAAATTAGAAATTAATTTTTACTTTCAAATTGATCTCTCACCTTAAATACACACCTATATGGGCTCAAGTTCATTATGTGGCCCAAGTGAGCAAACCTAATCTCTTGGACTTAAGGGCCCAAGGACCACACCACACCAAGCCAAGCCCAAACCTAGACCCATGACCTATGGACCAAGGGAGGCGGCGGCGTGCGCGACCTATCACCCTCCCGCATACTACACATAGTGCATACTTAGAGAATAAATTTCTCATTCAAACCTTAATGAATTTTAACTATTTTTTTCAAGGTTTAAACTCCTCATATGGGAGTACACAAACCCACTAAGACTCATCTCAAGTGGTTTTAAGGAATCCTTTAATTTTTGGGATAAAGTCACCAAAATTATGGATTAAAATCTATTTTTTTTCCAACATAAACTTCTATTAAATGATTCTGATATAATATATTGAGTTTTTTTTTTTTTCATTGCTTTCATGTATCATGAACGATTTATGCAAGTAATAGTAGAATAGAAGTTGGAATAACCAGTATAGTCCCTGACGAGAACCCAAACTGCGTCCATTTCAATCTAGAGGGTACGTTAGTGAGAGATGAAAAGAAGAAGGTACTATTCGTAATTTGGTGAACATAAGTTTTGTTAGTGGAGGGGAGGTTCTAAATACACCCCCCTTGGAATTACACTGGTGCAAGTTTCTACGCATGCGAAATATAAGGTGTGTACTGAGACCAAAATGATGTGCATTTAGAAAGTACCCTGTAGAGTAATTTACTAGCTTAAACATCCAGTTGAAAGATTTTATTAAACTAATCACACACGCAGAGAGCGAAGGAGAGAGGGGGGAGAGAGAGAGAGAGAGAGAGAGAGAGGAGCATCCAGAGTACAAAAATGCAGGTAATCTGACTCTAATCAAGAGCCAAAAATTGTGTCCTTTGGAACTCTCCAAAGGTTCACAACCCCGAAAACTCCCTCTTAAATTAACCTTATAATCACTCTCGCCCTCTCTCCATCTCTATCTCCATCCCGAAGTTCTTTTGATCAGATCATGGCTCACTCGGCGGTCTCTCAGGTGATTCGACTCTTGGGAATTTTTTTTTGGGTTGTTTTCAATCTAAGTTAATTAATTGGCGGGTGATTTCTTAGTTGAAGTTTAAATTTGGTTGCAGGTCTCTCTTACCGTCCCTTTCAACAGCGACTCGTCCCACAGAAGATCTGTTCTTAAGGTACTTAGAAACCCTACTGATTATTTCCAAGTTCTTTCTTGCCGCTTTGTTTGTTTCTCCCGATTTTTTTGGTTTTCTGAAATTATTGTGAAGTTTGCGTAACTCGATCTTAGGGTGATTGTAGCTTCATTGTTCCGAGTTTTAGGTAGCTTTTGAGAGACTGAATATGCTGTTTCGAGTTCAGCGTCCTTGGTTAGAACGGCATAGTGTTCCCTTTTTTTTTGTTTATGATGGTTTTGCTTTTGGCCAGAAGCTGCAAGCGTTCACCAGTTTTTGCTTTTACGCCACTTGTTTGATAGGATGTGCCAATTACCAAACCTCTGTTCTGTTGTTTCTTATGTAGAATCATTTTTAAAGATACGATTTTTGTATCTTTGAGCGGTGGTATCTACTCTTATCCTCCGTTTGATCGGTTGGACTAATGATGGGACTGTGATAAGTTCTTAGGATGAGCAATTCCATCTGAGTAATCGGACTAATAGTGAGGGATTCTTATTTCTTGTGGGATTACTTGTCCAACAGATGCGTAGTACTGCTGCCAATTGTCGTGTTCAAATGCTGTAAATGCGGTTCTGCATGATTGTAATCCAAGTGAATATTTACTCTGGCTAGTCAAATAGGCTCTTAAGAAAACAGTTCTTTTTAAGTTATATGGTATTAGCAAAATCTGCATGCTATTCCAAAACTTGCATCTCCACCTTTGTATTCATTACATTGATTTTCATTGCGCACACATCCCTCCTTCTATCTCGGTTTTTTTGAAGTTCTTTTTACGGTCTTTATATCTATATGTTATAACTATGATGCCAGCAGAATTTGCTTTAAGATGATCCTACTTAAGTATTACTGGATCTGGTCAATATGTTAACAAGATTTTGGGTCTCCTCTGTGTTGGTCATCTTTTGATTCACCAGTTGTTATGCGCTGCTTTGTATTGAGTAACTTACCTTTTGAAGAAGTCGGTGAAATTGTCTGGCAGCCATTATTATTCTTATACCCTTGCCAGCATTAATGAATTACTCTGGGATACCAATATCAAGCAAATGGTTTCATTTGTGGCAGGTGCACAACATAAATTTTCCTGATAAGTTAGGGTTGTCTGTCTCAACATTGGGCTTGAAAACCAAGAATGTGAAGTTGAGAAGCCAGTCTGTTGTTTGCATGTCAGTGCAACAAGCCAGCAAACCAAAGGTTTCAGTTTCACCTTTAGCACTTGAAGATGCAAACTATCCTCCACTTAACTTACACAAGCCCAAGGAACCATATACGGCAACCATTGTCTCTGTTGAGAGGCTTGTAGGCCCAAAAGCTCCAGGAGAGACTTGTCATATTGTGATTGATCATGGTGGCAATGTTCCCTACTGGGAGGGACAGAGTTATGGCGTGATTCCTCCTGTAAGTTGTAAATTCAGTAGTTTATTCTCTACCAATGTTATCTTGCAGTGCGTGTGATGCTTTATGCTAAATTTGGAGGTTTGACCAATGCGTTTTTTTATTCTATGGGAAATTTCAGTATATCGATAAGATTATTGGCAGTTTGCCCTACTGCTATTTCACGCGTGGACAGTGGTTTTTTCTTAACTCTAGGTCAAAATTTTTGCTTCTTGACTAGTCACGCCAAGAGGAATTGAAAAAGAAACATAATATGGACCAATTTTTGAAAGTAGTTCACTAAAGATGAAAAATAAGCGACACTTTTTAGGCTTATTTTCGTCAATAGTGGGTATTTTTTTCTTTTTGTCAAATTATGATTACTTTCTTCGGTTTCATCTCGTGGAGACAAATCAAAAAAGGAAAAGTTTTAGTTCAGAACGAGAAAAAAGACAAAGAACTAAAAATAAGATTGTTCAGATAGTCCAAACAACTCTTATTGGCTTTTAGCTTGTAACCTCAGCTTGAAGTTTAATGATACAGTATTTTCTTGCATTATAGGGTGAAAACCCAAAGAAACCAGGCACTCCTCAAAATGTTCGCCTTTATTCGATCGCATCCACCAGGTATGGAGACTTTTTTGATGGTAAGACTGCTAGTTTGTGTGTTCGACGTGCTGTTTATTATGATCCTGAGACTGGAAAAGAAGACCCTGCAAAGAATGGGGTATGCAGCAATTTCCTATGCGACTCTAAGCCTGGGGACAAAATTAAAATTACAGGTAAGATGTGGCTTCTGAAACTAAGGCACTGAATCAAGTTATTCCTTACTTCTGAAAAGATAACTACATACCGATTTAAAAAAAAAAAAAACAAAAGGAAAAAGAAATGCATTGAGTACGCATTAAACTCCTTTGAATACAAACACATGAGCATAAATCTAGTGATTAATGAAATCTTTTAATGTAGTATTTTAGCGTACTTCAGTCAAATATTACTCATGCACGAATTCTGATTAAGGTCACTAGTGTTCCTCCTATGCATTCGGATACATTGCATCAGTTGGATTTAATTAAGGGCCGAACACCTTATTTGCAAATTGTTCATTGGAAATATACAATACCTATTTTCCTGTGGCTTGGCATGTAAATAGATACTGATCATATTGTGTGTGAAGCAGAGGTAGATAACTGGGTATGTTTCTGTTAGAAGCTAGACAAGTGCAACTGCTAATCATTAGTCTCTTTTAGAGGTGCTGTTAAGAATTTTGCTTCCGTATGCCTGGCATTATCAGTCTGCAAAACCCACCAATTAGTTATTCTTTCCCTAAGCTTCTATCAAGCCATCAACCAGCTCCTAACCAATCAATAACTAATTTCATGGGTTCATATGCAAATCTGTATACCTTCAACCAGCACCATCAACAGAAAAGGTGGCAGGGGATAAAGAAATTGTACTAACCTGGTAACCATTTACATTATAACTACTTTCTTCTTTCTCGACCAGCTTCATTTTCTGGATTTCCAGTTTTTTTACCGAGCGAGACGAGACAGATGAGAGTTGAACACAGTGAAGCCAAAATTTCCTTCAAACAGCAGTCAAGAGGCTTTTTTCGGATGGTTATTTAATCTGGGATTTCGCTATGTTGGATTTTTTCTTCTTTTATGGAATAAATTTGGCCTATGTTTTCATTTTAAGATTTATTCTTACACAGGAGGACTTGAACTACAGAGTTCTTGCACCATTGAAGTGATAATTTCTTAGTTAGACCAAACGTATGCACGCCCTTTCCTTTTAAGATTGACTGACCGGTGTTTACTAAATTTCTTATGTTGTGCGAATATCCCTCTTTGCATCATTGGCATATCAGTTCTGGACGTTGTTTTCAAATCACATTTGTGTAATCTGTTTTGGACCTCTTGTGATGGCTTTTGTCTGTTGGTACTGAATGATTAATGGTGAACACTCGAAGTCCCATTAATTGAAATAACATATTGGCAGGTCCTTCCGGAAAGATAATGCTATTACCAGAAGAAGACCCAAACGCCACCCACATAATGATAGCAACTGGTACGGGTGTGGCCCCATTCAGAGGCTACCTTCGTCGCATGTTCATGGAATCTGTCCCAACATTCAAATTTAGTGGCCTCGCTTGGCTCTTTCTAGGGGTGGCCAACACAGACAGTCTCCTCTATGATGAAGAATTCACGAAATACCTTCAAGACTGCCCAAATAACTTCCGGTTTGATCGTGCTCTGAGCCGAGAACAAAAGAACAAGAGCGGAGGCAAAATGTACGTTCAGGATAAGATTGAAGAGTACAGCGATGAGATCTTCAAGCTGCTGGATGGAGGGGCCCATATCTACTTCTGCGGCCTCAAGGGGATGATGCCTGGGATCCAAGATACGTTGAAGAAGGTGGCGGAGGAGAGGGGGGAGAGCTGGGAAGAGAAGCTGTCCCAACTTAAAAAGAAGAAGCAATGGCATGTTGAAGTCTATTGATGGTGTATTTTTTGTTGTCCGGGGCAATATGGATTTGTTTGCTCTTTATGTTGTGAAGAACTTGAGGGCGGTTGCTATTCATCTGTATTACGGGTCTTGCAGGAATCCAGATAAAGAACCTCCCTTGGTATTTCTTGCGCCCATTCCTTACTGTCTGTTTCATTTGAATTAGACAAAATGTTATATTAAAGATTCTTTAGGATTCTATTTTCGGCGTTTTAATGCAATAATTGGTGGGTGGCATTACAGTCCCACTGGAGAATCAATCCAAAACACATGGGACATTACATTAAAGAATGTGGTATTGGTTCTCTTGATCAAAAATTGATAGCATGGTCATATAATGCAACCCCAAATAATAAATTTTTTTAAAGATATCTAGAGGAATCGAACTGAGAGTGGGAGAACAAAATCAAACTCGATCCAAGGGAAGGGGTCTTATGGAACCATTGGATAGGCCTGGATTGAACAAAATGACGGCAAATTGCAAAGCCAGTTGACTAATAGATAGTAAGTGAATTGATACCCTGAGGCTGAACTGAAAAAAGTCAACAAAATAAAGGATAAGAAAGGTTGAGATATGTATATGTATTTGACAGCATCCAGGGTTGTAGCATAACTACTTTACCATGATATCAAAATTTAGACGAATTTTCTTCCAAAGATTTTGTTCTTCCTTGCCTTTAAGTGAGTGAGGCCACCCATCTTCTCTCAGAACTCTGAAAAGGTCGGATAAAATGCTAAAAAGGAAAAGGAAGTAAAGAGGGCCATTCTGGGGATTTCTCACACAATTACTATAAAATACTAAATAATTAGAAATGCAACAAAACACCAAATCCATGAACACAATTATATATATATGATAGGAAAAAAATAGCCTCTGAGATTTGGAAGGCAGGGAAAGTTGTTCACTTAAAAATCGTATTGATGGCCGAATATTATTTCAAGATAAAATTTAAAAATCTCACTCAACATTACACGATCATTAGAATGCAGAAATGTCAAAACTTTATGAAATTATCTATACTAAAATAAGAAAGTAACATGAATAGAGGGGAGAGATGACATGCAGCTCAACAAAAGACAAGTCTTTTGAAAGCCTAAACTTATAAAACTTGAATTTCCAACAGGCGCAAACAGTGTGTCCTTTGGAGATTGTTCTGAAGTCAATTAAGCTAATTAGTGAGCTTGAGTCTAAGCCTGGGATCTGCATTCATACTTAACAAGTAGTCGATCCAGACTAATCAGCTATGCTTAATTGGCTCTTATAATTGTGTGCCTTTTGGAGAAAGGAAAGGTACTCACTGAATCAAGTTGCCTGGCAAATTGCCAAGTGAGCAGCTATGCCCATAATCCTTCAATAGCACTTCATCTTCATCCATACTTTCAGTCTGCAAAGCAAGAGAATATATTCCTTCATCTGCAGAAGATAGATGGAATGGCGAAGAAAAAGTAGAGCAACATATATACATACATACATACAAGAATCGAAATACAAAAATTAAATATAGTGTTACCGAACCGAGTCCTATGTTTAACACAGTTCACTTAAGACTAAATCGTCGCCTCATCGTGGGTGTTGGACGATAGCTCTAGCGTCGTCTCCCAGAGTAAAACGGCTCCACGAACTAGGTCACATATAACCTCATTTGCCTGTCGAACTTCCTCGTGTCTGGCTCTCTCTCACTTGAATAATGACCTACGGATAGACAAAATTTCGTTTGCTCTTCTGCCTCAATACCAAAAATGAGCTTGGTATAGCCTCTGGGATCTACTAACAATGAAAGGACTAGCAATAAATGAAGTCAAAAAGGGAATGATTTTTGGATAGTACATGAATGACCTTTGGATAATACATGAATGGTCTTAGGATGGTACATGAATGAATGAATCACTTGTATGGTATATGAATGAGATATTATGGTGATTCTTGAAGTGTGAAACGACTGAGACTTTTCGGTTGTTTCGAGATCCTTCGGTGCTCTGTTCATTCAAACTCTTTGAATTTCCAACAATATATATATTCATGATTAAGTTGTCTCAAATTCAAGAATTGAGAATCGAGGCCTGACTGATTTGTTACTGTATATTTGTTTTTTACCCAATTTGTTAGGTAGGGTTTTCTTATATATTTGGCGATTCAAAATTTTCTTCAAAAGTTATGGACTAAAATTTTGCTTATTGACTTAAGTTTCAAGCCGAATCACATATGTGACGTTTTTGTTTTTGTTTTTTATTTTAAAAATAAGAGACAGTCATAATTTTAATTTAAGAATAACAAGTCTATACAATTACTGGTACACATATGATAAAAGAATTTTTAAACCCTAAGGAATTGCACTGGTCCCGGATCCCATCACATTTAAAATATATTAAGTGTGCAGGGGAAGGGCAACTACCAATGTTATCGATACCGTACCGTTATGACTTAAATTCAGTTATGACTTATGCATAATCAAATTCAAAGGCAACAGGTGGGCTCCACTAGGAGAGAGGTCGAGAAAGTGTAAGTGGAGCTAGGAATATAATATTCTTAATCTCGTGCTAACTATGACACGGAGTTTGACCAAATTAGATGATCATATCTTTTTTGACATGTCATTGAAGATTCTTCAAAGCAAGTTGATGGATGAAGAGCTGAAATTTTTATGTCATTGAGAATATCGGTATTGTATCTCTATTGGGCCATTGGCTATAAATAGAGGGCCATGAAACCAAGTATTGGCATCATACATTGGAGCAAGAAGAAGATAATAGAGGAGGAGAGGTCTTACATGAAGATACGATTCTTTGTTTGGTAGCCAAGGATGACTTGCCTGCTCCACTCAAGAGGGTTGTTCGTTTAGCACTTAATTGGTTAGGAGACTCTTGTTGGTTTCATGCAAGTCATCTTGTGCTAACTCGACAGGCTCTTCTCTTTATGCTAGCCCGTCTCTTCTGATTCACTTGGAGTTGTGTCATAAAATACGTGAAAGACAATGAGCAGGTAATTAGTACTATTTTGTTCGCAAACTTATTTGCTTATTTTAAAAAATAAGTAATTAACAAACAAAATGTTTTATAATAAGGTAAATTTGTTTTTGGATATCATTAGTTTAAGTTATTAATTTTATTTTAGTTAGTGATTATGTCTATTAAACAGATAAGAAACAATACAAGCCAAACTATTTTATTTTCTTAGATAAGAATCCATGGTTGACTTTGCAAAGGC
The DNA here is from genome assembly GCA_019985065.2 of Arctostaphylos glauca. Lineage (NCBI taxonomy): Eukaryota > Viridiplantae > Streptophyta > Magnoliopsida > Ericales > Ericaceae > Arctostaphylos > Arctostaphylos glauca. Next base: position 23,660,117 of record JAHSPW020000001.1, on the reverse strand, counting down.
TACCAATTTTTAAAGGGCAGAGATTGATTGGTGTCAATAATAGAAGGTGTTCCTTCTAAAAAGTGTAGGGCCATGTTTGATTCACATATTAATAAGATGATTTGGGATAATTTAACCCAAAATAAGTTTTTCCACCTCCTTCAAACTAAATTATTCGGGTTTAGTTATCCTGGACCATTTTGTAGTATCAAAAGCAAAGTTATTTTGCTCCAAAACTATTTAAGGCAAATTATTGCCTCTTTTTCGCAAATAAATTTTGAGGACGGGACACAACGTAAATTATTAGATGTGTAAATAATTAGTGCAAATTATTATAGGGGTAAAAAATTTGGTATGGTGAAAAATATCGTAGACAAAATTTGATACATATAAGATGTTTTAGTACTGAAATAAATGTCAAATTTATCTCAAATTTGATAAGTTATAGTCTCTCTTGAAAGTCATTGTGGGATGACATTCATTTATAATTTGGACTCATATTTTTAATTTCTTAATTAAAGGACGAGACAGGTGTAATTGAAAGTTGAGACACAAAGCAACCAATTTTAAATAGCTTAAGGGGCTATAAATGATTAATACTGCTTCTAAAACATATCTTGAAAAAAATTAAAGAATGGTAATTGAATAGCCTCATGTTTTCTCCAGTGTTGAAGGGCTCAATAAAATTAATATCCCTTCAAAAAAGCAAAAAAAAAAAAAGCAATTTTTTTTTTAAATGGTAAGATTGGTTGAATATTATGCCAATGGACATGAACTAAAGTCATTACATATATTATTAAACTAAAGTAATATAATATATTTTCTGTGTTTGCCAACTTACTTGAGCCCAGTTTTGATTAATTTTGATTCGTCAAATTTAGAAAATAAGCTTAAAATTGTCATTCGATTTCGTCTATTAACTTAAAAGAGTCAAGCTTGAAAGACTAACTATTGAGCCGAATCTTAAATTGTTTAAATACGACTCAATTTGTTTGCACAAAGGAGAAGATTGTAAGGACTTTTACTTTGGAATATGATACATACACAATTCTCCGTGCACAAATCTGGACATATATGTCTAAAAATTGTCAGATGCATGTGGGCCTCTCATTATTTTGTAAATTTTATGTGCATTAAATAATTTTAAACATATATGTGTCTGAATTTATCCATTAAAAATTGTATGCACAGACTTTCTCGTTTAGAAAGTAAGCTTATGTGATTTTTCTTTTAATTTTTTGTTTTTTATCATTTTTTTGGGATTATTCATTCGTCTTGAGAAGAGATTTCAGAAAAGTTATAAATAATGAACCAAATTTTAAAAAATTCAGAATAAATAAAAATAATTTAAAATAGGATCTTTTTGTGTTTATTCACATAATTTTTGGACACAATTTTATATTTTATAGATTTTTTTTATCAAGACGATCCAATAATTCACAAAAATTTTAGGTCAAAATAATCAATGTGAAAAAAAATTGAATAAAGACAAAAATGCTTATAAATAATTAAGTTATGTCAAATTAAATAATTAGAATATTGAATTAGAAAAAGAATTAACCTAATAAATAATTAAGAAAGAATTTTGGGAAAAAAAAATTGCAGCACCCAGGTGTATACAGTTATCATCGATCAAATCAAATAATACGGGAACTATTTTGTTCACCCTCCCTTTTGAGAGGTGAACATTACCTCTAATTTTATTGGTCCTTATTAATTTATGGGACCCACTAAAGTTAACCATGAGTAATTTTACAAACCAAACTTAATTGGATACTTTTTGTAAAGTAATTAGAGAACTTTCTCTCTCTATTCCTAATCCGTTTCTCTCTCTCTCTCTCCTCGAAATGGGTTGGTGAAATGCTTTTCGTAAAATAGTCAGGACAGTTTCTTTTTGTGTATTTCTAATTTGTCTCTCTTTCTCCCATTTTTTGTCTCTCTCTCTCTAAAAAGAGTTTCTTCTTTTCTGAAACTTTTTTGAAAGCAACAAAAAAATCTTGGGACAATGAAAAGGTTTTTCTTCCAAATGTGCTGATAATTGGCCTTTGTTATTTAAAACGAAAGGTATGGCTTCTCTTCCAAATATACTAAATGAAATTGTTGATTGTTGCCTTTTATCATCATTTTTTCCTTTTGACTTCATCCGAAACCCAGCAACAAATTGGGATTTGTTGGGTCAATAATTCCGAAATGTTTGATTTTTTTACCTAAGGGCCCGATTGGATGGAGTATTATTTTCAGGGGGATAATTTTTGGAGGGGGTATAAGATAAGAGGGGGTATTATTTTTGGAGGGATGACCCACATTGATGTGATATTTATAAAGGGGAATAAAAAAGTAGATGGTTTGGATGATGGATTAAATAAGGGGATAAAGGGGGATAAAAGTGGGTGGATAAGGAAAAAAACTGTCGCTCGTTTGGATAAGGAAAAAGGAAGGGGGATAATTTTTGGAGGGGGTAAAAGTATCGACGTGACATGTTTAGCATGGTTTGGGAGCAAAAAATGCAGGAGGATAATTTTTCACCCCTCCAAAAATAATCCCCCGGAGAGGGATAAAGGGGGATAATTTTTGGGCAGGGGGGAAGGTGCCCAAAAAATAATCCCCCGGAGAGGGATAAAGAGGGGAGGGGGTATTATCCAAGAATAATACCCCTTCTTCCTTATTACAATTACAAAATAACCTTATCTCCTATTTTATCCTCCATCCAAATCAAGTATTATTTTATCTCCTTTTTTAATATTTCATCCAAACTATCTACTTTTTATTACCCCCTCTATAAATATCACATTAATATGGACCAACCCTTTAAAAATAATACCCCTTATCTTATCCCTTCAATAACTTATCCTCCTAAAAATAGGGTCCATTTGGACTGCGGTATTTATTGTGGTATTTATTGAAATTTTTTTCGTCCTTATTTGAAATTTTTTTGTAATTTTTTGTTTTTCATCAATTTTTTTGATTTATTGATTCATCTCGACAAGAGCTTTCAGAAAAGTTATCAATCATCGGCTAAATTTGAAAAAAGTTCAGAAAAGACAAAAATAAATAAAAAATAAAGTTTTTTGTACTTATTCGTCGTCTTTAGTGACTTTTTTTAACTTTTGGACATAATTTTATACTCATTAGATTCCTTTCATCAAGACGGACCAATAAACTACAAAATATTGAGATTTAAACAACAAATGCAAAAAAAATGAATAAAGACAAAAATAACAAATAAATAAAAACTATAGCCCAAATGGGACTTATAATCTCTTATCCAATCGGCCCCTCAAATGACTATTTTACCCTTGTACAGTATTAAACTTTATTATGTATTAAATAAAGTATATAAATACAAAATTGAATATATATAATTAATATTGAATAATTTGAAATATTAATTAATTGAGAAATTTATTAATGTATTATATTTAATAAAAATGTTATTTAAAAAAATAAATGGTAAATAAAAATACCAATCAATTAAAAAAATAACAACAAAATATAAATTAAAAAATATCTTACCATAGTTCAATAACCATTAATTAAAATATTTCGAGCTAACGGTTAATCCTGAAATAATTTTTTAATAAACAATAAATTTTTTGTATTTTTTTAGAATAAAATTTGAAAAGCACGACTAAAAAGAATTTAAATGAGCAGTGTCATTCATTTTTTCTCAAAAGTTGGGTCCATTAGGACATGTAATGAATGTGAATATTTTTGAATAATTTAAGAATTTTTTAATTTTGTTTTATCAATTAACAAAAAAGAGAAAAATAAAAACAAAATATAAATCAATAAATATCTTAACTTAATTTAACAACTTTTTATCAAAATATTTCGAGTTCACGGTTATTCCCAAAATAATTTTTTAAGTAAACAGTAAATTTTTAGTATTTTTTCGAGAATAAAATTTGAAAAGCACGACTGAAAGGGATTCAAATGAGCGGTGTCGGTCACTTTTTTTTCCTCCAAAGTTAAACCCATTAGGACATGTGATGAATGTGAATATTTTTGAATAATTTAAGGGTTTTTTAACTTTATTTTACAATTAACAAAAAAAAAGAAAAATAACAACAAAATATAAATTAACAATAAAAAATTTAGTTAAAAAGAGAAAAATATAATTTAGTTCGCGTAAATTTAGTTAACAATAAAAAAGAAAAAAAAAGAAAAATTTAGTTAACAATAAAAAAAAGAAAAATATAATTTTTGGAGGAGTAAAAATCTAAGAGGGGATAATCATTTTTGGAGGGGAACTTTTCCCATTCAAACCATGCTAAAACCCCTCATAAGGGTAATAATTTTTGGAGGGGCTTTCCCCCATCCAATTGGGGGCCTAAATATGCTGATTGTTGGCTTTTGTTATCTACTCTTGTCTAGTGTTTGTTCTTCTTTTAAATGGTGACTTGAATCAAGTGTATTTTGGCTGATTAAAATATATGGGTATTAATATTTTGGGAGGTTTTTCTTTTCAAATTTTGGGACAAGTTCATCAAGCTGTAGCAAAAATTCTCATATTATTGTGTTCCAAATCATGTTTCATTCTCTTGTTATTATTTCTTAATGATTGGGGTTTCTTTGATGTCAACTTCGCCCCCTGTTCCCACTTCTCTCTCTCTCTCTCCCCACTACCTGGCTCGTTGATCAACCAAATTCTCTCTTGCGCTGTTTCTCCATCTTCGGACCTGAAGTGTGGGATACGGATTTCTTGAATTTGTTCGGTAAATTCAGCGACTCTACATATCTTTCGTGCATTTCTGTTTGATTTGTTCGTTGTTCTTCTTAATTTTCCTTTTCTCTCGAACTTAATGATTGATTTCGACGACCTAGATCTTTCTTCGATTATCAGAAAGTTTCAATTGCTCGGCGGAGTTTTTTTAGCAATCTGACGAAGCTTTATGATTAACTGGAGTTCGTCGTTAGAGTATGTTACGTGTTCATGCGGGAGTTGTTCGTATAGATCTCTGTAGTGACTTGTTTGAGATTTCTGTAAGGCTAGCAGTTATTTTTGGTGGAATTTTTACGTTTTTTAGTTAAATCTTTTCGCATTCATATTCAAGTTTCTATTTTTTGTTCGTCTTCCAAGTTCTTGACTAAAGGAATCCGCAAAGTTCGTAAATTTAGGCAAAAGGTGAAAAAAGTTGACGAAAAACTGGAAATTTTTGAGTTCTTTTTGCTCCTTTGGTTCCTTTTTTTTGTCTCCCCTTCTTCTATTCCGCTTGTGGAAACGAGCTGTAAATTTTTTTATTAAAAGAAAAAAAAGGTTCACTTAGAATGAAAAGATTCAGGAAAAGTGGGCTTTTAAAACATCCCAAACACAGCCTGTAATGTGACATATTTAATCTTTTGCTCTTATGTTGCTGATTATGGTTTAGTGTTTTTAATTTAAATGTGGAGACATTAGTCAAGTTTGATTCCATTGTTAACTGCTAGCTGGGTTCTGTTGGTTTCCACAAGACAAGTGTGTAACATTTTCACTTTCTACGAACCTCCTCAGATGCTTGAAGTAGTTACTTAAGGCTTATTTGCTTGCTGTTCTAATTTTGCTTAAAAGTTACTTTGTATGTTTTATTTAAAAAATACTTGGGTTTCTTGTTTAGTACTTTTAGCTTCACAGTATCAAAGATTTTTCTATTTCCCTCTTATTTTGGTTTTTCATATGCTGCAGACTGGTAATAATGAAAAGTTTTCTTGGATGATTGTGTCTTTTAATCCTAGAAATGAGTAAGCCTCAGTTGGGGATTGGAGGGCCATCCTCAGGTATGCTACTTTATGGACCTGATACTGTAATTCATATGAATCTAGGATGTAGGTTCAAGATTTCGTAACGTTAGAGTTGGTTGAATTTTGCATTTCTTGTGATCTTACAGTTCATCATCAATTAAGTTTGTAACATATTGCATCGAATTGGGAGCTTGATGTGACAAAGTAAAATGCAACTTTAGGACTCAAACTTCACGTCTGTACTTCGGGATTATGTACATGAGCACAAGGCAATGGGGTGCTGGCCACCTCCGAGTCGCTTCTTTCAATGTGAAAATTGTGTAAAACAAGTGGCCTTACTTGAAATTGATATGTAATGAGTAGCAGTCAAGACCATATTTTTAGGGAAGAAATTCTGTTAAAACAATTTGTAATGATTAGCTAGTAATGGCCCCCTCCAGAAGAAATGTAGGTTTCCACCTCTATATATTTGATCTAAGGACCACGTGAGCGCGATGTGCTTTTGTGTTTTTCTTCTGTGCTGATCACAAGGTGATCGTGGTACTGGGAAATTCAACTACGAAGGGGGAGATTGTAACAGCCCCAACTGAACTTGTAATGTTGGCATTCCAGAATTGATGCTTTCATTGTTTGGTATTTTCCTTGTTAGTTCTGTATCTGTTACAATTTAGATACATTTCTAGGTTTTGAGATTGAAAAATGCTAATTTAATGCCCATGCGTTTCTATATCTTTAGCACTACAAAACTTGAATTGTAAAAAAGTTGAAATCTTCTTGATGCCTGTCAACTTAAATGATTTTTGAAGGACTTCTTTATCTCAGGTTAGTGTCTTTGTGAATGTTTCCTATACTTTCTACCATTCACAGAAGATCTGATGCTTTGTCATTTGAGTGATGGTTGAAACATATAAACGGCAGAGTAGGTCCTTTGGGAGCCAGGTGATCCTGTGGTCGGAAATATGGAGTGTTCATATAGTTCTATATGCACGTGCAGCATAGTATTATCCCATGGTCCGGAATTTACCTCATGTTTTGCTGCATTAGGCTATTTCTCAATGTTGACATTATTCGATGAAGTGGATACCGTAATAGTGCATCTTTGAGAGGCCGTGCTTCCCATAGTAATGCCAAAGTGACTGAAGTAGCCTTGATGCTTCCTTGGCAATCCATGTCATCCAGAAAGCAACAACCGCAGTAGTTTGACTAAATAAAAAAGAAAAAACGGATGAAAAAACTATACTAGGCCCCTTGTTAGCATTATCAAGTTCAAGTGAAAGTAAAAATGAACAAAAGCCAAATTTCAATTTCCGATATTTTATGAAGCCGGAATTCACATCATAAGTGCACTGGTTCAGCCAATCAAAGCTAATTGGTATCTTGTAGACATTAATCAGCTAGAGTGAGAGTTTTGACCAACATTCTACGATTTGAAGAAAGACAGAGAAGAATGAAAACTTCAACTGAACATCCAAGTAGAAAGATATGGTTTCTCCCTTTTTCTTTAAGCCACATACATTGTCTGTAAATTCCATGGAGGGTAATTTCACATCCAATCTGCATTCAATTACACACGAGTTTCAAAATTTGCAAAATATGTGCATTTTACTATACGACTGACATATACATGTTATCTACAAAGTGTTTCATTGCCTTCGTTCATATCCTTGACCCCTTCTATACTCTTACATTTTTGGGTACTTGTTAAAAGCTTGCTAGGTCTGTAATTTATGGAGGGCTGCTGTGCAGGTAAAAGAAGATTAAAAGACCTATTGCTTCAGAGTGATAATCGTGTTTGTGCTGATTGTGGTGCTCCAGACCCCAAGTGGGCGTAAGTTCCACTTCCACCACCCTAATGCTTTTAAACCCTCTTATCTTCAAGGAATTATTCCTCTTAATGGTTTTTATAGCAATCAATACTCGTAAGCCTACCTTCACTATAAATCTCAAATGGTGCTTTTGTGGTTTTTTCCAGATCATATGTATTTTCTTGATGTCTTGTGTGAAGTTGAATCATTTCTGTCTTCCTTTTTTGTTCTTATGTTCCCTGTATTGTAATTTTGAGAGGGGTATACCCTTGTTCTACCTGAGGCTTAGGTATTTATGAGTGATAATAGTGTTGTCTAATTGACTGTATCATACAAGATTGTAAAGCATCCGTTACGATAACGAAGGATGATTTAAACTGGGGGGTTATGCATACTAGTTTGTTATGAGTGACTGTAAAAATGCTGTCAGGAAATTAATTGATTCCTACGTAGACATTGAGATTAAAAAATGATGGAAATAAGAAGATTGCTGGCCTTATGGGGTTTCTTGACTTGTGAAATCATAAATATGTCCCATAAGATATACTGAGGTTTTGCGGAACTACAAATGAGTATCATACTGTTTCTCCAATGTACCTAAGAATGCCCTTCCTTGCTGGAAAAAGAGACAAAACAAATCAAGGATACATTTAATAATTTGAAAGAGTTGAGATTTTGACAACTGAAATTTCTGTTCAGAGAGGTACCAGTGTATCCAGTTTGGCCTTTCTTTTGTTTTTCGCATTTTTCATAGGTTGAGGGTGGAAAGTCATGGATAAACTCTCATCATGTATCTCTGATGATGTAACTCCTATATAATGAGACTATCTTCCTAATATGTGCATGTATGTAACTATGGCCAGATGTTTAAAGGATATACAAAATGGAGCATCTTCTGAAGGGATATATAGTTCTTGTAGATTAGATAATGTTAATTGTTTTTATAGCTGATTTGGGATGGCCTAACAAATTAGTCTAAATGGAAAATTATGTCTCGAGGGTATGAGATTATAATGAGAAACTGATTCATAACCAGCTTTTGAGGTCTGTAATGTGTTCACTGATGTTGAATTTAGTGAAAGAGGCTTAGGGAAGGTTAGAAGTTGATTGGGATGAATTTTGGTAACAGCAAAAGTGCTCATAACTCATAAGCGTTGCTCAGTTTTTTTTTGAACTTTGAATATTCCCCATTTCTCAAGAAGTTTCTCCGCTGAGAAAAATTGCAAAGTTTACGAGTTTCAGAATATGAGAAATATCCCACAGTTGAGAAATTTCCTCAAGATATAACAGCCAAGGATAAAGAGAGAAGTCTGTTTGCTTGAACTTTACGTATAAATTTTCTTTTTGCACAACACTGCTTACCAAACATAACCAAACCAAACTGAGGTACGCCCCAATCAATTCGGGTGGTCTACATGAATCGTTTTCTTCATTGAGGTTTAGTTATCTGTTTGCACAACACTGCGTAATTTTGCCAAAACAATCAGTGTATCAATTAAAAGATTGATGGTTGTGATACAAATAGCTTCTCAGCAGTACTTCAATTCTAATGCCTCTGTGCTTCACGTCATGTTGATCTTCTCCTTCACCTTAACATCAGAGAAAACCTCTGAGAGCATACGCATCTCTTGCAAACTTCTTTTTATGATTCTGTTTCTCCCAATTGTAAAGCCTATGATTGATAGAAGAGGAAGGTATAAGAAATACAAAACTACCTTCTGACTAAATTGAAGGGTTAAATATAGCCTTGAATAAAGTAGAAATAAGGATATTAACCAAATTGGTAAAACCCTAGAAAACATAGAACCTTTCAAATCATGGCTGCATCACGATTGTACGAAATATCAGTTGGAGGTTAAGCATTTGTTGACAATACAAGTCATTATATTCAAGTATTGCAATATATTACTCAATGAAATTCTAAAGCAATAGCTCAGAGAAGATATCCATCGAAGGGTTCAGGATATGCATACGGTAGATGTCTCTTGATAGGCAAAACTTTGATTGAATTTTAATTTCCTGGTTTGAGTAAACTTGGGATTTTAGATGAAGCGGATTCAGCAGAATATGTGTTCTTGTAGCTTGTGTACGTTTTTATGTGAATGTGTATGAGTTAATTACAATTGCCTTTCAGGTCAGCTAATATTGGAGTATTTATATGCTTAAAATGCTGTGGTGTACACAGAAGCCTTGGCACCCATATCTCGAAGGTAACTGCTCTAGGGATTCCCCTTCCTCCCTTAAGAATTATTGACTGGAACATATGGCATGCTGTTTTTTGAGCCTAGAGACCTGAATAACTGTGAATTATTAATACTGGGATTATGTGTGTTGATATTGTACTAGACATCCTCTAGTTTATTATTCTGTTACAATTTTTCCAATTGCTATTAGAAAAGGTTTTGTTCTATTTTTTATATTGTATGCTTGAGAAAATGGAGCCAAAAAAATCTAACAGTTATATGTTCACTTGCAGAAAGAGTTGATCATTCAGAAGACTTGTCTGCATTTACACAGTCATTATGAACTTTTGAAAACAATTGAAATCTTAATTCCAAACCCCCCCCCCCCCCCCCCCCCCCCCCCACACACACACAGAAAAAAAAAAAAAAAAAGAAGGGTATTCTTTAGTTTTGTGTTACTATTAAGCTAGTTATAATATGGTCATTTGGTGGGTTTTGCAAGACTATAACTCTGATTGTTTGGTGGGAAAAACAAAATACGTGACCAATACTGCAAAGTAGAACCAAGTCCTGTTACTCAGTTGATACTTCTGTGCGAGTACCATAGTTATCAAAATCGTACGATTCACGATACGATTCGCACGATTCGGTTCGATACACCATGAAAACGATTCGAACCTAACAACGAATCGCAACTTGCACTAAATCGAGAATCGGTGAATCGATTCTGAATCGCCCGACTCGCATGAATCATCGATTCACATTTTCGCGCGCCTGGGTTGGATTAGTGACCCGATAGAACAAAAAAATCTATTTTTTTAAAAAACATTCCAAAAAAAATAATAATACATTCATCCTTGGGGCTTATGAATGGTCTTTTGTAAAAAAATTGGGGATAGAAAGAGTTGCAGACTAAAAAATTAGGTTTTCACCTTTTACCTGTTGGTTTTTCTTACTTTTCAACCTTGAGACTTGAGAGAGCTATAAAAGCAAGTGACTTACCTATTTAGACTACGTGATCATTAATATATCTTTAGATACAATATTTTTATTGATTGCTATATTATACTTTTGCATTTTTAATATGTTCTAAAAAACATGACCGAATCGGAGCGATTCACGATTCGATTCGATTCATGATTTGTAAACGGACCTTTTCGATTCTCGATTCGATTCTCGATTTGACAACTATGGTGAGTACGCAGCTTAGCATATCTACCTTATTTATAGATACGCTAAGCCTTGAAGTACAATAGTACACTAGTACAATAGTATGTAGTACGAGTTGTACTACTTACTCTCACGAATTCATCATCAATATGTGAAAGTCTAAAAGAAGCTGGCCTTTTTAAGCTCACAGGACGCATGAAGTTTTGCTCTGATTCTGCAGGTGTTGTCTGTGACATTAGATGAATGGACTGATGATGAAGTTGATGCAATGGTTGAGGTTGGAGGAAATGCTTCTGCTAATTCCATATATGAGGCTTTTATTCCTGAAGGGTATTCAAAACCCGGACTAGATTCTGGTCACGAGGAGCGTTCGAAATTTATCAGGTCAGATGGAAATTTCAAAGATTTTTTTTTGTGTATGATTGTTCTATTGCTTGTGGTAGTAATTTTAGTCTCTATTTCTCTGTAGGTTTGTCTCCAACTTGGTTCAAATTGGTACATCTCTGATAGGCTCTAGCTAAACATGATGTTTGATCTATACTGGTCAAAGTAACTAGACATCATCTACTTGCCTTTAACTGGTTAAATTGCTTTGTCTTTCCTGTTTTACTCGTGTCTCTAAACTCTTGGACTTGGTTTTGTTAGAGGTTGCACTATGAGCCACAAACACAGTTTGAGACCACTGATAGATAATATTAAAAAAATCAAGATCTATCTTCTCGGGCTGTGGATTCCCCTTGCCTTGGCCTCGAGCCTCCGATTGAGTCTCAGCTATTGGTAAAGCGGTCATACTTCCTTCACCTAAATGAGAACTTAATTTAGCGTCTCTTTCCAAAGCCGTGAATGCACAACATACTTTAATCATTTATGATGACCTCTCCAAACAAGCACAAGCTTATTGCCAAATTTATTTTCTATTATGGACACACAATAGCATGGAGAATACAATCAGTTATCAAATACATGATGCATAGATATACATGGTTCGACGAGGTATCTATCTACTTAAGCTGCTAGGGTTAACTAACATTGTAGGTGCTAGGGTTCATATTACCGTGTGCCTGAAAGAAATGTTGCCTCGGGTTGGATCCGAGAGCTTGTGGTGGTGTGTCCGGTCTGTGTCAAGATTCACAAACCCAACATAGAGATGGGGTTAAAGTTGCAAGATGGAGTCATGAATGGTTTAGCACCTTCTGGTAGATGAGGCGTGTCCCATGCTTTCAGGTGTTGAGATGGACAATTCATATTATCTGATGTTATATTTCTTTTTTGTAGGTCCAAGTATGGGCTGCAAGATTTTTTGAAGCCTAGCCTGCGAATCTCGTCCATTCCTGCTAAAAAGAGCCCTCTCCAATCAAGTTTATCCAGGAAGATTGTGGATAGCTTTCGAAGTTCAAGTTCATCACAGAATGCGGTACATTTTGTTGACCTGTTTTTGTTGTAATTGTGGCCATGATGTTAGATAAACCTGCTTAATGCCCATGATATCCTAAATTGATTATCTGCAATCAAGTTCTGATGATGTCCCTGCATTTTCTATGTTAAGTCTGATTAATTTTATTGGTATCTGTCCCGAGTTATATAATCATCCTCGCCCTGTCATAGGAACATAATGACCTAGTATGTTTCATTGTATTTTTGGTGCTTCAGTTCATAATTTTGTCCAGTAAGCTTATGTTGAAACGGATGACAGGAAGGCATGGTGGAATTTATAGGTATGCTGAAAGTCAAAATATTAAATGGCTCAAATCTTGCTATTAGAGACATGCTGTCAAGTGATCCTTATGTTGTTCTGACTCTTGGGCACCAGGTTAGTCACACTCTTCATTTTCATTTTCATTTTCATTCTGTGTGATTTATAAAACAGCCAGAATTAAGAAGAAAAGAAAACTAAATAAAAACTAGAAAATGACATGTAAATGTTTGTACTAAAATATATCAGGTAAAGTACACGTTTGGTCCTTATGCTATGTGCTTCATGCTACCTGGTTCTCAAAGTTCCAATGCTCCCCTGCAGTGGATTTTGTGACTGGGATTCACATTCCAATTTCTTTTTGCGATTCACATAGCATCTAAACATAGCTTATGCACACTTGGGGATGGTCTTTAAAAAAAAAAATGAGGCTTTGGAGATTGAAAGGCAACTAAGAAGGCATACTTTAGGGACCATGGATGGATTATATAAATGTCTTTGTTTGCACTTTAGACTGTTTGTACTTGGACTCAAATTGAAAAGTATACACTGAATTGACAAAATTGAAACTTGGGAGGACCAAAGTTGCATGGTGCGGACACTTTAGGGACAGCAGGTGTGCTAAACGGTTTCTAATCTGGAACCATCTAGTACATGTATCTATTGTGCAACCTATAGTTACAGATTTGAATCTTGCAAACAAATAGTTGATGTTGTTTCTCAGTTCGGAAAACTTCTTGTTACTGTTAATAGAAGGTCCAATCAAGTTTTGTGAAGAGCAACTTGAATCCTGTCTGGAATGAGGAACTCATGCTTTCTGTTCCTCAGGACTTTGGCGCCGTAAAACTGGTATGCCTATCTTTTCCCGTGTCTTTCTTCATTTGCTATAAATGATTTTCCTTCCTTCATTCTATATTTTCCTTTTCCTTTCCTTTTCGTTTTAAAATTTGAACATAATTGTCTTGGGTATTATTGACATTTTGGGCCATTGTGTTTTCATCTACCCTTGTAATCTAATGCAGCAAGTGTATGATCACGACACGTTTTCAGCCGATGACATAATGGGAGAAGCTGAGATTGATATCCAGCCGATGATAACCTCAGCAATGGCGTTTGGAGATGCCGGAATGTTTGGAAACATGCAGATTGGGAAATGGCTGAAATCGCACGATAATGCCCTCATAGAAGATAGCACTGTGAACATAGTTGATGGAAAGGTGAAACAAGAGGTATCACTGAAGCTCCAGAATGTGGAATCTGGAGAAATTAATCTAGACCTAGAGTGGATTCCTCTTGATCAATAGGTGTGTATGTCTATATATATTAATTTCTCCCCTCCCATTTAGTATTCAAAAAATGGGAGGGGAGAAATAGGGCATGCAATGCTGTATTTCTTTGGTATTAATTCATTCAATTTTTTGGAGTTTCTATATTTCTGTACTTTTTGGTGAGAATGTATTTCGTTGGCAAAACAAAGGAATTTCTTGTTTTATTAACCGAAAACCAAGTAATAGAAATTTCTGTTGTTTTTTTATGATTAAGTAGATGTTTCAGTTACTGTTTTCTTTTACTGCTATAGATGCTTGCTCCAACTCCGGCTTAGTTTTAAGCATCACTGAATTCGGCTGTGTTCGTTTTTGGATACAACTGCTAATTTTCACACACTACATGTGAAAATTTAACACCTGTATTATGTACTACCAAATATGTACTATCAATTTGGTCTCAAGTCAACCGGATATTTTGATTATCAAAACAAAATTTGGTCACCAATTGACCAAAATATCAACCGAGTAAAAGAGGTCTAACTATATATATAGTCCCCTTCTATTGAGGGATCCCTCATTTTGTTAAAATGAGGACCTCTCATTTCCTGATCAAATGTTGATGATCGGAACCGTTCAATGCGTTTAAAACATGTTTTTAAGGGTAACCGCAAGAAATCAGCTCAAAAAAATATCGAGAAGGGCTTGATCAAAGCAGTTTTTCATAAAACTGTTTCTGTCAGCATTTATGAACAACTGCTTGGATCAAGCCCTTCTCGATATTTTTTGAGCTGATTTCTTGCGGGTACCCTTAAAAACATGTTTTAAACACATTGAACGGTTTCGATCATCAATATTTGATCAGGAAATGAGAGGTCCGCATTTTACCAAAATGAGGTATCTCTCAATAGAAGAGGACTCACTATATATATATAGAATCTATTTACTTCCAAGTCAAACTTCACAGATATTATTATTATTATTATTATTTTAGATTTATGCTTTAGTGAGAGTATCTAATTCTTCTGGAGCTTCTGCAATTAATTTTTCTATTATTATTAAAGTATCTTTAAGTAAGTCTGTTCTTTTGGTACATTATCTTCTTTCTCTTAAATGTCTAATTTCTGCTAGAAGTTCTCGTTTATATATAGAATGGATATGGAGGCACATAAGTTTATATCTTAATAAATCTATTACTAGGCCGACTATGTTTTCAGAAATAAAAACAGTTCTTAAAGGGTTTGATCATTAATCGATGTAGGCACGCGGCCATCGTCAGGCTTCCAGTTTACAAAGGTGGCTATCATCAACCTTACCTTTATATCAAATAAAAAACACATATGTTTTGTTTCTTACCTTAGACCGCAATTCTATATGAGAAACTATAGTTTTTCGTTTCTCTGTAATCCCTGTGAAAAATTTTCATTGATGAACTTGTTCCTCCTCCAAGTTTTACTATGGCCATTTCAATATCTTGTCATATATATTGTTTGTTTCTTCTTCATCTTCTATGATATTATTGGTTACTTATAAATTTTCTAGGTCTTCAAAGGGGAATGTGTTACATTCCTCCCAACCTTATCAGTTCTAATTGTATACATTGATCCTCCTCCAGTTTGATTTAGGTATTAATATTTGTTTCTACTAATTCTGTATCGTCTAGTTTATCTAATTAATTTTCCCCCTATTACTAGCATTACTTTATATTTTACCTCAATATTATTCTCTATTTCTATCATCTGATCTACCTGCTCTAGTATATAATCAATTAGTTTCACTTATCTTTTTGATTCTTCACGTAACGGAAGTTTGAATGGATTACGTAACGTATTTTCGTTATATGAGTAGTGATAATTATCTAAAGGTACAATTTTGATTTCTATTTTAGTTATATATTTATCTTTGTTATTTATTATATGTACTCTTACTTTGTTTATTATTTTTAACTTTTCATTAAATTCTTTTAATAATGTTATTAGGTGTTATTTTATACTATCATTATTTAATATCGGAATCAATTTTTTCAATATATCAAATATTTACTCTATATAAGTAACTGATATATATGATGGTTAACTCGAGAACCTGACTCGTGATACCGAACGACAAAGGATATATCTTTCAAGTTTTGTGGTTTCAGTTGTATTTAGGTGGGTTCAAAACCATAATATTAGTCAACTTTCTACTTGTAAATATTTTTTGGGTTCAAAAATATTCACACACGTTGATAATGTTTGCCAATAGACATTGTGAGTGTGTGTAAATGTTTTTGTCCTAAGCACGTGTGTCTGTAGCATTGATGGAAAATTAAAGCAGGTGTATATATGTGGACTTTGAAATCTAAAAGGGAAAAGTAAAAGGGTTGATTTCTTGGAGAAGAGGCAGCCCCCTGGAAAATTATTCAAAGCCCCATTGAGACCACGTCACCCATTACGCCATATCTCCTCCTCATGCCTAAACATAGTAGTAGTATATATATTAGCAACACCCACACCAACCTCTCAATTGCAAACCAAACTACAACTGCAAACATATATATCAACACCTAGCTATCTGCTTTTATATATATATATATACTCTCTCTCTCTCTCTGTGAAAAAAAGATGGCAGCGTCACAGAATCAAGGCCAAACCCAGAAAGCAGTTGGATGGGCAGCTAGAGATTCCTCAGGAATACTTTCTCCTTTCCATTTTACTAGAAGGTATCTATATATACCATCTTTACAATCTCCTACTTTCTCCTTTCTCCTCCTTTTTGAATCTCCCTAATTACCAATCATCTACTAGTGTCGTATATATATCCTGGAACTGTAAACAAATTAGATTCATGTTAATCTACATCTTATTTATATTGTCTAATTCGTCATAGGGCTAATGGAGATGACGATATTACAATGAAGATACTCTACTGTGGAATTTGTCATTCGGATTTACACATGACTACAAATGAGTCAGGACTTTCTCTGTATCCTATGGTTCCCGGGTACGTTTTCATTTCCCTCAATACTCTACTGTCTAATTTTACAGGAACCAGGGGAGCTGTAGTGCACCAGCCGCACTACAGCGTGTAGGGCACCAAAACGACGTCGTTTTGGTGCCCAAAAATTAAAAAACCAGGAATCCCAAAACGACGTCGTTTTGGGCGTTTTTAAAACCTGATACAGATCTTCGCGGCTTTTTTCTGCTTTTCTCCTTCACGGCTGTTTTTCCCCTTTTCCTGTCTTCTTCTTCTTCTTCTCTCTCTCTCTCTCTCTCTCTCTCTCTCTCTCTCTCTTCTCTCTCTCTCTCTCTTAGGCTTTGTCAAAAACAAACCCAAATAAAGCAGAGAAAAAGGAACAGTTCAGAAACGGAAATCAACTGGCCCGTGGAATTTCTCCATAAGGTAAAGCTCCGAAAAACTCAAAAATTTTCCCGAAACCCTAGGTTTTTCCTCTCGTTACTTCATGAATTTATGTTTGGCTGCTGGGATTTTGTTTTGGGTGAATGAAAAATCCCGGTCCTGAAGAAAACTAGTATCGCTCGACTAAAGCATAATTTGGGAATTCTTCGCTCTGGGTAGGTGAATACTTTCCTCTGTTTTATCAGTAACCTAGGCTTTAGATCTTACAAAAATAAATAAACATATATGTATCTCTCTCCATGCCTGTGGTTGTGCTGTGTTGGAACCGTGGGTTTGTTTTTGACAAAGCCTAAGAGAGAGAGAGAGAGAGAGAGAGAGAGAAGAAGAAGAAGACAGGAAGGATTCCTGATTTTTTAATTTTTGGGCACCAAAACGACGTCGTTTTGGTGCCCTACACGCTGTAGTGCGGCTGGTGCACTACAGCTCCCCCGGTTCCAATTTTACAAGTTGCTATTTTCATGAAATTATGAGGGTTGTCCATGATTAATAATCATAGTTTTCCTACTAAAAATAGGCATGAGATTGTTGGTGTGGTGACCGAAGTGGGGTGCAAGGTGACAAAATTCAAGGTGGGAGACAAAGCAGCCCTGGGGGGCATGGTTGGTTCCTGCGGTACGTGCAACAGTTGCCGGGATGACACCGAAATCTACTGCCCTAAAGGCATTTACACCTACACCTTCTTTGAAGGCCAACCCATAAACTACGGTGGATTTTCCGACATATACGTCGTTAACGAGCACTTTGCCATTCGATTCCCTGACACTCTCCCGCCGGAGGGGGGTGCTCCGCTACTTTGTGCGGGCATTTCAGTATATAGTCCCATGAAATACTTTGGACTGAGTGAGCCAGGGATGCATGTGGGAGTGGTTGGTCTTGGTGGACTCGGGCACATGGCTGTCAAGTTTGCCAAGGCATTTGGGATGAAGGTGACTGTGATCAGTACGTCTCCAAACAAGAAAGAGGAAGCCATTGAGCGGCTCGGTGCAGACTCTTTTCTACTCAGTCCCAACACAGAAGAAATGCAGGTGAGTGAGGCCTTTTTGATACCAAACTCAATACAAAAAGTGTGTCAATAATAATGTTGTGTTGTTATTCATTCTGAATCGCACCCGTATCGTAATTTTGCATTAGAATCACTGATTTTACGTTGTTATTGTTATACGATGTAGGCTGCTATGGGCACAATGGATGGGATTGTTGACACGGTGTCTGGACCACATCCTCTGAACCCTTTGGTTGATCTTTTGAAATATAACGGGAAGTTGATACTTTTAGGTGTACAAGATGCGAAGAAACCAGCAGAGTTGTCAATTTTCCCTTTGATTGTTGGTAAGTTCATAACCAAGTCTAATATTTTCCCAATCTTTTCTCCCACATAAGTTGATTTTGGATTTTTTTTTTTTTTTTGCAGGGAGGAAGATGATTGCGGGAAGTGCGGGAGGGGGGGTGAAGGAGGCACAAGAAATGATAGATTTTGCTGGGAAACATAACATTACTGCAGATGTTGAAGTTATTCCGATGGACTACGTGAATACGGCCATGAAACGACTCTCGAAAGGAGACATCCGCTATCGATTTGTTATCGACATTGGAAACACCTTGAGAAATTAGACTTATTTATTTAGCTGCACTTTGACTTGAATTTCAATTTTAATTTGGCTTAGCTTTGTTGCTATGGGCTTCATAAGTGGATTGTTCTTTTTTGTTTTGGTCGCTGGTGATCATAATCATATGTTGTGCTATGCCATTTTGTTGTCAATTCATATACTTTTTAATTAATTAATATAAATTAAACGTCAATTTATATATACTATGATTTAAAATGTCTTTCATGCCGGGGACAAATTACACAGTACAACATTTTATTTATGTGATAACTTCATCGTGTATTTTTTAGTCTTCAAGTAATAAACAAAAAGTGAAGAAACATGAAATTAATTGGGTGGAAATAATTTGATATCCAATACTCTAAAAAGAGAGTAAAAGGGTGATAACACTATTCACACGTGGCTTAGCCCGGTAGTACCATACATCATCCCTTTATAATAGTGAAACTTAACAAGGCTTGACGCGGAGGCTCTACTTTAAGGCGCATTAATCAGCAAGCTTTGAAAGTCACACAAGAAGACTATTTGATCGACAAAATGTAGGAATTAGTGCGTGTTGAAAAATGGACTTTTCTTTCTAAGTGATTGAATTTTGGTGTGAAATTCCAAATGTACCCTTTGACTTCTGCTTTGGTTGATGATTCCTCAAGGGTATTCTAGGAAATAAATTTTAGAGTGGGTGGTTTCACAAAAAGTTTGGAGGTTTTCCATATACTATCTATCTATACTAATAGAAATGACTATTTCTTTTTGCGTGACTTTAAAAATGAAGCTATGTTATAAAAGTAATTTTTATTATTATTCTTACAAAAATTTCAAAACAAATCACTATCACTTCAACTACTATGGGTAAATAAGTAAATAGATATTTTAGTAACTTTCTTATTACTACGCCCCATAATTTGGTAACTACGTATCCTTATTCTTCTCCCTAACTTCATTTGTATATTCATTTCTTTTCATTTATTATATCTTCTTTTTGCCTTTCCAAAAAAAAAAAAAATCTCTCTCTCTCTCTGTGTATGCTTAAATTCTTAGATTTTTTTTCAATTCGGGCCTATTTTTTTGATTTAATAATTGACTTGCACACGCATCTTATTTTGTTGCTAGTAAGTAAGAGAAAATTGAAGAGTGGTGGTTACTATTCATTTTCGCATTTGTTAGTTTTGTATTAAATTCTCGGCATTATTAGTTGGTCTAAGTGAGAGATTTTAAAAAATAGCAAAATGTCAATTAATTTAAAAGGATCAAAAAAGAGAATAATTCAACAATATCTCTATTCTTTTTTTTTTTTGAAAACCAAAACACAATTGTATTAAAACAGAATGGAACCAGAACAAAGTACAGAGCAAGCCCAAAACAAGAGGTTGGAGAGAGCCCAACCAACAAACTTAGACCTACAAAACTCCATCCTTAAAGCTACAATGGCTAAGACATGAACACTAGCAAAAGGAAAAACCAAACTCCCAACCCTCAAAGAAAACAAAAAAATCAGGCCACAATATCTCTATGTTTTAGTGAGCTTTTTTAAGCTTTTAGTCATAAATTTTTACTTTTTAAATTCTTCTCGTTAAGACAAATCAATAATTCATTAATATTAATCGCAATACTAACAAGCACGATAAAAATTTAATGGAGACAAAATTTAGAGGAGAGGAAGAGAAAGTTTAGAAAGAGAGATGAGAGAAATAATGTAATAATTTTAAATTTAATATTCTGAGAGAGAGGGGGAGACAGTGAGAGAGAGGAGTGAGGAGAGAATATAAAAATACAAAGAAAAAGAAGAAAGAAATTAGATTAAACATATGTTATATAGTAAATATTTACAAATATTGTGCTTGGTGTTGTGGTCAGAGAGGGTCCGGGTAAGGTGTTTGTGGTGGGATAAAGGTCCAAGGTTTCAATCTTGAGAAGGGATGATTATGTCCTGTCTGGGCAATTTGTTTTGAATTTAAAATTAATTTAGTAACGAAAAACAATTGTCTCTAAATCTAGTTACCAATAAACGATATCAAAGATGAAAAAATTCCTTGGTGAATATTTACCTTTAGCGAGAAAGTATTTTGTCGCCAATAGAATGTATTATGCAACGAATTTTATTTTCCGTTGGTAGGACCTTTTGCGTGAAACTATGGGCGACGAAAACTTTCGTTTCTTAATCCATTGGTGACGCAAAATGTAATTTTTGATATGAAATTATTTCGTCGTTATAGATAAATTTCGTTGTAGTGAGTAGTGTAAACCTCTGAGAGTTTACAACTTAGTGGTTGAATTTGTTGTATTATGGGGATGACGTGTAATTTGTAATCTATTACACCAGAATCTTCCATGGATAACATGAATCCAATGGCATTAGAATGTCTTATCTACAATTTGGAGATGACACTATTCTATTATGCAAAAATAATATTAGGGAAATGACAAACCTTAAAAGGATTTTGAGAGTATTCCAAGCAATGTTAGGCCTAAATTAAAATTAACTTCAACAAGAGCTTGCTGTGTGCTTTCTTCGCATGTTTGTGGTCTATTTAGCTTGCAAGGAATGAACATGTCTGTAGAAATATATCGTTCCAAGCTGAACATATTGCAGAACTTACCAAGATAAGGGCGGCCATGCGGATTAAGGGAAAATATAAGCTGAACGAATACTCCATTGAAGATTTCAAGCAATGTCTAGAGGGAATAAGACTGATCTGGATTTGAGGGGAGGCTTAAGAACAGATGCTGCTCTCACAGGATAAGAGTAAAGACCAGGAGAAAGATACAACAGGGAGGTGGAGAAAAAACGTACGTAATAGTTCTCTTTCTTTATTCCAATAAATTGTACGTAATAGTTTGATTTTTGTATTATTTGTTTTAGTAATTCTATGTCATCTACTTTATCTATTCTTTCCCCTAATATTACTAGCATTATTTTATATTTTTTTATCTCATCATTATTTTTCATTTCTATTATCTGATCTGCCTGCTCTAGAGTATAATAACTTAGATTAACTTATTTGTTTTGATTTTTCAGGTAATGAAAGTTTGAATGAATCATCTAATGTATTTTCGATATATGTCAATAGGGATAATCATCTAAAAGTACAAATTTTGGTTTCTATTTTAGTTATATATTTATCTTTGTTATTTATTAATTATATTACGTCTTACTTTGTTTATTATTTCTACTTGTGAATATTTTTTGTTTAAACTTATTTGACATTCATATACATGTAGATATGTATGACACTAGCATGTTTCCTGGATCTTTATTGGTAGCCTCTATTTTTAACAGAATTAAGAAAACTTCTAATTGCACACACATACTTACACAAAAATATTCACACACTCGCAATGTCCACGGAACAATAATATTCACACACGCTCATAACGTCCGCCCATAGACATTGTGAGCGTGCGTAAATGTTTTAGTGTAAGTCATGTGTCTTATCTGCAATAATATTGTTGGAAAATTAAAGCAAGTACATATATGTGGACTTTGAAATCTAAAAAGGAAAAGTAAAAGGGTTGATTTCTTGGAGAAGAGGTAGCCCCTTTGACTCACAGAAGAGGTGTCTTATCTGCAATAGTAATCTTGTTTGCTGGCATGTTTGTAAATTTTTATTCGTAGCCTCTAGTTTTATACGAAAATTAAAAAAATTAAATTTAAATCGCACACACACTTACACAAAAAATTGCATACATGAAAACATTCAAACACAATCACAATGTCCATAGAACAAAAATATTCACACAGTTTGCCAATAGACATTGTGAGCGTGTGTGAATGTTTTTGTCCTAAGCATATGTGTGTCTGTAGCAGGTATTTGTGGACTTTGGAATCTAAAAAGGAAAAGTAAAAGGGTTGATTTCTTGGAGAAGAGGCAGCCCCCTGGAAAATTATTCAAAGCCCCATTGGGACCACGTCACCCATTAAGCCATATCTCCTCCTCATGCCTAAACATAGTAGTAGTATATATACTAGCAACACCCACACCAACCTCTCAATTGCAAATCAAACTACAACTGCAAACATATATCCACACCTATCTGCTTTTATATACTCTCTCTCTCTCTCTCTGAAAAAAAGAATATGGCAGCATCACAGGATCAAGGCCAAACCCAGAAAGCAGTTGGATGGGCAGCTAGAGATTCCTCAGGGATACTTTCTCCTTTCCATTTTACTAGAAGGTATCTATATATACCATCTTTACAATCTCCCTTACCAATCGTATTCTTTAGATTCAAAAGTGAGAACCCTGAAGTTGATCACATTACTGTTTACACAACCTGATCATGCATCATTATATCTACTAGTGTGGTATTCCACACACACACACACACACACACACACACACACACACACACATATATATATATATATATATATATATTAGGAACTAACTACAAACAAATTAGATTCACAATCTACAACTTATTCATATTGTCTAATTCCTTCTAGGGCTAATGGAGATGATGACATTACAATGAAGATACTCTATTGTGGGATTTGTCATTCTGATTTACACATGACTACAAACGAGTTAGGATTTTCTCAATATCCTATGGTCCCCGGGTACGTTTTCATTTCCCTCAATACACTTTAATATTCAATCTTAAACAATCTCTCTATCTCAAATCTTGTGCTAATTTGAATTCCTCTATCTCAAACAATCAAATTGCCTGTAGTAGCTCTATTCTACCCCTAACTAGCTACCAATTATGAAAAATGTCGCTAGCTATAGAGGACTAACGTTGATGCAGGCCAAGATGATGGGGCCGAAATCGAAGTACATGTTCAGCTTTTGCTTGGTGTCCATGTGCTCAATTTCGGCCTAATTATCAGCCTGCACGTTATTTTTCCGTTATGAAATTACAAGGTGCTATTTTCATGGAAATTAAGGATCAAATTATGTGGGTTGTCCATGAATAATCATACTCTTTCTTGCTGAAATATAGGCATGAGATTGTTGGTGTGGTGACCGAAGTGGGATGCAAGGTAACAAAATTCAAGGTGGGAGACAAAGCAGCCCTGGGGGGCATCGTTGGCTCCTGCGGTACATGCAACAGTTGCCAAGATGACAACGAAATCTACTGCCCTAAAGGCATTTACACCTACACCTGCTTTGAAGGCCGACCCATAAACTACGGTGGATTTTCCGACATATACGTAGTTAACGAGCACTTTGCTGTTCGATTCCCCGACACTCTCCCGCTGGAAGGGGGTGCTCCGCTACTTTGTGCGGGCATTTCAGTATATAGTCCCATGAAATACTTTGGACTAAGTGAGCCAGGGAAGCATGTGGGAGTGGTGGGTCTTGGTGGACTTGGGCACTTGGCTGTCAAGTTTGCCAAGGCATTTGGGATGAAGGTGACTGTGATCAGTACATCTCCGAACAAAAAAGAGGAAGCCATTGAGCGGCTCGGTGCAGACTCTTTTCTACTCAGTCCCAACACAGAGGAAATGCAGGTGAGTGAGGCCTTTTGATACCAAACTCAATACAAAATTTTTTTGTCAATAATAATGTTGTGTTGTTATTCATTCTGAATCGCACCCGTATCGTAATTTCGCATTAGAATCACTGATTTTACGTTGTTATTGTTATACGAGGTAGGCTGCTACAGACACAATGGATGGGATTATTGACACGGTGTCTGGACCGCATTCTCTTCACCCTTTGGTTGATCTTTTGAAATATAATGGGAAGCTGATACTTTTAGTTGCACCGAATGCGGAGAAACCGGTAGAGTTGTCAATTTTCCCTTTGATTGTTGGTAAGTTCATAACCAAGTCTAATATTTTCCCAATCTTTTCTCCCGCATTAGTTGATTTTGGATTTTTTTTTTTTTTTTG
The DNA here is from genome assembly GCA_019985065.2 of Arctostaphylos glauca. NCBI lineage: Eukaryota > Viridiplantae > Streptophyta > Magnoliopsida > Ericales > Ericaceae > Arctostaphylos > Arctostaphylos glauca. The sequence goes on along the minus strand of JAHSPW020000001.1, from coordinate 23,635,462 downwards.
GCAGGGAGGAAGATGATTGCTGGAAGCATGGGAGGGGGGTTGAAGGAGATACAAGAAATGATAGATTTTGCTGGGAAACATAGCATTACTGCAGATGTTGAAGTTATTCCGATGGACTACGTGAATACGGCCATGAAACGACTCGCGCAAGGGGACATCCGCTATCGATTTGTTATCGACATTGGAAACACGTTGAGAAATTAGATTATTTATTTAGCTGCAATTTGACTTGAATTTCAATGTTAATTTGGCTTAGCTTTGTTGCTATGGGCTTCATAAGTACTGGGGTGTTCTGTATTTAGTTTGTTCTGTTTTCAATTTTTTTTTTTTTTTTGTTTCGATCATAATCACGTGTTATGCTATGCCTTTTTGTTGGTCAATTGATATACTTTTCAATAAATATTATTAAACGTCAATTTACAGATATGTGTCTTTCATACCGCAGATAATTAAATTACATTACAGTACATTCTGTTTATGTAATTAGTTGTTCTATACAATTATGAAAGCTGAAACTCTATTTTAATTTTCACCTTAAACTTCAAATAATGAAGAAAAAGTGACGAAACATGAAATTAATTGGGTGGGAAAATTTTCCAATCCACTGGGGGGAAAAAAAAAGAGAAGAGTTTATTGTAGGAATTCCAAATGTGCCCTTTGACTTCTGCTTTGGTACCTCATGGGTATTCTAGGAAATATATTGTAGAGTAGGTGGTTTCACAAAATGTTTGGTGGAAGATTAAATTTCCAGTGATTATTCCTTGGACACAACGAGAGGTTTTGAAAAATAAAAAATAAAAACTATGAATTTATATTTAAAAAGTTTTAAAAAATAAGAGTAATTCAAAAATATCTCTCTGTTTTAGATTTTTTTTCGTCTATATATTTTTTTAAGCTTTTGGTCATAATCTAATTTTTGTATGGACTATTAGTTTATCTTGACAAAAAATTTAAAAAAAGATAAAAAACATGAAACAAACTTGGGAAAAAATTGTCCGTTTACGATTATTTTCGTCAATTTTTACTTTTTAAAGATAGTAAAAAAAAATTTCAATTTTGCTTTTCAAAAAAAAAAATTTAATTATCAAAATTTTTGAATTTTGATGTTTCATTAAAAAATTTTAGAGGTAAGATTGAATGAATACTTGATTAAATTAATTTAGTCATTCATATATTAATTTTAATGCTTCACTAAAAAAAAATAGCGTCTAGAATAAGATATCGAAAATATTTCGAGTTGCACATGCTATAAAAATTATGTGCTTTACAATGCATTATTGCATTAGGAATTAATTATTAAAATTGTAAAAAAATAAACTGACATAATTGAATATTTTTCATTTAATTTTACAAATTCCCTGCATAACATTGTTTATTGCTAGTAATCAGTACTTCAAAGTTATATTTAACAAAATAAACAAGTCCTTTTATATGAGTATTTTAGTAAACTTAGGCCCCGTTTGATAAACTTTTTCGTAACTTGGGATTCGTAAGGTGGTGGGATTAGAATGAGATTCGTAATACCAAAGGATTATTGAAACCAGTGTTGTATGTTTGTTTGTATTCGGGATAGGACTAATAGTGCATGGTTAGTGTTTGTTTGTAAAAGAGAAGGATGAGATTAAAATACTTGTTTTTCAAATTTACCCTCGTCTTTATTTTCTTGGTCGTTCTAAAAGAAATAGAAAATGAGCGTCTATGGCCAACAAAATAGAAAATGAGCAATATTTTTTATTTATTTATCCAATTTAAATTTCTATAACCATAAAATCTTTTACAAATAATCATTTTAAAAAAAAAAATCAACATTTTGTCATAACCAATCAATTCCGGATTAGCATTAGTAAGGAAAATTTCAAGCTATGAAAGATCGGTGTTTATTGATATTGACAAGGAAAATTTGACAAGAGAAATTTTGAATTGACATAAATAATTTTAAAATATACATTAGTGCCTTCAAAATAAAATATTTTTGCTTATGCAAACTACTACTCTTATTAACTAGTTATTTCAACCCAAAGTGGTAAAGCTCCCAAATCATGTGAAAGCAATTAAGTATAAATTTGAGCAATTCACATTGAATAATAATCTCAGATCTATCAAATGAAACCTTAAATAACAATGTGTAGTTGGACATAGGAACGATTGAAATAAAAAAAAATCAACCAAACTCGCTTGGGATAATGGCGATAGAGAGTAATCAATTAAATAATTTCTAAATATTTTTAATATGAGAGAGAGAAGCTTGTAATTTCTTGATAATATTGAAGGGCAATAAGGTCATTCTCCCTAAGAAATTGGGCTTAGGCTTACCAATACCAAGTTCATCAAGGTATTACTAATACCCCCTAGTGAGGGGTTACCAATACCATGGGATTGTTTATCCCATTCATTTTTTGCAAAACAAACACTCACTAAACAAACCCATGGGATTATTTGTCTCATCCCAAGTCTTTACTTTCTTATCAAACAGGGCCTTAAACCATTAACAATACTTTTGGATGGTCGAGATTGCACATAACTTAAAGAGAAACCATTTCCTTATTATACAGACCAAAGCAATTTTTTTAGGTTTTCCGTCAGTGTACTTCTAAAAATTATATATGATAATAATACTTTTATTTATATTACGAGGAAGGAAAATATCACAAAAGAAATGAAAAAGTTGATTAAAATAAAAAATTGAAAGAGTGACTCTTTAAAAAATACCAATTAAGCAGATAAAATGAAAACATCATCTAAGATTTTTTTGACTCCTCCGGATTAGTTTAATTATTCTTTTTTAAAAAATATTTTTTGTATTTTTTTTTTTTGTAATCTTAGATTAGTTCAGATTAAAATCATATCCTTAAATGAATTTCATTTGGCACCGTTTTTTAAAACCATTTATTTTTTCACCTCTTTTTTGGTTTGAACATAAGAGCAAAAAATGTAAGTGTTACGTGATACGAAAAATAAAAGTTCTCGGCAATAAGAAAGAATATAAGTACTCCGTTAATGCACGAAAATAATGTATTTCTTACATTTAAATAAAATTGGATTTGAAAAGCAGCTCTTCATTTAATGATTGTATTACAATTAAAAAAATTGAACTCTCGTTTATAATCGTCGTAATTATATTACGTGATGTTAAGAAAAATTGCACAATTAAATGAAAAATGGTGGGTTAAGACTGCATTCATGGACCATGTTTGCATGAGGTCAAGTTCATCTCGATTTTCTTATGAAAATATAGTATCATTGTTGAAGTTGTCATTGTTTAACCTAATTTTTTAGTTAAATCGGTCTGATTCAATTTGGTGTATTGAAAAAAAAACCAGTTCAATTTTGATTTGTTAGCCCTACAAACCAAATCAAACCAAATCGGACTGAAATAAAAATATCTCAATTTTTTAAATATTTTTTTATAATAGGTATCTTTTTGTACTATATATTTTTTGTAATATGTATTTTTATAATCTTTAGTTTTTTATTTTTGATAATATGTATTATTTTATATTGGATTTTGCCTGTTGGTATACCAATATTTATTTATAAATTGAAATTTTTTTTTAATATCTGGCTTGATTTATTCAAATTAGAAACTGGACCGAACTAAACTGCAACCAGAAAAATTGAACTAAACCAAATCATAATAGTTTGATTCAGTTTCAATTTTAAAAAAAATAAAATTTTTGGTTCTTTTGGAGTTTTTTCTCCAGTCAATATCAAACTGGATCGATTACATCTCTACGAGAAAGAGAGAGAGAGAGAGAGAGAGAGAGGGGGGGGGGGGGGGGGGGGGGAGGGAGCAGAGATTATAAAAGTCCCATATTATTAACTCTGGACCACAAAATGAAAACCAAATGAAGGAAAACATGAGATTAGGGGCACTCTTAGTCTAATAACAGGCGTCTAATTCATGAATCAAATGTGGCCTAAGAGTTTTAAAAACAAAATTGAGCGAGGCACGTGACTCGAGGGACAGATGTGTCTCATGTTTTCCTTCATTTGGTAAATTTTTTGACCCCACTAACTAAATTAATTTCTATATCCATCCTTACGTGACTCTATTTAACCCCTACTCGCTCCGCCCATGGTTGAAATGGTAGATAGTTGAATGGTGGTGGTAGCTTCTTGAATATTACAATAATATGAGATAGAAGAAGAATATTATATATTGCATTGAATTAATCTTCAGTTTATATTTACAGAGAGATGGAGTAGGCATCAAGAAAACTAGTGACCAAAAAACTGTACAAAAAAAAAGATAATATAGTGAAGTTAATATATTCTGGCTAACTAAACATTTCAAAAAATGAGAAATTACAACAATATAATAATAATAAATTCCGATAAGAGATTTTAATTTATGTGATTCCCTGCAATTTTGTAAACACTAATTAACTAATGTTATCTACATACGTCACAGACTCACAGGTGACAATTAGACTTGGACCAGGAGGCAAAATGCTGAAAAATATAACGTTGATTCCTTGGAGGAGAGGTAGTAGCCCAAGTCCACCACCTCAGCAATTACGTCACGAACTTCTCATGCCCCCAACATCGATCCTATATAACTAACCTGGGATTCCCAACATAGACAGAGCAACCATTGCAAATTTCCTCTCTCTCTCTCTCTCTCTCTCTCTCTCTCTCTCTCTTTCTCTCTCTGAAAAAAAGATGGCAGCATCACAGGAGCAAGACCAAACCCAGAAAGCACTTGGATGGGCAGCTAGAGATTCCTCAGGAATACTTTCTCCTTTCCATTTTACTAGAAGGTATCCCCTTTTTTTTCCCTGGACCAGGCTTCTCAATTGCAAATGAACAGAGACATTTCATTTGCCAGTGAAAAAATACAGCATTGATATATGCCATGGTTATTTTATAGCAGAGTATATATAGAAGATATAAATCTTTTGTTTCTGAAAATTCCCTGTTCCTTTCCTGGATCTTCTTTTATCACAAATAGGTGCTAGAAAAATATATAGAATTTCCGTACAACTAATGAGAACTATATGGTAGTGTACTTTCAAAACAAATAGAATAAGTCTACTAACACATCATATTATACATTATGACTATATGGCATGCTATGCAACTCGTGTAAAAGTGGCTTCTATAAGTTTTGATTATGCATTCAAATTGATGGATCCCGTGAGTTGTGTGACATGACATGTAATCATGACGTACAATTAGATGTATAATTAGTAAGCATTGCTCAAACATATAACTCCTCGTTGCGGTTGCCAAGTCATTCTGTGCAAGTTTTTCGTGTTTGTGAATGATTTTCCAGTAGAAAGAAAATTAGCTAATCTTCTTCACAGACTCATCACACACAACATGAAATAAAACTTTGGGATCACACAACATATACTTGGAAAGCAATTAGCTAGACTCGCATTAATCCCATCTTTATTCGTATTGGTTCATGATCTCATTTTTAGGGCAAACGGAGATGACGACATTACAATGAAGGTCATTTACTGTGGAATTTGCCATTCCGATTTACACATGACTCGAAATGAGTTTGGACTTACTGTCTACCCTCTTGTTCCCGGGTATGTTTTCAGTTTCTTTAATACTCGCTATTTTAAATCCTAATTTTCCTGAAGCCATCAAACTAAATACAAAGAAGCTGCAATATATGTTTAATAACATAAATGTACATTTGGACACCTATCATGCTTTTTCTTTACGGAATTACAAGTTGCCATTTCATGGAGGAATAAAATAGTTTGAGTTGTTAATGAAACATAGGCATGAGATTGTTGGTGTGGTGACTCAAGTTGGTTGCAAAGTAAACAAATTCAAGGTGGGAGACAAGGCAGCCGTGGGGTGCTTCGTTGGCTCCTGCGGTACGTGCAACAGTTGCCAGGATGACCTGGAAAACTATTGCCCTAAAGCCACTAGCACTTACCCCTTTTTCGAAGGCCAGGCGATAAACTACGGTGGCTTTTCCGATATATTCGTGGTGAACGAGCACTTTGCCATCCAATTCCCTGACACTCTCTCACCAGAAGGTGGTGCTCCGCTGCTTTGTGCCGGCATTACAGTGTATAGTCCCATGAAGTACTTTGGACTGAGTGAGCCAGGGAAGCATGTGGGAGTGGTAGGTCTAGGTGGACTCGGGCACTTGGCTGTCAAGTTTGCTAAGGCATTTGGAATGAAGGTGACTGTGATCAGTACGTCTCCGAACAAGAAAGAGGAAGCAATTGAACGGCTTGGTGCTGACTCTTTTCTCGTTAGCCATGACACAGAACAAATGCGGGTGTGACTTTGTCAGATCAAAAGAAGAAGATTCTGATTGTATTTGCAGCTAGACTGTAGTTGTCAATTAAATACAAAGATTTGTATGCTTTTTACTTCGCAGGCTGCCACAGGCACGATGGATGGGATTATTGACACGGTCTCTGCAACACATCCTCTGAACCCTTTGCTTGATCTTCTAAGATGTAGCGGGAAGCTGATACTTTTAGGTGCACCAGGTGTAGAGAAACCAACAGAGTTGTCAATTTTCCCTTTGCTTGTTGGTAAGTTTGTATCCATTCCTTCCTCTTGAATACAACTTACAACTTTCTTTCAAGGCGTATGCGATTAGTTGGAAGTAAGTCAGAATTTTCTTTGGATTTTGAAAATTGCAGGGAGGAAGCAAATAGCAGGAAGCGCTGCAGGAGGGTTGAAGGAGACACAAGAAATGATAGATTTTGCAGGGAAGCACAACATTACTGCAGATGTTGAAGTTGTACCAATGGACTATGTGAACACAGCCATGAAACGAATTGCAAAAGGGGACATCCGCTATCGATTTGTTGTTGACATAGGAAACACCTTAAGAGCTTAGCCATTTTGAATTTTATTCGACTTAAATGGCAATTCTGGGAAAGTGGAATGTTTTTAACCTTTTTCTATGCTTGTTATGTTTCAGCTTCTGTTGCTTTTTTCTGTTGGTGATAATCGTAGTGTGCTACGCCTTTTGTTGGTCAGTTGTTTTCCATCATGTGTCTCTCAATGAATAAATTTAAAAGTCAAATTACAACAATACTATGTGTTTTTCTATGCTTTCAAGCCGAGGCCCTACTGTGTTCATGTAGTACATTTGGGTGCTCAGTCAATCTTTTGCATCTTTTTCTGTGTTTGCTGTTCAAATTAACATGTTTCAGTTTCATGATTTTGTATGGAAATTCTCTGCAGTAAATTTTGTTTGTGCAGCATTCCTCTAGATAAAGCCATAGCGATTATGCAAGATGGCAAAATGATACCTTAATACATTGCCTTTCACCTTGTATTAATACATGTACAAATCAATCAGGGGAAGAAAAAAAAAGGAAGGGTAATTTAGTGCAAGAGACTCACGCTACTGCAAATTCTAAAAAACGGTCAGATGTTCGTAGGCTTACATCCATAAGCACAGATACAATTTGTCCTAATGAACATATATATCAAGATATATAAAATTGGGAGGAAAAAAATGAGAGTCATTATAGATTGCTAGCTAAGAATTGCATACAAGACATAACTTCTCTTCTGACTTCGTCTCTTCTCAATTTTCCAGTTGTCGTCATTGGAAACTGCTTCCTCCATATAACAAAACGTTTAGGTATTTTAAACCTGAAAGGAGAAAAAGTGGGTAACAATACAACTACAAAATCCAAAATTGCTTGTAGATATTAACGGAACAAGAGACTCATAACATGTGTTGTGTCCTATACTAGACAGAGAAATGAAGAAAGCGATGTCAAGGCTAAATGTGTCCCTTCTGATGTTGCTCGCGTATAATTTGAAGTTTTGAGAAGTACCTAGTCAGGCGATTTTCTCTACAGAACTGTTGGAGCACTTCAGTGGATAATGTTTGGATCTTGTTTCCATTTAATTGATATAGATGTGAATCAGCCCATCTCCAATTGTCTCTCAATTGAACACAAGCAACAACCATCTCTGTCAAGCGAGTGTCCGGTAGTCCAACGACTACAATGCCAGCAACTCCGGGATGTTGTGATAGGATAGCCTCCACCTGAGCAACCAAACAAGTAGAAGAGTTTGTACTCCTATCCATACGATTCCACTGAAAGATTGAAGTTTATCTAATACTATTAATGTTTGTTTATGTGTGCGCTTCAAAAAATTTATGAATGGACACACAAAGGACTGTGATATTCTAATGCCAGCCAAACCACCAGAGGAGGGAATGAACCTATTGAAATCTATCTGGTTGCTTTAGGACCTTTGCATGTCTTTATAGCCAAAGGAGAAATATGAGATAGAAAAAGATGCTTTATTGGTTTTTAAACCTATTTAGTCTTTCGTAACAAGAGCACATAGGACCGTGATATTCTTATGCTTACCTCTTCAGGGTAGACATTCTCCCCACCGGTCTTGATTCGACCCTTTGAACGCCCAGCTAGCCAAACATTGCCATAGTCATCCAGCGTTCCTATGTCACCGGTGTCAAGCCAACCTTCATCACTGGTACTTGATGCCTTTGTGGGTATTTTGCCCCAGTATCCAACCATTACATGGGGGCCCCTAGTTAATATCCTCCCAACACAGGAAGAACCTTCCAAACTAATCTTCAGTTCAATGTGGGGTGCAGGTTTGCCAACACAAACAGCCCCTGGTTGATGAACCAAACTGCAGTTTATGTCTCCAGTTATGTGAGAGGAGTGACTCAAAGTGTGATTTGTGGGATCATAGAGGGTCAAAAAAGTCAGTGAAGAACATGTCTCTGTCATTCCTTCGGAGTATTAGAAGTAAAGAGTAGAAAAGATGAGTCAGAATGCAAAACACGACATGATAGTAATATGGTGTCAAAAGGAAACAAGTAGAACTTTGATGCTTTTGTACGAAATTAACCAAGTATGTCAAGGTGTTTGTAACGACATAAAATGTTTTTTCAGCACAATGAACTATGGAGATCCAATTGCTCGGTTATTGATAACCTGAAGTCTAGACAATTCAAGGACCAAAGCATTATTCAAACACTATCCAATGCGGCTAGGAATTTCAAGTACCAAAAAAGAAAGAGAAAAACTAGAAAAATACTTGACAAAGGGGCGGACTTTTCATAATGGAAAGCTTCCACATGGAGCGACTCACCTAGTTCTAGCAAAAAATAGCAGTGATGGTGATGTCAGATAAAACATATTTCCTGGCAAATTTCGTCATTTGCCTTCACATTTTCCTTAAATGAACACCTGTTTGTGCGGTATGGGCCAATGTCACCATTCTTTTACGTTTAAGAAGCTCTATACAATTTCTGAATATACAGGTTAAACATCTGAAGGTTAATGTAATTTATTTTTGAACGGCATAAGAGGGAGAAACAAACCATAAGCTGAAAGAAGCTTGGCCCTTGGAAAAAATATGGTGGCATCCTTCACCAACTCAACTGAGAGACCCCCACCTCCATTTAAAATCTTCCTCACAGTTTCTTTCCCTTTCCATGTCTCCTTAATCCTGCACAAAAAAAAAAAAATTATAACCTCAATAGAGAAAAAATAACTATGACAGAACTTACAACCATTGCATATTGGCTTAAAAACATGAACTGAGAAAGGTGATTACAGCATAATACAAGCACAATGGAGAATTCCTTTACAGTTCACCGTGTTCAAAATTACAGTGACTTGTTAGTACTTCTTCTAGTGATAACAATAATTTGTATTGTTTAAAAGTATGTTTTAAGCAAGGCACTAGTGCTCAGTCAGTTAGTAACACATTTGCTAGTCAGAAACTAAATGTATTGATGATCAGACTTTCTTGGCTTAATTGCAGTTCTCTACCTGCACACTTCTCCAACAGAGTGTTTTTACGAAAATAAATAAATAGAGAGAGACATTCCTATTCTCGGAAATCCTGAATCTTTTGTTCACATTCTAATACAAATTCTAATGCTTACCTGATTAAGGAGATAATATCAGACATTATTGCAGGAACAGTGATAAAAGAAGTCACGTGGAGTTGCTCCATGGCTGCAATTGCTGATTTAGCTTCAAACTTGGGTATCAAAATATGGCAACCTCCAGCCATTAACATGGCCATGGCTGAAGATATTCCACCAATGTGGCATAATGGAGCGGTGTGCAAATAAACCTGCAAGAAACCCACGCAAGTGAACAATTTCAAGTTACTCTCCATGACCTATTAAACAGCAACAGCCTGTAAGTAATTTTTCACTTCCATTTCATTCTCCTGATGATGTTGTACAAACAAGCAATGTTGTTCCATGGAGGAAAAGGACGCACATCATCCTCACTATAACCAACAATGGCAATTTTTGCTAGGGATTGTACAACCAAAGATGAATGGCTTATGGTAACTCCCTTTGGCCTTCCCGTGGTTCCTGTAGCAAAAATACATAACCAAATTGAAAATAAAGCTGAACCAGAAAGATACATGAGCATATTAAAGTGTCTTTTGTGGCAACATAAACGACAAATGAAAGGAGTTATATTCCACAGAAACCTTCCCACTCAATATCTTGTTACAAATTTTTTTACTAGTAACTTTGTGCTTGTCTGCTCCAAAAGCGTTTTCTAGAAGGCAATAATGAGAGTTGCACTCTGTGGAAGTTTGAGGTGACAATTCATAGGAAGTGATGAGGAAATGAAATATCCAAAGCACCGAACCTTGTTTACCATTTATCACACAGGCATCTCATAATGGTTGAGTTATTTCAAAAGGCTAGTTTGCAAAATCCAAACAATAGTGAGAAAGATTTCCTTACTCCTCCTTATACTTTCTCCATACTAGTTTGACCTATGTTGCTTATCCTTTAGATATCATTCAAATTATCATTAAAACTGTCGTCCATGTGATTGCTTATGTTACCACTCTACATATACAAAACAATAAAACAAAATAGAAAGAATATCTAATACATACCTGAGGTAAAGCATATAATAGCAGCACCATCAGGCGCTGTGAAGTAGTTCAATGGTAGAGATCTTAAAGTGGGCTTTGTAAGTGTTTCAGTAGTCAATACTGCGAGACAAAGAGGAAACAGCCATATCATGACATTTAACCGAAGAACAAGAACTTAGTAACGTATTTTATGTTCAATGTTATAAACATAATATTGAGATGTCAAAGGATCAATGTACCAAATCTGTTGCTGCTACAATCTGAAGGGTTAGTCATGAAAACAAGCCATCTCAGATAAGGCATGCTATCTACCTTCAGTTCCGAATACCAGTAAGTAGAGCACTCGTCGATTACCAGCATTACTGGCCTCACATCGTCCATTGCACACCTTGCATCCTCCAAGCTCTGCAAGTTGAGATTTGTCATTACAATGTCATGTGCTATTTAACATAAGCGGCTACTTTGGTTGCATGCAGGAACCAAGTCGATCATTATTTGTGTTTAAGTGAAAATACCCACATATCGAAAAACATAATTAAAATGCATCGAGCAATTGACAAGAAAATGCTTCCATCAGTCCTGAGAAGTAGCCAAACATATGTTAAGGGCTTAATAGTCGATGCAATTAAGGCTATCACAAATCAATCTTCAATTTGTTCGTTGCAAATAAATTTGATGGAATTACTCAGTTTCCCTATGAGAATGTTATGTTAGATTGAGAAAGTTATTTCACTGTGTCCTCCTGATGTAATATTTACTTGGGGACGAAGTTGATAAGGTTGAACTAACTTATAATTACAGTGCCGAACTTACAAAATCATCATTGTGATGTTGTTGGAAATGGAAGAACACATGGTAGTCCATTCTCCATTTCCATCTACAAAGTCACATAGGCTGTATTTGCAATTCGCGGAGGCATTTACCAAGGAATGGAACATGATAGGAAAACCAAACAAAGAAACTGTGCTTCTTCAATTCACTATCCTTATCTTTTCCTTTCCCACCATTAGTAGCCCTTGCACTATTCCATGATTCAAACAGCACTTCTAAGGACGGGCTCATTTTTTGTAACTGATTTTTTTTTCTTACATTCCATTATGAGTCTCAACTTGCGGTGACTTCCACCGAAAAACAACAACGTGCCTACTAGGGAGAAGGAGAATTAACAAACATCTCTTTTGCTCAAAATCAGCAATGTCCTTTAACCCAGAAAAAAAAGAAGGGAATTCCCAAGCAATTAAGAGATATAAATTATAAAGTAAACAGGCCTGCAGATTTGTCTGAGAGAGACACATACCCATCTGTAGTTGAGAGGGGCGGCTATTCCCCCAACACATGCAACAGCAAGTAACCACTCCAAATAGAAATCACTGACCACAAAAACCAACCACCATCAGCGAGAGAGAGAGGAGGAGGAGGAGAGAGTGGGGTTATGATAAATATTGCATAGAATTTTTAAAAAAAATCATTATTGGATTGAAAGTTAAGGAACACTTATAAAAAAGAAAAGTGTAAGTAAACATCAAACTGACCTCACACCAAAATGAGATTATAATAATAATTAGTAATAGATATGGTGACTGTTAAAATAAGAAAGATGAGCAGAGGAACCTGTTGAGTGCACAGACGCCGACAATGTCACCGTTTTGGAGGCCCAGTTCAAGCAGCCCGCGAGCAAGGCCCAAGACTCCCTCCACAAATTCCTCACCGGTTTTTCGCCGGTTCCCGTCAATTGTGATGGGAGAATCGCGACGGATGGTGGCGAGGCGGCTCAAGCACTGGCAAATGTGGGCGTCTGAGTAGTTGCTCATATCTGCGGAGGGCCAATAGGGAATCGTCAACACACTCTCTCGCTCACATTTTTTGAATTAGAGGGAGGCTGGAGAGGGCGGTCTCAATATCTTATCTTATCTGATTCACAGAAAAAGAGATCTTTATTTATTTTGTACTTAATTTTTATACACCTTCGAATAATTTTTTTGGCTTAATTTTTTATAGACCTGCTAAATTATGGCCCAGAATTTTTTTATTTTGAATAAATTTCGAGAATTATTTAATCCCATTCATCTTCATATTAATCACCCATGAATTATCAAAACTATTGAATATCACGGTCCAATTTTGACTCTGAAAACTAATTGCATTCCGTTTACATGTCACTTTTTCGCATCTTTCTTCAATATTTCAACACCATCAGTGCTTGTCACTTGAATCCCAGACAATACCTCTCTGTACAGCTCTTCTCACCTGAAACCCTTCTTCCTCGTACTCTTTATTGCAAGATTTTGACATGGTTATTTCAAAAAACAGCCATTAGAAGTCACATGTCTTTCTCAGCTAGTCGCACTTGGGTTTCAAAGATCTTTCAGTGATCTATCTAAATTCCCGATGGCATTTTTGGATTACAACAATTTCGACTCGATTCCATCGGATTTCTTTTGTGGGTTGGTCAATTTGAAAATTTTCCTTTGGATTACTGCCTTCTTATTTGCAAAAATGAGCTCAATTGACCACTCTTTCTCTATGAATTGTAACTCGATCGGTTGGTACAATACTTTATTTTTTGAGTAATATGTCATCCCTCGTGTCTTTAAAACTAGCGTTAAACTGAATTTGTGGTATTATTCCTGACGGGATAAAACTTAAATGAGAAATAATAAGTCAAATAAATCATTTAATTCGGCAAGGAACTGAAATGGTGTCAGGACACACGTGCTAATCACGTGAGGATATAGTAGACCTGAGAAGGGCGATTTCTACTACATTCGAGCTAAGAAGGTTGCATTTGTAATCACACGACCTGAGAAAAGGTGGTTTAAAGTATTGTTGACCTGAGAAGGGCAGTCTGAGATACCATTGACCCGTGAAAGGCGGTAGACAATTTTGGATCCGAGATAAAACATAACTCTGAATAAGTCGAGATCAGGTTCTAAACAAATATAGATGAGAAATCCATAGAGCCAATTCGATTAATATGAAAAATATTAATTAAATAAAATTCTAATGAGAGAAGATAACTATTTGATAGAGCTCAAATTAAAAGTTATCTCATTAGTGACAATCAGAATGCATTCCACTCAAACTAGTGTCCTAATAGAATTAGGACAATTCAAAGTCTATAAATAAAACTCCAAGTTAACAGAGAAAGGTACGCACTAATTCACTAGCTAATAGAGAATATTAGCTTGATTTACATTCGTTCTTGTGAATTTTGCCTAACTTAATCATCAGAGTGTTTTCTCCCACAAAGGCAGAGAGTTCTTTGAATATTTATTATTTTGCAGATGGTCTACCCATATTGAAAGTATAGATTCTGCTAGATAGTGAGGTCCCAACTTTCTTCCCTGATTATAAAAATCAACCCACTTACAATTCCACCTAGCTTTAGCAACTTAGGGTTGCAGTAAGTGATCCCCAGAGTAAATGGATCATGAAATGTGTTTCTTCAAATTCCATTTATGTTCTTATAAATGGCTCACCTTCTCTTATGTTCAAAATTCGAAAGGACGGGAACCCTTTTTCTCTTTTTTACTTAAATATGGTTGTGGAAGCTCTCAACATACTTCCTGTGAGGGCAAGGAGCCTGAGCATGATTGAAGGTGCGCCCTTTGGGGAAGGTGATGATCCAGTGGTAGTTTCTCATCTGCAATTTTGCAGATGACACCGTGATTTTCTGCTCCAACTTAGGGACAACATCCTAACTATTTTTAGAATTCTAAGAGGTTTTCGAATGTTATCAGAGCTAAAGATCAACTTTCCAAATCCAGCTATATGCCATTAGGTGGACAACTACCTGGTAGAGGAATGGGCCAACATATTGAGATGTAAAGTTGGGAAACTACTTGTCAAATACCTAGGATTACTTTTGGGAGCCAATCCTAGGAGGCTAAAGACTTGGCAGCCAATTACGGATGGAAGGAGAATACGGTAAAATGAGTAAATGAATGTTATTTTGTAATTGATAATGATATCCTCATAATTGATGATGATAATTTGTAAATAGAAAAAAGATATAAAAGGAAATATAATATGAATAGTAGAGCGTGTGGGATAGTTTTATTCATTTCCAGTTGGATACAATAGTTCCCTAATATCATATCTGGAGTGCAAGAAGTATACAAACCTTGTGTGTGTGTGTGTGTGTGTGTGTATATATATATATATATATATACAGTCAGCTTCAGGTAAGGGCTCCCTTACCCAGCTTACAAGCGGGATTGCAACAGTGGCCGTTGGATGTAATCCAACGGCAGAGATTAGATCAGTGAAATTTTAATTGATTCCGGGTCGGTCAAATGAACAGGGGTTGGGTCCGGGTAATTGAAATCACGGGTTATAGGGCTCTGGACTTCAAAATTTCAGAGCTGAAGCTCCCCGCCTCTCGCCTCTCTCTCCCTCCTCGCCTCCCTCTCTCTCTCTCTCCCTCCGTTCAGTTACTGTCACCGTCGAAGAACCGTCGTCCCGCTCCGCTCCCTGCGGTGACGCCGTGTGGAAACTCACGCCGAAGCTCATGTACGGGTTCTTCGTTTTTCCAGTCGTGGTCTTCGGCTATCTGTAAATCTCACTCACTCTTGCTCTCTCTCAGGTACTCAGAAGGGACCTCTCCTCTGTTTCAAGGCGACGCCGTGTGGAGCTCTCCTCTTTCGTTGTCCAGCTCACTGATCTACAGCTTCAACCATTGTTAGGGCTTTGAGGTAACTCGAATTTTAGGGCTTTTTCATACATTTATGTTTAGGTTTAGGGCTTTGAGGTAAATCTGATGTATGAAAATAGTTATGGAATACCGCCTTACGGTTTTCCCGTTTTCTGCAGAAACTGAATGGGAATGCAGTCTTTAATTTAGTTTGAGTTGCATATAAATCCCATATGCGATATCTTCACATGAGACCATCCAACAAATCATATGAAGTGGTTAGCAATAATTGGAGATATTTGCTTGAGACTGATAAGAACTTGATGGGTTTCCTCTTGAGCAGCCTTCCTTATCGATCTTGACTCTTTCTAGTTATTGATGAGTATAATTTGACTCTTTCATAAAGAGTCGCATCTTCTGCAGAAACTGAATGGGGATGTGGTTTTTTAGTTTCCCTTGTTTGTTTCATTTTGTAGTTGCAGTAATTGTCTCGATTTCTCTGGTTGGTTGTGCTTAATTTGTTCTTCTTTTTTTTTTGGACGGACTTCACTTCGTAGCTGTAATTTGCCGAATGGTATGTTGGTGAATGTTCGTGCTAATAGGATTGAGAAAATAAGGTAGCTTCAGTACCAAAGGTAGCTTCAGTACCCTTATATAAACCGCATTGACTGCCTTGTGGTTGTATAAACAGTACCAAAGGTTGTTCTAACTTCTAGGGTTATTTCGAACCAATTCGTTTTTGTTTTACTCTTTCATTTTTATGAGCCCTAAACAAGCCACATTGACTGCCTTGTGATTATAGAAGTATGTCTCGTGGAATGGAGCGCAGTTGGTCCTCAGATTGCAGATCCGAAAGTAAACCACCGTCAAGTCCAAACCAATTTTTGAACTGCGCTTGTGGGATTAGAGCTCCTATCCGAACGTCAAATACCAGTGACAACCCCGGGAGAAGATTCTTGGGTTGTGGTAACTACAAGGTTAGATGAATGATATAGGCTAACATATGTTGATTTCAATTTGTTCATGTATCGACTTTATTAATCGGTTTTTGTAGAAGGAGGGTGGATGTTCGTTCTTTGCCTGGTATGATCCGCCAACGTGCTCTCGAGGACTGAAATACGGAAACCATCTTCTGGGAAAAGTGAAAGCAGCTGAAAATGAGATTGCGGACTTGAAGCGTAGGAACAAAGAAATCTTGACCAAAGTTGGAGAAATAATTTCGAGTAGTGAGAGGTTGTCGAATAGAGCTGAAAGATTGTCGAAGAAGAACGAGGAAATGAGGGCATTGGTACGAGCGTCGCAAGCCAATGAAATAAAGCTCTAACTTATTCTAGTTTTTCTTATTGTAATTGGCATGGGGTTATGGTTTAATGTTTTTATTATGTAATTAACAAGAGTTCAATTTATGAGTTATTCTTGTGAATTAAAAATTTCAAGAAACAAAGGTTTGTGTTTGACACTTGGTGGTGTATATGAACCAACGTTCCCATTCTATGGTTTAGTAGTTGGAATACATTATTTTTCCAAAGAGATCACCAGGTTGGGTAGTGCCTAACCATGCAAACTCTTCCCATTTGAGAATATTGAGGTCCTATTGATGACCATGAAGTGCTGAGAGTGGCACACGAAATTAACAGGCTTATGTAATGTTTTTATGAAGTTATTACAGCTCACTATGCGAGCAAAGCTCTCCAGGTTAATGCTTCCAATTTGTTCCGGTTCAAAAAAATAGTGTAAGATTTTCTGCAGAACTTTTGATTTCTTTCTAATTGTTACAGAACATAGAAGTTGGCTGTTTTCAGTTTTGAAATCGTCTAGACTCGCGACTTTTGGGTTTTTCGGTAGATGCTGGTATCGAGCCAATATGCATATCTTGGTAGTCATTTTTTGGTGGTCTATCTTTTGAAGAATTGAACCTGGTAGCTTGTCAAATGAGCAAAATAATTACTCAGCTAGTGTACAATTTCTAAACCAAAAAAATAATTACAGGCAAACACTTCCCGTCGCAATTACTCAGCTAGTGTACTTACTCAGCTAGTGTACAATTCCTAAACCAATTCCTCAGTTACTCAGCTAATGTACAATTCCTAAACCAAAATAATTACTCAGTTATGCCTAAACCAAAATAATTACCCAGCTAGTGTACAATTCCTAAACCAATTCCTAAACCAAAAGCAATACACTTCCCTAAACAACTCAGGCTGCTAACCGGTGTATGTGACACATCTGGGCTGGCGTAAAATCTGAAACCAAATTCACAATTGAAGGACCATACGAGCAAAGCTCTACAGCTCATACAACCACTGGTTCAAAATACAGAACATAAACAGAGGCAAGCACGACTGGTTCAAACCAAAGAACATACAACCACTGGTTCAAAATACAATACTAAATTAACAACTCCCTCATAAACATAAAAATACAGTACTAAATTAACAACTCCCTCAAAACCTAAACTAGGATGAAACACCAAAACAGAGGCAAGCACGACATCTTGGCTCAACCAACATCTGCAGGAAACACAGCCCACACCATGAGCGAAAAAATAATATGAAAAAGGAATGAAGGACTAAGAAATATAATTGAACCACTTACCATCCTTGTCATCGTCATCGCCATCATCATCATTGAACCTAACACCTTTCGAAGAACTAAGACACAAAAAGAACAATTAATGAATGACATTTAAATAAGAAATTATAAATACACAACTTTTTAAACACGTACATGTTAACAAGTTTTGGGCAATTTCGTTTGTCATGGGACTGTTCGGTTAAACCACAACCATTACAACGCCTACTCTTGTTCTGTGACTTCTCCTTTCCTCCCTTTAGTCGTTTACCACAACCCTTTGCCCTAACTAACTGTGGTTCTTTAAAATTATGTCGAAGAGACGTAGATAAGTGCACACTACTACCGTCACCATCTTCCATTCCGTGCTTAACGCATCGTAACTTTTTTTGAGTTGACTCTAAAGCTTCTCATAAGAGTTCACTTCCGTCTTCAGTTAACACAGCGTCATCAATTACGTTGGAAGCAAGCTGGAAGAGATTGTTTCGTATTACTAACAGTGAAGTATCAGAAATATACTTGACGCTCCCACCCACGGCATCTCGCACTCGCATTGCTTTTGCTGATGTAGTCCACCTCCGCAAGATATATTGATCGGGTAATTCTATAATCTGCATTCTGGTGAAGTACGCCAATATGTGTCGACATGAAATTCCGTTGCATTCAAATTTTTTGCAACTACAACTAACGTCTTTTGATGACTTATCCACAGAAATCTCACGAACCCTCGACCCACTATCCTTCGCCCTCTGAACATTCAACAAACAACGATTACCATCCTCGTATGTGCTTGTTATCACATATGCCATACTCTGAAAGAGTTCTTCTTGGAACTTGTAAAAGATTGTCCGCGTATATAATTCGCTCATCATTTCCTCCATGACCCATGTTGTTTTCAAGACAGGTTTCTCATTCACATCTTTATGATCAAGATCCAATTCGTTATGACGAACACGTGATAATGCCCTATCAAACCGCGTCACGAAATCCCATAAGGAATTATGTGGAGACACATACCTCTTGAAGACTGCATGAGAAATTTCAGCTCTTTGACTACTAGTTATGTGGGCAGAAAAAATATGATTCATGTATGCAGGAATCCATCTGTCACGAATTTTGTACATAGCTTTTAACCACTCATTATCGGATAAGTGGGTGTTTTCTAAAACAACTTCCCATCTTGCTTCAAACTCCGCAGGGCTCTCGAAATCCCATATGCATTTTCTAAACTCGTCATAATGTTTTTTATAGCATAATGCACTTATTTTTTTTGAAAATTTACTCACAATATGCCAAATGCAATACCTGTGATGTGTATTTGGAAGAACATTAGCAATTGCTCTTGTCATTGCTGGATCCTGATCCGTTATGATCATTTTGGGAGCACCCGCTGGCATAGATTTCAACCACTCCTTGAACAACCATTCAAAAGACTCAATTCTTTCGTCATTTAAGAATCCACACCCAAATATCGTTGTTTGTCCGTGGTGATTAACCCCTAATATAGGCTCAAATATCAAAGCATATCGATTTGTGTTGTATGTTGTGTCGAAAACCACCACGTCACCAAAATACTGGTACGACTTTCTAGAGGTCGCATCAGCCCAAAAACAATGAGTCATCCTCCCGTCGTCATCCTTTTCAAATGCAAATGTAAAACCTGAATTCTTTTGTTGTTCAATCAGGAAGTGCTCATACAACATGTTGGCGTCATGTCCTTCTAATATTTTCCTCCTATCCCTCCCAGAATTATAAAGATCTTGTTCCAAAAATCCAATATTTTGAAGTCCTCCGGATTGCAACTCTAATATACTCATTTGTTGGTGGGTTGGCACATTTGCAGCTGCCAGTTATTGTGTTAATGCTTTTTTCGCAACAGACACTGAACGATGAGATCGCAACAAATGCACCCTCTTTGGTGTTGTGAGAGGGTGACTATGACCTTCGATGAATTGGGAGACAACGAACTTCTGAGTTGACCGGTCCCTCACAACTTATAATTTTGCCCCACAACCCTCTCTAGTTATCCCCCGACGTCGTATGTTGGGTTTCAAATTCTTTTCGGCCCTTAGTCCCTCTTTGCAACAAACATACTCTTTCTGTATGATCTCTTGGTTTTCGCTACTCCTCTTACTGGAATGCACCCGCGTACCAAATCCAGATTCTCTTCCATAAGTGTTGTAAAACTGTTGGACCTCCTCTAAATTTTCAAACTGTTGTCCGATCTTCGGTATCAGGTCGTTCTTAACTTGTGGAGTGTAAAGTAATTTAGAAGAATTTGCAGAGGATTCTATCGGTTGTACCAGTGTCATTGAGATTTCTTGTATATCTTCACAACAATCCATGATACTAAAATAAAACAATTTACAATTGGAGTAAAAAAAATTCAGAATCTAACACATACAACTCATATTATGAACACAAAACTTAAATAAGAAATATATCAATGCATTTTTTTTCTTTTAACCACATGGCTCTTCTTTTATCTCTTGTTTTATTTTTTGTTGGATATGTAGCTCTCTATATAATCATGATGCAAAGCTGTAATAAACCTAAACTTTTGTTTTTCGGTAGATTGCTGACAAGTGAAATTTGGCCGATTGCAAGGCTTAATAAGAAATAAAAGTTATGGTCGCTTTTTCAAGATTTACATGCAAATAGGATCAATTAAGTTATTCTTTTGACAAACAAAAAAAATGAAAAAACAGGAGAACATGAAAGACAACTAGGGTTGGCCATTTCTCTGAGTTTGTACTGTGATTAGTATTGTTATACTCATCAATAACTAGAAAGAGTCAAGATCAATAAGGAAGGCTGCTCAAGAGGAAACCCATCAAGTTCTTTTCAGTCTCAAGCAAATATCTCCAATTACTGCTAACCACTTCAATTCAAACCCCCACAGAAGATGCGACTCTTTATGAATGTCTTCAATAAAAATAATTTACCCCAGACTCTAAAAAAGATGTTTTGTTGGATGGTCTCATGTGAAGATATCGCATATGGGATTTATATGCAATTCAAACTAAATTAAAGACTGCAACTACAAAATGAAACAAACAAGGGAAACTAAAAAACCACATTCCCATTCAGTTTCTGCAGAAAACGGGAAAACCCTAAGGCGGCATTCCATAACTATTTTCATACATCAGATTTACCTCAAAGCCCTAAACCTAAACATAAATGTATGAAAAAGCCCTAAAATTCGAGTTACCTCAAAGCCCTTGTCATTGGTTGAAGCTGTAGATCAGTGAGCTGGACAATGAAAGAGGAGAGCTCCACACGGTGTCGCCTTGAAACAGAGGAGAGGTCCCTTCTGAGTACCTGAGAGAGAGCAAGAGTGAGTGAGATTTCCAGATAGCCGAAGACCACGACTGGAAAAACGAAGAACCCGTACATGAGCTTCGGCGTGAGTTTCCACACGGCGTCACCGCAGGGAGTGGAGCGGGACGACGGTTCTTCGACGGTGACAGTAACTGAACAGAGGGAGAGAGAGAGAGGGAGGCGAGGAGGGAGAGAGAGGCGAGAGGCGGGGAGCTTCAGCTCTGAAATTTTGAAGTCCAGAGCCCTATAACCCGTGATTTCAATTACCCGGACCCAACCCCCGTTCATTTGACCGACCCGGAATCAATTAAAATTTCATTGATCTAATCTCTGCTTGTAAGCTGGGTAAGGGAGCCCTTACCTGAAGCTGACTATATATATATATATATATATATATATATATGAAAAACTTGAATAGTTATATCCAGAGTGATAGCATTGAATCCTTTATATGACTCCTAACAAATTGGCCGGAGTAGGGCCTCCTCCATACCCATTCTCTCTCCGGTTTTTTGCATTTTTCAATTTTGGAAGCTTGTTTCACAACCCAACCTCAAGTGTCAGGTAGCTTGCTCCTAAGACTAAAAATTTCTATCTGTTAGTCCCAATTTGATGTGTGTGATTTTTGGCAGTTCCATAGCAAAACATACTAGATATAAATTTGTAATTGCTTTTATTTTTCTTTGAGTATAAAGTGTCTATTTAAAGTATGAAAGGAATTAGAATTCAGTTTGTATTTAATTAGGCATTGTTTTGAAAACTCTCATGTTTAGAAGTTGCCTAGTTGGATTAAAAGTCTTTGCCTAGTTGATTTGAAATGATTCTAAGATCTTGAAGATTTCAAGATTGATAGAACATTTACCAAAATCAGCTTGGAAGATATTAGAAATTTGAAAGAAATCGATTGAGCGATTTTGAAGTCACTCCAGCAACTTGAAGAAATTGTGAAGTCATTCCAACGACTTGAAAGTTGCTCCAGCGAGAAGGTTGAAATTATAAAAATCTTCAGTTAGGATTTCTGGATGGTTAAGAAGTGTGCGACTGGTTTTAAAGAGGCAGAGACATAGAGCAGCAATCAGTCCTAGCATTCCTTTGATCATAGTCTTTGCCATTTCAATGGGATCAAGATGTTCTTATGATACTATCATCGCAATCAAAGTTTTTATTCTACATCAATTCCTATCTTTGTTTTCTCAAAAGGTTTGTGGATTCAAGGCAGAGGCGGTCAATCACTAGGTGAGGTGAACAAGGATTCGACAATCAATTTTGGGTCAACTGTGAGTGAATCATAATTGTGAGTATAGATTATTTTATAATCGCACGATGGTTAGTATAATAATTTGATTCCTTCTCGTGATTTTTATTCTTTTAGGAGTTTTCTCACGTACACCTGTGTCTCTTACTTTTGATTATATTTATTTAATTCTTACATATTTGATAATTTGCCCAGTTTAGTTTTTTTTACTATCTATCCTTCGCTATTTGACGATTGTCCCTAATTTTACTGGACGTGGACTTCTCCTATGTTGCACTATGGAGCTTTTTTGTTTGGACATGAACAGCGAAGGGAGCATTGGCATGTGGGATCACTTGACCTACTGAGTTACAAAATAAGCCAATAATATAAAATTAAAGTATTTTTTGTATTTTGTAAAATTTTCAAAATTCTAAGTTCGGAAAACAATTCTTTGCTTTTGCATTCACATAAAAATTTTGCCTACGCTATAGGGCCCCGAATTCATAACAAGTATGAGAGTTATGATTTGTATAGAGCTCATGTATATTTGTTAATGTTAAAAAGATCCACTTATATTATTGGATATGTATAATACACTGTATTTTTTTAATTCAGAAGCAAATTTACATGATTGGGTGTTGAGTCTTGACCATCTACACGTATTTTCTAATGCGGTGCACTGCTTTAGAATTTGGTTATTGCTGTCTAATTTACGATTCTTATGGATATTTTATTTTTATTAATTAAGATGAATTTAAGTTTTGCTACTTAATACAGTGAACCAACACATCTCTACTAATACTGGACATGTTAATTCCAATGATTCTAAAATCAAATAAGGGAATTTAAAACTCTTTGCTCAATTAAAACATCTCATTAGTTAATTTTGGGCATTAAGAACAAATTCTCTTGTATTGGTTTTTATTAGCTATTCTGCCACACATTCAATAGAGACAACTATGAGAAGCTCCACAATGGCAATAACATCGCTACCTATTCTACTGGTTCCATTATCCCTTCTCTTTATCTTATCACTTTTTCACTAATTTCATTTGATGAGCATAGAACCATCGGCTGAGCACATCAGACCGTTGTAGTCTGCTAAGTCATGCATGGTCTACTGCGCCTTCTTAGGTTGTTCGACCGAATAGAGCCCTCAGAGGACGATGAGCCGGGGAGCCAATCAATTAGCCCCAAGAACCTTAATGTGGGTTTTACTTAGCCAAGGGGAGTCCTAAGCTCATAAGAAGACTATGGAGAAGGCGTTAGTGAAAGACATGTTTCTAATAAAAGTGTGCCATAAGGAGGCTAAGTGCCTAAACCAGGTGCCAACCTCATCCTTATTTAAGGATAGGGATGGAAAGACTCCAACACGTTACATTCCCGAGTTCTTTTTCGGTCTTTCAATATATATGTACATAGTTCCAGCAAAGTCACAAGCAATATACATTGGAATCACCTGCACTCGAAACATTTCCCTAGCTACTTAAACAATTCTTTTAGTAGAATATCATGAATTAGTGCAACGTCACCTCGTATGCCAAAAACTATGCTAACATCAAAGGGAAGCCAACTACATTGAGTAAAATGTGCAATATAAATGAAACCAAGTGACACATATCAAGAAGAGATAAGCTCAAGAAGAGATAGGCTCAAGAAGAGACATGTGAAGACACCCCAATTTGGATCTCGATAAATCTCCGAAAGCAACGATTGGACAATCCCGGTGATGAAAATGACACTATTATCCTTGAATGAAGTCTTGAGGCATGTTAGACATTGGTAGACTTGACCATGGATGCTCTACCTTCATTTTACAACAAAATATTTTCGGGCCAATATATACCTCTATTTATAGTGCGCCAGTCATTACAAAGTGGCACATGCTATCCCAGTCCTGACATACAACATCCATATGACTTGTCAAATTATTCTAACTCACAAAATGGCTCTCCGTATCGCCTTTGCCTGGGAAATAGCTGGAACGACAGAGACGATAGACTGAGTAGGCTCACCCCATAGGTGGACCACTCGGGTCAGCCTCTCGGGAAGGATCTCTCCCGGGCCAAACTGTACCCATCTCCTTAGTGAAGAGGTACTTATCCTTCCAGCCCTTGTTCAAAGAAGGGATCTCAATAATAAGGTTCCCCCCGACTCCCGAGATTGAAGGTACCACCAAATTGGCTCACCCTTGGGTTCCTTTGGGAAATAGCAGTAAAAACAGACAAAATGGCTTTCATGGCTTGCTTGAGACCATTGGCTTATACCTCTCCTATCCCTAATCGAATAGGGCGAGCCAAACTCTACGACCATTAGGGCTCTCTCCCCCTTGATAGCATGATTCCACAGCATGATCACAGAGATCATCAAACTTCAAGCATTCAACATTAGCTAGTTAGAGGCAGGTTTAGATAATAGAGGATTTTCCTTATTAGTGGGTTAAAAGGGAGATGCAACCCACACTAGAAAATGCTCTCATAGAAGCAAAGCTCACTCCTAGCGTATGCTCAAGCCCTCTCATCGGTATTGGGCAGTCTCAAGTGAAAAGTGAGGGAGATC
The DNA here is from genome assembly GCA_019985065.2 of Arctostaphylos glauca. Classification (NCBI taxonomy): domain Eukaryota; kingdom Viridiplantae; phylum Streptophyta; class Magnoliopsida; order Ericales; family Ericaceae; genus Arctostaphylos; species Arctostaphylos glauca. Next base: position 23,610,299 of record JAHSPW020000001.1, on the reverse strand, counting down.
GAATAGATGAGTCTGAATCTATCCAAATCTTGATTCGTCAACGTAGAGGAGAACTTTTTAGCACTAAAAGGATGTCCTCCGAGGTTAGCAACAAGGCCGGCCATAGAGATGGGGTTCATATTAAGAACGTATTTCTTGGAAGATTCCATGGAGGAGTCAAATTCAGAGTCAATATCCACATGAACGGGTTGTCATGTAGTTCCTTCAATACTCTGAGATCGTCTAATAAGGGGAAAGGTGAACATGGTGTTTGTAGTCCTAAGGAACTGGGTGTTCTCGGTCGAAAGCAAAAAAATGTCTTAAAAAAACTCCGGTAAAAAATCAATGTGGGACGGAATTCAAGGTGAAGTTTTTTCAACAGTGATTGGGGAGATGACAGAGTGAACTGTAGGGGTTGCTTGAGACAATTTGAGTTGATATGGGATTAAGAGTTGAGGTAAGAATGGAAAGGGTTTGAAAAATGTTTTAAAAAATGTGATGTTCCTGCAAAAGAAGAAGATGGAACGACGGGGTTGATCTTAACCGTCGGACGTGAAGACGCACAGATGATGGGGTTGATGACACATCAAGGTAATGGCGTGGAAGCACCTTTTTTGGGGACAACTAAATATTGCGATATGAGGAGGATCTGACGGTGGAAGCGAAAAGATGAAAAAACATGCATTTAATGTTGGAGTAACCGTCGTTTCTCAAATTTAGAAATTATTCCTTACGCTTGAGCTCATGCCCTGGCTAGGGATTGTGGGACATCTAATGAGCTTGGTTTAGCTCTGATCAATAAATGGGCGATCAGCAATTGGTGTACACTTTGGGCTGACAGAGGCTACTCAGGTTGATGGATGACTAACTAACCAAGCAACAACCAAGCATACGTGGCACCAATCGGCAAACTCTCACTGTGGTGGGTCGACACCCACTCGGGCATGCACACTCCTATTAGAATTATGCAGTAAGTGCCGACTGAAAGAACCCTTATAAGTGCCCTTGATTGCTTGGGCAATTTAGGAGATGGCGCCAGTAACTACTCGGCATCCCGGAGATGGCGACAATGATCAACTAGATAGTCCTCCAGAAGGGAATGGGGGCTCCATTGATGGCCATTAGCCCGCCTTGGATCAACCTATTCCTCAAGCTATTAAAGGTGACTTCAGCCATGAGATCATGTACTTTTTTACATACATAATCCATACATTCATGTCTATTATCTATTCTCTAATGACTGGCTTGATCATCGGAGTGTCCTTGGTCAAAAAATCGCATTTGGCCACCAGACTTGTTTAAAGGAGCCAAAGCAACAACGTAAAACGCTTCACCTGTTTCAAGCATTATTAGTTTATATTACGTATTATTTTGGTGTAATTATAAATATGTATTCTATATATAAAAAAAAGTTATAGATCTTTTTGGTTTGATACGAATTTAGTTCAGTTACAAATTTTATGGTTTATCTATTACGCGTGTTTTATGATTTGATTAGTAGTTACTCTTATTTTGTTCAAGTTACAACAAATTTAGTTAAAAATTATACCATAAGCTTCTCCATATATTTATTCAAGTTTCATCTATTCCATGCCCTCCCTAGCAACTATCAGTAGCTCGAAAAAACATCGCAGCATCCAAGACCGAAGGCACGCTCACCTTTACCTTAATTTCCGCTGTTTTACACTCAAAAGTCAAACCTCTCATTAGCCATATATCTACATGACCGACCCCCCCCCCCCCCCCCCCCCCCAACCCCCCACCCCCCCCCCCCCCCCCCCCCCCCCCCCCCCCCACCAACATGCACTGCCTATTTGTCAATTTTTTGGGGTATCAATGTTATTTTTTTATTTTTTTAATTCATCTTAAATTTTTAAACTAATCATTCATCTTGATCAAAGTAATTTAAAAGTAAAAAGTAAAAGCAGAAATCCCAAAAAATTACTAGAGACAAAAAAGGTTTAAAAAAGGACAATTTTTTTCTATTGTTAGTGTATTTAGCGTCGTTTTATCTTGATTTTTTTCTGTTGTTAGTGTATTTAGAGTATTGTTAGTGTATTTAAAAATATATATAAACAATCATGAAAATAATAATACATCAAATAATATCTAAATAATACCTTGGGGCCACTGAGGGTGTACAACCGGGCGACCCGCCAGGCCCTCGAGGATTAGTCGGTGGATGTTTGAGGGACAAGAGGTTCTAGGTCACCATGCCGCCAAGGGCCCCCCATGCCGCTGTCGGATACCTTGGTTATCAAAAAAAAAAAAAAAATCTATTACTTTCAATAAAAAAAAAAATAGGACATCACGTATTTCCTGAGGTTATCTGACTCAAATAAATTTCCTCTTCCCATAAAGTGACTGACAGGCAATGCCTAATGTGTAAACCCATTGGTTTGCACAGCAGTTATACCCACATGCTGCTTGTTTTCTCTTCCGACATCTTCTTCATGGAGTAAGGACAAACGTTTTAAATAATTCCAAAATGGGGAAATAATTTTGTAAAGGATAAAATGCACTGACCTCCCTTGAGATTTCACACTCGCCCCCTTAATATTTTTTTAGTAATTTTTTTAAGATTTGATACTTTTGACTTGAAACAAGTACCACGTAAAAATAATAAATATGTCATGAAAAAATATATAACGTTGAAAGAATAAGTACTTTAAAATATTGTATGCTTGTTAGATAAGGGTCGATAATAAAAAATTATGAGAATTTTTATTTTAGAAATATTTTTTTCAAATTTTAATCGTGGTGTACGTAAATTAGTCCGAATAACCTAATTTAATGTTAATAAATAACCTTCTATTTTATATTGATGCGTGGATCAATTATCTTTTTCTCATGTATTATAATTTAATTTTTATTACGAATATTCATGCTAGTTTTTTGGATTAAAAAATTAAAGTATTACATGCATAAGTTTAAAAATTATTTGCATCAATTGAAAAAAGTAAGTAAAATTTTTAAATTGGGGTCAAAATTTTATAACGTTATGCATGAAAGAATTTTATTTTTTTAAATTTCGGCACCAATTTATTTTTTTGCTTACTTTGTTAAATTGATGAAAATAATTTTTTTAAATATGCATGAAAATTCTTTAATATTTTGATCTGAAAAAATAATAATAATTTTTCTCAAAAAAATTACTAAAAAAACATTAAGGGATTGAATGTGAAATAAGGACAAAATGATCAAATTTAAGGACAAAATTAACAAAATTTAATGAAAACTAACGGTAAGGAGTAATGATTTTAATAATTTCAAAAATAAGAGAGGTAATCGCATTTTATGAAACCTCAAAGAAGGTCCTACAATTGTTAAAAACCTTAGGGAGGTCAGTGCATTTTACCCTTTTGTAAATAAAAACTTGAATAATTACAACTACGACCTTTGCTAGCAGGACCCCACATTCACCGCCATCTTTGCCATCGTTACCGACACCCGCACATCGCCATACTGACCAATGTGGACCCGGAGGCATGTTGTGTACCCTACTACTGTGCGCAAAAACTACGTAGTATTGCATTAAATTATGTCGTTTATTTTGGACTTTTAAAAGACTATTTGTCTTTAATTTCAAAACTAAACGCACTTAAAACGACATCGTTTTAAGTGAACAAATAAATAAAAATCCAAGTTTTACCAAAGGCATTGAAAATACCCTTCAATACCAAAAAATCAATAGAAACACATTGCAAATAAAACTTTGTTGTGGATTCACCTACCACCCAAAAGCCAATAATTCACTACCATTCAAAAGTCAGTAACTCATGAAAGTGTGTATCACATTGCAAATAAAAACCGTATCAAAAGCAATAGCCAATACTTCACTACCACCCAAAAGCCTTCATAATTTTATACCGCACAGTCTTATCAAAACCAGCTCATCCAAAAACACATGGAACAAAGTTAAAACAAATTCTTTAAGCATTCAGAAATATTGACATTTATCAGATGCATCACATTGCAAATCAATTTTGTAAGGGTGATTGTGAATTAACAAAGAAGTCAGTAAAATTATCATTATGAAAGAATGACTCGCATCCATGGAAGTATGTATTGCTGATCAAATATTGTGTCTTAAAAAAATATCGAAAAAGATATGAGTTCAAAATTTAAGGAATTAAATAAGAATAACTATGAATTCCAAAAATACTAAGCACATCAATAAGTAGTGGTCCGCAAGATTTTTGAAAAGATGAATGCATTGGTTATGGATAATACAATGTGTCACCGCCCTACATAAAAAATCATTACAAGAAAATCAACTTTACTTATTATCATTTTTTAAGCTTATATTAAATAAAATTGTTATCGGTAGTTGCTCTAAAGATGAATTTTGAAGACTTGTGAGGTCAACAGATTGTTCAATAACCTAATAAGTTTGTGAAATATTCATAATTATATTGCACTTAATAAAAGATTAAAAAAAATTAATTCCTACTATAGCAAAGTAAGATTAGTACCTGATTAAAGCGAGATCGTGTAACATTTTTTTCCCTCCTCTTAAATTTCTCATGCCAAGGCTTTAGTCTTCTGCAGCCTGTACTTGCACTGTCTGTTATTTGTTTTTTTTAAGCCCTTTGCCTTTGTCAAATTAAAATCAACCGCATCAAATCCCAAATCAATAGTAGGTCCACTACTTGAAGCATCATGGTTGCTCGCAAGTTAACGACACCATCCACCTGCGCACACAAATCTATAATAGTATCCTCCACCAACTTATATGCTTCATCATATTCAGATGCCTGAGCAACTAGTGTTACCATTCTAGGACAAAGATGCTTATACCACGCTGGTATTATCAACTTTCTATCATTCTTGTTAACTAAAATTTTATTTTCCTTCAATGAACAACCCGTTTCATCTCGCCTACATCGACCTAATATATATTTCTTCGGAATTTCCATAACATTCATTTGCGAAAACACTTTGATTGCATGACCACATAAAATTTCGAAACTCTCAAATTTTTGACAACTATAACAAACTTCGTCACAAATTTTACCTCCATAGTAATTCATCGAAGTCCACATTACCCAACACAACATATTCTCTTTCATTCCCATGCTTACATATTGCAAATCCAATTTCTTCTCCTAACTCATGATATTCGTTTACTTTGGAACCAAGAGAAATGCCAAATTTTCTATGGAATAAGTCAAAGAGAAGAGGAGTATTATAAAGTGTTGGTTATCATCTCATTAACATCCAACTGCATTGCATGAAAAAAGTAAGGATTCTCGAGAGTTTATTTCTGGAAATGTCTCAACAAAGTTCTTGCTTCACCATATTGTACATCTGATCTCTCCCTCTTTTACCCTGCAAATAGCTCTTTAGATCCTCTCGCATGAATCCCCCCTCACCCACTAGCTTTATCAATTTCAACATTTATACCTTGGGAGACACACAATCTTCTGTGAGACGACATCATATGAGTAGTTTCCAGAAGCTGCAACATGTGATTGTGTATCATCAAATTTTGTTACAAGCTATTTCAGTGTATCTCGCTTAATTGGCACGTACATAAATGCCTTACAATTATTTCCCGTCTCTCGTCTAGGTTGTGTTACTATTGGACACCGTTTATTCTTTTCTCTTCACCCTCTTTGCTACAAACAAATTTTTTTATGGATGACCATATACTATCCTTCTTGTTTTTTATTTAGTAGTCTTTTCTAATGCTAAATCTTACAATCCCTCCATATTTGTTGTAGAACGTAAATGCAGTTTTCTCTGACTCAAACTCCGTACCAGTACATGCAGTGGCGGACCCAGAATTAAAATTTGGGGGTGGCGGCAAATTAAGTCATCACTCTTTAGTATTCATTCATTATCACAATTTGTCTCAATTCCTTCTTATTGTGTAGATTTATTAATTAACTTGCATAATAAAAAATTATTCGATGGTTTACGGGCATCGCAACGAAATGCACATATATTTTTTTCACCACATATGGTATGAGTATAAATTTTATATAAATATGTGATAAAAAAGGGGACTAGAAACACTCGAGGTGGTGTTTCGGAAGCACTGAATGAAATTTCCTAAACAAAAAACATTTTCATATTAAAAAATAATCATTTTTTTTCCAAAATGGGGGGTGGCACCAGCCACCTCCCCCCTCCACTATGGTCCGCCCCTGAGTACATGGTATATAATCCTTTAACAGCTCTCCATCATGTTCGATATACCCCTCAACTTTGCCCTCTTCCATTTTAACAATAACTACGTGCAATGTGAAATAAGTACATGCATATAAAATTCAGAACAAAGCTCACAATCATTGCCCCAACATAAAATTCATTCTCAAACAACGCCATACAAAAGACAAATGCATTGAAAACAACTTTGGAAGCAAGGGATCACAAATGCATTGAAAACAACTTCGAGAATGTACAAGTATTGAAAATAACTTTGGAAGCTAGTAAATAATATATTTTGTTGTCTTTTTTATTGTTCCAATGTAAGTTTTTTTTGTCTTTTTTAATTTTTTGGTGCTATATACATGAAAAGAGATTGAGAAAAAAAGAGAAGGCCTCAACTACTTTGGTGTTATGATCAGAAGTGATTCATTGCTCCAATAACTTTGATATATATTCACGCACAGCAAGTGATTCATTGCCCTAATAACTTTGGTATTATCCCAAGTGATTCACCAAGGAACGTCCACGTAAGATGAAGTCTAATAAATCCAAAGGCATTGAAAATATCTTTCAATACTGTGTTTCGGTTGACAGTGGTGGAAGGCAGCGGCAGTTGGTAGTGATAAGTGAGGAGAATGTCGGTGAATCGCCGGAGAGAGAGATCTTGGAGGCAAGGAAGAAGACAGAAACGAACTAAAGAAAGTAAGAGGACTGAAGGAAGAAGGCAGCAACGGCAGAAGGCAGCTTTGTTTATTTCTTCTACAAAGGATTTAGGGCTTTTTTTTCCCACTAAACACGACGTCATTTTGAGTGAGTTTAGTTCTGAAATTGAAGACAAAGAGTCCAAAAAGGAACAACGTAGTTTAGTGCAATTAATATTGCGTAATTTTTGTGGGGCTGCGTAGCATGCCCCCGGGTCCTACCAATGTACCACCAATATCGGATTGTAATGATCAATTCATATAGCGATAGATATAAATTTTTAAAAAAATGATAGATGCTTTTTTTTTTTGGGTAATTACACATAAATTGAGACTAAAATCATCCCATTTTATGTTTGGTAATTTATTTTGAATTTGTAAGGCTTTATTATAGATGTCCAATATAATTTTGTTTGTTAGAAAATATTATTTAAAATATATATATATTACTTTCTAGCGATAAATCTGAAATGGTGCACCAAAATACACCGGTACTCGCGAGAAACAGTACGCTAACTGGTACGATATTGATAACTTTGATCACTGCCATAATAGTCACTTGCATCTCTTCCCTATTTTTTACCGCTTGCATAAGCCCATCCGACCACTGGCTAAGAGTCCAATTTTAAGCACAAAAATAGACCTTCGAATTTTGTACATGGTATAAAAATTAGGGATGGCAATTTGGACCGAACCGATAGTTATCCAAACCGAACCGCTTAATTTTCCCCGAACCGTAACCATTTTTTTCCCGTGGGTATGGATATGGTAGGAACGAATAAGTACCCATTCGGGTTTGGTTCGGTTATGGTTAGAAGAATAACCGAACTGTTATCCGAACCAAACTGAACCCGAACCGAAATTAAAAATACATAGTTTCATATATATACACACACACACACACATATATATATATTATTTTATAACCCTTTAGTCAACCCTAATTAGAAATGTAATTTTGAACTTGATGTTGTGTAATTGGCTGTGTTTTGGGTTATTTGTTTAAAATTGTAATGGATTTTTTTTGAATAGCAATAGGTGGTTTTGAAAATTTTAATATGATATTTTTTTTTGCATATTTTTATATTTATTAGGATTTTTTTAATTTCGGTTACGGTTCGGTTCAATTCGGGTAATTAATAACTGAACCATTCGGTTACCCGTTCGCTTCGGGTAATACCCGAACCCCGTTTGGTTCGGTTATGGAGCACTCTCTCTTCCTCCATTTGGTTATCGGGGCGGGTTTGGTTCGGATATACCATTCGGGTATCGGGGCGGTTATCCAGATAACCGCCCCGTTACCATTCCTAATAAAAATTATTAATATGGACGTTTGTTTGCGTTGTAGTCGACATAGCTCAGCCAATAGAAATGCTTCATAATTTAGGCGAATGTCATTAGTTTGAGTTTTGGTGCTCTGCAAAATTTATTTCTCTTTGAAAGAATCCTGGTTCACGCTATTAAAAATATTAAATTTAACTCTCAAGAACTTTAAAAATGTACTTCTCTCATATATTTTTTTATATCTCTCCTGAAACAAATTTCACCATATAATTTTTTCTAATGTTCTTAGTAGTCCGTAATATCTTCGGAAATCCATAAATTAAGACAACTTATTGTTCATTGCTATAAATTAATACGTAAAAACCATGAAAGCTATCTTGCAGTATTTTTTTGCTTAATTTAACTCTTTTTTTTGAAGTCTTTGGTACAAGAATTTGGTTTAAAAAAATTGTTACTTTCAAATGTAACTCTGATAGTTTTGTTTCTATTTATATTTGGCTGCATATCACAAGACAACAAAACATTATATAGTTGCATTGCAAATGAAATTTGATTTGTACGAAACATGTTATACACATTGACATAGCCAATGATATTAGCAAAGAATATTATGTACAATTTTATTTTATGCGATGTATTGACAAAAACTATTTGCATTTCCTCCAATTCAATTTTGTCATTAAAGTAGAATATTTAAATTTTGTACTTATTAGTGACTAAGAGCAACTCCAATAGCTCACTCGTTAATTTAGCTAGTGAAAATGACCAAAAAGGTACACTAGTTAATTTATCTATCTACTTTTTCATTCATATGTTTCAACACTGTTCTTTATTTTAGTTATTCAATAAAACAAAATTAACCGACAAAAAAAAATATTGAACGTGTGTTATCCATATCCAATGACATGGTAATGATGTGGCTTTTTTTTTTTTTACGATCATGGCGAGAATAGTTTGGCGGGAGAGGGATGAATATGCTGAAAAATCTAAATAGTGAGCGAGTAAGACTCACTACATGTAGCGAGCCAAATTGAAGATAGGCAAAATAGCTAGTACTTTGAAGAGGCTATTAGAGCACCAATTATTGAATTTGACTAGATAAAGTAGTCAACATGCCTCATTTGAAGAGGTTGTTGGAGTTGCTCTAAGTACTCTTATTCATTTATTGTTATTGACAAAATCAATAAATTACCATTAGTAAATATATGCCTTTCTGCCCATTGTATCTAAAATTTATCCAAAGCGTGTTTGTTTATGTTATAGAAACAGTATATATATAGGTAAAAATAATTTGTATTACCTTTGATTTTATTTTGTGGATAAATTATCTAATTATACATAAATACTTATTTGAAGATAAGAAAAGTTAAACACGTTTCACATAGACTTTGAATGTAAATGAGTACAAAAATATTTATGGTAATTTATATATTTCAAAATATAATTATGGACTATACATTAAGGACATTAAGAAGACTTAATTAATGACTATGGTGAAACTCGTATTAGCATAGATGAAAAAGAAATAGTGGAGAAGTACAAACCTCAGAGAGGGTAAAGTTATTTCTCATATGTGAGGGAGGTGTTAGTAAAATTTACCCAATTATTAACTCCAATTCAATTTGTAAACCTTTGTTAAAAAACTTTTCCAGCATTTAGTTTTTGGCACTTTATTTTTTTATTTTTCAGTTTTTCAATTTTACCAAATAGTTGAGTTGGTTTTTTTTACTTAATACAAGCAAAAAAAAAAAAAAAAACTAAATTTAAGGTTGTTGCTTCATTAATATTACATCTATAATTTTCAAAGTTTGTCTTGATGGCCTATTTTGCTTCAAGTTTAAAAATAATTTAGTTTGAAGTTTACGTGTTTCTAGAAACAAACCAATTTGAAATTTGAAACATACAATGCTTGCCAGATTGATCCAATTTTCAGTAAATTTTATTATTCGGAATAGAAAATTTCGATAGTCTTTTTAGACTGTGATAATTATTAGATTTTTATTTTATTATTTTTATTTTAAAAATTATAATTTTTTTTTTACATCAATTTTTAGTTGATAATTGATTATTCTCGAGAAGATGTTTCAAATAAGTATAAAATTATATTTAAAAACTTAAAAAATAAAAAAGTTATCTAATAACTTTTAAATTTTTTTTTATCGTGATACATATTTGCTAATCATTTCCTTTGACAAGGGGTAGCCGTAGCGTCGAAGCAAAGACAACCCAAGGACTCTATTTTCCGTCTTCTCTCTCCTACACAATGATTCGCGGAATCACGAGGAAGCACTGCTGTTTACATACGCACATATACATGATAGGGACAGAAAAAACGGTGGTGACTATAATCTAGAGAGAGAGAGAGATAGAGAGAGAGAGGACAGATCTTGTTGCCAAGAGATCAGAAAATTGAAGATGGAAAATCAGTGCCGATACGCCGTCGCAACCTCCGTCTTGATGCCGTTGATTGGAATTCTGATGATTGGGCGATCAGAGTGTAGGGATCTACGACCGTCGGAACACGGACTGACGTACCAGAACAACGCGACGGCGGCGGCAGGGCAGAATTCGCCGGAAACAAAGTCGTTCTTCGGCGGGACGACGTCGGGAGCGGCAGCGAGAGTGCCGTTACCGGACGCAAAGAACACAAGCGACGCGGCGTGGTGGAGAGGCGTCTCCGGCGGGGGCAGGCGGAAGAGAGATCACACGAAGGACGCGCTAGTGGTGGCCAGCGTGGTTTGTGGGGCCACAGGTATCATTTTGTTAGTTGGGGCGGCATTGCTTTTTCTATACCAGTATCAATTGCAAAAGTCCAATAATGTGACAAGCAAATAAGGCAGTAGGTGGGGGTTACCCCACCCCTGGGTACATCAGTAATTATCTCCTTCTAGCTTCTTGTAAAGTTGAGAGTGAACAGGTCCAATTTTTTCATGAATATTGGAGAGAAGGGCAGCTGCCATTACAGTTTCTGTCTCTCCTTCGATCAAGTTCCACGAGCATGCATGGCCCCAATACATTGCTTGTTTTATTATACTAATTTGTATTTGGATTTCCTTGGATAAAAAGTTTCAATTCCTAAAACCCACATGCTTAAAATTTCTCTTTTAGCCATGACTGCACTGTCACATCTTACTTATTATTATATACTATAAAAGAATATGGCATGCGTCATTTTTTTATTTTTTGAAAAAACTAAAGAAAAATATTATATAAAAAAATCATGGGCGAAACTAAAATTCAAGGTTAGGAATACCGGTTTTTTTTTTTTTTGAAAAAGAGAGAGGGTTGAATATATTAATTTAGAGGGTTAAAATATAATTTTTTTTATAAATTCCAAAATTTATACTTAGGTTTTACAACTTTTTTAAATTTATGGAGACCCCTCGGTCCTATAGTAGTTCCGCATGCCCTTGATCACTAGCATTCTCATTCAATTTGTTTTTCATATTTACGACTTTTTTATCATTTATTACTTGAGAAAACTCAAACCATGATTAACTGAAATGTATATCAAATTACTCCATAAATCAAGAGAATTAAAATTCTTTACTTCAAAAGCAAAGCGAGGTTCATAAATACTAACACCTTTCGCATTAGTCTCGATAAGGAATTTTTGTTAACGTTTAAACAGTAGTATTGGCCGAGAAGTACTTCTTACATCTCAACACTCATCACATTCCAATCACTAGCTTTACGCCCTTTTCAGCCCTTTCTTTAATCCATGACAAAATAGCCCCAAACACAATCTCAATGGTCTCATTTGGCTCCCCATTGAACTGATGCCACATGTCCGGAAATATCCTCAATACCTTGTCCTTACTAGCAGCTGATTCATAAACCAATATAGCTGAATTAGGGTCACAAACCCTATCATCCCCACCGTGCACCACCAGCAGAGGAGTTTCTAGTCCATGGCACTTCCTTTTTATATGCTCACAAACCCTAAGAAACTCCAACGCCGTTGCCGTTGTCGGCTTCCCGCATTTCGGCCGGTTTGGACTTTTTGCCGCCAGTTTTCGCTTCCAATCCTCCTTGTATGACTTGCTCGCCGGAGCCTTTGTGATGACTATTTTCCATTTGGGTGCTATAAACGCCGCCACCGGAAGTAGCTCCTCCAGCGGCCACGTCGGCTTCACCTGTTGGGGATTAATTAGTAAATGATGGTCATGAAATCAATAAATAGAAAAAATAAAAAAATAAATGAATAATTAGCTCTAGTCCATAACATTATGTAGGTGAGCAAGAAAAACTTTGAATAATTTTTAATTCGTACTCCACATACGTTACTCTTTTATATAAAGAAAGAGAAAGTCTTTGATTCTAGAAAAAAATCTCAAAATGAGTGGACTAAATTTACGTGACTTTGTAGACTTTCAAATCTCAATAAATTTTAATTTTTAATTTGAATTCCAAGATATTTTCGGAAAATTTTTTTTTGTACCCGTAGCACTCTTCGTAAAGAAAACATAAATAATTTAAAATTACCTTTTTGGAAACACCACACATGGCTCCACTCACTATCAACCCACTCCATTCCCTCCTCTGTTTCAGACACACAAGTATAGCTATAGCACCACCAAGTGACTCTCCAAACAAGAAAGCCGGAAGCTTGGGATGTTCGGCTCGAGCCGAATCAAAGACCTGGATACAGTCGTCAACCACGGGTTGGATATTGGGCACGTGGCCCGGTAACCCATCGGAGTATCCATGGCCTTGGAGGTCAAGTGCACAAACAAAGAACCCGGCTTTGGCTATGGCAACGGCAGTCAGCTCAAAGAGCCAGCTGCTCTCGGAGCTGTAGCCGTGGACCATGGCTACGAGCCCCTTAAGCCGAGTAGTCGTTGTGCTGGCTGGGCGCCAGGATTGAGTGAATATTTCCATGTCTTGTTTGTTCAACATGAAACTCTGTTGGTGGAGGATTTGGTGCTTTTTGTAGAATTCTTCCCTTGTGAGGTCTCCATAAGGGCTGTTTTCGTTGGCCTCGTGAATTGGGTGAACCATTTTACATTCAATCAACAAAATATGGTTGGAGGTATGAGTGTGATTCTGAGGACAGTCCATGCTCTACATTTATAGAGATTTAGGGTGAGAGATCAATCTATGTTTTTGCCCATGATTTGGTGCGAGTAATTATTCGGTACTTATCAGTATAACTCATATCTCTTTATTATTATAAAAATAATAATGTGTTCATCTATTCTTAATATACAGAGGGGCTACATTAATCCGAAAGGATTGTCTGAAAAGTAAAACAAATGAACTGTAAATTCAAATATTCTGTAGTCAAAACTTGGTAACATACTTGGGGTCACTGAGGAATTTGTCCGATTGTTTCCACCCAGTGCCCTGATGATTGATCGGTAATTTAGGTGACGACTCATTCAAGTTTTATTCTAACAAGATTCTAAACCGACGGATACATCAATTATCAAAAAAATTATATGGAGGGGTTACTATTTTTTGTGTGTCTTTAAATGGAGTACTCATGTCACAAAAGTATTTTTTATTATTATTCTTTAAATGGAGGCGCAAGAGTATATACTTCATAGGAAATTTTTTTTCTTATATAATAATAATAAAAAAAAAATTTCTTGCATGGATGACCTTCTCTACTGACCAGCCTAACTCCATCCCTGGGGGCATGTGGCACTCTGATACCCCGAGGTGCTCCCAAAGGAGCATCAAATAATTTTTCCCTGTGATACACCTACTTAATTTGCAAGAGTGCTACATACACATCATTTTTGCACATTATTTTTACACATCACTTAAAACTACGTCGTTTTGTGTTGAGAAATACCCAAATATATTTTGAGCAATATGGGTCGAATACAAATACGGTTTTTTCTTAACACAAAACGACGTAGTTTTAAGTGATGTGCAAATATAATGTGTAAAAGTGATGTGTGTGTATTATTTTTGCTTAATTTGTTGTGCGGTTGATGGTTTTTCCTGTTATCAATGTTGAGCCATTGTCGTTAGGGATGACAATTTGGACAAAATTGATGGTTATTAGATTTTTTTTCATTATGTATGTAATTCTGGTTAAATATACTGTTTTTCTAATATAGTATTTATTTTGTTATGTGTTTTGGATTTTACATCTCTTACATCTTGCTTTAGATTCTGCATTTTTTTGGATTCTATATATTCAGGGTGGTGATGTTGCTTGAGAATCAGGTGGGGTTTAGCCTAATTAATTTTATTTAAGTTTATCTGTATCATGTATTATCCTCCTGAAAATGAATAAATAATGTAAAAATTGAAGCAGAATCAGTATAATCCATAAACGATGAAAAAGACAGAAATGATTATTTTTAATAATTTAAGCTAAATATGGCCCTAAAATTGAATTATTTGTGTAGCATGAGACTTTCTCATTTTGTGTCATAATGAGTAGACAATGGTGACATAGATCCATCTGCCCTAATATTGACATCTCACCCAGACTTCTCATTCAATTACTTATCTATTTAGCCGCTGACTGTCAAACAGCTAGTGAGTACACGTGTTACACCCACTCGGTTAATGATTTCGGATGAGGAATGTGTTTTTATATTGCGTATCAATTCCACGTAATCTTCATGTCCAATATGCCGGGACATGCCATCACATCAAGATATGATGACTCAGTATTTTTGAATTAATTTATACATATGTCATTACTAGATTATTGTAACGCCCCAACTTTTGGCACGTTAAATTTCCACGATAAATTTTTTTTTAATTTTATTTAAACCACTTTATAATCGAAATAAGTTATCGAAAGAAAACTAACTTTTATTTAATGATAAATTCCAACAACATTTAAACATTCGAGTTATAAACTGAATTGACCAAAATACCCTTTCAGGTTTACAAATTTATTTAAGATAACTAAAATCTTAAGGTCATCTACGGATAAGGCAACCATGTGAATGTCTTCTCTCCTGTAGTCTCCAGTTCTTCTGACACGAACGGTTCCTCTATATATGCTTCTACATCTGGCATGAAACGCCAGGGGCAAAGAAGTTGCACCGATGAGTAATGAAACTCAGTAGGACAGATTACCCGAAAAACCAAACCCAAGGACATACAACATTCAACAGTTCATAATAATAGACAGTAAATAACAATACATGCTGAATACCAATAACATAAGCAGTAAACACGTTGGGTTAGTTATGCTCTTTTCCGCTTTCATTATCTTGTTTAAGTGGGACGACGCCCTGTCACATGGCACGACGGCCGGAGCATGCACGTGGGACTTTATACCCCTTAGCACACCTCGGGGCTTGAACCCGGTAAGCAAGCTGCACGTGGGACTGGTTACCCCTTAGCATACCTCGGAATGACATCCGGTAATCCACCATACACGTGGGACTGGTTACCCCTTAGTATCTTCGGAACGACGTCCGGCATCAACCATACATGTGGGACTGGTTACCACGACGTCCGGCATCAACCATACATGTGGGACTGGTTACCCCTTAGTATCTTCGGAACGACGTCCGGCATCGGGCAGCACGACGGCCATACCCGGCATAACCACAAGTTTCAATCTTCAAGTTTCATTTAAATTGTTCTCTACAACTAACAACGCACTGGAATTTAACATCTACACATGTTAGGCATCAATGCATTGTAACAAAGTTCTCAACTCACGAGATCCCATAAGAATTCGAATACATAATCGAAGCATAGTGGGTACATGTGAGAGTGTTCATGCTGTCTGGTGAACAAAATACAGAATATAATCATTGCCGATGTATTCTAATGTTAAGCTAAACATGCCGGAATTCTGCTCTGTATATCAACAGGTCGCTCGAGCGACCCTACCTCGCTCGAGCGGCCAAAACAAGCCCACTGTCCGAATTTGAAACTTAAAAATTTCTGCAGCTCGCTCGAGCGACCTCAAACTCGCTCGAGCGGCCTATTAAAAAAATATATATATATATATATATATTTTTTTTTTACGAAAATTCAAAATTTTCACAACAACCTCGCTCGAGCGGTCCAAAGCTCGCTCGAGCGAGCCATCGTCTTCCCCAGATTCTGGAATTTACAGAAACTGAACCTTTCATACGAATAAAACCCTAAAAATTCAACAGGACAACTAACAGATCCTAAAATCATGCAATAACCACAAAATTGAACATCCTAAGGTTGGTAGGTAAGCAATCCTACCTCAATTTGATGAAAACGGTTACGAGTAGAACGAATTTTGACGAAGAAACCTCGACCCAATCTTCTCTCTCTTCAAGAACACCTTCGAATTTCTTCTGGAATTCTCTCCCAACACCTCACAATACTCTCCCTAACCTTCTAGATTTCCGATTGTACGTCCAAAACTCAAAGATTAGACGTCCTATTTATAGATTCGAGAGGAAAAACCCCTCTTAATGTTCCAATTAAACCCTAATTCAATACTATAAAACTCCCAAATTAAATTTCATAAAATCCCCTACTAATTCGTCATCAATCTGATTCAAATCCGTTTGTTTACCATTAACACGAAAGAATCCGATGTTTATTCGTTAATGATTCGAAATAATCCCATTCAATACCCATGAATACGAAGAAATCTCAAAAGATGCCATTTTCGAGGTTGCTGGAAATGATAGCTCGCTCGAGCGGTCTATAGCTCGCTCGAGCGGCCTATTAAAATAATATTTTTTTTTAATTATTATTTTTTTAAAAAAAATAATTTAATTTTTTTTTTAAAATTTTTTTTTAAAACTCCTAACTTAAATAGTGAAACACTCTAAGTAAATATCAAATATTAATTTTAAATTATTTTAAAATTACGGATTATTACAATTATCCTGTGAATTTTGTATTTCAAATTATCCTGTGAATTTGTTTTTTTTTTTGTTTGGCTACTTTTCCTTAAATTATGTTTTCGAAATCTTTTACAAACTTAAAGAAGTAAGAAAAAATTTAAAAACCAGCTCTCTGTTTAATGCTCGTGTTACATTTAAAAAAAATTATAATATTATTTATAATTATCGTAATTATATTATGTGATGTGTTATTTTTTTATACTCCACTTCAATAATCAGTACTTCAAAGTTATATTTAACAAAATAAAAAAATTAAACAAATATTACATACTTTTTTTTGTAATTAGTATTTTCATAAATTAATCAGTACTTCAATTACTAATACAATGTCTATTACAATATAATTGTGAATTATATAGTAAATAACAATACAAATTCTAATTAATATTTTCCTCACGCGTTATTTTATACCACAAGTTAAGATGTACTGTATAACGAGTTGTACATCCCTTATCTTCATTCGATTAATTTTTCCACCACCATAGTGGACACTAGTACATGGTAATCAGGTTTCAAGAAAATTTGCACGAAGTGCTGGCCAATATAGGCAATAAAAAAATTTTGGCGCGCCCAAACCAACCAGAATGACAAGTGAGTATAATAACCCGAAGCATTGGTTAATTTTTTTTCAAAAATTACATCTTATTATTATTTTTTATTACTTATTTTATTTTTATTTTTATTTTTAATTATACATTTTTAAAAATACAAATGCGAAACAGTGAAAAGAAAAATAGTGATATTTTCGTAATTCGGAGGAGGAGGGGAATAGTATTTTTATAATTTAGAAGGGAAATAAAAGAGGAGAGGAATTAGGGCATTTTTAGTGTGTGTGTGTGTAGTGGGGTGTGAGGTGTTTGGTTGGTTGAAAAGCAAATTCCATAGATATTGTATAAAAAAGGAAAACAGTTGAAGGGTGAAAACAGCTAGATATGAATCATTTCCATTATGAGTTGTAGACAAAAGACATTATTTGTTGCTACACTTGTCACAATCTTGTATCACAAAACCTCATGATTATTTTTCTTTATAGTCTGTGATTTGTTTAATATTTTTTCCTTTATATATGTTAAATGAGAATTTTTGGACTTTGGATTTGTTGTGGGAAAGAGGATAAAAGATAAGGGAAAAACAATATTTTAGATTTGTTAGGATATATATTTTTCCGTGCTTCTTTTCCCATTTTCCTGCAAATCCAACCGTACATTTACAGTTTTATTATGGAAAAGAAATTTTAAATTGTGTTTGCGAAGTGTACTTTTTTGCGGTGGCACTTTCACTTGAAAGTGTACTCTTTCTCTTGCTATGTTCAGTAGTCAATTAAATTAATAAAGAAAAATTGGGTCTGAAAAATATTAGTGAATTAAAATAAAATAAAGTAAAATGTATATTTTTACATGTGTTCATTTAATTAAAAAACTTATTGATTTTAAATATATATATATATATTTATATATATATATATATATATATATTATTTGAATGGAGGGCAGTCAGGTGGGTTGGTTCAATCTTGTAGTGGACCATAGGGGTGTAACCTGTCCGGTTTGGTCCGGTTTGCCCTATAAACTCGGACCAAACCGGTCGACCGGTTTGAGAAAAACGTAAATCGAAAACCGAACCGATGGTGTTCGGTTTGGTCCGGTTTGGCTCGGCCGATTTTGGCTCTGGTTTGGTCCGGTTTCCGGTTTGGGTGGTCTTGGGCCAAAATCATCAAAAGATGTAAAAAATAACTTAGAAATCAGAAAAATAACTTAGTATATGAACCCACAAATCAAATGCGAAATCAGTAAACAAATAATTCAAAACCATAACTTAGTATATGAAGACGAGAACTCAGAAATCACTAAAATAAGTACACGAACTCAATAAAAAAAATACAAAATCAGAGGGAGTGAGACATAAAGAACCTAAATACTTAAAACTATAAAGTATAAAATGACTTAGGGTTAAAACCGGTCCGGTCCGGCCTCAAAAACTCAAAAACCGAAAACCAAACCGAAACAATTCAAAAAAAATGAAACCGGACCGAACCGGACCGATCTGCTCCCAAAACCGGACCGGACCGACGGTTTGGTCCGGTTTACCAGTTTGGTCCGGTTTTTCGGTTTAGTCTTACACCCCTAGTGGACCATGCCCTATCTTATGGGATAATCTTAAAGCAGTAGGCATATTTCAGTATCTGGCACACTGCAACAGAAATGTAATGTGAGCCCAGCAGTTGTAAGTTTCAGCATGGGCCGAAGAATGTAACAACAAAATCCATAGCCTTCTTATGGCCCATTCAACTTCTTTGTGCTCTCTGCTTTTCAAACGAATGTGCAGATAGACTGCACTTAATGATCAAACAACGTTTTGATCATTAAGCAATAACAAATCCTAGTATATTAACAAAACATAGATACAAAAATCTTTGAGAATAACCTGGGATGGATTAATCGAGTAAGAATATGCCAGCAAAATAAGGGGCTTACTCACAGATGCAACTTTAATCGCCACTAAAAAATCCTTGATTGTTGACTTAAGACTCCAATATATCGAGATGGATCTAAAAGCTGATTCGAGCACCAGAATATAAAATATAAAAAAAAACTTTTTGAAATATTATCATTATTACGTATCTTAATACGATTATTAGTTATATAAATGTAACTAGGGTTATTACGGTTTATATAAATGTAACTAGGGTTATTACGGTTTACACAAAATCAAACTTGGAGATTTTTAGAAAGTTTTAGAGAGAGAAAGGTCTTGGGTGTTCTTGGGTTTTTGTCTTGGAGGTGGCTCTGTTCAATTTGGTTCGTCATAGTTCAAGGTTGTTCTTCTCTATAATTCACCAATCGAGATAGAGAAAATCACTTCCAACCCTTAGGTTTACAATTTAGTGATTTACAGTAGGATCGTATGTTTAATTTCAGATTTTGAATAAGCATGTTAGGGTTTCTTTGTTCATCACTGAAAAGCATGAAATTGTTCTATTTGTAGTTCGATTCATCAAATTGATAGAGGGAAAGGAATCTTTAATGTATGTAGTCTTTATATTTGTTTTTAAATTCAGTTTTGAACCAGAAATCATAGATTAGGGATTTGATCATGTTTTTTTTTATCAAGAACCTTAAAAATCATAATCGGTTGAAAATGACAGCTCGCTCAAGCGAGCTACGGGCCGCTCGAGCAACCCCTTTATTTTCTAACAAAATCTGACCCTTTGACTGGAAATTTAGAATCTAAAATTTTTGAGACTGCTCGAGCGACCTCTCTAAGTTCTGACAAAAACTGTTTCCAGATCTAGGTACCAGAACCCATAATTTGGTAAACCGCTCTTGCAAGCTCTAAGCTACTCGAGCAACCTAGTAAATTTCAGCAAATTGCTGGCTGTTGTTCGGACATTCCAGATGTAAATTCATATTGATAATCACCACTATTATGCATAAATACACAATACAAGTATCCATGATCATATTGCATATATCCACGGGTCCCGTGGGATCTCGTGTGAGTAAGTTGACGAAAGTTTGACCAAGCTTTATGTTGTTAATGCGTTTTCTTAGGCAATGCATGAGATATCGATAACATGGTAAAGTTTGTAGTTATTGAAAGTTAATAATGTGTGATTCTGTGTAATGTGGTATTATCGATGTTTCGAATTCAGTCGTTGTGCTTCCCGATGTGTTATAGTCGATTAGGGTTACAGACTTACAGTTGTCATGATGGCCGACCTTGAAATTGTAAATAGGAATACGGCTATTGTGCTGTCTGATTAATTTAAGTTAGCCGTCGTGCTATCATGTTGTAGTTACGTTGTAAACCTTATATTGTTTTGTGAATTATGTGAAAAGTTAAAATTTACGTTACGAACACTAGTTTGAATGTCACATGTAACAAGGCAGTAGAGGATATTGAGTGAACATTATAAGTAGAAGAACTGTGTAGAGAATAAGTAAGAAACGTAAATGGAAAGTTGTAAAATAGATGTTGGTGGCTATCGTGGTAAGTATTGTTTTGGCTATCGAGCCAAGTGTTGTTCTAAGTGTCATCTCAAGTTGTATTTCATGTGGGTTGGAGTCTCACCGAGTGTCGTCCTGCTTGTTGAATTTAAGGACCCCAACTAAGAAATAGGTGTATTCGATTGGAGGTGACTTCGAATATATCTGTGTCGACAACTCTAGACCCCAAGAGAGTGGTAGCCTTGTCTTGGGCGTCCTTGAGACGATAAAAGTAAAGCGGCTAAGGTTTGTTAATACCTGACTTGGCGAAGTTACGTATATCGGTCAGATCTACTTAAAGTGAAATAGATATTGACTCGAGTAAACGGTAAAATATCTCTAGCTTCCTTGCCCAGGTAAAGACTTGTCAATATCAATCGAGTGCTTTCTGCTAGATAAGTCAGACAAGGATAGAATACAGGGGGCAAAGGGTATTTTCAAAAACTTAATAAAAAATGGAAACATAACAAACATGTGTTCTATTTTTAGTTCAGTTATTATTGCATGAATTCTTTATTCTTCTGTGCGTCTGTAATTCTTTGGGTCTAGTTTTTTGGCGACTTTTCCTATTAAATTTTACTACTCATCAGAGTAACTTCTCTGTCTCTGATATTTCATACTAGATATTGAAAAGCAGTTAAAAAATTCACCTGAGCAAGAAGAGCCAGGAACTAATGGAGAATATTACGATTGTGTTTGGCTACCCTACCCCTAGATGCTCTGTTACTGTATTTTCAATAAAAGAATGTAAATCCTGAGGGGTATTTCTATCATTTTACTTCCGCACTTTCAAACTCTAAGTAGTCATTTTACTCTTGGATTTAAATAATAATAATGGCATTTCTTGATATTAATATTTAATTAATTAAATAATTGAATAAAAAAATTAATTAATGTTCTTAGAGATCGAAACATTACAATCTTCATTTATCTTGACGTTTAAAATGTAAAACATGGTATACGACAATGCAAGAAAAATAACCACCATATTGTTCCAACCAAAAAAAAAAATCTAAGATCTAAATATAATAACTACCATATAACTCCAATCAGAAAATGTTGTAAAAAAATATAATGCAACAGATTCGAAAAGACAATTGAGAATCCAGAAAACATACATCTATTTTTTTTAATTAAGAATGGAATTAACAGTAAATACAGAATTGAAACTACAATACAATATAATAATCGAAATATGAAAATAAATACAATGTTACTGAACCGAGTCCTTTGTTTAACACAGTTCCTTTAAAACTAAATCGCCAACTCATCGTGGGTGCTGGAGGATCGCTTCGGTGTCGTCTCCTAGGGTAAAACGGCTTCACGAACTAGATAACATCTAACCTCTTTCGCTTGTCAAACTTACTCGTGTCTGACTCTCTCTCACTTGAAGAATGAACTCGGGAAGTGTGAAACGGTCGAGATTTTGCGATTATCCTGAAACCCTTCGATGTTCCGTTTATTCAAACCCTTTGAATTTTCAACAACATAAAATTCTCATTTACATTTGATAATTGCTCAAAGGAAAATGAGTTGATGTTACCAGGGAAAAGACTTAGAGGTGACTTAAACTTGCCTTTGTTTGAATAGAGAGCATTATAATGGAAGAACCGCCCAAAATGCTTTTAGCTCAAAGCTCAAAAGCAAGTCGCTTTTTGGAATTTTATTAGCAACTCAGGAGGAACATATCCAGAGCATTCTTTTTATTAATAAACATTACAATAAAAAAATATTTAATTTCTTGTATAATATCTTTACAAGTGTGATACCTATATTATACACGCGAGTATGAAAATCTCTTCTCAAATTACAATTTATGACTAATATAAAATTATATTAATAGATAAAATTTAAACTTGGAAGATTTGAAATTTTCTTCGTGAATGAAAAAATGAATAAAAGAGGAAAAAGAAATATAGGTTGGAATGGATTTTTGTGTAATTTTTAATTTTGATTGTTCATACACTTGCTTAGTACACACACAGATATCTATAGGCTTGACTTGATTATTTAATTATTATTTCATATTTATGTGAAATTTTTTTATTTTTCGTCAATTTTTTATGAATTATTGGTTTGTTTTGACGAGAGATTTCAGAAAAACTACAAATAATGGATCAAATTTTAAAAAATTAAGAAAAGACAAAAATAATCTCTAAACAAAGTTTTTTTGTGCTTATTCGTCGTATTTAGTGATTTTTTTTAGCTTTTGAACACAATTTTATACTTTTTAGATTCGTCTCATTGAGACGAAGCAATAATCCACAAAAAATTGAGGCCAAAATAATAAATGCGAAAAAATTTGAATGGAGACAAAACTTGCATATTTTTAAGCAAGTTAGGAATGTATATATATATGTGTGTGTGTGTGTGTGTGTGTATGTATGTACAAAGAGAGAGAGAGAGAGAGAGAGAGAGAGAGAGAGAGAGTAGATAGAGAGAGTAAACTTCAAATAAGTGATCTTTTATTTTGTTAAAATGGATATCTCTTGTTTTCTGATCAAATATTGATGATCCAAGCCGTTTAATATGTTTTAAAATATGTTTTTACTCACGAAAAATCAGCTCAAAATATTATCGGGTAGGATTTGATCAAATTAATTTTTTCTAAAACTATTCTTGTCAGCATGTATAAAAAACTATTCGGATCAAGCTCTTTCGAATATTTGTTTGAGTAGATCTCTCGTTGTTACCCTTAAAAATATATTTTAAACATATTAAATGATTCAGATCATCAGTATTTGATCAAGAGATGAGATCCTTATTCTAGCAAAATGAGAATCCCTTATTAAAAGCTTACTATATATATATATATATATATATATATATATATTTTGCTAAGAGGAAATTTGTATAAATAATCAAGGACCAAGACTTTTTAAACCAACACTAGACCAATTGTAATAGCCCTTATATTGGCTGAAATCCAAAGGCTGAGATTAAAATCTCCAAAAGCCTTAAAAAATCCTAAATCTATTCCCTCCCCCCCCCCCCCCCCCCCCCCCCCCCCCGAAATCTATTTTTATTTGCCTTTGTATCTTAATTATCATTCAATTTGTTTGCTTGATTCGGTTGCAGGACTTTTTCCCAAACTGATCTTATTAGTTATCACCAGTGTAATCTTTTTGTCATTTTGCACGCATGTCCTTCTTGCACCTTGTTCTATCACACTTTCACTTATTTGTCGATAAAAAAAATCAGTCTGTTTAATCTCTTATAATCATTAGGGTCAATTGGGTTATCAAACAAGCCAAAGCTAGTTACTCAGAACACATGGATATTCTTTCTTTGACGATAACCTTCTTCCTAAGAGAGAGAGAGAGAGAGAGAGAGAGAGAGAGACTACTGGGATCTAGATTGAGGGAGGGGAGTCTAGATTGAGGGATTTTCAAAGTTTTTGGGAGTTTTAATCTCAACCATTGGATTTGAGTCAATTCAACGACTATTATAATTGGTTTAGTGTTGATTTAAAAAGTTTTGGTCCACAGAGCCTTTTCACAGATATATCTAATATGTATGTATGTATAACATCCTCGTCCATTTCTTCTTTCCGTAGCATTAGGAAGTTTATGGTCCTATCTCCTAGGAGCTTTTGATAAAGCTCTTTATTTAGAAAAGGAGGAGTACTACAATTTTAGAAAAAATCAAAGCTCATGATTTACTTGAATTTGTGGACCACAAATACAAATAAATTATAACCATTAATTTTGAATTCGAAAAAAATTTCTTGGTTAGTTTTCAAGGAGCTTAGATTTTTCTTTAAAAAAATCGAGAGAGTAAATAAAAATGTTTCTCTAAAATATATATTTTTAATTTAGATAGATTAAGCATTTATTTCATTCACCAAATCCAACTATCCAAGTAACATTTTTGCATGTATGGTCCTGGCACAAACTAGACAGACCTCCCCATTGATTGAAGGATATGGGGTCACAATTCAAATTTTAATTTCCAAAGCTCTACTTTCCCAGGTTAATAAAAGCTAGGAGCCCCCTCTCTGTCCCATTTATTAGCAAACACTAATGATGACGAATGACGATTAGCATGAGTGCTTGGAAATATATAAACAACGAAAAATGATCTCTCTTGCTTTTTATGATTCTTTATTAAATCTTAAAATCGACCAAAAGTAAATATAGGTGGGTAATTTTCTCAAATCGATTGGAAAACTAATATCTTAATAATCAACAGAAATAACTCTCTTTTTCTTTTAAATTTGTGATCTGGAAAATGGAAAAATCATCAAAAAAAATTTACGCCGATGTAGCAAGAAAGCACTCCAATAATTAAGTCATAACGATGATCCCAAAGATCTCTACAATCAATAGTTAAGACTCTGAATTAACACGTGTCTTTCACCATAGATTTACATCTTTATTTATATACTATGTAACTTAATCAATTACAATTTTTTTGGGTCTCTAATTCCTCAATAGAATCGAAGTACAATGTCTTCTGATTGACAAGTGAGGAAATAAAATCGGCCCGAACTCTTCAAGAAATTATCTTCTACCGTTAGAATTTTATTCGACCACAAATTTCTCATTTTAAGTTGCATCGACTTTGGACTCCTTGTTCATATCTGATTAGAACCCTATCCCGATCTAAACGAGATTCTGTTTCAACTTCAGTTCAAGACTTATAACTGTCTTTCTCAAATCGGCAACTAAGTAAGCCGTCTTTCTCAGGTCGACTACTCTTCTTTCAAGTTTGGTAGAGTATTTCTATGCCAAATTGAATAAACTTTTTAAGAAAAAACTCAATAATTCTTATTTAAGTTTCACCTCCTTCAATTGCTCCCCAACTTTATCTACTCCTCATCGAGTTGGTGGAGTAGGCAAAGCAATAAGATTTCACATCGGCAAATATTTTCTTCTTGAATACGTTTTAAAATCGTCCATTAAAATCCGTACCATCGCATTTAATGTGATTGACATTGTTGCAACTTTTTACGGAACGAAGCATCTTTCTCACGCTTGTCGTTCTAAATCCATTCAATATCCTTTCTTTTTCAGAATAGAAAATCACTTTCCTTAATAACCTTTCCCCCTTACTACGTCCTTTGCGCACTGTTCATATTCTTCCCCCCTTTGTCCTTCACCATTGTTACTGTGTCTGTGTTCTCTGCATTTCTCAATTCCTTGTCGTTTTTGTACGTAAGTTCTTCTCATACTTCTGTCCATTATGTTTCCTTCTAATCCCCCTCCCCCCGCGTGCGCATTCTCCAAATGGAGGTTTTCAAAGAATTCCTTTCTACTCTAGGAAAAGTGGTTGAATTTTGCCATCATTAAAACATCCCATATATGATATTGTAATCGAACTCAGCTAATCCAACACTCTTCGTGAGGGCTCATATGATGACACCGACCACATTCCCTCGATGGTGATTACTGAGGGTAGGATTCGTTTCCCCATCTACTCTTTACTCTGTAGGGTCCTGAACTACTACAGGTTCAACATTATGCAAATCTCCATCAACACTTACCGTATTATGATGTCAATAGTCAAGCTTATTAGACTCGTAGGAATCGATTTGAGATTATGAGACATCCAATACAATTATGACATGGTCAAGTCTAATACCGAATTGTACTACGTCATAGAATAGTTACTCATCTTACTGATTTAAACATAGGTAATGATGACAATTTCTTGATTGTTACGGGCAACTA
The DNA here is from genome assembly GCA_019985065.2 of Arctostaphylos glauca. Classification (NCBI taxonomy): domain Eukaryota; kingdom Viridiplantae; phylum Streptophyta; class Magnoliopsida; order Ericales; family Ericaceae; genus Arctostaphylos; species Arctostaphylos glauca. The sequence goes on along the minus strand of JAHSPW020000001.1, from coordinate 23,583,699 downwards.
GAGTTCGATCCCGAGGAGTTGGAGATCCAAAGATTAAATATCATAAAGACAATCTATTTGGTTTTGACCGATGGAGACTGATCAATGACTTGTGCGACTGTCAAGATGGATTTTGTGTTGCTGTGTCTTTTGAAAGTCTTCTCCAAATTAGATACCTTTGGTCATTGTCGATATCCTCTTTTTTATGTATCAACAAATTAACGATTATCATTGAGAGATTGGACAATGGTCCAATACAGTTTTTTGAAGGGCAATGGTCCTAAGCATTGGTCCAAAAAGAAAAAGTGTTGGTCTTTTAGCCGAGATGAAAAAGGGTGATGGTCATGGGCGTTGGTTCAGAGAAAAAAAAAAGACATTGGCCTCTAAACACTTGAATTCTTTACACATATAGGGTTCTGATGTCCATATAGAAATTTTCTGAAGAATTTCTTGAGCAAAAGACATGTTGTATATCAGGGGCCTTGCGACGCTGCCCTTAATTCTTTGCATATAAGAGATTCCAATTTCCAGGTAGAAAAGATCTAGCAGAGTTATTGCAAGACGATCATTGGTTCTATGATATCTGTTACCTATAGATATAATAGATACGATTATGTAGAGTACGTGGTTGTTATATTTGAAGATTTCAAATATACAACTATCCTTTTGGATGGCTAACGGAATGCAAAAGCTTTCTGATTTTTGGGTTCGCTTAGAGTAAGCCACGTCTCAAAAGTGAGATCCTCGTATTTAGTTATTGGCACCGTGTATTTCATCTCGCATTCTCTGAGAAATTTTTAGGCTATACAAGAATTGTTATTTTGACATTCCTCTTTTGATTGAGATCGAGACAAAGAAGGGGAGATGATCCTGGACAATGGTCTAAATTTTTTTTTTTTTGAAGAGGCAATGGTTCCAGATGATGGTGCAAAATAGGGGCGATGGTCCCAGATGATCATCCGAATTGGAGTGATGGTCCCAAACAATAGTTGGAAACAAGGACAATAATCTTGGACTTAGGTCTAAAACCAAGAAGGCGTTGGTCTCTTGGCACATCAGAAAGGGAGACCACAGTCTCTCAGCCGAGCTCAATGGGCTTTGATGCTAGTAAGGTATTGGGGCAATGGTCCTAGATAGGAGTCCAAAACACCAATAAAGTCATAAAGATGCAATTGTTTGGGCAATAGCTCATTAGCTCAGGCATGTGTCCTAGATAAAGGCTTAAAGTGAACGATAGTTCAAAATAGTTTCGGCAACGGTCCAAGGAAAAGGGGCAACGTTCCAAGAAAAGGCCTAAAATACCAATGGCAGTGGCCAAGGTTGGGAAAAAAGTTTTGAGTACAAAAAAATTACTTAGCACAAAGTGTTCATTCCAAAATTTGTTAAAGTGTAAAGACACTTTTAGAAAACAAGCAAGAACACGGGCAAAGATCCAAAGTAATGGCCTAAAAAAAAGCAAGGTACATTGGCAAATATATATTTATACATTGGCAAATATTTACAGAAGAATGGAGTTGAAAGAGGATAAAGACGTTGAAAGAAAAGTACACATATTTAAGAAGTTAAATATACGTGCAAAAAGGCACTTGGGTCGAAAAAAGATAAAGAAAAAATAAAATATAGAATGAAAATGAACGGTTAAAGGAATATGTTATATTTGAAACACACCGGTATCAGTACGTATCATATCAGTAGCAAACGTAATACGATTGTCGATATGAGATTGATAACTTTAATATGCATAAGAATATACACCTCACAATTAAATAACGCTAAAATACTTTTAAATTATCTAATTGGTGTATAAGTTGGAATATACTAACCAAGTAAAGGAATAAGTTATTCCAACAACATTGTACTAGAGCATTTACACTAGTTTCTCTTGAGCTCCTTCTTCCCTATTTTGAGGAGTAAATTTTTCTGGATATGTTCTACATCAGCCTCTCTTGATGCCCTCTCTATTTTGTAAATGCTACAGTAACTCCTTATATTTGACGAGTCACTATAGCTTCTCCATTTAATGAATACAAAATTAGAACGTGTCACTATTCACCCTATTTAGAGAGTTTGATGCAAGAGACATTAGAAAATATGGCTCTCTAAAATAGAAAAGTGAAAATTCCTCCATAATTTGGTCCAAAAAATAGAGAAACTGACATCAACTTCCTCAAAGCTCATCCTTCTCTATTTTAAGGAGCAGTTCTTCTAAATATTTTTGTTACTAGCCTCTCTTGATGGTTTCCCTATTTAGTTAATGCTACAATGACTCCTTATGTTTAAGGAGCCACTGTAACCTCCTAGGATTTATTTTATTTTTTTCCTTAAAATAATTGAATTAAATATGAAAGGAAAAAGAGAGAAAGAAAATTTTAATAAAATAGAGAGTCTAATAAATGAGATATTAGAAAACGTGGCTTCCTAAAATTGAAAAGTGAAAATTTCTTTCTAATTTGATCTAAAAAAATAGAGAAACTGATGTGGATGCTCTTAGTAGTAGATTATTGGTAATAGCATTGGTTATGCTTCCCAATTAGACATTTAGAATCACTTATGGAGTTATAGTGATTGAACTATTTTGATGACTTAATTGGTGTATACCACCCTAATTGTGTATTAATCTATCTCATACATGGTGTAGACAAAAAAAAAAAAACGATTATAACTTTTATGCTAATTAAAAATAATAATTATAGAGTTAATTATTTTCAAGACAGAAAATGCTTAATAGGATATAGCCAAAATGTAAAGTAATAAAATTTTATTACCTTCTAAAGGCTTGAAACATAATTAACGATTAAATAAGTTTTTTTTGTGTGTGTGTTAAAAATGACATTACATAGCTCATTCTCAGAATTATTACAACAATATCAAATTCAAATTATGACTTTAAAAAAAATCATATTGGCAAAGAATTGAAAAATGCTATTATGGTTTAGAACGTCTGGTATAGATTGATACACTCGGTATTTAGAGCCATACGATATACAGTGATGAGTGCTCCGTTTTATATCTGATACGTCTCGTACCAACTGGTACGAGGGGTTCGTAACATTGCTTTTAGTAAATTATTCCTCTTGCACTACAAAAAAATATAGATCTCCCAACGGTTTTTATCCCAACGGTATAAATAACCGATACTATAGGTAGGAAATAGCAACGGCTTCAAAGCGTTACTAGAAAGGGGTCTTTAGTGATGGCTTTTTGTAGACTGTTACTGTATTTTTAATTTTTAGCTACGGTCCAACATAAACCATCGGTATAGCCCACGAAAATGAACCACTATTTTTAATTTACTGTAAGTGAATCCCTCAAAATAACTTTTAATGCTTAAATTTTAAGCATTTTTTCAAATTATTTATCTTTAATTATTTATCTTTTACAAACTGTTCTAATTTTGCCAAAGTTTGTCAATGTCTGGGCCTTGGGCCGTGAGAGGTTTACTCAATGTCTGGGCCTTGGGCCTTGGGCCATTTTGTTTTATTTACCTTTTAACACAAAATACCCATTTTCTTTTATACCTTTTAACCCTACTCTTATTTCCAAGCCACTACCACCGCCTCTCTTTCTCCCTAGAGATCTCGCCACGGCCCTCTCTCAGTCTCTCTCTCTCTCTCTCTCTCTCTGTTAACAACTCTCTCGCGATGACTTTCTCTTGCAGTCTCTCTCTCTCTGCAGCGACGAATCCCTCTCTTGCGATTACTGAAGCGTGAGAAATCTAGAGCTCCCAGCTCCCAGTGAATTTGGATCTCCGTAGCCAGTAAGTTATCCATTTCTTTCTCTATATTTTCCTATTCGTATGTATCTAACCAGTTAGGTTTCGCTTTTCTCTTTTTGGAGTATACCTATGGTTTCTGTATTTTTTCGTGGTGAGGTTCCTCTGTTGATCTTCGCCATGGATTGAGGCTTTAAGCCCCAGCTGAATCATGTGAAGTCTTTTTGTTTTTTGTGATTGTTGTGTTTTGTTCTGGTTTTCGTGTAGTAATAGAGTGTCATTCAAGTTTTGGAGCTGTAAGTTTGGTATGATTCTGGTTTTTTTTTTTTTTTTTTTGCAAGAAAAGTATGATTCTGGTTGAAAGAGTAGTTTCACACTGGATTGCCTAAATGTTTTGGATTAAAGTTAAATAAGCAAACTAGCCAAGTAGGGAATGATGTGTTTGTCTTGCCTAGGTCCTCGTGGCCGGATAATAAACTTGAAAGATAGTAGATTCAATCCTACAGAAGGATAATATAGTACCAGAATGGAAAACAATTTCTTTTGAAACAATGATGGCTCACCCGGTATTTTTTGGCCAGATAGAGATGCAAGTGCTACATATATATTTTCAGGATCTTGAGGTTGAAAATCAAGAACCAATACCTACAAAACAAAGAAATATGGTTATTGGAGAGTTTCCAGATCCAAGATGGATACAAAGTGTCAAAGCCGAAATGACAAATACAAATTTTCCATACGAGTGTGGATCAATTAAAGCCAAAAAGATCTGCAAACAGAAAATATATTCATCCAGCAAAAGCAGGTTGAAGAAAGAAAATAAAATTTGTTTATTTTTTATTGGTCAATAATGTTTTGAAAATTTTAGGTATATAATTTTTACTTATTAGATTTTTTGTTATATATTTGCGTATTCATAACATCACTTATGTTAGACATATTGATTCTAAAAATTTAATCTCTATTTCCAAACAAAAAATAATAATTTACAGTTTTTGAAAAACCATTTCCAAAATTAGCATGCTTTGAAATTTAACAACCATTTATGGGAATGCAATCATCATTTCTTTTTACTATTTTGTAACTGAAACTCGAGCTATACAAATGTAGGATTATGGGAATGCAATCATCATTTCCTTGTATTCAGTCCATATAAAAGTTTTGCAATCATATTTATATATGTGGTATACTCTGGATTTAGGAATTGTTTGGCAGAGAGAGTTGGCATGTTATGGCCACAAGTGTCATATGCCTTTTGAAAAAGTTAGTGTATTTCAATACAATTTTACAATTGAGTTTGGTTTAATTATATTATTAAATTATTTGAATCTCTGTACTTGTGATACTTTTGAGATTTTCTTTCTTGAAATTCCGGTACTTGTGATATTTTTGAATCTCTGTATAGTTGCATTTTGAGTTACTGCTTGTAATTCGTTCCCATCCAATTGGAAAGAATCGTACCATTAGGATTATTTGTGAAGTAAAAAATTAAAAAGTATTAATTTTATAGGGGCACATGTCGTATTGGGAGCCATATCTCATGAAAAATGACTTTGTATTACTGCATGCTATGGATGGGTGCACAAAACAGAAAAGGAAAAGAATCTTATGATGGGAAGAATTTTTTTTGCTAACTAATTCTTCGTTTGATGCAATTAGAAAGTCAACGAGAACCATAGAAAGGAAATTGGGAAGGCTGTTATGCATTGTTCATGAAAAAACGTATTGCATGTCAAAACGATATCATTTTGACGAATAAAATATTGATCGAAAATTATTCGGTCAGCATCCAACTGTTCGGACAACAATTAATGTGTTTTAAGTGATTCCCTTTTATATTTATGACCAGTTTGTTTCAATGATGGATAATGAAAGGATATATAATGTTATTAAATAATTAAATTTTATTGGATCAATAATGATGATTTAATAATATCAATCTCCAACATTATCATATATTTTATATTTTGTGAGATTATACATTGAATGTATAAATAATGTGGACAATAGAAATGTCAATTAAATACCAAACAATATAGTCTCTTTGTATGTATAATCTCATTCGATGTTCATATTCGGTAAAATTGCGTCCTTAATGCACAAATGAAATACGCAAACAATTCATATATAAATACCTAAGATCCAGGATACAATGCTCCACTTTTAATTACAAAATTGTGTGACAATTCTTATTTCTTACTCAGTTTGACTCCATAAATTTAATTATAATGAAGCTGGTAGAAAATAAAATAATTACGCGCACAGAAACATCTAGTTAATGAAACGTATGCCTTATCTTTTTATTTAGGACTTGATTTTTTGTAGTTTAAACTCAGGTTTTAAAAAACAGTTGAACCATCGCTAATTAATGACTCAAAATTTGTTAAAAAATTTTTTGATCGGTAACTGTCTTATAATAAATTTGAATTTGAATTATTAAAAATATTTTGCTTAACGAAATTCATTGTTTAGTAATTACACAAAAGCAGTAATATTATTTGAATTATGCATGCGCAAATGTCAAAAGAAATGATTACTCACACCCTAATATTTTGTTAATTACAAATGTATTGCATCTCTTAAATTCCTCTTCGCGATATGAGCACTATTTTAATCCAATAAAATATTTGGAATTTTCTCTGCGAATAGTTTCACCTACCAGTAAGCTAAGTCAGACAAATTATACATCCGAGCCTACGTCTTTTGACTATTCTACCCCTTCAAGCACCAAAACGTATGCGACCAAGCATTGGCTACTACCGTAAATTTACTTCTTATGAAGGCTCCAGTAGTCATCCTCTCCCTCCCGCTCACAACCTCCTCTTGTCCTCTCTCATAACCCTAACAGCCCGTTTGGATTCCGGATAACCTCCCCTTAAAAAACAAAGACCCCTGATATACATTTAGTCCCGTGTTTGGGAGCATCCTTCACGCCCCCTCTTATCCTTTCACCCGGTCTTCGTTTTCGCGTCTATGGAGGCTTGTCCCTGATAAATTTTGGGCACCTCCTGACCTCCCAAAAACTTATCCGGGTGTAGAGGCTTGGTCGTTTGACGATTTGAGCCCTCCTTATCCGGCGCGAGTTCGAGGAGGCTAGGGTTTCAGTTGGTTGTGGTGTTGCGATTTTGATCTGTGACCTTCGATTTCTTACCATCTTTGTTGCTATTTCGGACAGGTTAGGGTTTTATTTCGATTCCTGTTTTGATCTGATTTCTTTTCTGCGATTTTGAACTGTTTACGCGTGTGGTGTATATATTTTTTTGCGATTGTGAGAGTGTGCTTTGCCGTTTGATTTGGTTCAGATTATTTGCTTAATATTGTGTGTGTAGTGTAGTTCTCTGTTTTATGAAATTGGATTGAGTAAATGGTGGTTGTGGTGTTGCGATTTTGATCTTTGACCTTCGATTTCTTACCATCTTTGTTCATCTGTGACCTTCGATTTTGATCTTTGTTGCTATATCAGGGGTCTTTGTTTCTAGTTCATAATCTTGTTTGTTCAAGCTTAATTTCTGAAGTAGTTTATTATTTTCCAAGTTTCCAGCACCATTTTCCTACACAATTAACAAACTGCAACCAAGAATGCACTTAAGTATAAATCCAGAAACATGATATAACTAAATGAGAAAACATCAGTAGAAGCAATTGCAGTCTACAGAGTGATTTTCATTAAATATTAGGATTCAGGAAGAATAACTATGTCGTTGGTTGGTTGTTCTGTTGGTAAACAAACCAGCAAATCATGAGAAGGGAACCGAGATTTACTAAATCTCCCATAGTTGAAAATAGTTTATGAATTTTGGTAACTCAGGATTTTAATATATGTTAGGTTGTATCCAGTTCACAAGGTGCCTGCTTTTACGTCTAATTTAATTCGATTATGTGTTCCAGGTATTCGATTGCAATTTTTCTCGACGGATATATAATATCTCACTTATAAGTTCTAATTAGTCATTTCTCACATTTGCACTCCATTTAATCTCTCACGATTGCATTTTTTGTGGTCCAGGTGTTGGGTTGCACTTACTGATGGAGGATCAAGAGGTTACGGTGGGGGTGAGAGATTTTGGTTGTGGTGTCAGTTCAAGTGACGAAAAAGCTGCGCAACAGGTCAGTAGTGACGAAAAAGCTGCACAGCAGGTCAGTACTGTTAGAGAGAGTGAGAACTTGAGTGTTGACCTTGTTAAGGATTTGGATTCGTATTGGGATGATATAAATGACCGTTTCACGATATCGAGGATGGTGAGTGACTCTGTCATCAAGGGGATGGTGAAAGCAGTTGAACAAGCTGCAGAGGAGAAAATTGTTGCAAAAGAATCGGAGCTAGATCGGTTGAGGGAGAAACTGCATTCATTTCAATTGCGTGCCAATAAAAGTGAGTCATTATTAGGTTTACCGTTAGCATACCATGAAACCAGAGGCGAGGAAAGAGGGTTTTATCATAGGTTTTCCAATGAATTTGTGGAGCATGAAAAGACGAGGGAATCTTTGGGCAACCTAAGAAATGAGGCCAAGGGGCAGATTAAGAAGGTTAAAAAAGAGATTGATAGCTTAAGAGGGTGTAGTTCAATGAGGAGGATAAGTTCAGGTTCAGAATTGGTCGGTGTGGGTGGTATTCTCCAAGAAAAGGCATCTGAAAGCTTGACTGGTGTAGACAAAATGCTTGAGACTCTAAAACAGACATTGGACGAGATTTACACCCATGCGGATGATATGGTTCGCTTGTCTGAAGCATCACTTTGTGAATGGACACTAGAGCAGGAGTTTCACAGAGAGATTGAAGCAATGGTGATACAGAGTTCGATTCAGATCTTCTGCGAAGAGTATGAAGAGAAGTTATGCTATCAAAATACTCGGCTTGAAAGGATTAATGAGGTTTCAAATGTAAGGAAGGAATTGGATGCGATCTTACATTCACTGTCCAATCCCGAAAATGGGCAGCTAATTTCGCATGGGTCTCACGATTTGGATAATTTTCACAGAATGGGTTTGAGCAATCATGTTTCTCCTTCAACCTCCCTTTGGGAGGGAAATGGTGTATTTGAGGAGTCTAAAAATGGTATACCCGATAATTGGGATGCTGCACAGTTGAAGCACATGTCAAATAAGGATTTGGTGAGTCATTTCAACAATATGATAACGGAGATGAAGAGGAACCACGAATCTAAGGTGCAAGAGATGACTGAAGAATTTTTCAGTCTTAAGCGGGAATACTTGAGAGAAAAAGGGTCTTGTTTGCCGCTTCGGAAGGATAAAGACTTGGAAATTTTGAGGAAGAAGATTCCAGAGGTCATCTTGAAATTAGATGACATCATTGTGGAAAATGAAAAACTATCCACAATGGGCAACAATGCTGAGACTCTTGGCCATTTAAAGAATAGAATAGGCGGCCTCCTTTTAGAAAATCGCCAACTCAGGGACTCACTTTCGGATCAGAGAAAGCAAGTGGAGTGTCTTTCGTTGCAAGTTTCTGATGCTGCTGGGAAGATGATGCAGCATTCTTTGGCAGAGGCAAACTTGCTTAAATTGATGGAAAATCTGAAATCTGATGTGGAAGATGCAGAGATACAGGCTTCAGTCACTGAGGAGGTGTATAAATGTTTCCTCCGGGAGGTGTCTCCCAAAAACAAGTGTGCCACTGGAGAGTTACAAATGCAGTCTATCCACGCTCAAAAGATTTGTGAAGTTGGAGATTCGGATAATGAGTTTTTGGTCATGCAGGGGCTTTGCGGAGTTATTTTCAAGGAAGCTACTAAGGATGCCCTGTCAAAAATCAATGAGTTGACCAGAAAGTATTTAGATGAAAATGAAAATCGAATTTCCCTTGAATTGAAATCACTGAAAAGGGAAGAGGAACTAAGATTGGTGATCGAAAAGAAGGAGAGATTAGAGAAAGAGGTCCATTTATTAGTAGAGGCACTGGAAGAAAAGGAGAAGCTAGGAGTAGAACTATCAACTACATTGCTGAAAGAAAAGGAGCAATTTCAGCTAGCTTCCCAAGAGGTCAACAATCTAAAAGACCAAACAATGTTGCTACAAAATTTAGTAACTGAAAGAAGCATGGAATTAGATTCGATTAAGTGTGAGTTGGTGTTAGTTCTGGAGCAAGTTGAAGTAGATAAAGGCGAAATAAACAAATTGGATAAAAAGATTGAACAAATGACACAGGAATTGGGGAAAGCAGATGAGCGTAGAAATATGCTTCTGGCTGTTACGGAAGAGAAACAAAATCATATATTGCTGCTTGAAGCGAAAGAAGATGAACAGAGGAAGCAAATGCAGTCTGTGATTGTTCTCATCCATGGGCTTTCAAGAGGACTTTCTGATTTGGAATGCCAAGTTGCTGAGCATATAAGAAACAATAACTTGAGGTAGTTACAGTTACTAATTCTACCTGATGTTTAGTTGTTTCTTATTTGTTAAAAATAATAGAGACCATTGGCAATTTTGTACTTATTGTCTGGTATTTGTTATTGCCTACAATTTGTTGCATGGGAATTACTTTTTGTCGTCAACATTGCATGGGGGTTACTGTTCCACTGCAATTTCTCCTTTATTTTGTTATTACATTGGTCAGGGAAGGTGTGTAGTGCCTACATTCAAAGACAAGTCTGTCATCTAATCCTTGACTGAGGGTGTTAAAACCTTATACATACTTCTAAACTTCGCAGATTGGAAGAATCAAGTTCCGAATTGAGTTCTCTTATCCGGAGAAGTAATTCTCTTAAAAATACAGCATGGCTGTACAAAAAGAGGCTTCAAAGCACATGTAATGATCTTCAAATGGCTGAAGCCGAGGTAATGATCTTTCTTTAATGATCTTGTTAAACTCATTTATAATCAAATACTGTTTCTTATGTGAGCTTTGGATTTCTGAACTAACTTGTAAATGAACATTCTATGAGTGCGAGTTTGCATATTACTTTCTTGCAATATAAATTTGCATAATTACATTGTAGCGTGAATGTTGCGAAACAATATTCCGGATAAGAATAAGCTCTCTCCCAGTATCTCATGAACTCTCACATTTTGGTGCTTTGAGCATCAGGACGATAGAAACAAAAATAAAAGACTCTCTCTCTCTCCATTTTTTGCAGGGTTCTACATATGTCCATTGAAGACAGAAAATATCTATTTATGATGATGATATATGGTTTTTTGGGGGTAGTTATGATATATGGTTACTGAAAGGAGTAATGCATGATTTTTAAGGAGGAGTGTTTTTCTTTCTATTTTCTTTTATCTTTCAATTTCTTCTGAGTTTTTGCTTGTTATTGAAGAAATGTTGCTTTAGGGTTCACAGGAGGAGTTACATGACCAAGAATAAGATTAACTGGTGCTTGACCAAATAAGAAATTCAGTGTTTGGGATGATCTAATGCATTTCTATGTTTCTGATGGGCTGGGTATCATGTGTTTCTTTTTTAGATAATGGTTTTGTACTATTATATGTTTCTTTTTAGATAATGGTATCATGTGTTTCCTTTGTAGATAACTAGTGTATTTCCATGCCTATAGCACTACCAACGAAATTGAATTTATGTTAAACATTCAACTATTACCCAAACAAATACCATGAATGACAGGATTCAAGTTCAATCATAACATAAAAAATACTTAATCTAGTTAAACCTGTGCACAAAATAAAAAGTGCTTCACATAGGTCGTGTTTAATAAAACGATCGAAACACATGATTCTTTATCTTCAAAAAATATTTGTCTCATCACTGTTTATCTATCTCAAAATTTTCTCTTCATCACTCTTTGAAAAGTATTTGTATCAACATATATGTATTCCGTCCAAATAGTAGACTTAGGAACATGAACAACAACCTAAAAATATTTACAAAAATAATTGAATGAGTAAAAGTGCACTATTTGTTTTTTAAAAAATAGACTGACTAAAGACAACTTGTAATGATATTCCTTAGTTGTATTTATTATATTGCTCTCTTTGACTTTTTCGTCCCAACCCTACAAAAATCTAGATAGATCATAATAAAAAAGGCTATTCAATAAAGGTATTTAAATTTGCACGAAGGTGAAAATAATGTACCTTTTACTGAGAGATAGACAGAGATGTAAAATTAAGATATATAGAAACAACCCCACGAGTTTTGTCTTTATTTAAAAAGTAAAAACCACAAATCACAGTTTACGATGAAAAGAATGATTAATTATGATTTGTGGTTTTTTTTAAAAAGTAATTTAACCATAGTTTTTACTTTTCACATTCTATTCAATAAAGGTATTTAAAATAGTGAGGGTTAATGTTGGTGTCTCTTGCTAGAGGCATTGGAGTTGTGGGTCAAAAATCATGGAGTTGAGGTGCCACAAACAAACTGGAGTTTTGGCAATTGAGGAACTGCAGATCATGTAGACATGAATGGTTCCAACTTCGCAGTTGATAAGTCCAGTAGCAAAATAAAGATGTCCATTCCATACCCTATTTATGAATTCTCAGAGTGTTTGTCTCCATCTTCGAAAAAAGCAGAAGCTGTGGTCTCGTTTAGATTGTGAGCATTTGGACAGCTGATGGCTGTGATCTATAGGCTTGTTTTGTGGTTGTTTGAAAAAACTGGGATTGTAACATAGAGAAAGATAAAAGTTAGCCTGTGTTACTTGTTCAATCATCCTTAATGCCTCCTCATTCTATTTTATATGTGAGTCATAGGTTTTGCTTTTCTTTGACCTGGTGGGAATTGAAGTATGAAGTGGCATTTTAGTTGAAAGGTGGATGTAGAGTGAACTTTATCTCTTTAAACTTGAATAGCAACTCTAAAGGATTGACTTGATAAATGTGGAGGTAGGTTATTCAACATACTTGAAAACATCAGCTGCAATAACTATTGCGTGTGAAATGCACGTGTGATTTCTCTCAACCAATCTAAATGGAGAATTCTTTATTATAGACGAGAAGAGTAAAGTGAAAGGAAGAGAGTTGATATCCGAACAAGAAGAACTAGCTAATACAGAACACTAAGTCATATAGACACTGTATCAGTTCTTACTAGTCCACTCTTTCCTATCAATCAAATATAGCTATTTTTTGTTTTCATTCACCCTAGAATATCAGATTTTGGTATTCAAAAGCTGTGTATAGCAAATGGCAGAGGCAAGGGAAAGAGATCAATATTATTATGAAATAACTTAGAAACTTTGCGCCAAATCCGTCATGCACAATATGGCAGTGCAGAATGCCGAAGAAAAGAGGGGGGATTGGATTGGGAGAGAATGACATGCATCCCTCAAGTTTTAGTTCTGCATTCATTAATGAGTTAAAGAATATTTTATCTTAGTTGTTTGCTGTGTAAGTTCCACATTATTGGACTTACATGTCATATTCTTATGGATCTTCTCTAAATTTAGGTTGATCTTTTGGGAGATGAAGTGGATGCACTTTTGAGCCTTCTAGAGAAAATATACATCGCTCTTGATCATTACTCTCCAATTTTCCAACATTATCCTGGGGTAAGATGGATTCCTCTCTTTAGCGCTCCTTAGTTGATGTGTTTATCCATTCCCATGATATTTTTTCTTTCCTTGATTTGTTGTGGATATTGTTTCCAATTCCGTCTCTGTTTTTGATGTCTTACCATGGATGAGGAAAATGGTGGAAGGTGAAGGAAAATAAAGCCAAATTGGAGTCATAGTGCACGATTTTATATTTTCTTTTTTTGCAAAGCCATAAGCCTTCACATCGCGGAAGTTATTATAACTTTTTCTGGGTTCTTCCTTGTGTTTCTAGGTCAACAAGTGCAAGGATTCAACATACTATCTATATGCATGTTTTATATTGGGGTTCATCCTATTTTGAGACTATGGGAACGCTAAACTGGTTATTTATCTGGTTGTTATAAGTTGTTGCTACTGGACTACATAGCATTGGAAGGAGTACTCTTCTCTTTTCACAAATTAAATTTACTTTCTTCTGCATTCTTATTTTAGACAAGTATTTAGGTGATGATTTCCCCTGTATTGAATTTTTATGTTGATTATTACTCCGATTACTGGAGGATGGATTTGTTTCTTTAAGTGCCATATGCTATGGGACCCTGCATTATGCTTCAGGGAACATCAGGAATCTGACAACAAGAACCCCACCCAATATCCTGCATCAGTTTCATGGCCAGAAATATATAGAAGTCCTGCATCCGTTACTAACTTGTATCAATGCCTTGTTCATGCAATTTCATACATCCTTCTATCTTATTTGACTTGCAGTTTCCAGATGGGGAAATACTGTCTAGTTTCATCCTGCCCTGTTGAATTGCAGGTTATTGAGATCTTGAAGCTTGTCAGAAGGGAATTAAGTAGAGAGTCTACCAAGTCCATTTGATCAGCTTATTGACAAGGTAATGCATTTGATACGTATGTTTGGTAATTATTCTTCATCTGGTTCCCAAGTTCCACCAGACCTAATGCTTAGTCTCTAACCTAACAAGCAAAGATTAAGGTCTTCTGTTAGACATTCAGGCTGCTCTTGGATAATCGATTTGTGGATGGGTTTACTAAAGTGAATGATAGGTAAAAATTAGTGTCTTCATTGGTTGTCTTACTACATATGATATCTCACTTAATAATTCCTAAACCATGACCCAGATACAGCCCAACTGACTGCGCCAAGACACGTTAGTGTTTGGTTACCCTGTAAAGCAGCTTAAAAAACATATGTTTGTCTATTACTAACTACAGTAACTGCTGTTTGTTGATTTACAGGTGTTCCAAATTTTCTTTTTGAATGCCAAATCCCACGTTTCACCATGCTACCATTGGGGACTTATCTGGTGTGTTGGTGAAAACAACCAAAACTAGAGCAGAATTTGGCGATGAGATTTGGTATTAAAAGAAAACCGACTAAAGCCCAATATATTCAACAATTTTGGTACATACCCGCAAGAGCTGTTTTTTCTCGTATTCCTGTATGAAAGATGAATTAGGTTTCTACACGGCTATTTGGTTTGAGTTGGCTGTGCCCTGTTTCTGTTTCTAGGATTTACGTTATGAGGACTAGAGGGAAGTGCAAATCAAGGTTGTTTATGGATGTTTGTCTTGCTAGAATGTGTTTTGAGTTCACATTGTTTGTATCAGATGGGCCAAAATGCAAGTACTATATCATACGGAGTGAAGGTTTCTGAGTTCACCCTGCCTTGTTTACAAATTGTTTTTTTTGGGATTTTGGATTCCTTCCAAAATTCCATAGTCAAAACAGGCCAAGTGCTAGTGGCTCAAATTCTTTTGTAGCTGCGGTTCTTTAAAGAATGGTAATGGGAGCTTATGGTGCAATTTGCCATGACAATTCTCCAAAACCCAGTAAGAGTTATTTTTGAAGTTTACTTGCTTTACTCGGAATTTTGTTAACTTTTACTAGATGTTGATCTTGTTCTCATTAGTTTTTTCCAGTTGCATGGATCTCAAAAATTAGAAGATAAAATCTGTACATCGATAAATTACTGACACCAAGTGTTGTGTTTGGATCATGGATTTGTCAAGCAATTTATCAAGGAAAAGAAAGTCCCAAGCGCATGGCAAACGTCCACAAATTCCTCCAAAAATTAATGATTTGGATTCCAAACATAGCCAAATGGGCTATCCACAGAAAGAAAGAAGGAAATAAATGAATGCTAGCAAGGATAATCCCAACACACCACTAAAAGTAAAATTCGAGAATAAACAAATCAAGAAACTGAAATCAAATAAGAATTTGAAAGAGGCAAGGAAATATGATTCAGTCGTTGTCTATGTTCAGAATCACAACAATCAGTAGTATGCACCCAACTCATCAACTATCATGTGCAGATGACCCTGTGTTGAGTCAAAAGGAATAAGGAGCTTTTCGGTAGATAAATCAGTTGTAAAAAGTGCTGTATGTCGAACTTTACATTTGAATACTCGTAAATAATCCCAGGTCATCTACTATGGCAGTTTACTTCTGTTTCTTTCATCAAAGAGTTCCAAGCAAGCAATGCAGCCCCAACTGCAGGCTCCACCTGAAGAATCGAAACGGAAATACTTGGTCAATCCATGGAAAAATTTGGACATGAAATAAGGAGGGAAAAAACTAGTAACTGAAAGGGGAAATTTGGTGCAAAGAATGCCAACCTTTGGTCTAATTGGACAAGCCCTGGGACAGATCTTCTGGATACATTCAGTAACTTCTTTGCCTATATCCCACTTGTTGTTAGCTTTGAGCACACCACCAACCATAACAATCGGGAATGAGTCATTTCCATCTGCAATTAAGGATGAACATGTATTTTGAAGCCACTACATCTCATGAAACATGGCCAGGAAAGGCGGTGGGGAGGTTTGGCTCCACACTCTAAAGGCAGTAACTACTACAGAAGTGCAATTGTTTAGTAGTATCTAGACTTCTAGTACACTCTGCACGACGACGGGAGTTAAATTTGAAAATAAAATCCATCCCAGAACTCCCAACTTTTTTATTTCAACTATATACCCCTATCTGTTCTTTCCCCTTCCATTATGGAAATAAGAAACACGAATTTAAGTTTAAATATTTCAAAAAGGTTTTACCGACTCCACCCAAGCAAAGTCTTTTAACAACTACTTTCACACACACAGCCAGTTCTTGGACTGCATTATCCAAAATCTTGTTCGCAATTTGATCTCCAGCTTCTGCACAGGACACCACTACTGGAACAAGCGCTGCAATGCGGGCCCAAGATGGATCTGCATAGGTCCACCTATATCCAAGAAGAACGGAAAAAATGAAATTACTTATTGAACAACAAAGTGGGAACATAATAGAACAGCATCATAGTAAGTCGCCAGGTTTTGTAAGTCAGTGATTGCTTCTCTAACAAAACAGGTGAACAGAAGTCCAACCATAAATGCAAGGAACCCAACAACTAGTTACAGAACTTCCACGAGTACTGAAGCCAGTACCTATAGCCCTTCAGCTTACAATAAATATGTGAGAATATCAGTTTGTCTGGATCAAAATTTTATCCAACCTTTCCTATTTGCCACTGTTGACCTCACATTCACTGTAACGAGATGAGGGAAAGAATGGGATCAGGGAAGAACTTCAGTTATTAGTGCAACAGTTTGAATGACGGACACTTCACATACTCAAAAGTTGAAAAGTAAATCGTTGATCATTACTAAGAAGTAAGAACCGTAGCAACAAGAGATGCATAGTAACCCACATGTGACCTCCAACTTACTCTTTCTTGCTTGGATTTATGCAAGTAAAATTTCATCCTAACTGCTGTCAAATTTCAGCACCCTAGATACACAACATGCAACTTGTATGAAAACAAACAAAACGCCAGCTAATTTCGACTACAAAATGAAAGCAGATATACAAGAAGTCTCTCAGCCAATTGTTCAACGAAAAACATGTCTAGAAAGGTAGCCCATTTGCATATCTATGTGACTAGAAAAATAAAGATCAAGTTAAAGGTCGTACACCATTCGAAAAGAACCAACTTGAAACAACCTGAAAGCAACTCAGACGAGTTGGAATCAGTCCCTTATATCCCAGTGGTATGATTTGCATGTTAAGATATCACTAATACAACATGTTCCAACAATGTAAGAACTCCAATATCTTGTTTTTTTGTTTCCTTTTTTGTTTCCTCTTCTTTTGCCCCTAAAGCAAGGAGATCCAGAAAGACTAAGTAGATTTTTCGTGTAAAGATTTTACAGCATTAGCTATAAGTTTCAATAGAGAGATACCCAATAAGTTCATCTGGCGAAGAAAGACCAAGTGACTGTAGAATACTATTTGTAAGCATTGTTTGTGGACCACGACCATCATGAGCTCTTATCACTGCTGTCAATGCCTGTGCAGAAATTCCGTAGCCACTGCAAAAAGCATCTTTGTCAATCCAATTCTCTATCAAAAATTCACTTTACATACAAAACATAATCTTTGATCACAAAGATATAAATAGAGCTTACAGTAGTACTTTTTTAACAGGAAGAGTACACAAGTGAACTATTGTAATTACAATCAGAGTATTACATGAAACAATCCAATATTGAGTCATATGTAGCACACAGAAAATGTGAAATGGAAAGTCAAAAGCTTCATAATCCAGAAACCTAGGACTAGAGATCAGCTGAAGGAAACTTCTCGCATTCAGTTCTATTTGGAGCTGTTTTCCAAAATAAATACATTGATTATATGGTTTCACAATGTCTACGTATTAACAACCCCACACTTTTCTCTGGGCTAAGACAAGTCACTCAATAGTAAGGCCCCAGAGACAATACGGTAGAGCCCTGAAATAATTTTTGTAATGACAGGTTTAGTTAGAGTCCATGGCATAATATTAAAGACAAGCAACTTTGTACTTCCCCAGGACCATAGAAATTTAGGCATCTATTCCATGATTCAGACATTCACTACATTCAAAATAACGTTATATTTCCATATCAGTTCATCACATATGAATATGGTGTGTACTAGCAACCATATATCTACTTGATTTGACCCATACAAAAACAATTACAGGGTAAAGTATATACTTCATCACCTCCATTACTTTCTCAAATCTTATGATGCAAGTGATAACTTCTTTCAAAGCCTGCAGAAACTAGAGCTAAGAAGTTTATCACCACTACTATAATCTTTGACTGTCTGTTGTGTGGTCAGTTATGGGGTGAATATTATGTGTGCATTTGTGTGGATGTGTGTGACAGTGAGAGGGAGATTTCTTTTCCCGCTGAAATACAGCATAAGAAAGTGAGGACCAGGTTGCAGGGAAATAATATGGCTTGCATATTTTCTGAAAAACAGACCAAACAGAATGAATGAGAAACGAGTATATGGTTTATTTTAGAAGTGATGAGCTCATAAGCCAAAGTTCCCTTGGCAAGAAATGAGCAGTGAACCTGGACAAGCCTCCAAAATCAGAAGTCAAGGACAGCAGTGTTAATTTTGGCAAAATTATAATGCTTTTGAACTAGATGAATAACTTCATCAGGCTCTATTAGTAATTGAGGATTTCCTTTGGCATAAATTTGTATCTTCTACATGGAATGTCCTTAAGAATCTGCTAGATCATGGCTCTTGTTCTCGCAAGGTTCTTAAACAGACATTGTGAGACCAAGTTTAAAATTCTGTAAGTTCTTTCAGCTAGTTTTAGTCCTAGAAAACAATATCTATGCCTCATTCACTTCCATGTACTGGTAGGAACATAGAAAACTATCTTCCACAGGACTGATGTTCTGCATCACTGATAGTCCAACATCATCGAGGTACTTTTAAGTTCAGTGTTGCCTGTCCCCTATCGTTTGTGCTATGCATCTACATTAAACTGCGTAGATAGCTATGTCCATCGATGTGCTATACTCCCCTTGAAGAAGCTATCTGTGTTACCTAGGACTTGGATTGTTCCACTCGTGAAACAAGAACGGGAATGTGGTAAGCCACATAACCTAAATTTTGGAACAATAGGGGTTCACTTGTACAAGTTTCAATGTTAAAATATCCCCCTTTCGGATGATGAACAATCCATAAAATGGAGTATTATTTTCTATTTTGCTTACATAAAACACATTATTGGGAGCATTATGACATTTTTCATTTCATGCTTCTTTAAAGTTACATTCTCTTAGCTTTCTCTTTCTAACAGGGAAACAAAAGACTTCAAATGGCCAACGTTGTCATTTAGCTAGTATCAATTTACCTCCTTCTGTAACTGTTTGTATTTCTGAAAAAATTTGCTCAGATAATTCAATAGCTATCTCTCATTTCTTGTGCTGGAGAAAGAAAAGATGTACAGTAGTGAGGATGCCATGCTTCACTTTACCTGCCCCAATCACCTAAGACAGGCCCAGCACCAGCAGCGCGAGCTTCTTGTCCATCTTCAGTGAATCCATAAGCAATGGTACCTGTACCGGCAATCAAAACACAGCCATGAAGTTTACCTAATGTCCCGCTGGCGAATGCTGCTACGGCATCATTATGGGCATATAGCTTTACATGGCTTGGAAATATGTCCCTGCGAATGTTATTGCAGGAATTCAGAACAAGCTGTTGGTGCCAAAATATGTTCTTGGAAACAAACTTTTTAGAAGCATGTAAACTGTCATTCCAGTTCCATATACAACATATTTAAGTATGCCTCACAGCATCACACAGCGAAGAGAGGGATAATGTGAAGCACAAATACATGACCCACAACAAATAACGCAAACAAATGCAATAAGTGATCCACAATAATTACGCACATAAATGTTTTTTAGATTTCCTGCACGAATTACGCAGCCCACCCATATTTGTGGCACACTTATATCTCAAAGTTAAGGGCGTCTAGCCATTTTACGAACAAAACTTTTTTTTATTACTTAATTGTTTCTGAATTTAAGAGCAATATTGCTCAAAAGCGTGCAAGGATGCTGTTCTGAATCAAATTATAAAATTTCTTCTACTAGAATACAATTGTTTAAAGCAGGAAAAGTAGACCAATAATTGAATCCTAACTAGTTGTCAGACAACCTAAAATTAGGTCACTGTTGGCATACAAAATTGAATACAAAATAGTGGAAGTATAATGCGATTTTAAGGAGAATCGTTTGCAGTCTTAAAACAGATATTGTTTCCCCTAAGAAAATATAGAAATTGTTGAAAACATGGGATTTGGAGGTTTTGGCTTGAAGCCAAAAGTCAAGCTGTTGATTGGCTTGAAATTAAGTCTGGAGACTTTTCAGCAGCCATTGTTGAGGATTTGGAAGATTTAAAAACCCAATTGCAGATTTTCATTTATCCTATTTGCTTTGTCTGATTCTCAAGAACTCTCCACATAGATACTTGCAACCTTGGAGAGGAATAAACAGAGTGAACAAAAGGCAGAAACATCTGTAGTAGTGAGATTGAGAGTTAAACCAGAAATTCCTTGTAAACTCTCATGAATATAGAATCTCCCGTCTGTGGATGAACCCAAATTTGAAAACCACATAAATTGTTTGTTTCTCTGTGACTGGTGTCTGTTTGGGTTTCGTTCTTTGGGACACAACAAGTGGTATTCTGGCCTAGTGAGTCCAGAATACAAGAAAAACATCCAAAACAGAGCTTCAAACCTCTGTTCTTGAGTCTCCCCAGATTTTGACTTCCTCAAAAATCAGTTTTGAGCACCGGGTCTTGTTCCTCTTCAAGACAATTTCGACGGCATATTACGCACTACCAGGTGGACCACACATGCCGGCTAAACAATGCGGGTGAAGACATCGCCGATCCACGCGTGTTCACGAGCCATCTGAAGAAAGGAGACATTGTCCACCACTCGTTAGACATGTGGTGCTAGCTGTCGGCCAAGAATATTACAGAACACGTTTTTTGCAATTACGGAGCCGTTTTAGGTCTTATTTTGGCAAGAGCATGATGGTTCCCCCCTTATTTTTGACATTCCGGATCCAACGTCATGCTCTACTTTTGGTAATTCGACCAAGAAGTTGGTGAATTGTCTGTTTCTGGCTAAAAATGTTCAATTTCGGCATTTTTGACATCAAATATTATCCTGGTGGAGCCTAAGGCAGTTAGATGTCGGAATCTACTGAGACAAATGTACCAGGCCTTCTACCATCTCTGCAAGACATACTTTTAGTATCCAACTAAAAGTTTGAGGTTGAAAAGTTCAATGGAACCAACAACTTCAAAATGTGACAATGCGAGGTTAAAGACATATTGATCCAAAAAGACATGGATTTTACCTTGGGAGGACAAGCCCAAAGATTTAGATGAAAAAGGGTGGGATAAACTAAACCATCAAGCTCACGGCATGATTTGTTTGTGCCTAGAAAAAGATCTGAAGTCTTTATTTATGAAAGAAACGAAGGGCAAGGCTTTTGGGATTTGCTCGAGAAGAAATACATAACGAAAAGTGTAGAGAACCGCCTCTATCTGAAGAAGAATCTCTTCCGTTTCCAATATCGAGCAGGTACCTGATGAATGAACGCTTAATGAGTTCGATAGAACACTTACTGATCTTTAGAATCTCGATGACAAAAGCATCGACGAGGACAAGACACTGTTAATGTCGAATGCTCTTCGTGATGAGTATGATTATTTTATCATTACTTTGTTGTATGGTAAAGGAGACCGATTATGAGATTGCGTGTAATCCCCTCATCAATCACGAATATTGCATGAAGGATAAGCATGTGCATAGGGACATAACTACTCAATTATGTTTGTAAAAGGTAGGCCCTCCTAGAGGAAGTCTCTAACCCTAATAAAATCTCGAAAGATGTTTGTGCCTATTATCGTAAGAATGGACATTGAAAGAAAGACAGATTGTCAAGCTCGCCAAAAGGCAAAAATCGATTGACAAACACGCCAAAGTCAACGTTGCAACTGAAAAGAAGAATATGGAATTTGCACTTGTGAGTTTAGCGTAAAATATTCATTCAAGTGGATGGATATTGGGTTATGGTTCTCCATATCACGTGTCCCAACAAGGCCTTGTTTACCAACTTGAAGGAGTTGAACGGTGCTTCAGCTCTAGAGTTTACCGCCTTGGAAATTATAGCTTTGGAGACTGATGCGTCTTAGGTGTCATCTATTTTTTTATTTTGTTTTCAAAACCTAATGTCATTGCGATCAATCTGAAATATGGTAATTCTTGTAATTCAACACCAAAGAGTTCTGTCAAAAGGACGCTTTGTTGTCAAAGGAGAATGGATTTTATTTGTCCTGAAAATTTTCTTATTGTTGATAGGAAGTCTTACTTGGTTGGAACTTGTTTCTTGAAGGTTCCTCGAAACTTCAAAACCCTAGCTCTTCTGTTTCGATTTTTCCAAAAACCGTGTCTCTGTAATCTAATTGTAAGAGCAATGGGAACCGCAGTTGAGCTTAACTCAATTCGATTATGCTCAACACAGCTCAGTTTTAGTTCTACCTATTCGACGAGAGTCTGTCAATTCGCTTCCGCTTGTTGAAGTTCAAGCT
Source organism: Arctostaphylos glauca (assembly GCA_019985065.2). Classification (NCBI taxonomy): domain Eukaryota; kingdom Viridiplantae; phylum Streptophyta; class Magnoliopsida; order Ericales; family Ericaceae; genus Arctostaphylos; species Arctostaphylos glauca. The sequence goes on along the minus strand of JAHSPW020000001.1, from coordinate 23,561,090 downwards.
AACAGAGAGTCCTGTCTATTCCCTTTTTTGGTTTTCAAATTGTATCTGGGGCTGTGTTGATTCAAGTCTTCTCACTAAGGTGGAGAATGTTGAAAATGTGAGATTTAGGTGTTTCAACTTGGAGCCAAAAGTCAGGTAGGTTGTTGATTGGCTTGAAGTCTGAAGATCTTTCAGTAGCTACTGTCCAAATTTGGAAGATTTGAAAAGCATTTGCAGCTTTTGGTTTATCCTGTTCGCTTTGTCTGATTGTCAAGAACTCTCCCTGTAATTCTTGTAACCTTGGAGGGGAATAAATAGAGTGAACAAAAAGCAAAAACATGTAGTGAGATTGAGAGTTAAACTAGAAATTCCTTGTAAACTCTATTGAATATAGAGTCTCAAGTCCGTGGATGTACCTGAATTTGAGAACCAGGTAACTTCTTTGTTTCTCTGTGATTGGGTGTGTTTTTTTTGGTTTTGTTCCTAGGGGCACAACCCAAATATTATGCAGCAGACACGTAAATTGTGTACGAAGATGAAATTAAAAAAAAAACTTTCCAGGCATCTAACCTTAGCCAATTCAATACTCTTTCTTGATCCTTTGAATGGTTAACACCAGATACACCTAAACAAACAGCTCGAACAGCAGATCGCTTGGCACCTGATTTCACAAGGGTTTCAACCATAACCTGTTCTAATGTATCCCTGGCTGCTGTTTCTGTAAGTTTGAAGCACAAAGAAGGTGGAAGTAAAGATAGAACATCAAAACTTGATATATCTTTTGTCATGTTGATGATATTTCAGAAACAAAATTAGAAGAGAAAAGCGAGGGATATTCCATGGTCAAAATCATGGTGAGAAGTCAACTTTGTGGCCAATTCGGGAAACCCCCCTGGGCAGGAGTAGTTCAGAAAATGTTACAAGCAATGGCCCCTGGAGCTCATTTGACAATTAGCCCCCACAGTATAGTTTTTGTCATAGCTTGACTCCGAAACCCCACATTTCTAACTTTTGAAGCAAAAACATCCCCTCTCTCATGCAACAGTACCTTACATCACTAAATTTTCCATATCAAAAGTGAATTTCCCCTTCTTCTCTCTTTACATAGAACAAACCCAAACCCAATCATCTTTTATGGCAGGAAATATTTGGTGATGACAAAAATTCAGTATCCAAGATTTTCCTCCCTTCTTTAACTGTCATTCTGATCAATCAGTGGTAACATGTACTGATCCTTCAGTTGGAGGGACACAGGAAACACATTCTGGACCAAATAAAATGCAACATCAACTCAACAAGCTCCATTTAGTCTATATGAGAATGGCCATAGAAATTTCATGACGTAATTCCAGTTTCTCTAATTCCAAGGTTCTAAAATCTATTAAAACATCAATCAAAAGTAGTTTAAAAAGTAATATTACAAGCTCATAATGGCTTGCTTATAAAGCTATTTTCAAGCGTAGGGACCTTCGTTCACAACATTGGATCAGCAGCAAGGAAGGCATCCCCCACTACGCCAAAAAAAAAAAGTGAAAAGGAAGGCATCTCGGTAAATCTTCCTAGTACTTCTTGTAGAAAACTAAGACTCGCTAATAGTTACTCTCCAACTAAGTTCTTCTTAAATGTAGTAGTTTCCTTTTAACTCTACCTAGGTTGTGCGGAAAATAAACTTACAGTTCATCTTATTCTCATTGGGGAAGTAAAATAGCTGAGCCAAGCAAATTGGAACTAGTGACGATGATCTCTAGTCCAGAAAAAAATTCAAAAAATAGGACTTCCACACCCAATCAAAACACAAATACAACCCCAATGGGGTTATAAAGAACTGTTTATAGATATACACACCCAAGTAAAACGATATATAGCGGTGTTTGGGTGATACCTCCGACGCTGTTGTGGTTGGAGCAACCGGCGACCGTTCGACCGAGGATCGGGAGAGGGTCAGGGAGGCAGTGTGGATCGGAGAAGGAAAGCACGGGCATGCAAACACAGACGGTGGAGGTGGTGCCGCCGTCCAAACCCAAAATTACACCACCTTCGGAGTAGCCATCAGCTCCACCACTGTCTACATTCTCGAATTCCCAGATCTCCCCGTTTTTGTGATTCATCGTAATTACTTTTATAAACCACAACCCGCCACACGCACACCCTGTCTCTCAGGCAAAGGCCGAGGGTGGGAAGTGGTAGGTAGCTTTTGGGTCCCGGGAAAGAGCAAGAAACCCAGATGGAAGAGCCAGGATTCCGGATTTATCAGTGGGAAGGTCCAACCAGACGACTTTTCTTCCGGAGGGGGGGGGGGGGGCTAGTGAAGGTGTGACTCTCGGCTGGGCTTCAAACCATTGGCTTAATTTTCTACGCCATTTGAGTATCAACTTATAATATGACCCTCCAAGACTCTTCATCTTTAAAATAAATTAATTTGACCTCTTAAATTGTCAAACAGTATCACCGTGATTTTTAAAAGATTTACTTTTTGACGAAGTTGTTCATCTTTAAAATAGATTAATTTTAACTTATTTTTTTACAAAGTCATAGCAAGCACAATTAGGATCCATAAACGTTGAACTAGTTGATGGTGAAATATTCATATTTAGTTTGAAAATTCAACAAGTAATAAATTCAAGTTTTAGCTTATTACGGATCCATTTGGCCTTACTGAATTTTCTGGCTTACTTTTTGTCTTTATTTAAATTTTTTTGTATTTGTTATTTTTATATTATTTTTCGTAGCTTATTGGTTCGTATCGATGAAAGAAATCTAAAAAGTATAAAATTATGTCCAAAAGTTTAAAAAATGTCACTAAAGACGAAAATAAACCAACACAAATGCTGTTTTTGGCTTATTTTTTGTCTTTTTTGAATTTTTTTTAATTTTTTAACATAATTTTATACTTTTCTGAAATCTCTTGTCGAGACGAACCAACAACCATAAAAAAATTGATGAAAAACAAAAAATTTTAAAAAAATTTCAAATAAGGACAAAAAATTAAATAGTGAATAATCCAATAATTCAGTCAGGCCAAATGGAGCATGCTTAAATGAGCTGGTCATAAACAAGCTTTAATAGAGTTGATCATCAATTGATGTTGAATGAATTTTTTTATCCATTATGAGTTGAAAGAGCTGATTAGCAACTTGTTCAAATTTGGTTCGAAAACTTAACGGGTTTTAAAAAAATGTCTAGATAGTTTGTTCATGTAAGAAATAAATATTAAACAAACTTTTAATTTAAGTAGTTTGAATTAGTTTACCGGTCATAAGCATAATTGTCAAATTACAAATCCATATTGTACTCTTTCTCCGGATTGAGAATTGATTTAAATTGTGAATCGAATTGATTCATAAAGTAAATATTTCATAGAGAAAATGTTCGTGCATTAATATATTGGCATATTATAGATAAAAGAGCTAGTTTAGAAAATATTTGTATTTAAGCTTACTATATTACATCTAATATCTACTGAGTTACCTTTAGACGGGCCGAGACAATAAATATTTTTAAGTCTTATCTAATAATTGTTTATAGTACTCCGTCAAATAACATGTCATGGTAGTAGCCATGCATGTAGTAAGCTAGAAGAATATACCTACCTGATGGATAATAAGGAATTTAATCAATATATTTTGGCCCTATTTGGCCTCTAGTTAATATTTATTCTAAATTTTGTTTTTATTATTTTTTTTTTGCATTTATTGTTTAAATCTCAATGTTTTGTAGTTTATTGGTCCGTCTTGATGAAAGAAATCTAATGAGTATAAAATTGTGTCCAAATGTTAAAAAAAAGTCACTAAAGACGACGAATAAGTACAAAAAACTCTGTTTTTTGATTTATTTTTATCTTTTCTGAACTTTTTTCAAATTTAGCCGATGATTGATAACTTTTCTGAAAACTCTTGTCGAGATGAACCAATAAATCAAAAAAATTGATAAAAAACAAAAAATTGCAAAAAAATTTCAAATAAGGATGAAATTTTTTTTAATAAATAAATAAATAAAAACCACAGTCCAAATGGACCCAAAGCAAGTGGTAGGATATTACTTGAATGTAGTAAATAAGGAATTTATTCTTCACTAAAAGCTCTCCTATAAGACGAGGAGATAGATAAAACACTGATGTCTCTCTCAAAAGGTTAAAAATAAAAAAAAGAAAACGTGGTGATTTATATATGTTTGATTTATATATTTTGTTATATTTTATTATTGATTTATAAATTAAAATTAAAAATCTTTTAAATTATTAAAAAAATATTTATATTCATCACATGTTCTAATGCACCTAACTTTGGAGAGAAAAAAGTAACTGACACCACTCATTTGAACCTATTTCGGTCTTATTTTTCAAATTTTATAGTTGAAAAAATATTAAAAATTTACCATTTACCCAAAAAAATTATTTCGAGATCAACCGTGAGTTCGGAATATTTTGATAAAGAGTTGTTGAATTATGATAAAATATTTATTAATTTATATTTTGTTGTTATTATTATTATTTTTGTTGATTTATAAAATAAAGTTAAAAATATTTTAAATTATCCACAAATATTCATATTCATCGCATATCCTAATCAAAGTATTCCGAACTCACTGTTAATCTCAAAATAATTTTTGAATAAATAATAAATTATTAATATTTTCTCCAGAATAAAATTCGAAAAGCACGACCAAAAGGGGTATGAATGAGCGGTGTCTGTAAAGACCCGGAAAATTATTCATTTTAAATTAAATATTTGGAGCGTGATAAAACATTTGATAATGTATGACTTGGGTAATAGAAGTTGGGACCCATGTGTGTGTGATATAGTTTTGGTACTTGATCTTGACATGTTGCATAATATAGGGAGAAAGTGTAATTTACCCATTAAGTGATATAAAAATCAAATTTTTTACACTTTACCAATTCACTTTCTCTCTCTTCCAATCCCTCCCGTCCGTCTCTCTCTCTCCCTAGCTCTCAAACTCTCAAACTTCCCCTTCCCAAATTTGTAAAATCGGAAGCCTTGCACTCCGAATCTCAAGAAACACAAAGAATGAACAATGATCTAAGTGACGAGGGCTTCGTATCAAGCTCGGGATTGATGGTTCTCGCGGAGTAATGGAGGAGATCGGCTCTTGGCTAGAGGTTTTCTTGGAAGCTTGATTTTGAGGTAGGATTCATGTTAAACTCTTGATTTAAGTTGTGTAATACATTGTGATGTTGTTATTAGTTTTGAATCCTATGTCTATTTTGGAGTGAAAAGTCATTTGGGTTGTTTTCAGAAATTTTGGGATGAGTTTTACCAAGAACACCAAGAACACAATGAACAAAACAAAAATCTGGAAATTTAGAACACGATTCTCTACTGTTCATGCATTTTGAGGCATTTAGAGGCCGAACTAGGAAAAGTGTATAACTACAAAGTTGTAGCTCTCGGAATTCTCTTCAAGTTTCATATATAAATCGTCTCAATCGGAGTTCGGGATAAGAAGTTACGGCCAAAATACCAGAACTGTGCGAACCTGAGATCGACAGCGACTTGGGCGTCGCTCTAGCGACCATCTAGCGACCCTCTAGCGACCGTCTAGCGACCCCCACTGATTTTGGTGCGTCCAGCGACTTTTTAGCCGCTCGAGCGACTTGTCGGGCGACTTGTACTGACTGTTTGTGCCTTTTGTGGGACTTATGGACTAATAGAAACCAAGAACATTGTGATGGGCATTCACGGTTGATTTATCCGTTCTTTTTATATACTTGTTAAGTCCGTGCAATAGAGCGTAGAGTATTGTGTCATAGTTGTGGACTCGTTTGAGGAGACACGTGGGGTATTGTGTTGTACACATGGATTGCGGAATGGAACATGTGTGGTGTGATATGAGGTTCGAGAGGTCACGGATTTTGATGATGACGTGTGTGTAGTTATGTGTTATGGTAGTGACATATGTGTGGTCATGTGGCTCTAAGTTGATGTTCGGTTTGGGATTAGATACTTTTAGGCTTCGAAACAAGCTTGATTTTATTATTGAGGCACGTGTTGATGTCGTGTTTATCTTAGTTGGGGTTAGTGGTGATTTTCATTGGGATTTGTACTTGGGTTGAGTACTGTGTTGGTATAAAAGCATGTTAGTAATTGTGGGTTGTGGAGTGTGACACGGGTGTGGTTGGATATCTTAAATCGTTGTCATGAGTTGTGGTTGAGGCCCACGTATGTGGTTAGGTGTCGTGGTGGTGACACGTATATGCTTTTGATGTGTTGGATTCGCGATTATTATTGAATAGATATTCTTGTGATGATGTCGGCGGGAGTCCGTGGTGCGAGAAAAGAACTTACGAAACTCTAAAAGTTTGTGTATGAGTTGTGAGTTAGGGGCCTCCTACATCTGTTATGTGTGTACGACTTATTGTGGTGGTCTATGAAGTTGGGTGTTGGTTTGGAGCTTGATATGTGAAGTTGGGAAAACCTGCAGAAAAGTTGCCAGTCTCTTTTATTACCGGTAGTACTGGGTTTCACCCTTTTGTACATTTCTGGCAGTGTGTTTTACTACCGGTAGTAGTTGCGATAGTAGTTGCGGTAGTGGTTCTGGTAGTACTTGTGGTAGTAGTTGCGGTAGTAGTATGGGTACTACCGGTAGTAGTGACTGTACTACCGGTAGTAGGGCCAGTTGTTACCAACTTTGTGATATCTTTCTTTTATTGAGTAATTATTAAAGATTTAAATTGTTGGCTTCTAAGGGAAATTTTTGCACTTATTCTCGGTCATACATAGATGATGAATACATGATTTCGGGATTTCCTTTGATAGTTGTACATTGTACATTGTTGCCTTAGTTTGATGAATATTGATTTAGGAATTATTGTATCATGGTGGTTGTCTTGCATTGACATGATGTATTTGTATTGCATTGACATAATGTGATCTCTAGCCTCCGACGGGAGTTGTCTAGTTATGTGATTTCTAGCCTCCGACGGGAGTTGTGCTAGTTATGTGATGTCTAGCCTCCGACGGGAGATGTGCTAGTTATGTGATTCCTAGCCTCCGATGGGAGATGTGCTAGTTATGTGATGCCTAGCCTCCAACGGGAGATGTGCTAGTATATGTTGGATATTGTCTAGCCACCATTGGGTGAGGAGCTAGTTGGAATGTGACAATGGAATTAATATGAGAACTATGGATTGACTGGTCAGGCTGACTTACCGTTTATATTCAAGATGTTGCAATGATACTTTGGGAACTTGTGGATTATTTGTCATGTCATATGAAACTCTCATGCATTGAGTGCTTGTTAGTTCGGTTACTGTGTAGATTGATGGTACTCTATGAGACACGTTGTGAATGAAAGATGAGGACTGATTGAGACATGGGATAGGCGTTGACCACTTGAACAATATGGAAAATTATTGGGCTAGCCTCCTTTGGGAGATGTGCTAGGAAAATGAACACTATGAGACTATCTTCGACGGGAAAAGTAGTAAGGGAATGATGATTTAATGTTTAACGGTAACTTGTTGATGGAACCCGCGAGTCGTGAAATGCCTATACGGTCTAATGGCCAATTAAATGTGTTTTGGAATTATTGAACATGTTGTTGTGCTCACTCTTGTGCCTCTTGTACGTTTCTACTTGCGTTCTCTCAAGTGATTCATGTTTTATACCATTTCATCCCACATTCATGTATGATTGGTGATGTGTTGTGTTGGTTGTCCGTGGTGACGTGTGTCTTGTGTGTAAAAGGAAAAGGTGTGTCGTGTATCCGGGGTTTGGGATAGGGGATATTTGTGACGTCGAATTTGATGTGAGTTGCACGGGGAGCTCATAACACATATGTCTTTCTTTTGTCAGTTAGTGTGGACAAACCTCAGCGAACTGTATACTTTTGTACGAAGGGAAAACTTAAATATTTTGATATGTGACTGGTTTAAACATATTTCTTTAAAATCAATGGTTTAACATGTTATCCTATACGAGCTTCGGCTTATGTTTTGTTGTAAAAACCTTTTTCAAGTAAAGTTGTGGATCTTATCAAGAGTTGAGCAATTGGATTATGCTTTCTTAACTTCAGTCAAGCATGTGTATCTCAGTCTTTTGTTACAGTGTAGCCTAGTACAGTTTAATGTAAAGCTTTTAAATTTGAGATTCAATGTAATAGCAAATGCACTTTGAGAGAGATTTTTGTAATAAAACAGGATGTATTGGTTGGTTATCTAATTGGAATGTCCCTTAGTTTTAAGTTCTATTTTATTTTATTTCTTTTAATGATTTAATCATATCCTGAAATTTGGGGCGTGACAGTGTCGGTTATTTTTTCCTTTAAAACTAGGCGCATTAGGACAAGTGATGAATGTAATTTTTTTTGATAATTTAAGTAATTTTTAAATTTATTTTATAAATCAACAAAATAAGAAAAATAACAACAATGGATGCATATTTATTTTTGCTATTTTTATTCAAAAAAATGCTTAAAATTTAGAAAGGACAAAAAAATTCAAATATATCATTATTTTCATTTACAAATAAAGATAAAAATATACTGCTAAGCTTGAGAGAGAGAGAGAGAGAGGAAGGGAGAGCTGATTTCAAAGAAGAAAAAAATGGCCCTCACCTTGCCACCTGGTCAGTAGGGGTTCGGTGTGGGATCATTACAAATAATATTTTTGATAAAAAAATTAAAAATACAATTAATAATGGAAAGTATCTTAAATTTTTTACCAATTATTTTTAATGAATTAACGAATAATTTAATTTTAAAGGTATTTGATGAAAAATTCAAACGAATTTTTATTACTGATAGCCAAAATTGAAAAAGACCTGGAGGTGGAGACAATTATAAAGAAAGAAGTGAGCGCATAAGAGCATCCGCATCAGCCTCTCCAAACACTCTCCTTTCATAATTTGAGGAGCAAATTCTCTTAATAATGCTCATATCAGCTTCTCTATTCATCATCTCTATTTTTCAAAATGAATAGTGACTTTCTTAGTTTTAGGGTGTCACTATTCACGCATAATATTTTATTTTTATTTTTTTCTCCTCCTTTATAACATTTGAATTAAATATAAAAGAAAAAATATTTTAATAAAATAAGGATAGAATAATAAGTTTGATGTAGGAGATATTATAAAATATGACTTCCTAAAATAGAAAAGTGAAATTTTCTTTCTAATTTAGGGAAAAAAATAAAAAGACTAGTGCGGATACTCTAAAACCAATGAAAATAGACAAAAGAGCAGGAAGTATTTTAATGGTTTGTTCCTATCCCATGAATGGCTCACATGCGGATCTTTACTTATTACTAGATCTGCTCCGAACCCTTCTGCGAGCCAACGATGGCGATTGGCAGAGTGAGATCACTGTTGCTTCTTTCCAAATGGAAATCCAACTTTATTTCCAACTGCCTACAATCCTCTTCAGTCCGCAGATTATCTTCATCTAACCTCCCATCTCAATTACAAGTAAGATTTTCCAGTTTATTGTTTTCTCTGTCTTGATTGCTAGAATGCATGTCGCTGAAAATTTGGGCCCCATTTTCCGAGTTCTCAAGTGGGTTTTGTCAGAAATTGATGTTTTTTTTTTTTGTGCTTATTTTTCTATAAAGAGAGCAAATTGGCCTTAGCACCGCGAAAAGCCGTGAATTGTCTAGCAACATGTTACGTTTTCTCAATGACTGTAAAAACCCAAGCTTGCAATCCCTCAAGTGGGCAAGGAAACAGTGGACTTTTTCTTCCAATCTTAAGTTCCTTTTAAGTTTGGCTAAATGAAAACTAGACAATCATCTGAAGCATTTATTAAGAAGTCTATGACTGTTAACTAGATTGCCTTTTCCCCGACACTGCTAGGTTTGAATAATTTGAGCTTCAGACGATGCATAACCGATCTCTGCATTACTATGAGTGGGTTCTGTAATCAATTGGGTGGGGTGCGTGGGTTCTTCTTTCCTCGTAAGCTTGTGTTTTGAACATAGTAAACGTTTCTTAGTTGCATGGGTTCTTAGTTTGGACTTGACGAATTATGTACTTTTCGGCTAACATGGTTGCACGTAAATCACCAATTGGAGACATGACAAAATGATGGGTTATTTCAATTTCTTCTTCCACTTTTCACATATTTGTGTGTGTACTTTTTCCCAATTTTTTGGTGTCCACAAAATTGCGGACTGTTGTCTCAGTATTTTAATTTAGCTTCAACAAATGAGATTTTATAACACCCACCCAATATGTGGGTACCCTTATTTACCACTCTGATCTTCTTATTCTTTTCATCAATTGATGTACTACAGCGGGTTGGATTTATAGGGCTTGGCAACATGGGTTCGCGAATGGCTAATAATCTGATAAAGGCAGGATATGAAGTCACTGTTAATGACTTGTAATGTATTCAACTCTTTCTCCTTGCTTTTACAGCATGCAAGTCATCTTTGATAAATACTCAGGTTTAAGTTTGTAGCTCTCCCGTAATGGAAATAAGATCCTCTCTCTGTAGTATTCCTAGATGCAAATGAGTTGTGTTTGATGGGATTAGCGTTTGTTTCTTTTATATTGGTGAATGGGTTAGTCTGTCCCGTTGTTCATAAAACAGCTGTTTATTTTAGTTTAAGGATCAAGTTCATATTTTTCCTCCTCCCAGAAACCCTAGTGCAATGAAGTTGTTCTCAGATAGGGGAATTCTCACAAAAGATTCACCTTTTGAAATTGCGGAAACAAGTGATGTTGTGATTACAATGCTGCCTTCATCGAACAGTGTGAGTTCTCTACTGTCTTAACCTTGCTGTCTTCTTATTTCAATTGCACTTGCTTATTACTGTTGAGTATATGATAATTCAAAGTATGTGTATTGCATACTGTGATTTATTTGGTGCATTTCTCCATTTGGTTACTTGAAGTAAATCAGTGTTTGCTAGCCTTTGCCATCTCCTTTGTCTAACCCTTGTCCAAAACAGAAGCTTTATCCCTTAACTTCAACAGGCGATAAGGTGACGAAGCTTCCTTTTCATTAAGAAGTTCCATCTTAAAGGATGATTTGTTGTAAGAGGTCGTTGCACGCGAGGTTGGGTTCTTAATGTCATGATATACACTATTATGCCTATTCCTAGCAAATTAATATTTTGGGACGATTATGGACTTAGGTGCTCTTTGATAAAACTGAAAATTGAAACTGAAAGTCGAGGCTCTGTTTGGTAATGTTATCAATTCTAAAGTTTGCGTTTATCAGCTTTTGCAAAGTTATTTATGCTTTCATTGCTTAGAAACAGAAACAAAACCTATGTTTGGTGCCAAAATAGTGTGTTTTGTTTTTCACTACTCCATCTTCCAAATAGAGTTAAACCCACATTAAAAAAGGATTGGCATTAAATCCCCTTGTCACATCTTCGACACCCCCGATTTGCTATTTCATTTATTTACTCCATTGAAGGTATGGGTGATGTTGAAGAAGCTTTGATTCAAACCGCCTATGCACAAAAAATGTGATACATAGGCATTATCTTCCGATCTGCACCAAGATTGGCTGGATTGTTGCCCTAGTTGATCAAGACAGATGAACTATCCAAATTAGAGTTTTGCATTTTTTTGCCTCAAGATTGAATGGTACAGAGGTCAATTAGGGGAATCGAAGAAAAGTAGGTTTTGATAAGCACATACACACATATATTGTTGAGAGGTTGAAAATGAAGAGAGACAAGTTGGCGAATATTGTTAGAAAAGTTGTGTACTTTTTGTGTTACCGTGATATAAATAATGAAATCAAAGATAACGAAATCATAGAAAGATAAAACCTGAAAATCGCATAGAAAGGATCAAGTCTAGTGTTAAAACACTATGTTCTTAAGACAAATTTCGCCTTCGCTACGGTGCTCACGATTTGAATAGGCGCATATAAAGACTCAAAACTCAAAAGAATAAATGAAAAATCAACCAAAAACTCTATATATGTGTCTCCAAAAAAAAACAATTTTTAAATGGAGGGAACACCCTTATATAGGAGAATTCGTGACTGTTCCCAATAGTCACGAAAGGAAGTGACATAACTATTCATCCGAATAGATGTCATCGACTAGACATGACTCTACACTAATAAATAACCCATTAAAATTATATAAAATTCAAAAGAAATAAATTCTATTTGAATTTTTTCAACCAATATTAAATGGAAATTAATAGGAGTCAATTTTTCATTCACTCCTTAATGGTTTTGAACAAATTAAATATATGTTCTAACACCATTTTTCCAACAAATATATTGATCCTGGTTGAGAAGTGGGGCCGAGAAATGGAAACCTGAGATCTGCTTTCGAGGCGGGAGACAGAGATTCAAAATTGACGGGTGAGTGTGTGGATATTCTTGTGGAAGGTTGACATTGCCCACAATTGGAACACAAGAATCTCCTGTGTTACGTGCTGATTTTTGTAGCTTAATGTTTTTTTGGTTACTGGCAGTTGTTTATGTAATAAGTGGAAACGGGATTTTGGAGTTTTCAAATTCTTTGGAAGTTTTTGAAATTGACACAAAAACATGTTTGTGTCAATTGTGTAAAATGTTTTTGAAAATGTTTCCAAGCATAGCCTGAAAAATTAAGTAGTGAAAACTGAATACTGAATTTTTTAAATTGAAAAATTGTGTTATAAAAAATACAAAGATAAATAAATTTCAATTATATCATTTAAAATTTTTCTCTTTTAGTCTTATTAATGGCTGTCCAGTATTTACAATGATAGTGTACAGTGGCAGTGGAATGGTGGTGGTAGAGAGGCAATAACTGATTGTGGTGGTTTGGTGTAGAGCTGGTGGCAGGCTGATGGTGGTCGTGGTGGCAAGTGGCTAGTGGTTGTGGTGCAAATGGGGGTGTGGTGGTGATGACGACGACAAGTGGTAATATAGTTGTGGTGACGAAGAGATGGGGAATCGTACTGGTGGAAGGTGTTGTAGAGATGGAAAGATGGTCATGATTGGTGCATTGGTGGTGGTGGAGAGGCATGGTGCTTGTGTAGTGGTGGAAGTGGTAGGGAGATGGCGTCAATAGAGTGGTGGAAGTGGTATCGGGAGATTATGGCAGTTTGAGCGATGGAGTATTTGTGGTGCAGGTGGCGGTAGTGGTGGTGGTAGAGCTGGCGACGATAGAGGTTGGAACGGTGCTGGCGGAGCACTTTTAGTGCAGGTAAGGGCGAACTGGTAGTGGTGGCGGTGCAATTATGGTGGAGTGGTGGCGCTTGTGGTGGCAGTGGCGCAGCAATGGTAGCAGTGGTGGTGGTAGCAGAGGAGGGTGGTGGTGGTGGTGGTGGAGGAATGCAGTGGCATACAACTGATGATAAATTCAGTTAGAATTAAGCAAGCATTAGGATAATTAATTTTTACAAGTTGCTTAAAATTTTAAGCGATTTGAAACGAGGTTATCAAACTTGCTTATTACTTAATACATTAAGTTTTAAGTTCTGAATTGAGTTATCAAACAACCCTTAGTTGTGGTCTGAAATTGGTTTCATGTGGTCAACTTTTATGTTTTATGCAGAGTGCTTGCTTTGGCTCCAGCTACTAAAGCCACCAAATCAACAGATTCCATAAAAAGTGTGAGCCGATAATAAAACATGATAAATTTTGGTACTTCCCACTAAGAGTTCGACCGCAGGATGACAAGTATTTGTGCTTTTGGCTCACAAGTAGTATACTTTTTCTTAAAGTTATTGGCTGCAAACTTTCTCTTTTCATGCAAGGCTGCTTGGATATCATGTCACTAAATATGTATGTTGACATAACCAAGAAGGAAATGTTAGTGTCAATTCTTTTCCTGACGGTTCTAGAAATCAAGCTACTGCTAAGATCAGCTGTTGCCATGCACCTTCAATTAGCTGATGTCATCTCTCATCTCTAAGATTCATGAGTCATGACCATTTTTGTACCGTCTACTTTCACCTTTTAATTACATTAATTTTGGGTCAGTACTTAGAAGTTAGATCTGTCCATAAGATAATAAATATGTGAGATTCGCTCATTCTTTTTTATTCCAACTGCCAAGTTTGCAATTATTTTGCTTGCAGTTTTTTTTTCTTCATTTGTCATGCATAGTTCCATTTATGTAGGTGTTGGATGTTTACACTGGACAAAATGGTTTGCTTCGCTATGGGAATGTAATGAGGCCGTGGTTATTTGTAGATTCATCTACAATTGATCCTCAAACATCAAGAAGGCTTTCTATGGCTGTATCTAATTGCTCATTAAAGGAGAAAAAAGGTGTGACCAACCCCTAATTGAAAAGCCTGTTGTTCAACATGATTACACCTACATTCATAATCTTCTATATTTCTAGTTTAACCATTGCAGTTCAATATATTTTAAGTTACTATAAAGACAAAAAGGTTGAAGAAAATCTTCTCGAGATTTTCATTTTTGATTATATGTTATGCAGATAACAGGGACACCGCTGTCATGTTGGATGCTCCTGTATCTGGAGGTGTTCTTGCTGCAGAGACTGGAACACTAACTTTTATGGTACAATTTTATTTTTGACATTCTAGCTAGATAAACAGAATATCCTGATGTGTTTTTGCCAACGTGGTTAATAGGTTGAAGGACCATGCATTTCCTTGTTGGAAACCAGCTAACATATTATTGTTTCCATACTAAATTTTTACCTCTTCTTTGTAATTTGAAAATGTGGAGGAATGAGAAATCTACAAATTTGATAAGCTGCAAGGTTTGGAAAGAGAATATTACAACTGTATCTAACTTTAACTAGTTAACATTATCTTCTGGTTATGAAATACCAAATAAAAGGAATAAATAAGACAATTCGAACAAACAATTGATTAATTAGAAGGCTGTAACCATCAATGTACAATGGCAAAATGCCTTTTGATATTAGCCTTCATTTTGGATAATTCTGGTCTTTGATCTCCCAACTTTATTACTTATGCATTGACAGATTTTGGTTGTATAGTGTTCTGTTGTAATGATTTAGATTTGATTCCAAACCTACACAAGAACACGTAGTCATTATATTGTCTCTGTTACATATGCTTCACATCTCCACGTCAGTTCCATCAAATTTGCGTCCTTGTGTTTTCTCTCAACTCAAAACCCTGGAATCTGAGTATTCATAGTTATGTTATTTATGCAGATATAAACACATTGCAAACAACAATACAAAAAGAAAGAAAAGAAACAAAGTGAAAGTCTTTTCCTACTGCATAGTTTGTTTCACAGAGTTCACAACAGCTTGAGACGAAAATCGTGCATGCATATTCTTTTTCGCAAAAAAGAAAATAGTTCACATGAATTAATGCTTTTGGCAGAAATTTATGTTAGTTGATGCAAAAAATTAGTGCTTTTGGCACTTTGAACTGTAACAGAGGTTAACCTGTCCTCCAGGTCGGTGGCTTAGAGGAAGCGTATCTTGCCACAAAGTCCTTGTTGCTCTCGATGGGGAAGAACACAATTTACTGTGGTGGAGCGGGAAATGGTTCAGTGTGTTCTCTTACATGCCTCAAGCTATGATATTTTTGTGATTATTTTTTTGTGGAGGTGTTTATGGGTGCTATTATTGAAAGTATATGGCCTCACTACATGAGTAAAGTAAGAAATATGGGAGCTCACACAAGAGGGCTCGCCAAAAAAGCTGTCTTCTTTATATACCCAAGATCACCAATGAAAACTTTCAATGTGGAATGGGGTTGTTAAAACTCCTCAACCTGCACACAAATGCTAGTCCCTAATGGCTAGGGTTGCTGCACTAACATGATTCCCTGAACTTCTGGACATGGTCCCTGAGCTCACAAAGTCGTGCATACAAATCGTTCCATACCAGTACTGTCAGACCCCATGCGGGAATCTTGTCGGCTACAAACCACGGAGCTACACTCCACTGAAGACCAGGTCACAATTACAGGGACAAATTGCCCATACCACACAAAGCAAACTTTGTCTCCAGATTCTCCACCCGCTAAGTAGTAGTGTAACAGAAAAATATGGAAGGGGTAACATGCGCTAGCATCCTAAGGAATTCATACAGGTAAAAGTCCCAGTTCAACGAGTTCACTTTCGGTGTTTGACGAATGCAAACCGATGAAGCCATATCGCTCCATCTAGCAGACTCAAGTGGAAAGATTAGGGCAAAAGGCCCAGAATTAGGACCACAGCGGGACCTTGAAAAGTGAGAGTTGCCATGTATGAAATAGTACTTAAAAACATGGTTAAGATGTGTACAAAATTTACGTATCATATTACGCGCAACATGAAGGCCTGCAAAGACACCAAAAACTAAAACAAAGAACTTCAATAATATATATCTAGCAAACAAGTTCCCCAAACTAAACCGAACTGTTGAAAGTATTCCATTTGACAGCTTCCCACAAACAGCCCCTTCTTATCGATGGACTCCTGACGTATATGAAGGAGCACTACATTTTAATAGTGGACACCTTTGACCTATATTCATTATCTTTTTATCTGTCATTTGTGCACCCTGTTTATGAGTTGGTTATTTGCATATTGATTCTGCTGTATACCAGTTCCCAGATTTGATACTTTATCCTGTTTTGTCCTCCAGATTAGAAATAGTATATTGTGTTCTATGGGTCAAGCCTTCGTGATTTACGGCTGGTCACATCATCAGTGGGTGAAACATATCAACTGCACATAAAGCCTCATACATATGCACAGACCTTTCGTAGTCTAAGGCCTTGATCATTTGGCAATTGGGAAGCTATTTGAATTGTATTACCTTTCTATCTGTAGATTTATCTTGTTTTCACCAAAACAAGAAACTGATTACAAATTGCCTTAACACTGATACGAAAGTTACTCAGATGTGACTAAGCTTATGGCCCCTCGACCAATGGAACACTATGTGAGAAGTCTTCCTGTGTTTACTTGCAATCCAAGTGCAATAACAAAAGTTGACCAGACTGAGTTCAAATGAGTCCTAGTGTCTCCTGAAATTTTATGTAGCAACGTAATATCAACTGATTCTACATGTACTGATGTACACGTGGCAGTTATCTAGTCATGTATGCAACAAGTTTACGAAATTGTTCTATGAATACATGGCCTCATAAAATAATTGATGATAGACAAATTTAAGTTTTTTGGATGGAATAACAAACACAAATACTTGAGTATAACTTATTTTGTTTGTTTTCCATGGTAATCACCGCATTGGACATCCAAATTTTACTAGTAACAGTACTTACGGCCAATTTTGAGCCTTTGGTTAATCTTAGCTTCTCATATGTGTTTTCAAGTAGCATTTGTTACTTTGGCATGTAATTATGATTCAGGCAGCGAAGATATGCAACAATTTGGCATTGGCTGTCAGTATGCTTGGCGTATCAGAAGGATTTGCACTTGGCCAGTCTTTGGGAATTTCAGCCACCACTTTAACAAAGATATTCAACTCCTCAAGTGCTCGTTGTTGGAGTAGGTAATGGGCAGTCTTTAGAATCTTAATGGCTCATGAAAATTATGAATTTTGTTGAGAATATAAGTAATAAAGTTATCATCTCTATAACAGCTTAAATAGATGAGTGGGTGGTTGAACAATCTAATATGGTAAGAGTAAGTAATAGATTCTTTGTTCGAACCTCATGGCCTACCTAATTATTAAATATTCTTACGCATTTAGCCTGCTTGAGGAAGAGAGTTTGGCTACACAAGAGGGGTCAAGATGAGAATATAAATAATAAAGTTATCCTTGTCTCTAACAGTTAAGCTTTTAGATAAGTTAGTTGTTAACAATCTAATAGACTTAATGTAGAAAGGTTTCTTCCTGAGAATGGAGCCACAAATAGGAATTTTATACAAATCACTAATAGTACTTTAGGTTGAGTTTCATCAGCAGCTTTAAATGGCCCAGTGATGAGTATTCCATTCAAATGGCTCTACTTTCTGTTCTTAAACAAGATGAAATTGTTAGTGCTTGATAAATTGCGCCAATATAGCTTGAATTTTCAATGGAGGAGAGTGCCTAGAAAGGAAAACATCAACATCCATTTGTCCAGGCCTTCGTTCATTCATTAGTACTGGAGTAATATTCACATTTCACAGAAAGATTTATAGACTAGTAATGGACTGCTGGTGCAATGTAACAGTGATAGTTATAATCCAGTGCCTGGAGTAATGGAAGGGGTTCCTTCTTCAAGGAATTATGATGGTGGCTTTGCATCTAAGCTGATGGTATGTGGTGTAGATTTTTCTACTTTTGGTTTCTATTCCCATTAACTAGTGGGCGGATACTATGAATGTGGATACATTGCATTTATATTTTCTATTTTCATTTGAAATGTATTAAGTGAGCGACTCAACTCGAGAACACGTTTGTTGTGCCCACACACGTCTGAGGACATGTTGGGACCACAGATTTTTGTATGTTAGCATTTTAATAATTGAGTTCTTATAGTATTTACCGATATCACATTTTTTTTTTACCAATTTGATATGAAAAATTGCCAAGTGTCCTAATCACCCCACTACTAGGGCATCTTCCACTACCATCCACCAAGTTTGAAGAGTTCTCCCTACGGCGATCTCTTTTGGGGCTTCAACCTGCAGTTAAATCTGCAGAGTCCAACATGAGAACCCTATCCATTTGTCATATTTCTCTTTTGTTCAAAAATACTGTTTCTTGCTTTTGTCTTTCCCACCCCTTGTTACTTTTTTTCTTTCTTTCCTTCTGTGATTTTATTTTTTTATAGTGCACTGACCACGAAAGATGATTAAGTTATTTCTCTTTCCACAGGCAAAAGATTTAAATCTTGCCACTACATCAGCCAAAGAAGTCGGTGTTAAATGCCCATTGACATCGCAAGCAGAACAAATGTAAGCACTTTTACCCTTGCATGATCCAACTTCTGAAGTTCCGAGGTTACATATTAGAAAGTACCTAAATTACCAGAGGGTATGCTGACACTAGAATTTCTGGTTCAAGGGTCTTGATGTTTGTTCGCTCCTGATTTCTTTTGCACTTCGTTTCATAGCCTTGGGGCATCCTTTCGAGTTTAGGCGGCGGGCTTTGAGCATGTGCTTCAACACTTACTAAAGCTCGTTGACAATGGAAACAGACGATCTGCTTAAGCAATGGTGGCTGGTTGTCAATTCATCCAGCTGGCTTTCAAGACTTGCCTTTCAAACATAACCAAACACCTCAGTATTCCACAAAGAAGTTCCAACACGTTTTATAATGAAAGATTGTTCCCCAAATTGATGCCCAAGAGCATACATTGCACCGGCAGTCCCAAGTTTTCAACTAGGAGCTCGTATAGTACACTCAGGCACTACGCAGTACACCTAACCAAGACACACATCGACACACTCTAGCTCGGAAATTGCCAACGCTATGTTACGATGAAAAAATGAGAGAGAAACATATATATGCTAAGAATGTGGTACGATACGTATATGCTAGACTAACGAATTGTATTTATTTCTCAGATTCATGGAGCTCTGTGATCAGGGTCATGGAGCAAAGGACTTCTCCTGTGTCTTCCGCCACTTCTATTCCGGCATGGACGAGCCATGATTTTAACCGTGTAAGCAGCTCCATTTGTACACCATAATTTTCCCAAGGTCCTGAACTTCTTGTATCCACCGGTACAGTTATTAGCACAACTTTAATAAAGATTAACTTTCCTCCTGCATGTTTCTATCAGTGCATTCTGTACAATGGTTGAGAAGGTGCAAGAAAATATGCTTATGTCAAGCCAATCTTGTACTTCTGCTGTTGTAAGAAATATTTCATAACTTTTTGTTGCAAATTCAATGTAAGGACAAAGCCAATCTCGTAAACCCTTTTGTCAAATGTGTTGTCCAATGTTTTTGGTTACTCAGTACCAACCGATACAAGAATCAAAACGCATGTCACATACCCGTTTTGTCTTTTTGTTTGTCAAGAAATGGGTTTAAGTACATGATATTGCAAGTTCATGAGGGCAATATATCTGCAAGCTCACTTCTGAAGTTGAATTGTAGAAGCTTATCTGGCGCGATTTTACTACCTATTATGTAACAGGAAGCACAAATATAAGTCATACAAGTGTTTAAAATGGTACTAAAATAGTTTCTGATATGTTAGGGAAGCTGAAAAATCTCTTAGAATGTTAGCTACAGACATGAGTGGTCATCGAAAGCGTGACTTGCACTACATCAAAATTCACTTACACGGTTGAGAACAGGATTGCATGCCGTGCCCATGTACAACAGGATGCTTAAGCTACACATATTATACAACTCAAAACTGACTCGAAATAAACTAAACTATGCACATCTTTAAAAAACTCAAGATGACTTGAAATAAACTTAAACTCTATGTTTGATGTACGTGCAAGTAGACTTAGCTCAACTCTTGTTACTTACAGCTAACATGAGGAAGCTAACGGGTCAGTGAAACATCACAACAATGCAGGAGATGTCATCACGGCTCTTCCTTGACAGTGCCTCTTTAACCAACTGCTTTGATGCTTCTCGAGCATCGCTTCACTACAACAAAAAATACGTACCATAGCATGCCAAAAACGCTATGGTAACCCTTTCATAGCGTTTTTCACAAATGCTGTGGTAGCCCACGCTATTAAAAGTCAGGTCAACCATAGCATTTTTCAAACGCTATCGTAGGTACATTTTTATAGCATTTTGTGAACGCTATAACAGGTCTTGACATTCTATAGCGTTTTTAAAATGTTATTGTAGGTACATTTTATAGCGTTTTTTAAACGCTATAGTTGGTCCTGACATTTCACAGCGTTTTCAGAATGCTATTGTAGGTACATTTGTTATAACGTTTTGTGAACGCTATATTAGGTCTTGACATTTCATAACGTTCTCAGAACGCTATTGTAGGTACATTTTTTATAGTGTTTTATGAACGCTATATTAGGTCTTAACATTCCATAGCATTTTCAGAACGTTATTATATGTTCTTGTATTAAAAGACTTACATTTTAGGTTTCTTGAAGTTGCAAAAATTAAAAGATTCAAATCAATTTACTGCCAATTCTACAATCTAAAATCCCACAAATTAGCTAACATGATTTCATAGACAATAAAAAAAAAAATTATTATTCCAAACATTAACCACGCATTAGAATTTTTAAATCATTCTTTATTCATAAAATAAATATCCACAAATTAACCGACATCAGATTCAATAAAATTAGCACAAAAAAAATCAATATTCACAAATTACATTTACCAATATAAAACTAACAGACAAAAAAAACAAGAATTAAAAATGAAACTTTGTCACCTAGCTAAGATAGTTTCAAATACGTGCAATCAAAAAAATAACCACAAATGCTGCTACAAATGAAAACGTTCTCCGGCTGAATTTAGTCTCAAGTACCTACAAAAAATAAGGTCATACTCAGCAATTGAACAACGTCTTTCATCCAAGAAAAATGCGAGAATAAATAAAAAAATTAATCATACGATTACATAAACATCAAACAAAGAGAACATTAAATAAAACTAATGATTCATAAGGATAGAAACAGTGCCAAGCAAATCCAATATTTATAAGAAAAATACTAAAAGCCCATAAAGGTCACATAGGAACTTCAGAGGTATCAATTGCTCCTACTAGATTGGAAATTTGGAGCTCATCACTATGTCAAATAGGGTTGGACACAAGAAATTCAAGAGAATGGCAGGCAACAGAGCCAAGAATATATGAGATAAAATTTAGGTAATCCCAAATGGATATGAGCATTGATCTCATAAATCATTTTAGTGACATAGTCACCTCCTTCTTTAGATTAATCCATGAAGATGAACGTTCAATAGTGAAAAGTTGAATACAAAAGAGATAGGTTCTCTACTTTTGTTAAATTGATTAAGGTATAAGACATACACAAGTTGAATATATACAAACTTACCAAAAAATCGGCACATTACGTTATAACTTGTCAAAGTAAATGTTAATACACAATTCTTAGAAAGGCGGATGGTTGTCAAAGGTGCACATTACATTATAACCTGTTAAAGCTTCAACAGCCTCAACAAAGAGTTCAAATAAGTTTCACCTCTAATTTGTTTCACAACCATCAATTCAAACCTCAGACCAAACTTCACACAATCTGATACTTGAAGCACTTCTAGACGACATTCGTGTCAAGCAGACCCGACAATATAAAACATAAGCATACATTTATACCAGGTAACTTCATGAGGGATATATTACGGCGACTTCAAATAAATCAGAGTAACTTCAAGATAAGTATAGGTATGGAATACGGGAGAGAGTACCTCCAATGGTGGAGAAAATGCAGGATTGATGAAGTGTTTGTGACAACCCCATCCTTTGCCTTCACCCAGTACTGTGATTGCTGTACAAGCATTCTTGTGAGTAACTACTCAATAGAAAGCTAAAACGTCCCTTAGATCTTTTGAGATTAGTAACTTCACAAACACTGAAGGTATGACCAAGTTAAGCATATTTCTTTCTAGACAAAGTCTGGATCTATAAAGATTGCTTTATTATAACTTTATTACTTTCTACTTAGAACAGCTATTTGAATTCTGTAAAATGACTAACGCTCTGTTTGGAAGTTAGGGAAAGGAAGAGAAGGGAAAGGGAAATGAAAAAATTTCTCTTTATTTTATACTTTCTCTTATTTTCTTTTGAAGTCAAGCAAGAAAAAATAGTTAATTTTCATCATAATTTTCCCCTTAAACATTTTCCCTTATTTTCCTTTCCTTTCCACAAGTTCAAACAAAGCCTAAATTTACTAGATACATTGGCTTCAATATATTCGTTTTAGTCCACGATAATCCAAAAACAAAAAAAGACTAATAATTGCATATTTTCATGGCATCGGTAAAACACGAGTCATCAAATGATACACATAGGAGTCCAGTCACAAAATGGAAATCAAATTGCAACAAGGCTGATGTGTAGAACAACATTACGTAAAGTTAGGACTTAGGACGCATATAACACTCAACCATCTGCACATCATGTGATAAAATAAGATTTTTACAGTTGCATCTGATTTTGGGTCTATCCATTTTCCTGTGCAAATATATTTGTATTTCACTTGATCTTTCAGTCAAGATGCAGTGATTTGATAAACATGACAATTTTTTTTACATTCCTTTAAATTTACAAGCTGCAAATTTTGAAGTTGTTTGAACTGTCAGAAATCCTTCATCCAGCATGATGTGTATGTTGTAACACTTGAAAAGAAGCTGCAGCAAACTGCTTGTGTCTTGTCGTCACCTTACAGCAACTATATTTGTAAGCTGTCTGCTTATTCTCCAACTCTTTAGAGGAAAAACATGAATTGCTAACTTACATGTAGAGGAATATAAAGAGCTAACTTAAATAGCTCAGTCAAGAATATTATGCTTGAAAAGGAAACATAAAGAGCTAACTTAAATGTAATATAAGGTACTCTGTACAGCTTTCGCGTATGTCTTCTTTCCATTGAACTACAAGACCTCAACATTAGAAACGAGTTAAATACGAAAAAATTGGTCTCATAGAGCAGTGTAATTGAAAACACAAAGCTAACATATTTTTTGCTTAAAATGCCATGATGTACAAAGTCTTGTATGAACATTATCGCATAAGACTCACAATCCACAAAAGACTCAGCCAGAACTCAACATAACGAATAAGACCTTTTGAGCAGATCGCTGATAGGTTACAAAACCAAGGGGGTCACAGCCAAATACTTAAATCTCTTCATCGTCAAAATACCAAACACTTGGTGTTCATAAGCTTCACTGACCCAAAAACTCAAAAACTCAGAAACTCAGGGGTCTAGCAATCTGTAATCTGATGAACCATTGGGCTACCACCCATGAACATCATTTCCCGATATTATACATGTGTATCTCCCAAAACGTGGCTTGGGCAATGTGTTTCATCTTCTCATCCAACAAGGTGTACGAAATAATTTAGATTAAATTTTTCGATCGAAAGTATTATATCTAAATCTTTGATTTTTTGTTGTTCTCCTATCACTATCTTATAGATACATGCAGTGCTTGGGTCCATAGAAAGCCTTTTTTTTTATGTGAAACGACATAAAACATAAGAACAATGCGAGATTACCCCCCAAAAAAGTAAGTAACATAATCTTAAGTACGATGGCGATGGATTTCATCGGCGGGAAATAGAAAACAACATGGGTTATGGGAAATAGAAAAGCCAAACTTTGAAATTTCATGAAAACCAAGTCCGGGTTTAGGGTTCCTTACCTTTATTTTTCGAAAGATGACGGGTAAATCAGGAGCCGGGCAAGATCCATCAACGCCATTTCGGATCTGGGGAGAGAAGAGGCAGAAAAATCAGAAGGGCTTCGCGTGCGAGAGAGATGTATTCTTCGAGGGACAGAGATGAGCAGGGTTGAGGGACCATTGCTGAGCGAGCGAGAGAGAAAGAGAGCGAGTCATGTATGAGCGGGAGAGACAACGAGAGAGAGAGAGCTGTAGCCGCGTGAGCGGGAAAGACCAAATTGGGAGATAAAGTAGACCAAATTGGGAGGGAAATTAGGTTTTAGTTTGGCGGGAAATCTAATATATTATATATACACATATTAATGATAATTTTCATAATCTATGTATACAAGACAAAATTATATCTAGATTAATGACCGATATATATGCCATGGATGGGAATTACCACAAAATTGACTCAAACTCCTACCACAGTTTTTATAATTTCTTTCTAAAAAAAAGATTAACCAATTTTATAAAATAAAACTTTGCTAGTTTTAAATTTTGCAAACAAATTTATATGCATTACTTTTGCAAATTCTATTTATTTGAAAATTATGGTTTCAGGTCTAGGGCTTAGGATTTACGGTTTAGGATCTAGGTTTAGGATATTACTATTTAGAGTCTAGGATTTTTGGTTTAGGTTCTACAGGAGTCACAAGATTACGGTTTATGGTTTAAGAACTCACGATTTAAGGTTTATGAAATGAAGATTAAGGTTTCGGGTTTATCGTTTATGGTTTAGGAATTCAAGATTTCGATTTCGTGTTTCAGGTTTTGACTTCAAGGTCTAAGGTTTAGGATTTAGAGTTTAGAGTTTACAGTTTAGAGTCTAAAATCTAGGTTTAGGGTTCAACATATACAATTTAGAGTGTAAGTTTAGGTTCTAGATTCGAGTTGTAGCATCACACTTTTCTTGCTTCCTAACAAAATCAATTGACATCTTTCTAGTAGTGTATTATTCCCTCTATTATAGCACTATTGCAAAAACGCTATTATAGACCCCTTTATTATAACACTATTGCAAGAAAGCTATTGTAGGCCTCTCTATTATAGCATTTTTGCAAAAACGCTATTACTGGCCCCTCTATTGTAGCATTATTGTAAAAACGCTATTATTACCCCCCTTATTATAGCATTATTGTAAAAATGCTATTAAATAATGCTATTAAAAGTCCTATTTGTTGTAGTGCTTGAACCTTTGATGCAATCGGCTGCTTCTTGGTTCGACATCACCTGTGTCATAACCAAATCAGGAAAATTGTTTTTAGATATTGTTCCCCTATGGCAGTATGCACAGCTTGTAACAAATTGGACAACAAATGAAAGCACAATTGAAAACCTCGTGATCTTACCTTCCACAAACCATCACTTGCCAGTATTATGAATTCAGTTTTTGCATCGATCGTCTTAATAAATATATCTGGTTCTACAGTAATGTGTTCCTTCACTTTCTCATCGCCGAATGCCCTTGTCATGGCGAGCTGACCATCAACGCGGGGAACATTACCTATGCCCATCACAAATATTTTGCCTTCATTTAATGGAGAACTAAATACCTTGGGAAGGCACCAATGAAGAGAGTTTGACAACTTATTCAGCATTGGCCAATGCAAAGATGCAATTGTTTTATACACAAGCAAGAAAGGAGTGAACTCATTTTGTTTGGGGAAAAGCGTTAACACACCAAATATAAGAACCTCATGGCGTATCAGTTTATTCTGATATTTTATGTTGATTCATCTCGTTTTATGAAACGAACGGACTTAAAAAATACATAAAATAACCAAAAGTTACTTGTGGATTAATACTCAGAAAAATCTGATCTGATTGTGAGGATAAAGAAATGATGAACCACCAAAGGCTCAACAAATTTTCACCCCCAGGAAAGGAAAATTACTATGAATGGTCATAAAACCAAGAGACAGTGTGTTTGGTTCTGTTCCATTTTTTCTAAGCAATAAAGTAATGGGTGATTCTTTCCTTGTTAAAATAATCATGGTAATCGTACAAGTGTAACATCCAGTTTCAATTGTAGATGATTCGGGTTTCCCACGACAACCAAAAAAGGAAGAAAAATACGTGGGTGTACCTGGCAGCTGTGAGACAAATCCTCCTCTACTTTCAACCTGCTGCTTCTCTCTCCGTGGCTCATGGTCAACAGTTATTTGCTTTGGTTGTCCATTTCTGCATAATATTGCTCGGGAGTCCCCAACATTGGCTACAATCAGCTTTTCCCCATCCACCAAAATTGCAGTTACAGCTGTTGATCCTCCTCTCGAACCAGCTACATTCTCCAAAATCTCGTTGTCTGTATCCCTGTATGCCCTCTTGATTGCCTCTTCTGGGCTTGTCCAGAAATCAGGCTACTCATAGTTTTATAGTAAAAAAAGGTTCAATCAGCTAGCAAACTAACTTAAGCATTGACATAACGGAACTGATTTACAAACACCATTTTGATAAGACAATCCGGAGTGATATTTGCATTGCGAATCATATTTTTTGACACCCTTTCAACAAGTGGAATATGACTTGACTCAGGATCTTAATAAAGGAAAGAATAAACAAGACTAGATAGGAAAATTCACATATATTTTCTTTACAGCATGCGGCTCAATTTGAGCATTTTACATTAAAACAATAACCCGTGTTATATTTCGAAAAAGTCATTACCACATCATTGTGGTGCTGTTTTCATAAACTGAAGTATTTTCCATAAGTGAAAGAAGGGCACAAAGAGGTCACATCATTCTATATAGAAATTCTGCACAAAACGTCTGTCACCAAAAACCACAACAAAGCAAGTTCATACCTCACTCAGTATTCTGTCAAAAAGATGACTTTGCAAGTATTCTGCCACCTTACGACCAGAGTGACCGTCAAAAATTGCATATTGCCCCAGATCATGGCCGTTGGCTTTCCTATTCATTGCCACTATATAATCTTCCATAGGGTGATCCATTTTTCCTTCAACCAAATGAAACCCGTGAGTGACCTTCCGATGCAAACCATTCATATCTTCTTTTTTATCTTCTTCATCATCAACACATCCGCCTTCATCTTCTTCTGCACCTTCTTCATCATTGTCATTGTCGACATCTTGTTCATCCTCATCTTCTACATATCCCGTGCCATCATCCTCTTCATCTTCCACGAACCAATCACGTTCAAGTTCCTCCTAGACCCATAATTGAATAAATCAAATAGGACGCTAAAATGGCCTCCACCCCACCTTTTTTTCCTTCTCAAAAACCAAGAATCAAGATGAATTGATCTGAAGGCTTGCAAACTATGGAACTAGATTCATCAGATGGTTATGAATGCTACATTGTGTTGATGCTAGGAACCCTAACAGCATTAGCTTCAAAAGAGGATGCAGATCTCTCGTTCTGAGAAAAGTAACACTTAATACTGGGATCAAACCTAAAAAATATTGTGAAGAAGAGATTGATAGTCGCAGATAGTGACCAACTTATAGCATATGCTCTGGTAATTCATGACAATTAGCGGCAGCAAAATATCAGATTATCTTTATGATGAATTGATAAGGTTCATGATAAAGGAATTCTTACTCCTCAAACTGGACAAAATCTCTCTTCTCAAAATTCTTCGGTGAAGGAATTCTTGTACTAGTAGTATGGTGATGTTGGGTGATAAGGGGACGTTTGTCCCAGTTTGTTCTTCTCTTCTTTTCTTTTCTCCCTTTTAGGTCCCGGGCAGCATGTAATTGTCGCGTACTTGAATCCTAATCTAGTTGAAATTCTCGTTTCTTCGTTGTTATCCTTTTCAGTGGCTGATCCAGGGTAATAAATTTGGTAGTGACACAAGATTGATTCATCACTGTTCACTCGTCTCTCTCATCTCTCATCTCTCATCTCTCATCTCATCCTCTCCCTCTCGTGTATTCGTGATTTGTTAATTAACCTAAACAAGACAAAATTATTCAGTGGTACAAAGGCACCCAATCAGAATCCAGAAATACCCCAATACAAATAGTCCCATTGTATATGGAAGTGGCCTATGAGGATTGAGTCTCATTTGGATACAAATAGTCCCAGACCATAAATCTCGGGTCCACCATTTTGTGACATAAGGGGCTATTATGTATGAAATTTCACATAACATCACTCTGTTATAAAATTTAGAATACCACGTACGGGTATCCATCATCTGCCGGCTAATTAAGTGGGGCTTCAACTTCATTAGTTAGCTAATAGGTCCCCCACATAACACAAACTTAGTGTGCACCTTCAAAAGGGGAGAAGCCATTCACAAACGAAAAAGTCAAGGAATATAATTTTTCCGTGCATGTACATGCATGGGAGGTACATCTGTGTTTGGATGTGCACGAATAATTTTTATTCTTAGACTAACTCAATCACACTAAAAAAAATAGGGAACAGGATACAAATCCATCAAATATCACACAAACCCCCCTATACACATGCTAGGAGGAAATGGACATTTTAATTAATGTTGCCATTACCTTGAGTCCAAGGGAGCCCACATCTTTTTGAGCGCTTGATTTCCTCTGCTAAAGCAAACAAATATTGCAAGTCTTCATTATCATAAAGGACTTCCAAACACAACTTTATTAGAGTAAAAAAAAAAATGAACCCCAAGGGGTTGTACGAGTGGAAATTGGGGCGAGCTGTAAACCCAGATGTCCCAAGGTCGAATCTCGGCAACAACAACTTTGGGGCCACTGACGGTTTATGCCTGGTCGCCATGTCAGGGCCTCGAGGACTAGTCGGCGTTAGGTGGGGGACTCCCCAAGCTATCCCAGCTTGGTCCCCAAGCCGTCCTGATACCTCGGTTATCAAAAAAAAAAAAAAAGACTTGCGAAAAATGTGGAAAGATGAGCGCATACCTTTATTTTAAGGGAGTCCGCTTCATTTTTGGTTCTCAATCTCCTCTACAATTAAGAAAATAGATACAGTATGGTAAAAGACAATTGTTTTAATCAAGTTGGAATAAGAACCGCTGAAGAATTGAGCAAAAGGGCTAAACAATTTAAACAAATAGCACTCCTAAATTATTCCAATGATTAAACAAATATAAGCTTAAAGGATTAAGCTCTAGCTGCCTACTTTCTTCGTTTTATACAGAATATCTCATTATTTATTGAGAAAAATAGAACTTCCAAACACAACTTTTAGAGTTGTTTCGTCAACCCCAACTGTTATTTTTACATTAGTCAAAAACTTAAATAAATATTAAAAAACTAATTTCATTTTCATAAAGGACTAAAAAATTATAAAACGGATAGCCTCGGCGGTACACAGTCCAAATCAGTATTCGCGGTATCTAATTATTCCAGCAAGCATCAATTCTTTAACAACTTCAAGTATTAAAAATAATGATCAGAAAAAAACAAAAATAAAACGAACGACAAATCACAGGACGTAATTAATAGCTCCTCTAAATACAACCAAAACTAGTTACTCTAGCTTTTTCTTTTTTTTTCTATAAAAAAAACTTTTTTTGTCAAAGATGTTCCATATTTTATTTATTTTTATTTTAGGTTCTTCCTCGTCCTGAAAAATGAAAAGAATCAACAAGGCCGACTAAACGAAAAAAGAAGACTAAAAACGAAAAAAAATACCCTTTTTTTTTTTTTTGAATAGTGGAATGAAAAATAGTGGCGTACCTTCATTCTGAGGATATCAGAGACATCCATTTGCGACGACATGATTACTGCTGTATTAATAAAGCTAACAAGAAATTAAGCTCTCCACAGTCTGCCTTTTAACTCTCAGAGAGAGAGAGAGAGAGAGAGAGAGAGATTCAGAAGAGATTCAGAGAGAGAGAGAGAGGACGACGTGGGTTGGAACCAACAAGTGTCAAGACAATTCAAAGGCATGTAAACGCACGTAGGATTTGTTTTGTGGACCACGTGGTGAAGAGTTGGTGGTTTTCTTTGCATGTGGTTTCTACCACCGCTTTGGATTGAAGATATATACGAGTATATATTTATGGAACGGGAATCTTGCTGTGCACAGTAAAATGTATTGTGTATTAAAATAATGTTGATTTAGCACATAAAAAATTATTCGAAAATACATTTCTAAGTCGACCCTTTTCGTCTAAATCCATCATGTAGAAGAAATCTGAATTATCAACTTGCATTTTTAGAAAGTAATTATGCATTGCAGTGGCATCACCTTCTCTGAGTTGTAAACACCTCATTTTATCCAAATAATTCCTGCAATCTTTCTCTTGAAATTGTAAATTCTCATGCCCTTTGGCCTCCACAACCAATGAATTGTAACTTTTGTTCGTTCGAATACTCGCTTTAGCATTTAGTTCAAGCCTTTTTTTTCACAGCGACATTAAGAACCCTGTGGCACCTATGAAACCGAGCTTTTCATGGACTCACCTCATGGTTATGGTCAAGAACAACGTAGTTCAACTTCCATTTTCCATCGGCTAATACAAGTGTTGTGATTTTGGCTTTGCAATCAATTTTTGTTTGTGGGTGCAATTGATTGAGTTTGCTTGATGTTACCCTTGGCTTTCCCGCACCGTTACATGCAACTATTACATTACCAAGTTCCCCTTTTACTTTCTTAGAGCTTCTAATGGACATTCCGAAACCCGTTTCCGTCGCATACTTTTTATAAAATTCAACCACTTCATCAATTGTATCAAACAACATTCCAACTTTCGGTTCATCTACCTTCTCTTGTACATTTCTATTTTTCTCTATTTCATGCTCAATAATCCCTTCACTCAAGTCCACACTTTGGAAACCACTTGAAACTTCTTCCATAACTATATAGAATAATCAATGAGACAAAAAAAGAATAAATATCTATTTCTTGGTTTTTTTTGCTCGGAATATCTATTTCTTGGTTAGCAAATGCTGCACATAAAAAACTAATATAATTGTTCGTATTACTCTTCAAAGTAAATCAAACATACAAAAGAAAGACATATATTTCTTGGTTGGCACATGTTGCACACTCAGAATATTGTATGAGCACTTTGAGTTTATAAATGATATTGGGGTAGAATAAGGCACACATTTCATCAAACACCTTATGTGCATAACCCAACGAATTTCAGAGAAAACGAATCGCAAAAAAAAAAAAAATCCAAAACATTAAATTAAAAAGGATCAGATGCATTTTGTGATTTACCTTTGGTGAGAAAAGATGATTGGATAATGGTCTAATCCTAAGCTTTGTTGCTTCAATGCGAGTTGTTTGGGCAATCCAACTTTGTTACAGAGAGAGAGAGAGAGAGAGAGAGAGAGAGAGAGAGAGAGAGAGAGAGAGAGAGAGAGAGAGAGAGAGAGAGAGAGAGAGAGAGAGAGACGATGAGGACCATAGGGAGAAAGATGGCGTCAAGAACCAGAGGGAGAAGGATGGCGTCGGGGACCACAGAGATGTGCGAAAAGGGTTAATGTTAGACTTCAGAAGGAGAGAGACGGCAAACTAAAAAAATGACAAATGTGGAAGACAAAGAGACTGACCTACTTGGATTATATTAAAAATTGATCTATGTGGCCTGTCTAAGTGGCATGCCATATATGCAAGATGTGCAAATGGATGTGTTAGTAGCATTACTCTTTTAGGTATTTTTGTTATAGTTTGTTAGTTAACTAGCGTTCAACTAACGGATGGAGTTAATTGAAACAAAAATGCTAACCTGAGTGAGAGAGGAGTTATTTCTCATACCTGAGGGGGCATTTGAACATAATTCATTCCTCATGGGGTGTTAGTGAAATTTACCCATAATACAATGAACACCTCTGTTTTGACCGTCAGTACGCTTTGCTGAAAAAGCATGGTCAATGGGTCTCATCGAATGCACTACTAGAAGGTAGCATGTGACATCAGTTCATACAGAAATTTATCCGAATCAAATTAGCCACACGTGATAAGCAATTTTCGTGTCTAAACACTTGACCAATCACAAAACTTGATTACAGACCTAAAGAATTAGATCATTCAAATGAACAATAGAATCAGAAAAGAGAAGAGAAGAGAAAGAGGTAGTTATCAGAAGGAACGAAATCAGAAGCAGAAGGAAGAAACTCATGCTTATTTTCATTGAATTGCCATGCTTACAAAGAGAGACGCAAGGCCCTTTTTATAGGCCACAACCAGCTTTAAACAAACTAAACAACTTTCTAACAGACTCCAAACAAATTACAGCTGACCCCTAACAAACTTCGGCCTAACAGATTTTAAACAAACTGAGCTGAGGCTTTGATCTGCTGTGGACGCCTTCTGGTGAACTAAGAGATGCTGTTGTGGCTGATGCATCTGGTAATTGAGGAGCAATGTTGGCTGATGCATCATCTGATATTTGAGAAGCAATGTTCATCTTTACATCCCCCTTCAAACTGATGGGAGGCCCGACTAACAGTTTGGTCTTAAAACACAGAAAAGCAGAGCTAGAAAGGGCTTTGGTAAACACATCAGCAATTTGATGCTGAGAAGGAACATATTGAATAACAACCTGTTTGCGTAAGACCTTTTCACGAATGAAATGATAGTCAATTTCAATGTGTTTAGTCCGAGCATGAAAAACAGGATTTGAAGCAAGAGCAATGGCACTTTGATTATCACACCAAATTAACGCATGAGTAGAACAAGCAATGTCTAAATCCTTAGCTAGGTGAGAAAGCCATGTTAATTCTGCAGCCACGTTAGCCAATGCACGATATTCAACCTCAGTGGAAGACCTTGCTACAGTTGATTGCTTTTTGGCTGACCAAGAAATCAAGTTAGAACCAAAGTATACACAATAACCAGAGGTAGACCGACGATCTACTGAATCTCCAGCCCAATCGGCATCAGTATACGCAGTGAAACAAGAGGAACCAGCTGAGAAATGTAATCCATGATCAATGGTTCCCTGAACATACCGCAAGATGCGCTTAACCGCAGTAAAATGAGCCTCAGTGGGAGCATGCATATGTTGACACACTTTATTCACAGAATGAGAGATGTCAGGTCTAGTAATAGTAAGATACTGAAGTGAGCCCACAAGAGTGCGATAAAGGTAAAGATCAGAAAATACATGGTCAGAACCACCCTTGAGTTTGACAGATTCTGGAGTTTTACTAGACTTGCATTGAAGCATCCAGCCTTATTAAGGAGATCAGTAGCATATTGGTGCTGAGACAGAAACATCTGAGAAGAAGATCTCTGAATTTCTATCCCCAAAAAATAATGCAAAACGCCTAAGTCCTTCATGGCAAACTTGGAGTGAAGAGTGGTAATCAAACTTGTAAGTTCATCATTCCCAGTAAGGATTATATCATCTACATATACCAGTAATATGAGACAGGAAGTCCCTTTCTTCAAAACAAAGAGAGACGTATCTGCAGCACTATTAGCAAATCCCTGATCAAGAAGAAAACTACTGAACACAGAATACCAAGCCCTTGGAGCTTGACGTAAGCCATACAAAGCTTTATGCAACTTGCAGACAAGATGAGGATGAGTGGGATCTCGAAATCCCTGAGGTTGTCGCATATATACATCTTCATCAATGACTCCATGAAGAAATGCATTAGACACATCCAATTGACGAAGAGACCATGAATTGGTCAAAGCTAAAGAGAGAACTAATCTAACAGTTGTTTGTTTAATCACTGGACTAAAGGTGTCTGCATAATCCAATCCCTCAGTCTGTTGGTTGCCATTAGCTACCAAACGAGCCTTATAACGAGCCACTGTTCCATTGGAATGACGTTTGATCTTAAAAATCCATTGACAACCTATCACATGACCATGAGGAGGTAAGTCAACCAATGACCAGGTTCCCTGATGTAACAATGCATTATATTCCTCATCCATGGCTAGTTTCCACACATGGTGTTTACAAGCCTCTGAGAATGTCTTAGGTTCTACAGAACTAACACCAAGTTCAGCTGTGAGAGACATGGGAATTCGAGGTTTACTAATCCCATGCTTAGCTCTTGTGACCATTGAATGCTGATTGGTGACATGAGGGATAACTGGACTAGTTTCTTGATCAGAGGAAGAAGAAGTGGTAAGAGGCAGCGCTGGACTAGAGATGGTCAGTTCTGAAGAGGAGGAATCTGGTATACTGGTATTGGACACACTGGACATTTGGCTGATTGGAACTAGCTGAGATATGGGAGGAACCTCCACAGTAATGGGCTCATACTGAGTAAGAGGTACTGTAAAATGAGGAGACACCTCAGAAGACTCATCATGACTTGAACTCACAAGCTCAGGATAAGGAAATGACCCCTCACCAAACTTAACATGACGAGACACATACACTTTCTGAGTAATTGGATCATAACATCTGTACCCTTTGGTGTTGAGACAATAGCCAAGAAACACACATTGGATAGATTTTGGTTCCAACTTGTGTGAAGTGTATGGCCTAAGCCAAGGATAACATGAGCATCCAAAAGGCTTCATGAGGTGATAATCTGGTATTTTGTGAAAGACCAGTTCATAAGGTATTTGAAACTGAATAGAAGAATGAGGCAGCCTATTTATAAGAAACACAGCAGTGTTTAAGGCCTCAAGCCAGAACACAGATGGCAACCTAGCTTGATGAAGCAAGGTTAAAGTGGTCTCCATTACATGACGATGGGCTCTTTCTGCCCTCCCATTCTGGGCAGACGTGTGAGGACAAGAAGTCTGATGCACAATCAAAGCTTCTAGAAAGAGATGATACAAGTAGTTATTAACAAATTCACCCCCATTATCACTTCTTACAGATTTAACTGAGACATTAAACTGGTTTTGGACAAAGGCTTTAAACCTGGTAATGTGATCCTTCACTTCAGATTTGTAAAACATAGGAAATATCCAAACATACCTTGAGAAATCATCCAATAGTAACAAGTAATATCTGTATCCTTTATTTGAACAAACAGGAGATGGACCCCACACATCAACATGAAGTAGTTGAAATAGAGCTGTAGACTGAGAAACAGATAAAGGAAAAGGTAACCTATGACTTTTCATAACACCACATGAAACACACTGATGATCCGTCAATTTGGTAGAGGTGATACGCCTTTGTTTTATGAGGTGATGCATAAGACTTGCACTTGGATGACCAAGCCTTTTATGCCATAAAGAACTGGAGAAAGTAGGAGAACTCACAAAGGCAGTACCAGCTGATGGACTAGAGCAATTCGGAAGAAGATACAGCCCCTTCTGACATAGGCCTCTGTCCAGAATGTGAGTTGTTGTATTGTCCTGAATAAGAAAGCCTTCTGAGTCAAATATCACCCTACAGTTGTTATCCTTAGTGAATTGATAAACTGACAACAAATTGTGACTAATCTGAGGTGTGCACATCATGTTAGTCAAAGAAAAAATATGATTGGAAGAGGTAGCCAACTTGCCTTCACCAATATGAGAGATTGGAACACTTGTTCCATTACCAACCAAAACACCTTGAGTACTAGAATACGGCTGCTGACTGACAGATAACTGAGACAAGTTGTTTGTAACATGGCCGGTTGCACCACTGTCAAAATACCAAGGAGTCACAGGATAAAGGCTGGAATTATTGGAACTTACATCATTGTGCTGAACAAACGGTTGTTCTGCCAGATTAACCTGATTTAGTATTCCACCATTTGAAACAGAAGGTTGTGAAAACACTGGATTGCCAGATGGCCTTGGAGCTAATGGAACATTATACATAGGAAACCCAAACATTCCAGATGGTGGAGGCACTCCATATGAACCAAAAGAATTAAAATTAGGAGTCACTTGAAAGGGTCTATAGCCAGCATTTTGAGATCCAGAAGTCATAACTGAAGAAGGTTGATAGGATAAGTTTTGTCTATGATAACAATTGTTAGCCAAGTGATTATCCTTGCCACAAATTTGACACACAGCTTTTGACACACCAAAATTAGACTGACCTTGTTGAGGAATGATACCTGGATTATAGCCTCTATAGTTTTTCCTTTTATCTTTAGTGTAGCCTCTCCCTTGACTTCCAGAATATCCCCCAAAATACTGCTGTGGTGCAAAAGTATGTCCAGGTTGCACATAAGATGGCAGGACAGAAACCATACCAGAATTACCTCCAAAAGTTCCTCCTGAAGATTGAGCATCATGAGAGGAAACCAGAGAGTTTTTGTTCTGACTTTCACCTTCAAGACCTGTACTCTGATGTTGTGCTACAAACACTGATGTGGAATGATCAGTATGTTTGTGACTTTCTGCATCTAACTCTTCAGACTGAAGTAATGACACTAAGTCATCAAACAGAATTGGTTCTGTATGGGCTTTCAACGCCAGCTTCAAGCTTCTAAACTCATCTGATAACCCATGAAGTGTGTGGAAAACCAGATCATCATCAGACACAGGGCAACCCGAACTTGCCAATTTTTGAGCACAATCCTTAATATAATCAATATATTTGTCCATGGTAGAATTTTTGGTTGCATCAAACAATCTTCGTTTTAAAACATGGACATGAGACCTTGACAGCAGACCAAACCTACTTTCCAAAGAACTCCACACTTCATAGGCATGATTACATCCAAGAATGTGTTGAAGAATTGAAGGAGAGACTGAAGCAGTCAGACAAGAAAGGATATGGCCATCTACTACTGACCAATGTAGAAAATCAGGATTTGACACACATTCATCGTTTACTAGAGTTGTTTCAGAAGGACACTTAAATGTACCATCTATATAACCTAAGTAGCCATTTGGTCTTGTTGCATTTTGCACTTGAGTCTTCCATAAAACGTAGTTGTTTGAATCTAGTTTAATTGTAACCAATCCATGAAAATTGGATACTAAGAAAACAAGAGAAGAAGGCATTGTAACAGACCTGTTACCTGAGAAATTTTGTGAATCCATTCCTCTGTATTTTGATTAAACTGAACTAAAGAACTTTGCAGAATTTGTAAAAGCGTGGATTTATGTGACGTTGGTCATCTGATAAGCTCTAATACCATAAAGAATTAGATCATTCAAATGAACAATAGAATCAGAAAAGAGAAGAGAAGAGAAAGAGGTAGTTATCAGAAGGAACGAAATCAGAAGCAGAAGGAAGAAACTCATGCTTATTTTCATTGAATTGCCATGCTTACAAAGAGAGACGCAAGGCCCTTTTTATAGGCCACAACCAGCTTTAAACAAACTAAACAACTTTCTAACAGACTCCAAACAAATTACAGCTGACCCCTAACAAACTTCGGCCTAACAGATTTTAAACAAACTGAGCTGAGGCTTTGATCTGCTGTGGACGCCTTCTGGTGAACTAAGAGATGCTGTTGTGGCTGATGCATCTGGTAATTGAGGAGCAATGTTGGCTGATGCATCATCTGATATTTGAGAAGCAATGTTCATCTTTACATCCCCCTTCAAACTGATGGGAGGCCCGACTAACAGTTTGGTCTTAAAACACAGAAAAGCAGAGCTAGAAAGGGCTTTGGTAAACACATCAGCAATTTGATGCTGAGAAGGAACATATTGAATAACAACCTGTTTGCGTAAGACCTTTTCACGAATGAAATGATAGTCAATTTCAATGTGTTTAGTCCGAGCATGAAAAACAGGATTTGAAGCAAGAGCAATGGCACTTTGATTATCACACCAAATTAACGCATGAGTAGAACAAGCAATGTCTAAATCCTTAGCTAGGTGAGAAAGCCATGTTAATTCTGCAGCCACGTTAGCCAATGCACGATATTCAACCTCAGTGGAAGACCTTGCTACAGTTGATTGCTTTTTGGCTGACCAAGAAATCAAGTTAGAACCAAAGTATACACAATAACCAGAGGTAGACCGACGATCTACTGAATCTCCAGCCCAATCGGCATCAGTATACGCAGTGAAACAAGAGGAACCAACTGAGAAATGTAATCCATGATCAATGGTTCCCTGAACATACCGCAAGATGCGCTTAACCGCAGTAAAATGAGCCTCAGTGGGAGCATGCATATGTTGACACACTTTATTCACAGAATGAGAGATGTCAGGTCTAGTAATAGTAAGATACTGAAGTGAGCCCACAAGAGTGCGATAAAGGTAAAGATCAGAAAATTTAAATGATTTTTTTTTATTTTAACTTAAAATTGTTAAAATGATCTATAATTAGTCAATTAGAATTTAATACTTAATTAATATTAATTTAAAAAGAAATTTCTCAAGTTTAAAATTTAAAGCATAATAAAACAATTAAAGTATTATCTCAATTTCTAAATAGTAATAGTGGCGAATAATTTAAATAACATGACTAAAAATTAACCCCACACACGGGGACCTTCAGTGAACTTCCGACGGACTGATTACTGGTACAGCCAAGGTTCCGTTATCTCGGGATCTTTCTCCTCCACTTCGGTAGCCACCATTTCTGCTTCTGGTTCAAGTTTAAATTCGAGATCGTCTCCTACATCTGGCTCAGGGCCAGGGTACAACGTACCATGAGTATTGAAACCCAGTAATATACTAATTATCCCTTATGAAACCCCCATGAATGCAAGTATATAATTACTAGATTAATTCTAACTTTTAATATTATTGCGTGGTTCAAATTACCATTTCCATCCTTACACCCATGCTTAGATTCCCATACGCTGTGTTTTCAAGCGATAGATTCCCATACACGGGTCGCGAACCCGCACGGCTCAAGATCTAACTCGACTCGCAACACCAGCACGGCTCAAGATCTAGCATGTAACAATTCTCCAATCCATCACATAGTCAATCCACAATCAACGGTCTCATAGACCTCCCACCTTTGGTACCACCATCCGCGTCCTCAGCCCCCCAACCCATGCGTGTCGAGCTTTTAACCAGCCTCGATCCTGTACATGCTATACCATGATCATGCGTGTCGAGCTTTCCGCCAGCCTCGATCCCGTACATATCAGGCGGTGGCAGCCGGCCTAGACCGTATGGATGGTACCCTCCAATTTTCGCCAGGTTAAGTCCCCTAAACTAAGCCATGACACATAACACATTAAAATTTTTCCATTTTTATTATTAATCCTAAGTTGCATGCAATACGTGGGGTGACTACGTTTTTCATGCAAAATTCTCCGCAATTAATAACTAAAAACATAAAAGAACATGCTATCAATAATAATAATTCAACACTTGCATATCTCAAAATATACCTACGAAGGTCAGTCTTGTAAAAAAAATCATATAAAATCGCCCGATGGTCCGATTATACTCTAGTTTGCGCCGTTGCGAAGCTAAGACTGAACCCTAACTATTTCATGTTTATCACTTTATTCAGTTCTCAAGGTAACTACTTCAAAATTCCAAATTAACGTAATTCACGCAGTTTTATACCCTTGTCACGAAAACGGCCATAAAACCCACTCCGGGACTCCGTTTGAGCCCCGGAAAATTCCAGAACGTACATAAGACTAAGATCTACATCGTTCCTGAAGAAATGATCTCAATTTAGTTTTGTTTCGATTTCCAAACGATAGCCCAAAGTGGCTGGAATTTTCGGACAGAATCTGTTGCGAGATTGTCGACCGCTAAAACGGCCATATTTTTCCTTTTCCGATGTCCGTTTTAGACCCGTGAGATGTCAAAACGAACCTTAGACAATTTTCTATGTTTCTAGATCAATAAACACGTGATTTATATCCATAAAAATTATCGTTTTGCAGCCCCCGAAGTGGCTGTCCGAAATTGATTTATTAATCCGTTTATACTAATAACCTAATACACTACATACGTACACGCATGAATTTCATAAAAACGATAATGTAGTACTTACCTGTGTTTCTCTTGCGCGTGTGAAAACACTTCGATTCGTCTTTCCACCCACAAAAATCCGTTAGATCACGTGCGAATAGAGCGAAAACGAGAGATCTAAAGAGAAAGAGAGAGGGGCTTAGAGAGAGAGAGAGACTTATAGAGAGAGAGAGAGAGAGAGAGAGAGAGAGAGAGGATTTATGGGGAAAATTTGAATTTAGGAAGTTGAGAACAAAGTGGAGGAGAGAGTGGGGATAAGGAATGGGTTAGTGAGTGGTTTAATGGTTATTTATAATTATATTAAATAAATCTTATTTAATAAAATTTGGATTTAAATATTAAAAAAAAACGTTGCGCATAAAATTAAAATTAAAATTTGAGGTCTTTACAAACACAATTTTGTTGGATGTTCTTAGTGCAATACCAAAAATTAGATTGGTATGTAAAGGCCTTTGGGTTGCTAGCAATGAATGAAGTTAGAAACGGAATGATCTTTGGATGGTAGTACATGAACGTGTCCATTAGATGATACACAAAGGAGACATCATAGAGCATTATGGTGACTTTAAAGTGTAAAACGGTCGAGATTTTGCGATTATCCTGAAACCCTTCGATGTTCCATTTATTCAAACCCTTTGAATTTTCAACAACATAAAATTCTCATTTACATTTGATAATTGCTCAAAGGAAAATGAGTTGATGTTACCAGGGAAAAGACTTAGAGGTGACTTAAACTTGCCTTTGTTTGAATAGAGAGCATTATAATGGAAGAACCGCCCAAAATGCTTTTAGCTCAAAGCTCAAAAGCAAGTCGCTTTTTGGAATTTTATTAGCAACTCAGGAGGAACATTCCAGAGCATTCTTTTTATTAATAAACATTACAATTAAAAAATATTTAATTTCTTGTATAATATCTTTACAAGTGTGATACCTATATTATACACGCGAGTATGAAAATCTCTTCTCAAATTACAATTTATGACTAATATAAAATTATATTAATAGATAAAATTTAAACTTGGAAGATTTGAAATTTTCTTCGTGAATGAAAAAATGAATAAAAGAGGAAAAAGAAATATAGGTTGGAATGGATTTTTGTGTAATTTTTAATTTTGATTGTTCATACACTTGCTTAGTATACACACAGATATCTATAGGCTTGACTTGATTATTTAATTATTATTTCATATTTATGTGAATTTTTTTTATTTTTCGTCAATTTTTTATGAATTATTGGTTTGTTTTGACGAGAGATTTCAGAAAAACTACAAATAATGGATCAAATTTTAAAAAATTAAGAAAAGACAAAAATAATCTCTAAACAAAGTTTTTTGTGCTTATTCGTCGTATTTAGTGATTTTTTTTAGCTTTTGAACACAATTTTATACTTTTTAGATTCGTCTCATTGAGACGAAGCAATAATCCACAAAAAATTGAGGCCAAAATAATAAATGCGAAAAAATTTGAATGGAGACAAAACTTGCATATTTTTAAGCAAGTTAGGAATGTATATATGTGTGTGTGTGTGTATGTATGTACAGAGAGTGAGAGAGAGAGAGAGAGAGAGAGAGAGAGAGAGAGAGAGAGAGAGAGAGAGAGAGAGAGAGAGAGAGAGAGAGAGAGAGTAAACTTCAAATAAGTGATCTTTTATTTTGTTAAAATGGATATCTCTTATTTTCTGATCAAATATTGATGATCCAAGCCGTTTAATATGTTTTAAAATATGTTTTTACTCACGAAAAATCAGCTCAAAATATTATCGGGTAGGATTTGATCAAATTAATTTTTTCTAAAACTATTCTTGTCAGCATGTATAAAAAATTATTCGGATCAAGATCTTTCGAATATTTGTTTGAGTCGATCTCTCGTTGTTACCCTTAAAAATATATTTTAAACATATTAAATGATTCAGATCATCAGTATTTGATCAAGAGATGAGATCCTTATTCTAGCAAAATGAGAATCCCTTATTAAAAGCTTACTATATATATATATTTTGCTAAGAGGAAATTTGTATAAATAATCAAGGACCAAGACTTTTTAAACCAACACTAGACCAATTATAATAGCCTTTATATTGGCTCGAATCCAAAGGCTGAGATTAAAATCTCCAAACGCCTTAAAAAATCCTAAATCTATTTCCCCTCCCCTCAATCTATTTTTATTTGCCTTTGTATCTTAATTATCATTCAATTTGTTTGCTTGATTCGGTTGCAGGACTTTTTTCCAAACTGATCTTATTAGTTATCACCAGTGTAATCTTTTTGTCATTTTGCACACATGTCCTTCTAGCACCTTGTTCTATCACACTTTCACTTATTTGTCGATAAAAAAAATCAGTCTGTTTAATCTCTTATAATCATTAGGGTCAATTGGTTATCAAACAAGCCAAAGCTAGTTACTCAGAACACATGGATATTCTTTCTTTGACGATAACCTTCTTCCTGAGAGAGAGAGAGAGAGAGAGAGAGAGAGAGAGAGAGAGAGAGAGAGAGAGAGAGAGAGACTACTGGGATCTAGATTGAGGGAGGGGAGTCTAGAATGAGGGATTTTCAAAGTTTTTGGGAGTTTTAATCTCAACCATTGGATTTGAGTCAATTCAACGACTATTATAATTGGTTTAGTGTTGATTTAAAAAGTTTTGGTCCACAGAGCCTTTTCACAAATATATCTAATATGTATGTATATATGTATAACATCCTCGTCCATTTCTTCTTTCCGTAGCATTAGGAAGTTTATGGTCCTATCTCCTAGGAGCTTTTGATAAAGCTCTTTATTTAGAAAAGGAGGAGTACTACAATTTTAGAAAAAATCAAAGCTCATGATTTACTTGAATTTGTGGACCACAAATACAAATAAATTATAACCATTAATTTTGAATTCGAAAAAAATTTCTTGGTTAGTTTTCAAGGAGCTTAGATTTTTCTTTAAAAAAATCGAGAGAGTAAATAGAAATGTTTCTCTAAAATATATATTTTTAATTTAGATAGATTAAGCATTTATTTCATTCACCAAATCCAACTATCCAAGTAACATTTTTGCATGTATGGTCCTGGCACAAACTAGACAGACCTCCCCATTGATTGAAGGATATGGGGTCACAATTCAATTTTTAATTTCCAAAGCTCTACTTTCCCAGGTTAATAAAAGCTAGGAGCCCCCTCTCTGTCCCATTTATTAGCAAACACTAATGATGACGAATGACGATTAGCATGAGTGCTTGGAAATATATAAACAACGAAAAATGATCTCTCTTGCTTTTTATGATTCTTTATTAAATCTTAAAATCGACCAAAAGTAAATATAGGTGGGTAATTTTCTCAAATCGATTGGAAAACTAATATCTTAATAATCAACAGAAATAACTCTCTTTTTCTTTTAAATTTGTGATCTGGAAAATGGAAAAATCATCAAAAAAAATTTACGCCGATGTAGCAAGAAAGCACTCCAATAATTAAGTCATAACGATGATCCCAAAGATCTCTATAATCAATAGTTAAGACTCTGAATTAACACGTGTCTTTCACCATAGATTTACATCTTTATTTATATACTATGTAACTTAATCAATTCCAATTTTTTTGGGTCTCTAATTCCTCAATAGAATCGAAGTACAATGTCTTCTGATTGACAAGTGAGGAAATAAAATCGGCCCGAACTCTTCAAGAAATTATCTTCTACCGTTAGAATTTTATTCGACCACAAATTTCTCATTTTAAGTTGCATCGACTTTGGACTCCTTGTTCATATCTGATTAGAACCCTATCCCGATCTAAACGAGATTCTGTTTCAACTTCAGTTCAAGACTTGTAACTGTCTTTCTCAAATCGGCAACTAAGTAAGCCGTCTTTCTCAGGTCGACTACTCTTCTTTCAAGTTTGGTAGAGTATTTCTATGCCAAATTGAATAAACTTTTTAAGAAAAAACTCAATAATTCTTATTTAAGTTTCACCTCCTTCAATTGCTCCCCAACTTTATCTACTCCTCATCGAGTTGGTGGAGTAGGCAAAGCAATAAGATTTCACATCGGCAAATATTTTCTTCTTGAATACGTTTTAAAATCGTCCATTAAAATCCGTACCATCGCATTTAATGTGATTGACATTGTTGCAACTTTTTACGGAACGAAGCATCTTTCTCACGCTTGTCGTTCTAAATCCATTCAATATCCTTTCTTTTTCAGAATAGAAAATCACTTTCCTTAATAACCTTTCCCCCTTACTACGTCCTTTGCGCACTGTTCATATTCTTCCCCCCTTTGTCCTTCACCATTGTTACTGTGTCTGTGTTCTCTGCATTTCTCGATTCCTTGTCGTTTTTGTACGTAAGTTCTTCTCATACTTCTGTCCATTATGTTTCCTTCTAA
The DNA here is from genome assembly GCA_019985065.2 of Arctostaphylos glauca. Taxonomy (NCBI): domain Eukaryota; kingdom Viridiplantae; phylum Streptophyta; class Magnoliopsida; order Ericales; family Ericaceae; genus Arctostaphylos; species Arctostaphylos glauca. The sequence continues at coordinate 23,516,882 of JAHSPW020000001.1, read as the reverse complement.
TCCCCCTCCCCCCGCGTGCGCATTCTCCAAATGGAGGTTTTCAAAGAATTCCTTTCTACTCTAGGAAAAGTGGTTGAATTTTGCCATCATTAAAACATCCCATATGATATTGTAATCGAACTCAACTAATCCAAAACTCTTCGCGAGGGCTCATATGATGACACCGACCACATTCCCTCGATGGTGATTACTGAGGGTAGGGTTCGTTTCCCCATCTACTCTTTACTCTGTAGGGTCCTGAACTACTACAGGTTCAACATTATGCAAATCTCCATCAACACTTACCGTATTATGATGTCAATAGTCAAGCTTATTAGACTCGTAGGAATCGATTTGAGATTATGAGACATCCAATACAATTATGACATGGTCAAGTCTAATACCGAATTGTACTACCTCATAGAATAGTTACTCATCTTACTGATTTAAACATAGGTAATGATGACAATTTCTTGATTGTTACGGGCAACTGGAGTTCGATCCCGAGGAGTTGGAGATCCAAAGATTAAATATCATAAAGACAATCTATTTGGTTTTGACCGATGGAGACTGATCAACAACTTGTGCGACTGTCAAGATGGATTTTGTGTTGCTGTGTCTTTTGAAAGTCTTCTCCAAATCAGATACCTTTGGTCATTGTCGATATCCTCTTTTTTATGTATCAACAAATTAACGATTATCATTGAGAGATTGGACAATGGTCCAATACAGTTTTTTGAAGGGCAATGGTCCTAAGCATTGGTCCAAAAAGAAAAAGTGTTGGTCTTTTAGCCGAGATGAAAAAGGGTGATGGTCATGGGCGTTGGTTCAGAGAAAAAAAAAAGACATTGGCCTCTAAACACTTGAATTCTTTACACATATAGGGTTCTGATGTCCATATAAAAATTTTCTGAAGAATTTCTTGAGCAAAAGACATGTTGTATATCAGGGGCCTTGCGACGCTGCCCTTAATTCTTGGCATATAAGGGATTCCAATTTCCAGGTAGAAAAGATCTAGCAGAGTTATTGCAAGACGATCATTGGTTCTATGATATCTGTTACCTATAGATATAATAGATACGATTATGTAGAGTACGTGGTTGTTATATTTGAAGATTTCAAATATACAACTATCCTTTTGGATGGCTAAAGGAATGCAAAAGCTTTCTGATTTTTGGGTTCGCTTAGAGTAAGCCACGTCTCAACAGTGAGATCCTCGTATTTAGTTATTGGCACCGTGTATTTCATCTCGCATTCTCTGAGAAATTTTTAGGCTATACAAGAATTGTTATTTTGACATTCCTCTTTTGATTGAGATCGAGACAAAGAAGGGGAGATGATCCTGGACAATGGTCTAAATTTTTTTTTTTTGAAGAGGCAATGGTTCCAGATGATGGTGCAAAATAGGGGCGATGGTCCCAGATGATCATCCGAATTGGAGTGATGGTCCCAAACAATAGTTGGAAACAAGGACAATAATCTTGGACTTAGGTCTGAAACCAAGAAGGCGTTGGTCTCTTGGCACATCAGAAAGGGAGACCACAGTCTCTCAGCCGAGCTCAATGGGCTTTGATGCTAGTAAGGTATTGGGGCAATGGTCCTAGACGGGAGTCCAAAACACCAATAAAGTCATAATTAAAGACGCAATAGTTTGGGCAATAGCTCATTAGCTCAGGCATGTGTCCTAGAAAAAAGGCTTAAACTAAACGATAGTTCAAAATAGTTTAGGCAACGGTTCAAGGAAAAGGCCTAAAATACCAATGGCAATGGCCAAGGTTGGGAAAAAAGTTTTGAGTACAAAAAAATTACTTAGCACAAAGTGTTCATTTCAAAGTTTGTTCAAGTGTAAAGACACTTTTAGAAAACAAGCAAGAATACGGGCAAAGATCCAAAGTAATGGCAAACAAAGCAAGGTACATTGGCAAATATATATTTATACATTGGCAAATATTTACAGAAGAACGGAGTTGTAAGAGGATAAAGGCGTTGAAAGAAAAGTACACATGTTTAAGAAGTTAAATATACGTGCAAAAAGGCACTTGGGCCAAAAAAAGATAAAGATAAAATAAAATATAGACTGAAAACGAACGGATAGAGGAATATGTTATATTTGGAACACACCGGTACCGGTACGTATCATATTAGCAACAAAAGTAATACGATTGTCGATATGAGATTGATAACTTTAATATGCATAAGAATATACACCTCACAATTAAATAACGCTAAAATACTTTTTAAATTATCTAATTGGTGTATAAGTTGGAATATACTAACCAAGTAAAGGAATAAGTTATTCCAACAACATTGTACTAGAGCATTTACACTAGTTTCTATTGAGCTCCTTCTTCCCTATTTTGAGGAGCAATTTTTCTGGATATGTTCTATATCAGCCTCTCTTGATGCCCTCTCTATTTTGTGAATGCTACAATGACTCCTTATATTTGACGAGTCACTATAGCTTCCCCATTTAATGAATGCAAAATTAGAACGTGTCACTATTCACCCTATTTAGAGAGTTTGATGCAAGAGACGTTAGAAAATGTGGCTCTCTAAAATATAAAAGTGAAAATTCCTCCATAATTTGGTCCAAAAAATAGAGAAACTGACATCAACTTTCTCAAAGCTCATCCTTCTCTATTTTAAGGAGCAGTTCTTCTAAATATTTTTGTTACTAGCCTCTCTTGATGGTTTCCCTATTTAGTTAATGCTACAATGACTCCTTATGTTTAAGGAGCCACTGTAACCTCCTAGGATTTATTTTATTTTTTTCCTTAAAATAATTGAATTAAATATGAAAGGAAAAAGAGAGAAAGAAAATTTTAATAAAATAGAGAGTCTAATAAATGAGATATTAGAAAACGTGGCTTCCTAAAATTGAAAAGTGAAAATTTCTTTCTAATTTGATCTAAAAAAATAGAGAAACTGATGTGGATGCTCTTAGTATAGATTATTGGTAATAGCATTGGTTATGCTTCCCAATTAGACATTTAGAATCACTTATGGAGTTATAGTGATTGAACTATTTTGATGACTTAATTGGTGTATACCACCCTAATTGTGTATTAATCTATCTCATACATGGTGTAGACAAAAAAAAAAAAGAAACGATTATAACTTTTATGCTAATTAAAAATAATAATTATAGAGTTAATTATTTTCAAGACAGAAAATGCTTAATAGGATATAGCCAAAATGTAAAGTAATAAAATTTTATTACCTTCTAAAGGCTTGAAACATAATTAACGATTAAATAAGTTTTTTTTTTTTTTGTGTGTGTTAAAAATGACATTACATAGCTCATTCTTAGAATTATTACAACAATATCAAATTCAAATTATGACTTTAAAAAAAATCATATTGGCGAAGAATTGAAAAATGCTATTATGGTTTAGAACGTCCGGTATAGACTGATACACTCGGTATTTAGAGCCATACGATATACAGTGATGAGTGCTCCGTTTTATATCTGATACGTCTCGTACCAACTGGTACGAGGGGTTCGTAACATTGCTTTTAGTAAATTATTCCTCTTGCACTACAAAAAAATATAGATTTCCCAACGGTTTTTATCCCAACGGTATAAATAACTGATACTATAGGTAGGAAATAGCAACGGCTTCAAAGCGTTACTAGAAAGGGGTCTTTAGTGATGGCTTTTTGTAGACTGTTACTGTATTTTTAATTTTTAGCTACGGTCCAACATAAACCATCGGTATAGCCCACGAAAACGAACCACTATTTTTAATTTACTGTAAGTGAATCCCTCAAAATAACTTTTAATGCTTAAATTTTAAGCATTTTTTCAAATTATTTATCTTTAATTATTTATCTTTTACAAACTGTTCTAATTTTGCCAAAGTTTGTCAATGTCTGGGCCTTGGGCCGTGAGAGGTTTACTCAATGTCTGGGCCTTGGGCCTTGGGCCATTTTGTTTTATTTACCTTTTAACACAAAATACCCATTTTCTTTTATACCTTTTAACCCTACTCTTATTTCCAAGCCACTACCACCGCCTCTCTTTCTCCCCAGAGATCTCGCCATGGCCCTCTCTCAGTCTCTCTCTCTCTCTCTCTCTCTCTCTCTCTGGCAACAACTCTCTCGCGATGACTTTCTCTTGCAGTCTCTCTCTCTCTGCAGCGACGAATCTCTCTCTTGCGATTACTGAAGCGTGAGAAATCTAGAGCTCCCAGCTCCCAGCTCCCAGTGAATTTGGATCTCCGTAGCCAGTAAGTTATCCATTTCTTTCTCTATATTTTCCTATTCGTATGTATCTAACCAGTTAGGTTTCGCTTTTCTCTTTTTGGAGTATACCTATGGTTTCTGTATTTTTTCGTGGTGAGGTTCCTCTGTTGATCTTCGCCATGGATTGAGGCTTTAAGCCCCAGCTGAATCATGTGAAGTCTTTTTGTTTTTTGTGATTGTTGTGTTTTGTTCTGGTTTTCGTGTAGTAATAGAGTGTCATTCAAGTTTTGGAGCTGTAAGTTTGGTATGATTCTGGTTGAAAGAGTAGTTTCACACTGGATTGCCTAAATGTTTTGGATTAAAGTTAAATAAGCAAACTAGCCAAGTAGGGAATGATGTGTTTGTCTTGCCTAGGTCCTCGTGGCCGGATAATAAACTTGAAAGATAGTAGATTCAATCCTACAGAAGGATAATATAGTACCAGAATGGAAAACAATTTCTTTTGAAACAATGATGGCTCACCCGGTATTTTTTGGCCAGATAGAGATGCAAGTGCTACATATATATTTTCAGGATCTTGAGGTTGAAAATCAAGAACCAATACCTACAAAACAAAGAAATATGGTTATTGGAGAGTTTCCAGATCCAAGATGGATACAAAGTGTCAAAGCCGAAATGACAAATACAAATTTTCCATACGAGTGTGGATCAATTAAAGCCAAAAAGATCTGCAAACAGAAAATATATTCATCCAGCAAAAGCAGGTTGAAGAAAGAAAATAAAATTTGTTTATTTTTTATTGGTCAATAATGTTTTGAAAATTTTAGGTATATAATTTTTACTTATTAGATTTTTTGTTATATATTTGCGTATTCATAACATCACTTATGTTAGACATATTGATTCTAAAAATTTAATCTCTATTTCCAAACAAAAAATAATAATTTACAGTTTTTGAAAAACCATTTCCAAAATTAGCATGCTTTGAAATTTAACAACCATTTATGGGAATGCAATCATCATTTCTTTTTACTATTTTGTAACTGAAACTCGAGCTATACAAATGTAGGATTATGGGAATGCAATCATCATTTCCTTGTATTCAGTCCATATAAAAGTTTTGCAATCATATTTATATATGTGGTATACTCTGGATTTAGGAATTGTTTGGCAGAGAGAGTTGGCATGTTATGGCCACAAGTGTCATATGCCTTTTGAAAAAGTTAGTGTATTTCAATACAATTTTACAATTGAGTTTGGTTTAATTATATTATTAAATTATTTGAATCTCTGTACTTGTGATACTTTTGAGATTTTCTTTCTTGAAATTCCGGTACTTGTGATATTTTTGAATCTCTGTATAGTTGCATTTTGAGTTACTGCTTGTAATTCGTTCCCATCCAATTGGAAAGAATCGTACCATTAGGATTATTTGTGAAGTAAAAAATTAAAAAGTATTAATTTTATAGGGGCACATGTCGTATTGGGAGCCATATCTCATGAAAAATGACTTTGTATTACTGCATGCTATGGATGGGTGCACAAAACAGAAAAGGAAAAGAATCTTATGATGGGAAGAATTTTTTTTGCTAACTAATTCTTCGTTTGATGCAATTAGAAAGTCAACGAGAACCATAGAAAGGAAATTGGGAAGGCTGTTATGCATTGTTCATGAAAAAACGTATTGCATGTCAAAACGATATCATTTTGACGAATAAAATATTGATCGAAAATTATTCGGTCAGCATCCAACTGTTCGGACAACAATTAATGTGTTTTAAGTGATTCCCTTTTATATTTATGACCAGTTTGTTTCAATGATGGATAATGAAAGGATATATAATGTTATTAAATAATTAAATTTTATTGGATCAATAATGATGATTTAATAATATCAATCTCCAACATTATCATATATTTTATATTTTGTGAGATTATACATTGAATGTATAAATAATGTGGACAATAGAAATGTCAATTAAATACCAAACAATATAGTCTCTTTGTATGTATAATCTCATTCGATGTTCATATTCGGTAAAATTGCGTCCTTAATGCACAAATGAAATACGCAAACAATTCATATATAAATACCTAAGATCCAGGATACAATGCTCCACTTTTAATTACAAAATTGTGTGACAATTCTTATTTCTTACTCAGTTTGACTCCATAAATTTAATTATAATGAAGCTGGTAGAAAATAAAATAATTACGCGCACAGAAACATCTAGTTAATGAAACGTATGCCTTATCTTTTTATTTAGGACTTGATTTTTTGTAGTTTAAAGTCAAGTTTTAAAAAACAGTTGAACCATCACTAATTAATGACTCAAAATTTGTTAAAATTTTTTTTGATCGGTAACTGTCTTATAATAAATTTGAATTATTAAAAATATTTTGCTCAACGAAATTCATTATTTAGTAATTACACAAAAGCAGTAATATTGTTTGAATTATGCATGCGCAAATGTCAAAGGAAATGATTACTCACAACCTAATATTTTGTTAATTACAAATGTATTGCAACTCTTTAAATTCCTCTCCGTGATATGAACACTATTTTAATCCAATAAAATATTCGAAATTTTCTCTGCGAATCGTTTCACCTAACAGTAAGCTAAAGTCAGACAAATTATACATCCGAGCCTACGTCTTTTGACTATTCTACCTCTTCAAGCACCAAAACGTATGCTACCAAGCATTGGCTACTACCGTAAATTAACTTCTTATGAAGGCTCCAGTAGTCTTCCTCTCCCTCCCGCTCACAACCTCCTCTTGTCCTCTCTCATAACCCTAACAACTAAACCCCAAGTGACAGGAAGAGAACCATTGGGTGGAGAGAGAGAGAGGGAGAGAGAGAGAGAGAACAGGCCAGTTGCCAGAGTAAACCCAGAATCTTTTGGCGATTTTACAATCTGTTTGACAAGTTACTTCACAGTAGGTTCTCTTGGAGATAAAGAGAGAGAGAGAGATATTCATCATTTTGCTTCACCTGTAAGTTCTCATTCGTCACATTTGAGCTTCAATTATTTGGTCCACTCTTTGTGTTGCAACTTTGAACTTGAAGATTTACTTGGAGCATCTCCAGCCCTTACTCGAATCGCTACTCGAAACTTAAATTTGAGTGACACGGCTCATAAAACTCGCTCCACTCTTGTTATATCTATATCAACTTTTGTTTTACTCAAATCAAGGAGTCAAAAATCTTTAGTTTGTTAAGGTAATTCTGTATCTTCCAAATTTATAAACTAAGGGTTTTTTTAGTTGACTGAAGTTTTTACTCAAATTGACGCTTGAATGAAGTTTTTTCATATGGGCTGAACGTCTAATTTAATTCGATTATGTGTTCCAGGTATTCGATTGCAATTTTTCTCGACGGATATATAATCTCTCACTTATAAGTTCTTATAAGTCATTTCTCACATTTGCACTCCAATTATGCGCACCACTATTTTTGCTTTGAGTAGGAACACCATATGACCAACTGATGGAGGATCAAGAGGTTACGGTGGGAGCCCTCTTGGCAGACTATGACCAATTCCAGATCATAAGGGGAAATCCGCTCTATGTGGTGAGAGATTTTGGTTGTGGTGTCAGTTTAAGTGACGAAAAAGCTGCGCAACAGGTCAGTAGTGACGAAAAAGCTGCACAGCAGGTCAGTACTTTTTTAGAGAGTGAGAACTTGAGTGTTGACCTTCTTGAGGATTTGGATTCGTATTGGGATGATATAAATGACCGTTTCATGATATCGAGGATGGTGAGTGACTCTGTCATCAAGGATGGTGAGTGACTCACCATCCTCGATATCGTGAAACGGTCATTTATATCATCCCAATACGAATCCAAATCCTTAAGAAGGTCAACACTCAAGTTCTCACTCTCTAAAACAGTACTGATCTGCTGTGCAGCTTTTTCGTCACTACTGACCTGTTGCGCAGCTTTTTCGTCACTTGAACTGACACCACAACCAAAATCTCTCACCACATAGAGCGGATTTTCCCTTATGATCTGGAATTGGTCATAGTCTGCCAAGAGGGCTCCCACCGTAACCTCTTGATCCTCCATCAGTTGGTCATATGGTGTTCCTACTCAAAGCAAAAATAGTGGTGCGCATAATTGGAGTGCAAATGTGAGAAATGACTTATAAGAACTTATAAGTGAGAGATTATATATCCGTCGAGAAAAATTGCAATCGAATACCTGGAACACATAATCGAATTAAATTAGACGTTCAGCTCATATGAAAAAACTTCATTCAAGCGTCAATTTGAGTAAAAACTTCAGTCAACTAAAAAAACCCTTAGTTTATAAATTTGGAAGATACATAATTACCTTAACAAACTAAAGATTTTTGACTCCTTGATTTGAGTAAAACAAAAGTTGATATAGATATAACAAGAGTGGAGCGAGTTTTATGAGCCGTGTCACTCAAATTTAAGTTTCGAGTAGCGATTCGAGTAAGGGCTGGAGATGCTCCAAGTAAATCTTCAAGTTCAAAGTTGCAACACAAAGTGTGGACAAAATAATTGAAGCTCAAATGTGACGAATGAGAACTTACAGGTGAAGCAAAATGATGAATATCTCTCTCTCTCTCTATCTCCAAGAGAACCTGCTGTGAAGTAACTTGTCAAACAGATTGTAAAATCGCCAAAAGATTCTGGGTTTACTCTGGCAACTGGCCTGTTCTCTCTCTCTCTCCCTCTCTCTCTCTCCACCCAATGGTTCTCTTCTTGTCACTTGGGGTTTAGTTGTTAGGGTTATGAGAGAGGACAAGAGGAGGTTGTGAGCGGGAGGGAGAGGATGACTACTGGAGCCTTCATAAGAAGTTAATTTACGGTAGTAGCCAATGCTTGGTAGCATACGTTTTGGTGCTTGAAGGGGTAGAATAGTCAAAAGACGTAGGCTTGGATGTATAATTTGTCTGACTTTAGCTTACTGGTAGGTGAAACTATTCGCAGAGAAAATTCCGAATATTTTATTGGATTAAAATAGTGCTCATATCACGGAGAGGAATTTAAAGAGTTGCAATACATTTGTAATTAACAAAATATTAGGTTGTGACTAATCATTTCCTTTGACATTTGCGCATGCATAATTCAAATAATATTACTGCTTTTGTGTAATTACTAAATAATGAATTTCATTGAGCAAAATATATTTAATAATTCAAATTTATTATAAGACAGTTACTGATCAGAAATTTTTTAACAAATTTTGAGTCATTAATTAGTGATGGTTCAACTGTTTTTTAAAACCTGAGTTTAAACTACAGAAAATCAAATCCTAAATAAAAATATAAATAAGGAATAGGTGTCATTAACTAGACGTTTAATTATTTTATTTTCTACCAGTTTCATTATAATTAAATTTGTGGAGTCAAACTGAGTAAGAAATAAGAATTGTCACACAATTTTTATAATTAAAAGTGGAGCATTGTATCCTAAAGCTTAGGTATTTATATATGAATTGTTTGTGTATTAATGACGCAAACCGAATATGAACATCAAATGAGATTATGCATACAAAGAGACTATGTTTTTGGTATTTAATTGACATTTCTATTGTCCACATTATTTATGCATTCAATGTATAATCTTACAAAATGTAAAATATATGATAATGTTGGAGGTTGATATTATTAAATCATCATTATTAATCCAATAAAATTAATTATACAATAATATTATATATCATTTCGTTATCCATCATGTGAAACAAACTGGTCATAAATAAAAGAGAGAGTCACTTAAAACACATTAATTATTGCCCGAACAGTTGGACGCTGACCGAATAATTTTCGGTCAGTATTTTACTCGTCAAAATGACATCGTTTTGATACGCAATACGTTTTGTTATGCACAATGCATAACATTCTTCCCAATTTCCTTTCTATGGTTCTCGTTGACTTTCTAATTGCATCAAACGAAGGATTAGTTATCAAAAAAAATTCTTCCCGTCACAAGATTCTTTTCCTTTTCTGCTTTGTGCACCCATCTATAGTATACAGTAATGCAAAGTCATTTTTTCATGAGATATGGCTCCCAATACGACATGTGCCCCTATAAAATTAATACTTTTTAATATTTTACTTCACAAATAATCCTAATGGTACGATTCTTTCCAAGAGGAATAATTTACTAAAAGCAATGTTACGAACCCCTCGTACCAGTTGATATGATACGTATCAAATATAAAACGGAGCACTCATCACTGTATATTGTACGGTTCTAAATACCGAGTGTATCAGTCTATACCGGACGTTCTAAACCATAACAACATTTTTCAATTCTTCGCCGATATGATTTTTTTTTTTAAAGTCATAATTTGAATTTGATATTGTTGTAATAATTCTCAGAATGAGCTATGTAATGTAACGCCCCCGATTTCTCGGTACGTTATTTAAAATCGTTTATTCAATTATTTGATTAATTGAAACATAAATCAAAGAAATGCCTTTTATTATTTAATTTAAAATAACAGAAAATAAGATAAATCAGAGTTTTAAAATGCGGAAGTGAAATTGATAAGAATACTTTTGAGATTTATATTTTTACTAAAAATAAATAAAATAACAGAGCATCTAAAGGTAGGACAACTAAACGCCGCCACAGTCCTCCAGCAGCTCCCACTTTCTCCTACTCGGACAGAATCTGCAACTGCTCTTCGAAATCTGGTATGAAACACCAGGGGCAGAGAAGTTGCACCAATGAGTTTATAAAACTCGGTAGGAAGGTTTATCCGAAAACCGAACCCATGGGTAAAAGCACACATATAACAGGAAATATGACATAACAACAGAATTTTAAATAACAAATGCGAATACATCAAAAGCTGTAAAGTAACGTTTAAGTGTATTAATTCCATTCTTCTTTCTCTCTTTTTTTCCGTTAATCGGGACGACGCCCAGGGAATCTAACCCATAATCAACACGGCACGACGACCAGTGGAAATCTAACCCACCTCGGGAATCAAACCCGGAATATAAAAATAGAGGGGAATCGAACCGCCAACTATCTCGGGAATCTAACCCGGAACAAAAGTGAAGGGGAATCGAACCACCAGTCACCTCGGAAATCTAACCCGAAACACAAATACCTCAGGAATCTAACCCGGTACAAAGTGAAGGGGAATCGAACCACCAGTCACCCCGGTACAAAGTGAAGGGGAATCGAACCACCAGTCACCTCGGAAATCTAACCCGGAATAAAAGTGAAGGGGAATCAAACCACCAGTCACCTCGGGAATCTAGCCCGGAACAATCTCGGAAATCTAACCCGGCAAAAGAGTGAGAAGGGGAATCGAACTACCAACCACCTTGGGATCTAACCCTAAAAATCAACGAGTAACAGCACGACAACTGTAATTAAATCATTTTCACTTTTATCACTTGTTCAGGTTCTTATCAACACAATCAGAATTTTCTATTATTACCAACAAGATTCATGTTCGCCAAAATAACACCAAAGGTCACTTTTACAATATTCCCGCTCACACGAAATTCCACGGGAACTCTCTCCCTCTCAAGCTTAGCAGTATATTTTTATCTTTATTTGAATTTTTTAATTATTTTCATACAAATAAAAATAATGATATATATGTTGAATTATTTATGTTCTTCCTAAATTTTTTAAGCATTTTTTGTGAATAAAAATAGCAAAAATAAATATGCATCCATTGTTGTTATTTTTCTTATTTTGTTGATTTATAAAATAAATTTAAAAATTACTTAAATTATCTAAAAAAAATTTACATTCATCACTTGCCCTAATGCGTGTAGTTTTAAAGAAAAAATAACTAACACCGCTCATTCGTACTACTTTTAATCGTGTTTTTCGAATTTTATTCTCGAAAAAATACTATCAATTTATTATTTACTTAAAAAATTATTTTAAGATTAACAGTGAGTTCGGAATACTTTGATTAGGATATGTGATAAATATAAATATTTGCAAATATTTTAAAAGATTTTTAAATTTGTTTTATAAATCAACAAAATATAAATTAATAAATATTTTATCATAATTCGACAACTCTTTGTCAAAATATTTTGAACTCACAGTTAATCTTGAAATAATTTTTTTGGATAAAAAATAAATTTTTAATATTTTTTCAAAAATAAAATTTAAAAAATACGATCGAAAGAGGTTCGAATAAGCGACGTCGGTTATTTTTCTCTCTCCAAAGTTAGGTGCATTAGGACATGTGATAAATATGAATATTTTTTAATAATTTAAGAGATTTTTAATTTTGATATAGAAATCAATAATAAAATAATAACAAAATATATAAATCACCATGTTTTTTTTTTAACCTTTTGAAAGAGAGAGAGAGAAGAGCATGGGCGAGGAATTTTCAAAACAAAAAGGAGTGGCCCCCACCTAAACTGTTTAATGAGATGTTGATTGCGAGGGTGATGAAGAGAATTGAAAGCACAGTTGGACGAATGGTGATTTAGCACTCATATGCCCCAGAATTGACAGGAAATCAGCCCAGCTTCACAGGCTATTGTTTTCATTGTTTTGAAGGCTCTTAACAGTCATTTTCTGCAGTAGAAGCACCACATCCCCATCTAGAAATCAGTGTTTTATCTCTCTCCTCCTCTTCTGGAGAGTTTTTAGTGAAGAATAAATTCCTTATTTACTACATTCAAGTAATATCCTACCACTTGCGACTTAAAATATATTGATTAAATTCCTTATTATCCATCATGTAGGTATATTCTTCTACCTTACTACGTGCATGGCTACTACCATGACATGTTATTTGAAGGGGTACTATAAACAATTGTTAGATAAGACTTAGAAAATATTATTGTCCCGGCCCGTCTAAATGTAACTTAGTAGATACTAGATGTCGTATAGTAAGTTTAAATACAAATATTTTCTAAACTAGCTCTTTTATCTATAATATGCCAATATATTAATGCACAAACATTTTCTCTACGAAATATTTACTTGATGAATCAATTCGATTCACAATTTAAATCAATTCTCAATCCAGAGAAAGAGTACAATATGGATTTGTAATTTGACAATTATCCTTATGACCAATAAACTAATTCAAACTACTTAAATTAAAAGTTTGTTTAATACTTATTTCTTACATGAACAAACTATCTAGACATTTTTTTAAAACCCGTTAAATTTTCAAACCAAATTTGATCAAGTTGCTAATCAGCTCTTTCAACTCATAATGGATAAAAAAATTCATTCAACATCAACTTATGATCAACTCTATTAAAACTTGTTTATGGCCAGTTTAAGCAATAAGCTAAAACTTAAATTTATTTTTAGAACTTGTTAAATTTTCAAACTAAATATGAATATTTCACCATTGACTAGTTCGGCGTGTTTACAGGTTCTAATTGTGCTTGCTATGACTTCGTAAAAAAATAAAATAAAATAATCTATTTTAAAGATGAACAACTTCGTCAAAAAGTAAATCTTTTAAAAATCACGGTGATACTATTTGATAATTTAAGAGGTCAAATTAATTTATTTTAAAGATGACGAGTCTTGGAGGATCATATTATTATAAGTTGATATTCAAAATCTCAAATAGCGTAGAAAATTAAGCCAATGGTTTGAAGCCCAGCCAAGAGTCACATCCTCACTAGCACCCCCCACTCCTGAAGAAAAGTCGTCTGGTTGGACCTTCCCACTGATAAATCCGGAATCCTGGCTCTTCCATCTGGGTTTCTTGCTCTTTCCCGGGACCCAAAAGCTACCTACCACTTCCCACCCTCGGCCTTTGTCTGAGAGACAGGGTGTGCGTGTGGCGGGTTGTGGTTTATAAAAGTAATTACGATGAATCACAAAAACGGGGAGATCTGGGAATTCAAGAATGTAGACAGTGGTGGAGCTGATGGCTACTCTGAAGGTGGTGTAATTTTGGGTTTGGACGGCGGCACCACCTCCACCGTCTGTGTTTGCATATAACATATACTCAGAACAACCAATAGCCAGAACAATTATATAACATACACAAATGCACCAATAGACAAAATAATTATATAATATACACTCAAAATTCAGTGGGGGGGAGAAGCACTGCATCACATTTGCTCCCTTTGCAAGCACTGTAACAAAATAAATCAAGACATTATAAGGGGGTGATGCAGTCTCCCACTTGCTCCCACGACAAGTATAAAATAGAAGGGATAGAAATATTATCTTCCACCGTCGATTAAAAGTTTACGTCGGTATAAATTATGAACCACAAACAGCAAATCCCCTTTCGCACCCTGTCACAGGTATCACTTATTTAGAAACAGGCAAACAACTAATTAGCTATTACTAAAAAATTAGAAACCCATCATATGGCAAACAACTAATTAGCTTATTCATAGAGCACAATCATGGTCAAAGTTGTCATGAATTATAATTGTATAAATTTTCCAATTCTCAGAAGTTTGTGCCTCATAGGCTGGAGCTAGCAATGTCAAAACAACACATCCTAGCAACTAGCAATAAAATGGTTTAATTGATCAACAAGCTTACAATGTCAAAACCATTTCAGGTGGCTTAGATTTCAGTCAAACCAAACAATTCCGGAATAATCTAACAATTACCACAAAATTAACTACAATTACCAAACAATTCCGGAATAAGCTAACAATTACCACAAAATTAACTAACAATTACCAAACAATTCCGGAATAAGCCCGGTCAGTTACCAAACAATTCAGTAGAGACGTAGTAACGCAAACTACCACCGTACCACGGTCAGTTTCTCTGGTCGGCCGTCGGCGTCGGCGTCGGCGGAGCTGCGGAGGAGGAACGGTCGCTGGTCGGTGGTGAGCCGTGAGCGGTCGCTGGTCGACAGAACAGTCGGAGACTCGAACGGTCACTGGATCTGGATTCGGAGACTCGAACCCTCGAAGCCGGAGACGATCTCGAAGACTCGAACCCTCAAAGTCGAAGTCTCGAACAGTCCGGTCTGTCCGGATTCGCACGAACAGATCTCGAACAGTCGAACCCTCGAAGGCTCGAACCCTGCTCCGGTGGTTCCGCGGTCGAGATCGGACTGGGGAGAGTCTGGCATCCGGCGTCCGGCTACGTGAGGGGGGTGGCAACCGGCGCGGGCGAAGGGCGTGAGACGGAACGGCGGCCGGCGAGCGTGAGGGAACAGGGTCTGGGAAAGTGGGAAGGGTGAGGGTTGTGTGGGGTAGGGGGGGCCCGACTGACCTAAACAAAACAATTAAAAAAAAATTTTTTTTTTTTTATTTTCTTGTCCAGCCTGGGGGTGGCACGTGCCACACCCCCCAGGCAGCTCCGTCCCTGCGCGGATCTTTACTTATTAGATCGGAGCAATTAGATCCCCTCCGAACCCTTCTGCGAGCCAACGATGGCGATTGGCAGAGTGAGATCACTGTTGCTTCTTTCCAAATGGAAATCCAACTTTATTTCCAACTGCCTACAATCCTCTTCAGTCCGCAGATTATCTTCATCTAACCCCCCATCTCAATTACGAGTAAGATTTTCCAGTTTATTGTTTTCTCTGTCTTGATTGCTACAATGCACGTCGCTGAAAATTTGGGCCCCATTTTCCGAGTTCTCAAGTGGGTTTTGTCAAAAATTGATGGTTTTTTTTTGTGCTTATTTTTCTATAAAGAGAGTAAATTGGCCTTGGCACCGCGAAAAGCCGTGAATTGTCTAGCAACATGTTACGTTTTCTCAATGACTGCAAAAACCCAAGCTTGCAATACCTTAAGTGGGCAACGAAACAGTGGACTTTTTCTTCCAATCTTAAGTTCCTTTTAAGTTTGGCTATGACTGTTCACTAGAATGCCTTTTCCCTGACACTGCTAGGTTTGAATAATTTGAGCTTCAGACGATGCATAACCGATCTCTGCATTACTATGAGTGGGTTCTGTAATCAATTGGGTGGGGTGCGTGGGTTCTTCTTTCCTCGTAAGCTTGTGTTTTGAACATAGTAAACGTTTCTTAGTTGCATGGGTTCTTAGTTTGGACTTGACGGATTATGTACTTTTCGGCTAACATGGTTGCACGTAAATCACCAATTGGAGACATGACAAAATGACGGGTTATTTCAATTTCTTCTTCCACTTTTGACATATTTGTGTGTGTACTTTTTCCAATTTTTTGGTGTCCAGAAAATTGCGGACTGTTGTCTCAGTATTTTAATTTAGCTTCAACAAATGAGATTTTTTATAATACCCACCCAATATGTGGGTACCCTTCTTTACCACTCTGATCTTCTTATTCTTTTCATCAATTGATGTACTACAGCGGGTTGGATTTATAGGGCTTGGCAACATGGGTTCGCGAATGGCTAACAATCTGATAAAGGCAGGATATGAAGTCACTGTTCATGACTTGTAATGTATTCAACTCTTTCTTCTTGCTTTTACAGCATGCAAGTCATCTTTGATAAATACTCAGGTTTAAGTTTGTAGCTCTCCCGTAATGGAAATAAGATCCTCTCTCTGTAGTATTCCTAGATGCAAATGAGTTGTGTTTGATGGGATTAGCGTTTGTTTCTTTTATATTGGTGAATGGGTTAGTCTGTCCCGTTGTTCATAAAACAGCTGTTTATTTTAGTTTAAGGATCAAGTTCATATTTTTCCTCCTCCCAGAAACCCTAGTGCAATGAAGTTGTTCTCAGATAGGGGAATTCTCACAAAAGATTCGCCTTTTGAAATTGCGGAAACAAGTGATGTTGTGATTACAATGCTGCCTTCATCGAACAGTGTGAGTTCTCTACTGTCTTAACCTTGCTGTCTTCTTATTTCAATTGCACTTGCTTATTACTATTGAGTTTTTGATAATTCAAAGTATGTGTATTGCATACTGTGATTTATTTGGTGCATTTCTCCCTTTGGTTACTCGAAGTAAATCAGTGTTTGCTAGCCTTTGCCATCTCCTTTGTCTAACCCTCGTCCAAAACAGAAGCTTTATCCCTTAACTTCAACAGGCGATAAGGTGACGAAGCTTCCTTTTCATTAAGAAGTTCCATCTTAAAGGATGATTTGTTGTAAGAGGTTGTTGCACGCGAGGTTGGGTTCTTAATGTCATGATATACACTATTATGCCTATTCCTAGCAAATTAATATTTTGGGACTATTATGGACTTAGGTGCTCTTTGATAAAACTGAAAATTGAAACTGAAAGTTGAGGCTCTGTTTGGTAATGTTGTCAATTCTAAAGTTTGCGTTTATCAGCTTTTGCAAAGTTATTTATGCTTTCATTGCTTAGAAACAGAAACAAAACCTATGTTTGGTGCCAAAATAGTGTGTTTTGTTTTTCACTACTCCATCTTCCAATAGAGTTAAACCCACATTAAAAAAGGATTGGCATTAAATCCCCTGGTCACATCTTCGATACCCCCGATTTGCTATTTCATTTATTTACTCCATTGAAGGTATGGGTGATGTTGAAGAAGCTTCGATTCAAACCGCCTATGCACCAAAAATGTGATACATAGCCATTATCTTCCGATCTGCACCAAGATTGGCTGGATTGTTGCCCCAATGGACCAAGACAGATGAACTATCCAAATTAGAGTTTTGCATTTTTTTTGCCTCAAGATCGAATGGTACAAAGGTCAATCAGGGGAATCGAAGAAAACTAGGTTTTGATAAGCACATACACACATATATTGTTGAGAGGTTGAAAATGAAGAGAGAGAAGTTGGCGAATATATCGATCTTGGTTGAGAAGTGGGGCTGAGAAATAGAAACCTGAGATCTGCTTTCGAGGCGGGAGACAGAGATTCAAAATCGACGGGTTAGTGTGTGGATATTATTGTGGAAGGTTGACAGTCCCCACAATTGGAACACAAGAATCTCCTGTGTTAACTGCTGATTTTTGTAGCTTCATGTTTTGTTGGTTACTGGCAGTTGTTTACGTAATAAGTGAAAACGGGATTTTGGAGTTTTCAAATTCTTTGGAAGTTTTTGAAATTGTTTACTGAATGTGAAAACAAAAACACTGTTTGTGTCCATTGTGTAAAATATTTTTGAATATGTTTCCAAGCATAGCCTAAAAAATTGAGTAGTGAAAATTGAATACTGAATTTTTTAAACAGAAAAGTTGTGTTATAAAAAATACAAAGATAAATAAATTTCAATTATATCATTTAAAATTTTTCTCTTTTAGTCTTATTAATGGTTGTCCAGTATTTACAATAATAGTGTACAGTGACAGTGGAACCGTGGTGGTAGAGAGGCAATAACTGATTGTGGTGGTAGAGAGGCAATAACTGATTGTGGTGGTTTGGTGTAGAGTTGGTGGCAGGGTGATGTTGGTTGTGGTGGCAGGTGGCTGGTGGTTGTGGTGCAAATGGGAGTGTGGTGGTGATGACGACGACAAGTGGTAATATAGTTGTGGTGACGAAGAGGTGGGGAGATCGTACTGGTGGAAGGTGTTGTAGAGATGGAAAGATGGTCATGATTGGTGCATTGGTGGTGGTGGAGAGGCATGGTGCTTGTGTAGTGGTGGAAGTGGTAGGGAGATGACGTCAATAGAGTGGTGGAAGTGGTATCAGAAGATTATGGTAGTTAGAGCGATGGAGTATTTGTGGTGCAGGTAGAGCTGGCGACGATAGAGGTTGTAACGGTGCTGGCGGAGCACTTTTAGTGCAGGTAAGGGCGAAGTGGTAGTGGTGGCGGTGCAATTATGGTGGAGTGGTGGCGCTTGTGGTGGTAGCGGCGCAACAATGGTAGCAATGGTGGTGGTAGCAGAGGAGGGTGGTGGTGGAGGAATGCAGTGGCATACAATTAATGATAAATTCAGTTAGAATTAAGCAAGCATTAGGATAATTAATTTTTACAAGTTGCTTAAAATTTTAAGCGATTTGAAACGAGGTTATCAAACTTGCTACATTAAGTTTTAAGTTCTGAACCGACTTATCAAACAACCCTTAGTTGTGGTCTGAAATTGGTTTCATGTGGTCAACTTTTAAGTTTTATGCAGAGTGTTTGCTTCGGCTCCAGCTACTAAAGCCACCAAATCAACAGATTCCATAAAAAGTGTGAGCCGATAATAAAACATCATAAATTTTGGTACTTCCCACTAAGAGTTCAACCGCCGGATGACAAGTATTTGTGCTTTTGGCTCACAAGTAGTATACTTTTTCTTAAAGTTATTGGCTGCAAACTTTCTCTTTTCATGCAAGGCTGCTTGGATATTGATGAGTGCACTATATTGTATAATAACGTGGCTCAATGCGCTCATGTTGGCAATTATGCATAGGCAAATGTTTCGATTTAAATGATATTGCACGCGTAGTTGTTTTTCTATCCTTTCAGGTTTGCGAGCGCTGAATGAATGCCAAAAGATTCTACCATGAATTAAGGCCTCGGAACCATTTGGCAATACTGATGGAGTACCAATTGAAGGCTCGGGAAGAGCAAAAGTGGGTCCAGATCAAAGAACCAAGGAAAGAAGAACTGATGTTTGGAAGTCAAAAACCTCTCTATCAATAGAGGTTTATCCCTATCGATAGAGCCTTAGCAAAGAACCAGGAAAAAGAAGCCCTCTATCGATAGGGATCACTCCTATCGATAGGAAGATCAATCAAAGAAGATCAGACGACTTCCCTATCGATAGAGGATCCCTTCCTATCGATAGAAGGCTTAAATCAAAGATGATCAGAAGACTCCCCTATTGATAGAGGATCATTCCTATCGATAGGAGGCTCAACCACAGAAGACCAGAGGACTTCTCTATCGATAGAGGATCATTCCTATCGATAGGAGGCTCAACCACAGAAGACCAGAGGACTTCTCTATCGATAGGGATATCTTCCTATCGATAGAAGTTTCAGCTAATTCATACCAGGGGATTTCTCTATCGATAGAGGATCCCTTCCTATCGATAGAGACCCAGTTTTATCAGATTCCGTGCGGACGATTTTGCCTCGAACTCTGGGCCATTTTAGGAAATTAGAAGCTTCTTTTATTGCCATTTTAAGGGTAGTTTGGTACTTTCGCATAGAAATTTGTTAGGATATTTTATTAGGTTAGATTTCTTGACTTGTAGAAGGGGTAGTCTCCCTATTTCATATATAAGTTTTTTTCATTTTCTACAGCTGATAGACATATAACGTATGAATAGTTTTTTTTACTGTTGAGAGCTAATATACATTGTTCTTCATATTTCTTGTCTTGTTCTTCAAAATTTCTTCAATTCTTGTCAAGTTCTCCATCTCTTAAGTGTTCTTCCCCTTTGAATCTTTGAATTCTCTTGGAAGCACTTAAGTTTATCAAGTTTTATTTACATTTCTGTCTTAAATACTGTTCTTATTGCTTTAATATCTGATTCCTTTTTAGTTTTACTTAGTCTTCCTTATTGTCTTTAGATTAACTTGTTTTATTATGTTTTCTTTCAATTCCATTATGTTTATGTCAAAGCATGAGTAGTTAATTTAGTGTGGGTTAAGTCTAAATGTGAGGTTTGTTCAAAAACCATGTTGGTCTCTATCTTCTCCAAATTTTAATGCCATTGATGGATTTTTCTAAGCTTTTTCTTTTGAAATAAAAATGAAGTGTTAAGTTCTTGATTAGATATAGCCATCCTTAGAGTTGGTATATTTAATACTTGAATCGATGTCCTTCATCTTTTAATCCTATTTCCTTTAAACTTGAAAGATCCGTCAAAACTATTTTTAGAATTAAAACATTTTTAAAAGCAATCGGAAATGAAGAAGATTTTCTTGATTCGTTTTTCGATCTAATTGATACGTCATTGGATTAGTATCATATATTAGAATCAGATGTAAGACAAGCCATGTGTACATCTGTTTGCTTTCAGATACCAGATATGGTACAGGATAGATAGGAAAAATGTATCATTTCAATCGTGGGTACATGTATATCCTAACCATACTGAACCGACTGCCATTATTAGTATTAATAGCGATTCATACAAGCTAAATCTTCGAATCGAAAATTGGGCCAAAGAAAAAATTTTAATTTTAGGACTTGATTTTCATCGAAGAATTTTCCGATCGAACACCCGGGACCGGGAGTTAGATTGAGTTATAAAAGAGTAGAGATAGACCAACGAAAGATTTGAATGAACCAAACTTTAGGACTTAACCCCACTCCATAATCTAGTTTTAATCCTCCTTTTAGTTGATATAATTGCTTAACCGCACCAAACAAAACTTTGAGGTTGACGTCCGAAACGTCGAAAATACCAATTTGCGTATTCTCTGATTACAACGTTCTTTTTCCTGTGGATCGATACTCCGGACTATCCCTATACTCCTTTTTAAATATTTTGAGGATAAGTTCAGTTTTATGAAATTAAACCACTGACTTAGTGGTCGGCACCCCTAACGACACGCACTTTGCCGGTCCGGTCAGATATCATGTCACTAAATATGTATGTTGATATAACCAAGAAGGAAATGTTAGTGTCGATTCTTTTCCTGACGGTTCTAGAAATCAAGCTATTGCTAAGATCAGCTGTTGCCACGCACCTTCAATTAAGCTGATGTCATCTCTCATCTCTAAGATTCATGAGTCATGACCATTTTTGTACCGTCTACTTTCGCCTTTTAATTACATTAATTTTGGGTCGGTACTTAGATCTGTCCATAAGATCATAAATATGTGAGATTCGCTCATTCTTTTTTATTCCAACTGCCAAGTTTGCAATTATTGTGCTTGCAGTTTTTTTTCTTCATTTGTCATGCATAGTTCCATTTATGTAGGTGTTGGATGTTTACATTGGACAAAATGGTTTGCTTCGCAATGGGAATGTAATGAGGCCGTGGTTATTTGTAGATTCATCTACAATTGATCCTCAAACATCAAGAAAGCTTTCTATGGCTGTATCTAATTGCTCATGAAAGGAGAAAAAAGGTGTGACCGACCCCTAATTGAAAAGCCTGTTGTTCAACATGATTACACCTACATTCATAATCTTCTATATTTCTAGTTTAACCATTGCAGTTCCATTTATTTTAAGTTACTATGACACAAAAAGGTTGAAGAAATCTTCTCGAGATTTTCGTTTTTGATTATATGTTATGCAGATAACAGGGACACCGCTGTCATGTTGGATGCTCCTGTATCTGGAGGTGTTCTTGCTGCAGAGACTGGAACACTAACTTTTATGGTACAATTTTATTTTTGAAATTCTAGCTAGATAAACAGAATATTCCTGATGTGTTTTTGCCAACGTAGTTAATAGGTGGAAGGACCATGCATTTCCTTGTTGGAAACCAGCTAACATATTTTTGTTTCTATAATAAATTTTTACCTCGTCTTTGTAATTTGAAAATGTGGAGGAATGAGAAATCTACAAATTTGATAAGCTGCAATGTTTGGAAAGAGAATATTACAACTGTATCTAACTTTAACTAGTTAACATTATCTTCTGGTTATGAAATACCAAATAAAACGAATAAATGAGACAATTCGAACAAACAATTGATTAATTAGAAGGCTGTAACCATCAATGTACAATGGCAAAATGCCTTTTGATATTATCCTTCATTTTGGATAATTCTGGTCTTAGATCTCCCAACTTTGTTACTTATGCATTGACAGATTTTGGTTGTACAGTGTTTTATTGTAATGATTTAGATTTGATTCCAAACCTACACAAGAACATGTAGTCATTATATTGTCTCTGTTACATATGCTTCACATCTCCACGTCAGTTCCATCAAATTTGCGTCCTTGTGTTTTCTCTCAACTCAAAACCCTGGAATCTGAGTATTCATAGTTCTGTTATTCATGCAGATATAAACACATTGCAAACAACAATACAAAAAGAAAGAAAAGAAACAAAGTGAAAGTTTTTTCCTACTGCATAGTTTGTTTCACAGAGTCTGCAACAGCTTGAGATGAAAATCGTGCATGCATATTCTTTTTAGCAAAAAAGAAGTTTTAGTAAGAAAATAGTTCACATGAATTAATGCTTTTGGCAGAAATTTATGTTAGTTGATGCAAAAAATTAGTGCTTTTGGCATTTCGAACTATAACAGAGGTTAACCTGTCCTCCAGGTCGGTGGCTTAGAGGAAGCGTATCTTGCCACAAAGTCCTTGTTGCTCTCGATGGGAAAGAACACAATTTACTGTGGTGGAGCGGGAAATGGTTCAGTGTGTTCTCTTACATGCCTCAAGCTATGATATTTTTGTGATTATTTTTTTGTGGAGGTGTTTATGGGTACTATTATTGAAAGTATATGGTCTCACTACACGAGTAAAGTAAGAAATATGGGAGCTCACACAAGAGGCTTTTTATTATATACCCAAGATCACCAATGAAAACTTTCAATGTGGAATGGGGTTGTTGAAACTCCTCAACCCGCACACAAATGCTAGTCCCTAATGGCTAGGGTTGCTGCACTAACATGATTCCCTGAACTTCTAGACATGGTCTCTGAGCTCACAAAGTCGTGCATACACATCGTTCCATACCAGTACTGTCAGACCCCATGCGGGAATCTTGTCGGCTACGAACCACGGAGCTACAATCCACGGAAGACCAAGTCACAATTACAGGGAACAAATTGCCCATACCACACAAAGCAAACTTTGTCTCCAGATTCTCCACCCGCTAAGTAGTAGTGTAACAGAAAAATATGGAAGGGGTAACATGCGCTAGCATCCTAAGGAATTCATACAGGTAAAAGTCCCAGTTCAACAAGAGTTCACTTTTGGTGTTCAACGAATGCAAACTGATGAAGCCATATCGCTAGCAGACTCAAGTGGAAAGATTAGGGCAAAAGGCCCAGAATTGAGACCACAGCAGGACCTTGAAAAGTGAGAGTTGCCATGTATGAAATAGTACTTAAAAACATAGTTAAGATGTTTACAAAATTTACGTATCATATTACGCGCAACATGAGGCTTGCAAAGACACCAAAAAAGTAAAACAAAAAACTTCAATAATATATATCTAACAAACAAGTTCCCCAAACTAAACCGAACTGTTGAAAGTATTCCATTTGACAGCTTCCCACAAACAGCCCCTTCTTATCAATGGACTCCTGACGTATATGAAGGAGCACTAGATTTTAATAGTGGACACCTTTGACCTATATTCATTAATCTTTTTATCTGTCATTTGTGCACCCTGTTTATGAGTTGGTTATTTGCATATTGATTCTGCTGTATACCAGTTCCCAGATTTGATACTTTATCCTGTTTTATCCTCCAGATTAGAAATAGTATATTGTGTTCTATGGGTCAAGCCTTTGTGATTTACGGCTGGTCACATCATCAGTGGGTGAAACATATCAACTGCACATAAAGCCTCATACATATGCACAGACCTTTCGTAGTCTAAGGCCTTGATCATTTGGCAATTGGGAAGCTATTTGAATTGTATTACCTTTAGATCTGTAGATTTATCTTGTTTTCACCAAAACAAGAAACTGATTACAAGTTGCCTTAACACTGACACGAAAGTTACCCGGATGTGACTAAGCTTATGGCCCCTCGACCAATGGAACACTATGTGAGAAGTCTTCCTGTGTTTACTTGCAATCCACGTGCAATAACAAAAGTTGACCAGACTGAGTTCAAATGAGTCCTACTGTCTCCTGAAATTTTATGTAGCAATGTAATATCAACTGATTCTACATGTACTGATGTACACGTGGCAGTTATCTAGTCATGTATGCAACAAGTTTACGAAACTGTTCTATGAATACATGGCCTCAGAAAATAATTGATGATAGACAAATTTAAGTTTTTCGGATGGAATAACAAACACAAATACTTGAGTATAACTTATTTTGTTTGTTTTCCATAGTAATCACCGCATTGGACATCCAAATTTTACTAGTAACATTACTTATGGCCAATTTTGAGCCTTTGGTTAATCTTAGCTTCTCATATGTGTTTTCAAGTAGCATTTGTTACTTTGGCATGTAATTATGATTCAGGCAGCGAAGATATGCAACAATTTGGCATTGGCTGTCAGTATGCTTGGCGTATCAGAAGGATTTGCACTTGGCCAGTCCTTGGGAATTTCAGCCACCACTTTAACAAAGATATTCAACTCCTCAAGTGCTCGTTGTTGGAGTAGGTAATGGGCAGTCTTCAGAATCTTAATGGCTCATGAAAATTATGAATTTTGTTAGAGAATATAAGTAATAAAGTTATCATCTCTATAACAGTTTAAATAGATGAGTGGGTAGTTGAACAATCTAATATGGTAAGAGTAAGTAATAGATTATTTGTTCGAACCTCACGGCCTACCTAATTATTAAATATTCTTACGCATTTAGCCTGCTTGTGGAAGAGAGTTTGGCTACACAAGAGGGGACAAGATGAGAATATAAATAATAAAGTTATCCTTGTCTCAAACAGTTAAGCTTTTAGATAAGTTAGTTGTCAACAATCTAATAGACTTAATGTAGAAAGGTTTCTTCCTGAGAATGGAGCCACAAATAGGAATTTTGTACGAATCACTAATAGTACTTTAGGTTGAGTTTCATCAGCAGCTTTAAATGGCCCAGTGATGAGTATTCCATTCAAATGGCTCTACTTTCTGTTCTTAAACAAGATGAAATTGTTAGTTGCTTGATAAATTGCGCCAATATAGCTTGAATTTTCAATGGAGGAGAGTGCCTAGAAAGGAAAACATCAACATCCATTTGTTCAGGCCTTCGTTCATTCATTAGTATTGGAGTAATATTCACATTTCACAGAAAGATTTATAGACTAGTAATGGACTGCTGGTGCAATGTAACAGTGATAGTTATAATCCAGTGCCTGGAGTAATGGAAGGGGTTCCTTCTTCAAGGAATTATGACGGTGGCTTTGCATCTAAGCTGATGGTATGTGGTGTAGATTTTTCTATTTTTGGAATTAAATAGTGGGCAGATACTGTGAAAGTGGATACATTGCATTTATATTTTCTATTTTCATTTGAAATGTATTAAGTGAGCGACTCAACTCGAGAACACATTTGTTGTGCCCCCACACGTCTGAGGACATGTTGGGATCACATATTTTTGTATGTTAGCATTTTAATAATTGAGTTCTTATAGTATTTACCGATATCACATTTTTTTTTTTACCAATATCAAAAATTGCCAAGTGTCCTAATCACCCCACTACTAGGGCATCTTCCACTACCATCCACCAAGTTTGAAGAGTTCTCCATAATGAGAATTTTTTGGTAGTGATTCCCTCTGGCGATCTCTTTTGGGGCTTCAGTCTGCAGTTAAATCTGCAGAGTCCAACATGAGAACCCTATCCATTTGTCATATTTCTCTTTTGTTCAAAAATACTGTTTCTTGCTTTTGTCTTTCTCGCCCCTTGTTACTTTTTTTCTTTCTTTCCATCTGTGATTTTATTTGTTTATAGTCCACTGACCACGAAAGATGATTAAGTTATTTCTCTTTCCACAGGCAAAAGATTTAAATCTTGCCACTACATCAGCCAAAGAAGTCAGTGTTAAATGCCCATTGACATCGCAAGCAGAACAAATGTAAGCACTTTTACCCTTGCGTGATCCAACTTCTGAAGTTCCGAGGTTACATGTTAGAAAGTACCTAAATTACCAGAGGGTATGCTGACAATAGAATTTCTGGTTCAAGGGTCTTGATGTTTGTTCGCTCCTGATTTCTTTTGCACTTCGTTTCATATGCCTTGGGGCATCCTTTCGAGTTTAGGCGGTGGGCTTTGAGCATGTGCTTCAACACTTCCTAAAGCTCGTTGACAATGGGAACAGACGATCTGCTTAAGCAATGGTGGCTGGTTGTCAATGCATCCAGCTGGCTTTCAAGACTTGCCTTTCAAACATAACCAAACACCTCAGTATTCCACAAAGAAGTTCCAACACGTTTTATAATGAAAGATTGTTCCCCAAATTGATGCTCAAGAGCATACATTGCAGCGGCAGTCCCAAGTTTTCAACCAGGAGCTCGTATAGTACCGTAGTACACCTAACCAAGACACACATCGACGCACTCTAGCTCGGAAATTGCCAATGCTATGTTACGATGAAAAAATGAGAGAGAAACATATAAGAATGTGGTACGATACGTATATGCTAGACTAATGAACTGAATTTCTTTCTCAGATTCAAGGAGCTCTGTCATCAGGGTCATGGAGCAAAGGACTTCTCCTGTGTCTTCCGCCACTTCTATTCCGGCATGGATGAGCCATGAGTTGAGAAGGTGCAAGAAATATGCTTATCTTTTGTTTTTGGAATTTGATCTCATGTCAAGCCAATCTTGTACTTCTGTTGTTGTAAGAAATATTTCATAACTTTTTGTTGCAAATTCAATGCAAGGACAAAGCCAATCTCGTAAACCCTTTTGTCAAATGTGTTATCCAATGTTTTTGGTTACTCGGTACCAACCAATACAAGAATCAAAACGCATGTCACATACCCGTTTTGCCTTTTTGTTTGTCAAGAAATGGGTTTAAGTACATGATAATGCAAGTTCATGAGCGCAATATATCTGCAAGCTCACTTCTGAATTTGAATTGTAGAAGCTTATCTTTTACTACCTATTATGTAGCAGGAAGCACAAATATAAGTCGTACAAGTGTTTAAAATGGTACTAAAATAGTTTCTGATATGTTAGGGAAGCTGAAAAATCTCTTAGAATGTTAGCCAGAGACATGGTCATCGAAAGCGTGACTTGCACTACATCAAAATTCACTTACACGGTTGAGAACAAGATTGCAAGCCGTGCCCATGTACAACAGGATGCTTAAGCTACACATATTGTACAACTCAAAACTGACTCGAAATAAACTTAAACATCTTTAAAAAACTCCAGATGAGTTGAAATAAACTTAAACTCTATGTTTGATGTACGTGCAAATAGACTTAGATAAACTCTTGTTACTTACAGCTAACACGAGGAAGCTAACGGGGTCAGTGAAACATCACTACAATGCAGGAGATGTCATCACGGCTCTTCCTTGATAGTGCCTCTTTAACCAACTGCTCTGATGCTTCTTGAGCATCGCTTAAACCTTTGATGCAATCGGCTGCTTCTTGGTTCGACATCACCTGTGTCATAACGAAATCAGGAAAATGGTTTTTAGATCTTGTTCCCCTATGGCAGTATGCACAGCTTGTAACAAATTGGACAACAAATGAAAGCAAAATTGAAAACCTTGTGATCTTACCTTCCACAAACCATCACTTGCCAGTATTATGAATTCAGTTTTTGCATCGATCGTCTTAATAAATATATCTGGTTCTACAGTAATGTGTTCCTTCACTTTCTCATCGCCGAATGCCCTTGTCATGGCGAGCTGACCATCAACGCGGGGAACATTACCTATGCCCATCATAAATATTTGCCTTCATTTAATGGAGAACTCAATACCTTGGGAAGGCACCAATGAAGAGAGAGTGACAACTTATTCAGCATTGGCCAATGCAAAGATGCAATTGTTTTATACACAAACAAGAAAGGAGTGAACTCATTTTGTTTGGGGAAAAGTGTTAACACACCAAATACAAGAATCTCATGGCGTATCAGTTTATTCTGATATTTTATGTTGATTCATCTCGTTTTATGAAACGAATAGACTTAGAAAATTCATAAAATAACCAAAAGTTACTTGCGGATTAATACTCAAAAAAATCTGATCTGATTGTGAGGATAAAGAAATGATGAACCACCAAAGGCTCAACAAATTTGCACCCCCTGGAAAGGAAAATTACTATGAATGGTCATAAAACCAAGAGACAGTGTGCTTGGTTCTGTTCCATTTTTTCTAAGCAATAAAGTAATGGGTGATTTTTTCCTTGTTAACATAATCATGGTAATCGTACAAGGGTAACATCCAGTTTCAATTGCAGATGATTCGGGTTTCCCACGACAACCAAAAAAGGAAGAAAAATACGTGGGTGTACCTGGCAGCTGTGAGACAAATCCTCCTCTACTTTCAACCTGCTGCTTCTCTCTCCGTGGCTCATGGTCAACAGTTATTTGTTTTGGTTGTCCATTTCTGCATAATATTGCTCGGGAGTCCCCAACATTGGCTACAATCAGCTTTTCCCCATCCACCAAAATTGCAGTTACAGCTGTTGATCCTCCTCTCGAACCAGCTACATTCTCCAAAATCTCGTTGTCTGTATCCCTGTATGCCCTCTTGATTGCCTCTTCTGGGCTTGTCCAGAAATCAGGCTACTCATAGTTTTATTGTAAAAAAAGGTTCAATCAGCTAGCAAACTAACTTAAGCATTGACATAACGGAACTGATTTACAAACACCATTTTGATAAGAAAATCCGGAGTGATATTTGCATTGCGAATCATATTTTTTGACACCCTTTCAACGAGTGGAATATGACTTGACTCAGGATCTTAATAAAGGAAAGAATAAACAAGACTAGATAGGAAAATTCACATATATTTTCTTTACAGCATGCGGCTCAATTTGAGCATTTTACATTGAAACAATAACCCGTGTTATATTTCGAAAAAGTCATTACCACATCATTGTGGTGCTGTTTTCATAAACTGAAGTATTTTCCATAAGTGAAAGAAGGGCACAAAGAGGTCACATCATTCTATATAGAAATTCTGCACAAAACGTCTGTCACCAAAAACCACAACAAAGCAAGTTCATACCTCACTCAGTATTCTGTCAAAAAGATGACTTTGCAAGTATTCTGCCACCTTACGACCAGAGTGACCGTCAAAAATTGCATATTGCCCCAGATCATGGCCGTTGGCTTTCCTATTCATTGCCACT
Source organism: Arctostaphylos glauca (assembly GCA_019985065.2). Taxonomy (NCBI): domain Eukaryota; kingdom Viridiplantae; phylum Streptophyta; class Magnoliopsida; order Ericales; family Ericaceae; genus Arctostaphylos; species Arctostaphylos glauca. The sequence goes on along the minus strand of JAHSPW020000001.1, from coordinate 23,487,053 downwards.
ATATAATCTTCCATAGGGTGATCCATTTTTCCTTCAACCAAATGAAACCCATGAGTGACCTTCCGATGCAAACCATTCATATCTTCTTTTTTATCTTCTTCATCATCAACACATCCGCCTTCATCTTCTTCTGCACCTTCTTCATCATTGTCATTGTCGACATCTTGTTCATCCTCATCTTCTACATATCCCGTGCCATCATCCTCTTCATCTTTCACGAACCAATCACGTTCAAGTTCCTCCTAGACCCATAATTGAATAAATCAAATAGGACGCTAAAATGGCCTCCACCCCACCTTTTTTTCCTTCTCAAAAACCAAGAATCAAGATGAATTGATCTGAAGGCTTGCAAACTATGGAACTAGATTCATCAGATGGTTATGAATGCTACATTGTGTTGATGCTAGGAACCCTAACAACATTAGCTTCAAAAGAGGATGCAGATCTCTCGTTCTGAGAAAAGTAACACTTAATACTGGGATCAAACCTAAAAAATATTGTGAAGAAGAGATTGATAGTCGCAGATAGTGACCAACTTATAGCATATGCTCTGGTAATTCATGACAATTAGCGGCAGCAAAATATCAGATTATTTTTATCATGAATTGATAAGGTTCATGATAAAGGAATTCTTACTCCTCAAACTGGACAAAATCTCTCTTCTCAAAATTCTTCGGTGAAGGAATTCTTGTACTAGTAGTATGGTGATGTTGGGTGATAAGGGGACGTTTGTCCCAGTTTGTTCTTCTCTTCTTTTCTTTTCTCCCTTCTAGGTCCCGGGCAGCATGTAATTGTCGCGTACTTGAATCCTAATCTAGTTGAAATTCTCGTTTCTTCGTTGTTATCCTTTTCAGTGGCTGATCCAGGGTAATAAATTTGGGAGTGACACAAGATTGATTCATCACTGTTCACTCGTCTCTCATCTCTCATCTCTCATCTCTCATCTCATCCTCTCCCTCTCGTGTATTCTTGATTTGTTAATTAACCTAAACAAGACAAAATTATTCAGTGGTACAAAGGCACCCAATCAGAATCCAGAAATACCCCAATACAAATAGTCCCATTGTATATGGAAGTGGCCTATGAGGATTGAGTCTCATTTGGATACAAATAGTCCCAGACCATAAATCTCGGGTCCACCATTGTGTGACATAAGGGGCTATTATGTATGAAATTTCACATAACATCACTCTGTTATAAAATTTAGAATACCACGTACGGGTATACATCATCTGCCGGCTAATTAAGTGGGGCATCAACTTCATTAGTTAGCTAATGGGTCCCCCACATAACACAAACTTAGTGCACCTTCAAAAGGGGAGAAGCCATTCACAAATGAAAAAGTCTAGGAATATAATTTTTCCGTGCATGTACATGCATGTGAGATACATTTGTGTTTGGATGTGCACGAATAATTTTTATTCTTAGACTAACTCAATCACACTAAAAAAATAGGGAACATGATGCAAATCCGTCAAATATCACACAAACCCCCCTATATACATGCTGGGAGGAAATGGACATTTTAATTAATGTTGCCATTACCTTGAGTCCAAGGGAGCCCACATCTTTTTGAGCGCTTGATTTCCTCTGCTAAAGCAAACAAATCATGTTCAACATCATCTGGATTACAAAGAATCAACACACTTATAACGTTAACATGGATTAACTAGTACTCTTCTTCTTTTTTTTTTATTGAAGAAAGAGAAATGGATTGATAGGTGACAAGGGTACATCGAGAAACAAATATCCGAACAAAGCTGGCTTTTGAGTCCAAAACCAGAGGTAAAGAATTGGGTGATTCTATTCACACACCAAATCTCTCTCTCTCTCTCTCTCTCTCTCTCTGTAACTGCAAACTCAAACAAGGATTGCCCTCATGGAATATTTGTTTGTCCTTGTTTATTTACTTCAATATTCAACATGACGTTGCCGGTACTGATATAAAATAAGTGGTGAAATAGCAATATTGATAATGAAGACTTGCGAAAAATGTGGAAAGATGAGGGCATACCTTTATTTTAAGGGAGTCTGCTTCATTTTTGGTTCTCAATCTCCTCTACAATTAAGAAAATAGATACAGTATGGTAAAAGACAATTGTTTTAATCAAGTTGGAATAAGAACCGCTGAAGAATTGAGCAAAAGGGCTAAACAATTGAAACAACTAGCACTCCTAAATTATTCCAATGATTAAACAAATATAAACTTAAAGGATTAATTAATTTCTCACAATCATTGAATTTAAAATCTTTTCGTGGCTACCTCTGTCTCTTTTCCTGCCTACTTCCTTCGTTTTATACTGAAAATATCTCATTATTTATTGAGAAAAATAGAACTTTCAAACACAACTTTTAGAGTTGTTTCCATTAGTCAAAAACTTAAATAAATATTAAAAAACTAATTTCATTTTCATAAAGGACTAAAAATTATAAAACGGATAGCCTCGGCGGTACACAGTCCAAATCAGTATTCGCGGTATCTAATTATTCCAGCAAGCATCAATTCTTTAACAACTTCAAGTAATAAAAATATTGATCAGAAAAAAAACAAAAATAAAACGAACGACAAATCACAGGACGTAATTAATAGTTCCTCTAAATACAACCAAAACTAGTTACTCTAGCTTTTTTTTTTATATATATATAAAAACTTTTTTTTGTCAATGATGTTCCATATTTTTTTTATTTTATATTTTTGGTTCTTCCTAGTCCTGAAAATGAAAAGAATCAACAAGGCCGACTAAAAGAAAAAAGAAGACTAAAAACGAAAAAAATACCTTTTTTTTTTAATAGTGGAATGAAAAATAGTGGCATACCTTCATTCTGAGGATATCAGAGACATCCATTTGAGACGACATGATTACTGCTGTGTTAATAAAGCTAACAAGAAATTAAGCTCTCCACAGTCTGCCTTTTAACTCTGAGAGAGAGACAGAGAGAAGAGAGAGAGATTCAGAAGAGATTCAGAGAGAGAGAGAGAGAGGACGACGTGGGTTGGAACCAACAAGTGTCGGACAATTCAAAGGCATGTAAACGCACGTAGGATTTGTTTTGTGGACCACGTGGTGAAGAGTTGGTTTTGGTTTTCTTTGCATGTGGTTTCTACCACCGCTTTGGATTGAAGATATATACGAGTATATATTTACGGAACGGGAATCTTGCTGTGCAGTGTGCACAGTAAAATGTATTGTGTATTAAAACAATGTTGATTTAGCACATAAAAATTATTCGAAAATACATTTCTAAGTCGACCCTTTTCGTCTAAATCCATCATGTAGAAGAAATCTGAATTATCAGCTTGCATTTTTAGAAAGTAATTATGCATTGCAGTGGCATCACCTTCTCCGAGTTGTAAACACCTCATTTTATCCAAATAGTTCCTGCAATCTTTCTCTTGAAATTGTAAATTCTCATGCCCTTTGGCCTCCACAACCAATGAATTGTAACTTTTATTCGTTCGAATACCCGCTTTAGTATTTAGTTCAAGCCTTCTTTTCACAGCCACATTAAGAATCCTGTGGTACCTATAAAAAACCGAGCTTTTCCTGGACTCACCTCATGGTTATGGTCAAGAACAACGTAGTTCAACTTCCATTTTCGATCGGCTAATACAAGTGTTGTGATTTTGGCTTTGCAATCAATTTTTGTTTGTGGGTGCAATTGATTGAGTTTGCTTGATGTTACCCTTGGCTTTCCCGCACGGTTACATGCAACTATTACATTACCAAGTTCCCCTTTTACTTTCTTAGAGCTTCTAATGGACATTCCGAAACCCGTTTCCGTCGCATACTTTTTATAACATTCAACCACTTCATCAATTGTATCAAACAACATTCCAACTTTCGGTTCATCTACCTTCTCTTGTACATTTCTATTTTTCTCTGTTTCATGCTCAATAATCCCTTTACTCAAATCCACACTTTGAGAACCACTTGAAATTTCTTCCATATCTATATAGAATAATCAATGAGACAAAAAAAGAATAAATACCTATTTCTTGATTAGCAAATGCTGCACATAAAAAACTAATATAATTGTTCGTATTACTCTTCAAAGTAAATCAAACATACAAAAGAAAGACATATATTTCTTGGTTGGCACATGTTGCACACTCAGAATATTATATGAGCACTTTGAGTTTATAAATGATATTTGGGGTAGAATAAGGCACACATTTCATCAAACACCTTATGTGCATAACCCAACGAATTTTAGAGAAAACAAATCGCAAAAAAAAAAAAAAAATCCAAAACATTAAATTAAAAAGGATCAGATGCATTTTGTGATTTATCTTTGGTGAGAAAAGATGATTGGATGATGGTCTGATCCTAAGCTTTGTTGCTTCAATGCAAGTTGTTTGGGCAATCCAACTTCGTTACACATACACACACACAGAGAGAGAGAGAGAGAGAGAGAGAGAGAGAGAGAGAGAGAGAGAGAGAGAGAGAGAGAGAGAGAGAGAGAGATGGCGGGAGAGAGAGTCGATGAGGACCACAGGGAGAAAGATGGCGTCATGGACCAGAGGGAGAGAAAACTGTGTGAAAAGGGTTAATGTTAGACTTCAGAAGGAGAGAGACGGCAGACTAAAAAAATGACCCATGTGGAAGACAAAGAAACTGACCTACTTGGATTATATTAAAAATTGATCTATGTGGCCTGTCTAAGTGGCATGCCATATATGCAAGATGTGCAAATGGATGTATAAATAGGTGTTTTAGTAGCATTACTCTTTTAGGTATTTTTGTTATAATTTGTTAGTTAACTAGTGTTCAACTAACGGATGGAGTTAAGTCAAACAAAAATGCTAAAATGAGTGAGAGAGGAGTTATTTCTCATACGTGAGGGGGCATTTGAACATAATTCATTCCTCAGGGAGTGTTAGTGAAATTTACCCATAATACAATGAACACCTCTTTTTTGACCGTGAGTACGTTTTGCTGAAAAAGCATGGTCAATGGGTCTCATCGAATGCACTGCTAGAAGGCAGCATGTGACGTCAGTTCATATAGAAATTTATCCAGATCAAATTAGCCACACGTGATAAGCAATCCTCGTGTCTAAACAATTGACCAATCACAAAACTTGATTACAGACCGACTTAGTTGAACTTGATCCATCTTCATTTTCTGTTGTATAACTTGCCACAACACCAAATTGCTTATGATCAACGTGCTAGTTGACAGTACAATCGATTTCTTAGAGATTAATAATTAAGTTGATCTAAATACTTTGAGTTGTCAAAAAATGAAAAAAAAAAGTTCATGTTGTATATAGTGATCGGTCCTTGTAATGGTTTTGGTTCTTGTGTAATATAGTCTATAAGAAATAGAATACTAGGTAAATGCTTGGTGCAAGTTTAAGATTTACAATGAACTATGAAGATGTCTCACCTGGATTCATAAAGCCTAGCAATTTCTATGCAACATTAGAAATGGTGTGGGTCTACTCTGATGATGGAGACATTCCTCTTTTACAACCCTGTATGGTAATAATTAATTTTAATAAGAACATAATATTGATCTACAAATTAAATTGTACTCAAACAAGTTTAGTCAAAGTGGAATAATCAAATTAAGAATTCCAACAACTCCTTTTGTCTCTTTTTTTATATTTTCTTTTGATGTGATTATCTAAACGAACTGATCGAATATGAGATCAGCTTATCATTCTTTTTAAATCAAGTTTGAAATCTCCCAAGTTCTATTATTCTTATGAGGTCAATTCATACAAGATTTTGCCATGATTTTAATTGCTCCCCTCCCGCTAAAGGACAGTGGGATAAGTCTATCAACGATTAATTAAAATGTGCGTAATTTTGCTTGACACTTGGAGTTATAAAAAAAAAAAAAAACATATCATAAAACCCAACACCACCTCTTTTTGTAATTTAGTGAACTTTCTGTCGAACAGTTATATTTTATAAATACGATGTTTTAAATTACCCTTATTTATTATTAAGCATCAATAGAAAATGACATCGAGAATGTTTTGATAAAAAAAAAATGAGAGCCTTTGTCGTTCTTACCTTTAAAAGGTTACTATGAATTACAGATTTATTCCATCATTTTGTCAATTCGGACTGTGTTAATTATTGATTTATTAGTTTTTTTTATAATTTTTTTGTTTTGTGTTAGTTTCTTTTATGGTTGTTGGTTCGTCTCAACAAGAGATTTAAAGTATAAAATTATGTTCAAAAACTAAAAAAAATTTAAAAAAATAAAAAAATAAGTCCAAAATAGCATTTGTGTTGATTTATTTTCCTCTTTAATGATTTCTTTAGCTTTTGAACATAATTTTAAACTTTTAGATTATTTTCTTCGGGATGAAACAATAATCACAAAAAAATAAGCAAAAATAACAAATACAAAAAAAATTTGAATAAAGATAAAAAATAATCAATTTAAATAATTTTGGCCAAATAGAGCTGATCATTGCACATGTAGCAAGACATTATTAAGCTGTTATCATTTTTTCTTTTGTAATTTTTTTACAAAAAATAATTTTCATCATCAAACTAAACAGTTAATGGAAAAAAGGGACATGTTAAAGTTAAAATTCAAAAAGTTTGTTTGAATATATGAAAAATGGATATTAATATGTGAAATCGTGTAGAAATGTAAGAAAATTTTAAATTTAAATTCATTTGTTGGGTCTTCTCAGTTGAGGAGATTCTTCTTTTATACCAATTGATCAAATCCAAGTAACGATCTTCGATAGGAATGGCAACAGATCGGATTGGATCTGATCGAATAATATTAAGATATTCGTATCCGATATTCGAACGCTAACTGATAATCATAACCGATATGATATCCATTGGTTATTCAAATTAGTAAACCATAATTGTATCCATCGGATATCAATTAATACCTGAACCGAGTGGATTTCCGTAATTAATATTTTTGGATATTTAACAATAACCGTATCCAAGCCGTAACCGAGCGGATATTTATTTGTTTGCTCCATCCAGGAGGAATATTTCGGTTATGGTTCGAGAAAAAATCAGTTACGATTCGAATATCCATCGGATCAGATCAAAATGCCATGCATCCATGATCTTCGAATTGAAATGTTAACCATAAAATTGAAAGCCCACGTACATGTGGAATGTGGTTTGTTTAATTTATAAAGGCTAAATTAAATTAGGGTCATGATTATGTGGAACATGGTTTATTTAGTAAGAAAGGGAAATTGTCTTTCTCAATATCTCATACAATGGAACTTTACATCAATATATAGGAAGGTAACGACAGCTATACAAGGAAAAGCTATACAAGGAAAATAAGATATCTAGATCCTAATTTAAAGGGATAAGATATCTGGATCCTAAATTAAAGGGATCTAGATCCTAAATTAAAGGGAATACAATAAGGATAAGATAAGGGAAATTTAATCTTAACACTCCCCCTCAAGATGGAGCATGGATGTCAAGAATGTTCAACTTGCTTATCAGACTTTTAAAAGCACTTCCTCCTAACGCCTTCGTGAACACATCAGCTAGTTGAAAGGATGATGGCACAAACTTGGTGATAATCTGTCCGGCTTGAATTTTTTCTCTTATCACATGACAGTCAAGTTCAATGTGTTTTGTCCGTTCATGATAAACTGGATTTGTAGCTATATGAAGAGCTGCTTGATTGTCACAGAATAATTTAACCGGTCCCAAAGAGACTTGTAAATCATTGAATAAATATCTAAGCCAAATAAGTTCACACGTTGCAGCTGCCATAGATCTATACTCAGCTTCTGATGATGACCTTGAAACAGTTTTCTACTTCTTTGTCTTCCAAGAGATTAAAGAATCTCCAAGAAAAACGCAATAGCCCGATGTTGATCTCCTTGTCATAGGACAATTTGCCCAATTGGCATCACAATAGGCTTTTAATGTCAAAGAGCTGTTGGAGAAAAATAGTAATCCTTGTCCTGGACTATTTTTCAAATACCGAACAATGCGGAGAGCAGAATCCCAATGAGGTTTTCTTGGAGCATGCATAAATTGACTCAAAATATTCACAGAGTATGTGATATCTGGTCTAGTAATTGTAAGGTAGATCAATTTGCCTATCAATCTTCTGTACCGAGAAGGATTAAGCAGAATATCACCCTGATTATTGGTAAGCTTCAAATTTTGCTCCATAGGAAAATCAACCGGTTGTGCTCCAAGAAATCCAACATCATCAAGAATTTCTAAAGTATATTTGCGCTGAGATATGACAATTCCAGCTTTGGATCTTGCCACTTCCAAGCCAAGAAAATACTTTAGATAGCCAAGATCTTTAATATGAAATTGTTGATGAAGAAAGGTTTTAAGATCTTGAATAGCAGTTTCGTCATTCCCTGTGATTATCATATCATCCACATAAATAAGAACGACTGTTATGGACGAGGCTCTAACTCGTACAAAAAGTGAATGATCGGAATGGGATTGAGAGAAACCCGCATTTTTAATGGCCTTAGAAAATTTTGAAAACCAATTTCGAGGTGCTTGTTTGAGACCATAGAGTGACTTGTGCAGTCGACATACAAGTTTCTCCCCCTGTCGACAAAGACCCGGTGGTGGAGTCATATATACTTCTTCATTCAATTCGCCATGAAGAAAGGCATTATGCACATCCATTTGAAATAAAGGCCAATGCTGAATGGCAGCTAAAGCAAGAAGACATCGCACGGTTGTTAATTTGGCAACAGGAGCAAACGTTTCATGATAATCCAAACCTTCCTGTTGAGTGAAGCCTTTGGCAACCAAGCGAGCCTTATAACGCTCCACTGTGCCATTAGAGTTGTATTTGATGCGATATACCCATTTGCTCCCAATCGATCGATGACCCGTGGGAAGAGTGACTAGAGACCAGGTATTTTGTTTGGCAAGAGCATGGAGCTCAGAGTCCATGGCCTCACGCCATTTCGGATCCTGTACCGCCTGATCATATGTGGTGGGTTCAATAGTGCTAGAGATGGTGGCAACAAAAAATTGATGTGAAGGTGATAAGGAATTATAGGAAATAAAATTTGCTAAAGGATAGCGAGTACCTTTCATAGAGGAGGATGATGTGCACGGGGTTGAAGTGCCAGGAATTGTATCTACTTGTCCACAATGAAAGTCACATAAAAGAACCGATGGTTGTCTCACCCGAGCACTTTGTCGAATAATGGGATCTAGGGGTGTGGGATCTGGGTGTGTGGAAGAGGATTCAAGACAAGAGGACTCGGTGGAGTTATTTGGGTCGAGAGCTGGGGAAGGTATATCTGACATTGGTGGAGATGTGGAATCTGGTGAATGATTGGGAGAATCATGAGGTGAGTCAACAAATGGGGAAATAGGATTGGTAGAAGATGGTGATATAGGAGGTGGTGATATGGGAGGATTTGAAGCCGAAGGTGACAAGGGTGGTTTTTGCTTGGAAAAAGAAAAAACTTGTTCATGAAAGACAACATCACGGCTTGAGAAAAATTGTGTAGTGTCAAGATCATAGAGACGATAAGCCTTTTGACCGGCTGGATAGCCCAAAAAAATACATCGACGGGCACGAGAGGAAAATTTTGTTAATGGGTGTAGATTAGTGGCATAACAAAGACACCCAAATACTCGTAAATGTGTGTAAGTAGGTGGCTTGTTATACAGTCGTTCAAAAGGAGAAATATGATGCAAAGTTGGTGTAGGAATTCGATTTATGAGATAAGTTGCAGTGAGAACACTTCCCCCCCAAAATTGTGAAGGAAGATTTGCCTGAAATCTTAAAGCTCTCCCAATATTGAGAATATGACGATGTTTCCGTTCCACGACACCATTTTGTTGCGGTGTAGAGGTACAAGAGCTTTGAAACAAGATTCCAAGTGTAGAAAAAAATGATAGAAGTGATTTTACTTCAGTGCCATTGTCACTTCGAACACATTTGATTTGACGATTGAATTGAGTATTAGCAAATGTGATAAAGGACTTGAGTAAGCTTTGAGTTTCAGACTTGAGTTTCATTAAAAAAATCCATGTGAATCGAGTATAATCATCCACAATGGTTAGAAAATAATGTGCACCTGTGTGAGTTGAAAAGCGATGTGGCCCCCATATATCACAATGTATAAGATCAAACGGATGCAGACTTTGAATTGAACTTAAAGGAAATGGAAGTCTAGATTGTTTTGCCAAAGGACAAATTTCACACAAATGTGGAGATCCGAAAATAAAAGAAGGAATTTGCTTAGATAAAAGTTGTGATGGAGCCTTTGAAGGATGCCCCAATCTTTGATGCCAAGTGATATCAGATGGAGAGGAGACACTGTGTGCCGCTGGTGATGGTGACTCGGATTGTGGCACAAAATAATACAACCCTTTATGCTGCTTCCCCAGGCCAATCATCCTCTTCGAAGCAAGGTCCTGCAGAACACAAAATTTTGGAAAGAAGTGAATTGAGCAATTTAGAGCAGATGTGAGTTAACTGACAGATAGGAGATTAGTATGAAAGGAAGGGACACAAAGTACATCCTGAATATATAAGTTGTGTGAGAGATATGTGGATCCAAGACCAGTAATTTGAGCATGAGAACCATTTGGTAAAGATACACGAGAGAATAGAGAAGCACTAGATTTACTAGCAATAGAAGAGGCAATGTGATGAGTAACACCACTATCAATGATCCAACCAACAGAAGTAGAATTTTGTAAGATGGAAGAGGAACAAAAAGGTGATGAGATACCTGTATAATTTGCACTAGGAAGATTTTTACCATTACGGAAGAAGGACTTGATTTGTGAGAGTTCCTCGGAAGTGAATTGAATGGCTGGATCCGAATGTTGTGCCAGTTTTGTTTCGGCATGACTAGTCTCACTGCTGATGTGATTTGCAAAAGCCTTATGGTTGCGGTTTGGTGGTTGAACATTCTTCCCATGAAATTTGTGACCAACAGGAAAGCCAATCAATAATAACAACGATCAACCGTATGAGTAGTGCCATCGCAGTAAGTGCACAAGAGAGGTTTTCGAGAGCCTTGTGATCTGTTAGAAGAAGTCCTTGTGCGAGGGTCAGATTGCCGTGAGATGTCAGCCCCTTGTTGGATGGATTGTTGACGGGCTTTGACATTCATGGCATGAATCTGATCTGTCCCTTTGTGTTCAAGGAGCCCTCGTTGTTTTTCTTCTTCAGACAGAATAGAATAGGCATTTTTGACAGTTGGTAAAGGTTGCATCATCATAATATTTCCTCTTGTAGTAGAGTAAGACTCATTGAGTCCAAAAAGAAACTGTCCCAGCCTTATTTTCTCTTCTTTTTCATTAAAATGCTTCATTCCTCCACAAGTGCAGGGAATGGGTCGATTGCACAATCTTAACTCATCCCACAAGGTTTTGATCTTAGTGTAATAAGTAAAAATAGAGTCTTCATTTTGTCTCAGTTCAACAATAGAACGTTGAACTTGATAGAGATGAGAAAAATCACCTTGTGAGAAACGTTCTTGTAGGTCTAACCAAACTTCTGATGGAGTTTCGATGTAGAGAACACTATTAGCAAGCTCTTGGCTCAATGAATTGAAAATCCATGACAAAACCATATCGTTGCAGCGTTGCCACGCCGCATGCGTGGCATCTTTTTCATCTGGAGTTGATATGGTGCCTTTGATAAATCCCAGTTTGTTTTTGGCACTGAGACTCACCAACATCGATCTCTTCCACATAGCATAGTTGGTTCCATCAAGAACCTTTGGAACAAGAACCATTCCTGGATGGTCTGAGGGATGGATGTATAGAGGGTCAGAAGGATCGATAGTTGGAAACATGATGGATTTTCCAGCTTGTTTCTCAAAGGTGGATTCAGATTGAGTCATGTTTTTGGTCAATAGGCTTTTGTTTCCTTGACAAAAAATATGACAAGCAGAAAGAAGGAAAAATATGCGGAAGTGTTTAAGGGATTTTTAGAACCGATGCTCTGATACCATAAGAAAGGGAAATTGTCTTTCTCAATATCTCATACAATGGAACTTTACATCAATATATAGGAAGGTAACGACAGCTATACAAGGAAAAGCTATACAAGGAAAATAAGAAATCTAGATCCTAATTTAAAGGGATAAGATATCTGGATCCTAAATTAAAGGGATGTAGATCCTAAATTAAAGGGAATACAATAAGGATAAGATAAGGGAAATCTAATCTTAACATTTAGTTTAAATTAGGTTTTATTTTTTTTGCCCTTTTTCAATTAGGAAGGAAGAACCCAATTTCTTACCTGTCAACTGCCATCATTAGTCATTTAAATTAGGAAAGAAGACTTTTCCATCAATCCTACTAATTTTTCTACACAGTAGCCAGATTTTTACAGTAAAATTAACTACGAATTGATAAATAGTTTGCTAGTCATATAGTAATGGTAAATTTTCTAAATGCATATTATGATATGATGATAAATCTAGACATATGATACATTAAACGGCTTTTTTCAAGAATAGTTTTTGTTACACTGTGAGTATTTTAATTCTTTTGTTTTACATTTATTTTAATTTTTGTTGCATTCAATTAGAGTGATAAAATGTTAAACATGTGAGTAATACGACGGAGATGAGAAAAAATACTTAAATATTTGCTAGTAATATTTTTTATGGTATATTTGTCGATGATTATAAATTTAACATATAATTAATAAATTTGCTGAGTGATTTAGATATAATGATAAATTTGCTTAGTAAAATTTTCAAATCCATATTAAAATATGATGGTGAATTCAATGATTATGATATATTTACTAGTCATATAGTGATATTAAATTTATTGGTCATATAGTGATGGTAAATTTGCAGAATGCATATTATAATATGATAGTAAATTTAGACATATGGTAAATTTGAAAGAGTTACGGTATATTTGTTTAAGTTATGTTAAGTTTAAATAAAATTTACCATGAGTTCTATATGAAACATGATATATTTTCTGCATATGATAAATTTAACAAATTACGATAGATTTGTTTAAAGTACGAGAAACCGAATATCACACAATTTTGCAGAACTTCTAACAACAAAAGTGAAATTGTCGTAAATTCAAATTCAAGAATTTTCGAAATAGCTTCACTGCATATTAATACAATTCGTATTGTCCAAACTGTTTTATTACATGGTAAGTTTATAGAATTATTCTCGAAAAAGGACTACTCCGATGCCCAACAAAAATGCTGAGAATTTCATGCCAACTAAAATGATGACAAATTTATCGATTATCACTTCATTTGCAATCGTCAGACGACTCAAAACTGATTACCATGTATGTGTTAATGTCGATTATGTCCATCCGTCTGTCCGAAGCATCAAAACCGACTACGATGGGTTAGGGTTTCTAGGATAAGAAGTTGAGCATTTAGTGATGGTTGCCCAATTAATGTTGGCTAGAGTTCTAAAATAAAATCTCAAAATTTCAATAATTGTTGCCCGATATTCACGATAATATATATACCAATACAAAAAAAAAAAAAAAAAGCGTTTTTGTAAAAGTATGGAAGAGAAATGTTTGCGTGAGAAAAGAAACTGAAAGGTAATTTTAAATTTATTTAAATTTAAAAATTAAAAGATAATCGATATGAGTTGAATACTAAACTTTAACTAGTAAATAAGATTAAATAATAAGTTTCCCATTTATAAATAATACGAATGTACATGTGTCATCTTCTTTCTTTGTATCCCTTGCTTTACAACACTTTCTTCCTTTTGGACGGCTCAAAAAGAAATGTCACCGCCAGCAATCCTCTCTCTCATCCTCCTCTTCTCTCTCCTTCACACAGACACAGTACTTGGCTGTGGAGACTACTGCGAGTTTAGTTGTGATTATACTAGCAACTACACCACCAACTCAACATTCTCATCAAACCTTGCCCAAGCACTCCGCAATCTCCAAAACAACACAGATCCGACCGGATTCAATGCCACAACCGTTGGAAACCTGACACAACCTGCAACCGCCATAGGTCTCTGTCGCGGTAGCTTGAGTCCGTCGGAATGCCAAACCTGCATCAACGCCGCCGTGGCTTCGATTGGCCGCATATGCCCTAATCAGACATCGGCCCAACTTTGGACCGACTACTGTATGGTCCGATACGCCAACGTTGACTTTTTAGGCAAGGTCAGTGTCAGTGTAGAATTCATGATAACCGACCCGACTTTTGCTCCGGATCTTGATTCCTACGTTGGGAGCGTCCAGTTGTTAGTGCAGAGTCTGTCGTCCGCGGCATCTGCATCCGATAAGAGGTACGCTGTCGGGAGGACGGCGTTGCTGCAAAACAGGACCCTCTACGGATACTTTGATTGTACTCGCGATCTTTCCGCTGCGGATTGCGCCAGTTGTTTCTCCTCTGCTGCGTCCTACATACAGCTACGATGTATAACGGTAAGAGTTTGTTGGATCTTAACGGCGAGTTGCAATGTCCAGGTCAGTATGGACCCAGCCCACGCTGATTGGGTTAATGCGCCGTTATTTACCAGAAATGAGACGGTGGGCAATCAATTGCCAAACGCCACCGCTGATGGTGGCAGGAAAAACACAGAGAAAGATTGGAAGTGGATAATTGTGGTTGGAGTGGTTATAGGAGTTGTTTTGGCAGTTGGGTTGCTATTGGCTGTGTTATGGGGGATCAAGAAGAGAGAGAGAGCAATGGAGAGAGAAAGTAGCGATCATGAGATGATGATGAGGAGAGAGGGTATTGACATGGGGCCTAACATATTTGATTTGGATGAGTTGGTTGCTGCTACCGACAAATTTTCAGCTTCGAATTTCCTAGGCAGTGGAGGATATGGCACCGTGTATAAGGTACACCCATGGATTATTATTGTTACTTCTCTTAACAAATTGGTTCTCATTTTCTTCCAGAATTTTGAGATTTCCATGAGATTAATTTACAGGGAAGAATGAGGAATGGTGAAGATATAGCAGTGAAGAAGCTGGAAAAAAATTCAAGCAGTAAAAGACTTGGAGTGTTCTTCAATGAAGTAAGGGTACTAGTAAACATGCAACACAAAAATCTGGTTAAAATGTTGGGATACTGTGTTCATGGAGAAGAGAGAATATTGGTCTACGAATATTTGCCCAACAGGAGTCTTGACTACATCCTTTTCGGTAATTCCATCAATTACTTCTTTTAAATTTCCATTTCCCATGGAATTATCTACTAAATGTTTTCACACACACACAATTAACTATGCAAGAGACCAATTAAATACCGTAGCGACGAATGATTAAGTCTTATATGTGAAAATTATGTTCAGAATAAATTTAAATGTCAAGGGAATTATTTTGGAAGTTTCTTTTTTTCCTCAAAGTGAGTACGCAAAGAGAGAATAAAAATAATAGTATTGATATGTACTTAAAAAAGGAGAGAGTGCTATGTATTATACACCTGGTTACTATATAGTTTAGATACAAGCGTAGTACCCGATCTATGTACGAGAGTACAAGAACCCTTTTTCGAGGTACTAACACGAAGAATTTTAGCATTTAACAACTTTTACTGATTTTCTGAAGTAATTTTCTTGACTTATGGAGTAATTTGATATTTCATAAAACATGATATAGAATTTCTTAAGCAATTAACGAGGAAAAAAATTATACATGAGAAAAATTTGAATGACAGATGATAGGAATTTTTATATTTTTTTTATATATGAAAAAAATAAGGAAGTAGCACACAACTTACTCCCTTAAAGTACAGTAAAATAGAGGTTGACTTTGGGGCTAAATCAGTTATTTTCTAAGAAAATATTTTTATTTCAATTCTAGTGATATCATCATCTCCCACCATCGCTGTCTCCAGTTGTAGAGAATGAAGGCCGGCATTCCGAACTTTGGTGAAATAGTAGCCTTCATTATCTACTGAAAAAGGGTGTATACAATTTCTAGTTTAATTTTGGACTTGTTTCTTTGTCTTTAAAGCGCGATGTTGCTTCGAAAGTCTATTTTAAGTTTCCACCTTATGATAACTCTTCCTTCTCATATTTTTTCACAAAATATTTAAACTTTCGGATTCATCTTGACGAGAGAGTATAAAAAAATAAAACAATATGGACCTAACTTTTAAAAGTTTATAAAAGACAAAAGAATTTAAAGATTTGTACTTTTTTTTTTTTTTTGGCACTAAAGTGGGAAAAACAAACAAAAAAATAGTTCCAATTTCTGGAAGCAAAAAACAGACAACATGTAGTAATTAATAAAACCATGCACCGTTTTGTTATTTATTAAAAAATGCATATAAATTCTCGCATTTTGTGGTAGGATGTATCTATTCTATCGTTAAAGAAACCACAACAAATCGTCATAAAATAGGGAAATAAGAATGATAAAATAGGTCTCGGGTTGAATATGATTGTCGGAAGGTTTGAATGTTAACCTTTTAATTAATCTTTGTATGTAAGCTTCAAAGATTTATAAATTCATTTTCTTTATCAATAAAAGAACATAGTTGAGACATCATTTTCGACCGATGATGCTTTGCTCATATTACCTTTTAAGTTGTCGTACTTTGTGTTTTCAAGTTAATAACTATTACGTTATTTTGCTGGCAGATAAAATAAAGAGTAGATTATTGGACTGGCCAAAACGTTACAACATTATAGTGGGCATCGCACGAGGCCTACAATACCTTCACGAAGATTCCTCTCTTAAAATCATACATAGAGATATCAAAGCGAGCAACATCTTACTTGACGAACATATGAACTCCAAAATCGCAGACTTTGGGCTGGCAAAATTATTTAACGATGAAAATACCCATATCAAGACTCGCCAGATTGCAGGAACATTGTAAGTATATATTCGTAGAATTTGACATACAATTTACCAAAACATGAATCTTGTTTTTATTTTATTTTATTTGGATTATCCCTTTAACTGAATCCTTAATTCTTAAGGATTGCTAGTATCTAGTCATGAATTGTCTAGGAATTTTATTTTGATCATCATTGCAGTGGTTATATGGCTCCGGAATATGTTAATGGAGGCGTGTTGTCAATGAAGAGCGATGTGTTCAGTTTTGGTGTATTGTTACTAGAGATTATGAGTGGAAGGAAGAATTATGATGATTACCTTGACGACAAACAACGACAACTCTTGCATCTTGTAAGTAATTTTTATCGTTTTTTTGTTCAATGAAAAGAGATAACTGGATTAAATTATGCGCACCTCAACTACTCTTGTCCCGATTAGGGCCGTCTATGCTGGGACGAGGAAATCCACTTAGAAACTCTCATTGCATGGCCCAAAAATTATGTCTTTTGTGAGAGTCGAACTAAAGATTTGTGCTTGTAAGACACTAATCTCCTTCTGATTAGGTTTGTCAGTAATTATATTGCAATACTTCAAACAATTATTTTTTGGAGGGCAATGGTAGATTTTTGTTTCTTTGTTAGTAGGTAGGAGATTATTTATTTTCTATACCAATAAAACCCATCATAGAATATTAGATCAACCACGTGAGATTCCAAATCAAGCCGAATAACCAAATCAACTTAGGAGGTGTTTGCAACCACATTTTTTGCATTTTTCATTTTGAGTGTTCGAGAGCAGATTATATAAAAAATAAATTGGTGGAATTTTTGGGATTCTCTATACAAAATTACAACTACCCTTCTGTAAGATCCGTTATGCATATTATTATCCAAATGCTTTTATAATTTCTTATTATAATATAAAATTTATAATCTATCATCTAGAATTTTAAAAATAATTTACTATCAAACACCTATGTCGGTTTCAGTGGCGGACCATAGTGGAGGGGCGAGGTGGCTGGTGCCACCCCCATTTTGGAAAAAAAATAATTTTTTTAAAATGTGTAAATGTTTTTTGTTTAGGAAACCTCATTCGGTGCTTCCGAACACCACCTCGAGTGTTTTTAGTCCCTATTTTTATAACATATTTATGTAAAATTTATACTCACGCCATATGTGGTGAAAAAAAAAATATATGCATCTTGTTGCGATGCCTGTGAACCATTAAATGATCTTTTATTATTTAAATTAATCAATAAATCTACACAATAAGAAAGAATTGAGACGAACGGTGATAACGAGTAAATAGTAAAGAGTGACGACTTAATTCGTCGTCACCCCTAAATTTTAATTCTGGGTCCGCCACTGGTCGGTTTTATTTCTTCTTTTGCATGGGACTATTTACTAGGGGTGTTTGATAATCAATTATTTTTTAAATGTATAAGTTTGTATTTATCATTTTAATTTTGAATAGTGTTATATTCTACTGGTAGATGTTATATTCAAAAATAGACAATAAAGGTTTGTACCAGAAAAAGAATAAAGTTCTACTGATAGAAGATTAATTAGTTTCTACTAAGATAGATTAATTAATTTCCACTAAGATAGAAGCAAGTTGTACTGATAGAGGCATAGATCTCTACCGGTGGAAGAGTTATGTTCTCCATTGAAATCTTAATTTTTCTACCATTGGAGCTTCGTGAAGCTCATGTGGATGATCATAGATTTCAAATTAATAAATTAAGGTGAAAGGTTAGATTGTTTATCTTAATCCAAAGCTTGGAGGTGGGATATATTGAACTTGGATCTGCTTCAAATGGGTTTCTCTCTAAATAAAATTTTCATAGAAATTCTCCGCCTCTCTCTCATTCTCTAGCTTGCTTTAGTTCGTGATGGAAGGAAAGAAGAAGAATGGTGTACTATTTATAGAGGAGAGGAGGGATTGAGGTGTAATTAAGGTGGAGAGAAAAGGGAAAAAATGGCAGCAAGGGCAAGTAAGCGTAAGATTTGCTGGCGATAGGAGAGGTGGGAGGAGAGGATGCAGAAGTAATGAAATGATGGGGGAAGCCATGACAGTGGTGATTGATGGAGTGGCGTGGTAGGAGAAGAAAGTTAGATGTTAGTGGGGAAAATCAGGAGTAAGGGGAAAGTCAAGTGTGGGGAACGGGGGAGGGATCTGGTGTGGTGGTTGTATGGTGTATATATGTATGTAATGTGTGTGTATATATCAAAGTTGTCAATCTCGTACTGGCGGACGTACCGGTTTTGTTACTGCTACGGTACGTACCGGTACCGGTGTGTACCGGTGTACCGTTTCGGATTTATCGCCAAAATTAATATATATTTTTTAAATAATATCTTTTAACAAAAAATCATACTAAATATAAAAATAAAGCATTACAATTTAAAAATAAATCACAAAACATAAAAAAATGATGATTTTAGTCTCAAATTATGTTAAATTATCCAAAAAAACATATTAATAGATTTTTAAAATTTTTTTAAATACAGACCGGTACGGTACGGTACCGGCCGGTATTGCCCGGAACAGGCCGGAACAGCCCGGAACAAGCCGGAACAGCCCGGACCAGGCCGGAACACTTGCCGGAACGGTACTCCGGTGGTCCGGTACCGTTACGAGGGCGGTACGGTACGTACCGGCCGGTACGGGACGGGATTTACAACTTTGGTATATATACTCCGATGCATGTATGCGTGGTTATATGTATCATGTATATTTAGTGCGTGTCTACGAAATGCATATGTATAGGTGTACGTATTATAACCACATATATATACATGAAATGCACGAAATGGAATTCGAATTATTAAAATGTGCAAAAACAATTTTTATTAACTTAATTTTTTTGGGTTCTTAGAACCTATCCCCCTTAATAAATTACATTATCAAAATCATAGCGTAGAAGGCTCAAAGAGTTGAGGGTGGTTCATGCGTACGTTGTCTTCTCGTTCCTAGGTTGATTCTTTAATATTCTTATGGCTGCTATAGAAATCGTACTAGTCGAATGGCTTTTTTTTTTTTTTTGATCGGCAAAGAAAATACGTATATTAGAGATATAGTGAGAGTACATGGTGATCCAAAACAGACACCAGGTTGGCAAGCTGCCTACGAGGAATCAAAGAAGCACCGAAATAACTAAAAATACCAAGATACAAAAGAAGAGAAGTTTATCCTCTCCCGCCTTAATTCTCCTCTCCTGCTAATTCAGAAATTTATCTCAGAGCTCTATTTCGACACCGAATGATGTCAGCCATCGAGTAATCCACCAGCTTCATCTTACTCTTAACCCAAAGGATTGCCCCAGTTTGAATCGCCTGAAACAGGTCCTCGGCATCTGGAATGATGGATCTAAAGGTCATAGCATTGCGTGCCAGCCAAATTCCCCAAACGGATGAGAAAAAGAAGGCAACCCAAAGAGGTTTGGCACTCTTGGGTAACAGTCGGCCAATCCACAAATCAGCCATCATAGAAATGGATTGAGGGCACACCCACTCTTGATCCCACCATTGGACCATCTTACACCAAATTTTCCAAGCTACTTTGCAGTGGATTAGCAGGTGATCTGCCGATTCTATAGCACTGTTGCACAATAGGTACATTCCTCCTCAGATATGATGCTTCTTCTAATAAGTTGGTCTTTCGTTGCTATTCGACTTAGAACTGCCATCCATACAAATATTTCCACTTTTGGTGGGCCATGATTCTTTCACAATTTTGACAGAATATCATTCTCTTTAAATTGTAGGGTCTCCCAATTTTTGTATGCCGATTTGACAGTGTAGGTAACCTTCCTTCGACCATCTCCACTTCAGGGTATCAACATTGGACTCATCCAGAGTGATATTAGATAATGTAGCTGACAAATCATTTACTTGGGGTTCTTCCCAAGAATAAAGTGGTCTTCTAAACCCCAGATTCCATGCTTGTAGGTGACTGACAAAGAACTCTCTGACCCTTCCTTGTTGTTGTGTAGATATAGAAAATAACCTAGGAAAGAGAATTGCTAGAGTTTGATCCCCAGCCCAGATGTCATTCCAGAAGTCAATAGTATCCCTTGCCAGGACCATTTTGCGGAATGCTTGCACGATATTCTCTCCAATGTTTGTTTCTGACGCCCTCAAGTTGCAGATATCCTTCCATATCACAGATGGCTTATCTGATGAGGGTAGTTGAGGTTCCCACCAAGGAGATGGGAGATTATACTTGTTGTTGATGACTCGAGCCCACAACGCTTCATTTTCCTTATTGTATCTCCACCACCATTTAGCTAGAAGGGAGCAATTTTGCTCCTTGAGTCTTAGGATACCCAGACCACCCTGAGCCTTACTTCTTGAAATTAGGTCCCATTTCACGAGATGCAGTTTCTTTTTGTCCGGTAGATCACCCCAAAGGAACTGTCTCTGAATCATTTCGATTTTGGTTGCAATGGATGAGGGTATTCTATACAAATACATCAGGTAGATTGGCATGCTGGATAAAGTAGATTTTATGAGGGTAAGTCTACCCCCCATGGAAAGGTATCTCCTTTTCCAAGTAGATATTCTGAGATTAATCTTGTCAATCAGAGGTTGCCACATTGCCATTCTCCTAGGATTTGCACCAATAGGGAAGCAAGATAAGGCAAAGGCAATTGCCCTATATTGCAGCCCAGGATAAGAGCCATATTGTCCAGGTCATGAGGTCTAGAGTCGATCCCACAAATTAAACTTTTAGAAAAATTGACTTTAAGGCCCGAGAGAAATTAGAAGCATCATAAAATTCTCTTAATGTTCTTGATTTCTGATTCGTCATTATTACAAAAGATAAGGGTATCATCGGCAAACTGAAGGTGGGTTAAGCATGGACCATCTGGTTCCAGTTTGACCCCTCTGATAAGACCTAGATGCAGGGCTCTTTCAAGCAATACGTTTAAAGCTTCCACAACAACATTAAACTAAAGGGGGAGATAGGGTCACCTTGAAGAAGTCCCCTCTGTGGTTTGAATTGCGCAGAAGAGGAGCCATTGATAAGAATTTAGAGATTTGGGGAAGAGATGCACTCTCGAATCCAATCACATCATCTTGTTCCACATCCAAGACTTTTGAGCATATGTACTAAAAAGTCCCAGTTAACACAATCATAAGCTTTTTGGAAATCAATTTTGAAAATAAAACCCCCTTGGCCCATGGGTTGTTGCTTCCAATGATGAATGACTTTGTTGGCAATTAAAACTCCGTCCAGGATTTGCTTCCCTTTCACAAAGGCAGCCTGTGGTGCTCCTATGATGGTTTGCATCAGTGGTTGAATCCTCTTAACTAGGACTCTTGCAAGAATTTTGTAGATGCACCCTACCATACCAATAGGCCTATAATCCTGCAAACCATTTGGGCATCCTGTTTTGGGGATTAATGCAATGAATGTCGAAGTAATTCCTCGAGACATTTTAGGGTTGGAATGGAATTGGTAAAAAAACTTCATAGTTCAACTTGAATAAAGTTCCATGCTCTTTTAATGAATGAAAAGTTGAAACCGTCGGGACCAGGAGGCTTTAAACTGGGACAATCCTAAATAGCGCCCTAAATTTCAGCTATCTCAAACTTTGCTTCTAAGCCTAGGGAGTCAATGGCTTGGATTACCCTAGGGAACTGGCCAAGCAGGACTGGCCTACCTATGGTTTGTTCCTTAAACATATCTATGAAGTATGCTGCAGCTACTTGTTTCATCCCTACTGGATCAGTCAGGGTGGATCCTTGGAAGTGAATGGATCCAATTTGGTTTCTTCTGAATCGGTTATTAGCCATTGCTTGAAAGAATTTTGTATTTTTGTCCCCCACCTTTAGCCAATGCATTCTTTATTTTTGCCTCCATAAGGTTTCTGACAGTCTCAAAGCCTCCCAAAGCTTGGTTCTAGTTTCCTGTTTCTCTTCTCTCTCCTCTATGGATAGGCCCCTTGTTTCACTGATAAGATCCAACTAATGTATCCTAGCTTCCAGTAGAGCTAATTTAGTTCCCACATGATCAAATGTTTCCCTGTTTCAGGTAGATAATGCCCCTTTTAGAGCCTGCAGTGTTTTGGTTATTATATATCCTACCCACCCATCCATCTTTACACTCTCCCAGGCTTGTTTAGCCACTTTCAGAAAGCGTGGATCTGACAACCACATATCTAGGAACCTAAATGGTTTGGGGCCCCAGTCGCGATCATCATTGGATAGTAGTATTGGGCAGTGATTAGAAGTGAGTCTAGGAAGACCCCACACTATGAGATTAGAGTTTTCAAAGCCTGCAATTGATATTAGGAATCTATCAGTCCTGCTTTAGACAGAGGATGATTGCATGTTGGACCAGGTGAATTGTCTTCCTTGCATAGGAATATCGACCAATTCCATGGAATTGATGAATATAGAGAAATCTCTCATACTTCTCGATAGGATAGACGCACCTGTTGTTTCGTCGGTATTGGATATTTCATTGAAGTCTCCCCCAATACACCAAGGCATAGGAAATGAAACACGTAACTGGGAAATATGCTACCATAAATCTCTACGCTTGGATTCATCATTAGACGCATATATGTTTAAAAACGAGCACTGAAAGGAGTTAACCAACGTTCCAGATAATAAGACAAAGTGCTTGTGAGTAAGGACAGACTCCATATTCCCTCGCGGATCTTATCTCCATGGTCCAAGATACGTACATGTTGCTCCTCGTAAGTCATGTCTTCATTGATTGCGTCGTCATTGAGACCTACGACTGAGTGTGTAAGGGACAACATTGGCTTTTCTTGAATGATAAGACAACATAAAGTTGTAATCCTCTAGATACTTTATTCGCCATCTCTGTCTCATGTTTAGATCTTTCTAAGTAAAGATGTACTCGAGACTCTTATGATCTTTGAGTAATTCAAATTTCTCACCGTACAAATAGCGACCCTAGGATTTGAGTGCATGAACTACTATGAAAAATTCGAGCTTACTAATATTGCAAAAGCCTGTTGATGATGTCATCGAGCACGATAGGGTCCAACCCCTGCCCATTCTGCGCCATTGACCTATTCTCTGTCTTTCCCCTTTCTTTCAAGTTAGGGTTTCAAAATTCATATTCCCAAACACCACAATGAACAAAAATAAACAAATTTTTCCGATTTTTCTGTCTTTCTTTTCTCTGTTTTTGGATTTGGAAGTTAGCAAAGCTCCAGTCCGCCCCACCATCGCTGCGCACCCAAGACCTTTAAAATAGACCTCCTCTGCCCCATCTCCTCCGCAAAGACCTTTAGAATTTTACTACCTCCATTACCATAGCTTTTGTGCTCGATGCCGCTACCATTGCCTCATGAAACACCACCACCGTGGTCCTTCCAACACCATCTCAACCGGATCTTCCTCCTCCTTGTTGTCGCGGTGATGAACCCGAGACCCTGAACGCTCGATCAAAACCCAAATAACCTGGAATCCACTTCAATACGAAAATAGATGCGAGGGTTTGAAACTGAAACTAAATGGAAAGAAAACAATTCTTAGTAAACTAAGAGAAAGAAAAATGGAGAAGACGGGGGAAAGATATATAGAGAAAGTGAGAAAATAAAATAGCAGGAGAGAGAAGAGAGAGGAGAAGGGAAGAGGGAGAAGGAATTCAGTACGGATACTACAAATAGAGAATAACGTCAGTCATAGATGGTGGTGTTGGTTTGAAAATATATGTGAAGGGTAGGGATGATAATTTAGGAGATCGATTATGAGCATATTCATTCCTTAACATCCTTAATAGACAAAAAAACACCAAAAGGAAGAATTAAAAGCACATTTGAGTGGTATTTCTACATTTTAAATTCTTTTTTTGATCTGTCATCAATAGTACTAGTCTAAAATTTCTATTCAAACTTCTATTCAAGCAATTTATGTATTTGCAGGAGATCAAACCATTATTTAATGCATTGAGAATTTGGAAATGCAAACTTTACAAGGCGATAATGGGGATTTTTTCATATGAGAATTTATCTCGACTTTAATGAATGGCATGATTTATCACCAAAAAATTAGTTAAAATGTATGATGACTAACTCAAACATCTTGCATTATCAAAAATAAAGCAATGAGACTCCAAACATCCACTCTATCCAATTGTGGAATAGTCGTATTAGCATCATTTGACATGGACTGACGTGTTTTTTTATTGTTTTTATTTTTGGGTTAGGCATGGAGATTAGAACAAGAAGAGAGGGTAACAGAGCTGGTAGATGTGACAATGGGGTCATTCCCTGAAGAGGAGGCCAGAAGATGCATCCAAATTGGATTACTTTGTTGTCAAGAATCCACACAAGATCGACCCACCATTTCTTCTGCACTCTCAATGCTCACATACACTTTACTACCCATACCACAAGTAGGTAGGCATGGTTACTACCCTGCTGTTGCTACTACCTAGCCTCAATGTTTAAACCTCAAGTCAGGTAGGTGCCTAGTCCTAAAGCTAAAGATGCTCTAATATGGAGTGATTAATTCCAATGACTTGCATCACCAGCGTTGGTACAAGGTACGTAGGTGAATAATTCCATGCCATGTGGATATAGTGCAGCAAAAATTGAAATGTCAAGATGTAAGTTGTGAATTCCTTTAAGAAGCGTTTGGAGCCAATTTTTATTTTTAGTTTTTTACTTTGTAAATTATTGATTGTTTATTGTAACTAGATTAAATTATCGGTGAAAGTATGTAGATGATATGGCGGACCAGATTTTTTAACCTGACTAGTGTTTGGAGTGTAATGTGAAGAATATATTTTGATTACTTTGTTGACCTTCTTGTCCTTGCGTTGAATTGGTATTACTATTCAATGTTATAACGTACGCCCCACCCCACCCCACCCCACCCCACCCCACCCCACCACCACCAAAACACACACACACACACATTCTACCTTTCCGGATGAGAGCCGGCTCGAGCGACACAGTTTTATTGCCTAATTTCAATTATGATAGTAATGAGATTAGGACTCTTGATTTATAAATACCTTTTACGAGATTTCCTAAAGTAATGTGAGATAATTAATAGCTTCCAGGCTATAGAGAGAGAGGCAAAAGAAATATATCAAGTCAATTATGACCTCACCTTATTTAGAACTCCATGCACATGGTGCAATAGATCCATCCCAATGAATATTAGTCGCTTTCCAATCCGATTCAAGACCGTCCATAACTTTGTTCGTCAAGACCCTCCCCCCGAGATCTCCTACCCAACCTACACCATCACTATGTATAGACGATCCCGGGTCACCCTTAACCTTTCTAACATCTCCTAGTTGGGCATTTTCAATACATAAATTAACGGGTCGATTCCATCCAACTGAATTTCCACAGTCTGGGTCACCCAAATCAATTCATTTCTTTTATTCCTACTTGTCTCTACAAATTATCACATAATTACACCAACCACTCAACACTCTCTGCTGTCTTGTCTGAGTGTAGTTCGTTCTATTGTCCGTAGCATACACATCTAGGTTTTTCTCCAAGTCAACGTAACAACAGATACGATAACGAATGTACAACATAATGGCAATAAAATAATCAACCGATAGCTTAGTAGTTACTTCAAGGATCTCTAAGAACATAACGGTAGCAATTTAACATAACACTAATAATACACTCAGAGATATTGTGAGAAGATTTGTACTCGCTGATTCGATTCAATAGTGGACTAGTGTGGCTCCTGTGATTTTTTCTCGCGTTGAGATTTTTTATGTATATCTTGTGTCTCATTTTTTTCTTTCTATTTTTCTATTATGCACGTGTGATTATTTTGTGTTTCGTTTGTGATTCATTGTTCCCAAGATCCGTAAGGAGCGTTGTGGGATTGAGCGTTGTTCATTTGAGATTTTTTCTCAACAATTGGTATCAGAGCCATGGTTGTAGTAGGTTTTGTTCAACAGATTAGGGTTTAATCTTATTTGGGCAACCTAATATTTCAGTGGGAGCTATGGCTTCTGAAGAAGACAAAAAGAGGATTGAAAAGTTTGACAGGTCAGACTTTGCATACTGAAAGACGCAAATAAAAGACTATATGTATTAGAAGGGTCTTTACCGAAAAATGCTGGATAAAGAAAAAGGGAACAAGAAAACAAAAGAATCTAATGAATATTGGGATGTTCTTGACAGAAAGACGTTAGGGGTTATTCGCATGTTCCTATAAAAAGTTAGTCACCCATAACATATTGAAGGAGTCACCCATAGCATATTGAAGGAGAAAACAATGGAGGATCTAATAAAAGCATTGAAAAAGATGTACGGGTAACCATCTGCTGTGAATAAGATACATCTTATAAAAAATAAATTCAACCTGTCTATAGCAAAAAGAGTTTTCTTTACCTTTGTTGATATCATATTTGATGATGAGGTTCAAGTTTTGTTGATTCTATTTCAGTTGCTAGAGAGCTGGCAGGTACAATTATTGTAGTCAGTAATTCGGTTGGAAAAGAAAAGTTAAAACTAAGTAAGGTTGTAAGTTTGATTTTGATCGAGGAGGTTAGAAGACATTCAATCCAAAGTTCAGGTTCAGGTATTTCGATTTCAGCCCAAAGCTTCGAGTAACAGAGGGGTAGAAGTCAGAATAAGGGCAGTTAGAATCAAGACAAAAATAGGTCAAAATCGAAGGGCAGGATAAATCTCAAGTTCGGCCCATTAAAGATGAATTGTTGAAATTGTGGTCAGACAGGCCACATGTCACAAGTTTGCAAAGCAACAAAGAAGGATAATGGTGAGCAGGAGACTCAAGTACTGCACGATGTATTTATTCTTGTTATGAACAGTGACATCGAGTCATGGATGATTGATTCGGATGCCTCATTCCATGCCTCTACTAATAGGGAGATTTTTCAGAATTATCTGGTAGGAGACTTTGAGAAAGTATACTTGGAAACGACGATCCATATAATATTGTGGAAAATGGTGATTTCCAGATTGCGATGCAGGCATCCAGATGGTGTCTGAAAGATGTCAAGCACGTTTCGAATTTAAAGAGGAATCTCGTTTCAGTTGGACAGCTTGTAGCAGTAGATTATACGTCTACATTCACAGAGGACGCGTGAAAAGTCTCCAACGGTACCATGATTGTAACTAAGGGTAAGAAAGTCGATACACTTTACTTGACCTCACATGGTAACGACACACTCGTAGTTGCAGATAGTGAAAAGAGCTCAAATTTGTGGCATAATAGACTGGGGCATATGAACGAGAAGGGAATGAAGGTTTTGCAG
The DNA here is from genome assembly GCA_019985065.2 of Arctostaphylos glauca. Lineage (NCBI taxonomy): Eukaryota > Viridiplantae > Streptophyta > Magnoliopsida > Ericales > Ericaceae > Arctostaphylos > Arctostaphylos glauca. The sequence goes on along the minus strand of JAHSPW020000001.1, from coordinate 23,459,080 downwards.
TCAAAAGAGAAGCTACTGAGTTTGAAATCAGTGGATATTGACATCTGCGAGGATTATACCTTCGAAAAATAAAAATGAGTGAGTTTTCAAAAAGGCGGCAGGCCTTCTAAGGCTCAAAAGCTCGAGTTTGTCTATATAGATATTTGGGGTCCAACTACAGTGTCTTTTAATGGTGGTTTGTATTACTATATTACTTTTGTCGATTATCACTCGAGGAAGGTATGAGTATACTTTATGAATTACAAGTCAGAGGTGTTCGAAATCTTCATGAAGTGGACGGCCATGACAGAGAATGAAACAAATCTGAAGGTAAAAGAGTTGATGTCCGACAATGGCAGAGAGTATGAGTTGGGAGAGTTCAAGAAAACTTGCGCTCTAAATAGAATTTGTTTAGAGAAGACATCACTAGAGACTTCACAGCTCAATGGAATCACAGAAAAGATGAACCGGGTTTTAACAGAGTGTGCTAGGAGCATGCGGATACACACAGGGCTACCTAAATAATTTTGGACAGAAGCAATCAGTACGGCAATATACTTGATCAAATCTTGAGCCATTAGTTCCTTTAAACTTTGGCATACTAAAGGAGGCTTGGAGTGGTAAAGAAGTAAATTTATTGCATTTATGTATTTTTGGTTGTATTTCCTATGTGCATATTAGTGATCATGGTTGGGACAAACTTGATGCTAAGTCACAAAAGTACACCTTTAATGGATATGGCGGAGATGCGTTTAGTTTTCATTTTTAGGATGAAAAGTACAGGAAGATAGTCAGAAATATAGACATATTTAATGAAAAAAATGATGTACAAAGATAAGGACAAGAAATTGAGTATTGGGAGTACCACTTCGGATAGTGACACGTCCGAGTAATTTGAATTGGAGGATCATCCACTTGATAGTGGATTTGAGCAGAATTCTGGTCAGACAGAGGAGACAGTTTCAGATGAGACAGTTCTACAGATAGATTCCAGTTCAACGATCAAATAGTCGAGAAGGTCAACCAGAGTACCCAAGTCAAATCCGAAATATATTTTTTCACTTGATTACTTGTTTTTGGTAGATGGAGGAGAACCAGATTGCTATGATGAGACTTTGCAGATTCTTCAGTAAACTAAGTGGAAGAATGCGATACAAGAAGAGACAAATTCTCTTTAGTTGTGAAATTAAATGTACCACTTTTTTTTTTTTTTGAAAGGCAAAGAAATTCCATTAACATTTAGATAAGAAATAAAAAATACAATAGGCAAAGTTCTGCATAGAGAGAGCGTCAAAGAGTGAACATACCCTCCTAATGCTGCTACTCACAAGAAACGCCACCTACCTTTAGCCTCTATGTTTTTGAAAATAAATAACCTCTCAGACATAAATAAGCTATCAAGAAGAATAGCCCAACACAGCATCCAAACAAAAAATAAAACACAGAAAGCCCTCACAATCTGAATAACCATACTCCTAGCCAAAACACAGACACCGTCAGGCCATTATCTCTGGCGACCTTCCTAAATCACCACACTAACTCCTCCATCTCCCAAATGCCTCCCCCCTTTTGATTGATATCCAGCCTAAACTAGAATATCAACCCCTACTCTATTAACTCTTCAAATCTAAACTTTTCAGCTTCTTCCCGTCTTTCCCGCTTACCACTTTTGGGCTGCTTTTATAGATAGATTTGAGACCAATTGAGCCGGCCTAATTCTCATGTCATCCCCAAATGAGTTCCAAATTAAAAAGCAGCCTAATTCTCATGTCATTCTCTTTGCAGGTTCTTTCCAACTTGTTGAATTTTGCTGCACATTTCTCCTCCACCAATCCTTTGATCTCCTTCTGCCCACACAGAGATACCCCCTCCAAGGAAGCACCGAACCCCAAATCTCCCCAGTACACCCGACAATGGATCAAAACGTGGTTAGACGTTCTAATTGGAGGTAGTTTTGTTGCACATGATTTTGTTTTAGTATAGGTGATAATACAGTTAGGATGTACAATCTTTTCTCAAGTTATTAATTAAAGTCTTTGCCAAGCAAAAAGAAATATATATACGAATCTAATGTGTGCATAATACGGAGCGTGTGTTATTATTAATCCAAGTGAAGCAATATTAAATTGGAAGGACCATAACAGGTCAATGACTGATGACGTCCTACTTCAAAATGAAAAGTTGTCAAAATTGTAAGGATTGGCAAACCTATGCAACTTGAAATAATGATAGTATAGAAATAAGGTGTTAATATATGTAGAGGGTGATCAGATGGCCACCCTGCCACCTCCTCGGTCTAGTCCTATCCAAAATTCAAATGGTTCAAATAAACGATCATGCTTCTCGATCCCACTGCATTTATATATGTTCTAATTTTGTTCAGTTGTTGAAAATATAAATAATAAAATTATTTTTTCTCTTTTAGTTCAAGTTTTTAAATGTATTACTAATTAAAAATCTAATACTGTATCAAATCAAAAAATGATCTCATACTCGAATCTCTTTATCTATCTAGTAATTAAAGTAGTGGCAAGTTTTTAATCTACCCATATACGTAGGATAATTTGACCATCAGAGACTTGTTGAGAATGTAGATAAATTGTTTCTCTCTAAACTTTAAGTTGCAGGAAGATTCTACATATTTTCAATAAAAACAACCCAAGGAAATTCAGTACCGAAGAAATCAAAGCCATTTCTTTTCTTTTTTTGGGATCTTATCACTCTTTTATTTAACTTTTTTTAATTTTTGAGATTTCTTGTGAGATATAATTGTGAGGAACTTAAGTGCTAATTTAGTTGAGATTCGTATTTTGTCCTATTGTGACGCTGTTTTTCTCGTTGCCATTTTTAATCTTTATAATTTCATTTAAAGATTAATTATTTTTAATAGTATATAGTAATGATAATAATAATAGTAAAAATAACATTAAAATTGGCGGAGTGATTCATGGGCGGCTCCTAATTCTGTCCAAGCTCTGGTGCTCTTCTGGCTGAACTCAAGATTTCGGAACTTCGAGAAAATAAATTGGGAATAGTCGGTGTTCGCTACCTTGTGTTTCGTTTGGATAGCTCGGAACAATCTGGTCTTCAATGGGATAAAGTTTACTCCGGATTTAGTAGAAGACATGGCAATTACCAGGATAGCAATCTGGACGAAGGGGAAGATCAAGGTTTCAGTTGTGGGTGTTGATGATTTCATCTGGAATATCAACGCTGTCAGATCGTTAAAGATGTCTCATTTCCGGTTGTTTGTTGGTCTCTAGCCAACTGGGCTTCTGGCCCATCACTGCAACATCTGGTTATTAATATACAATTTGACTTTTGCTGATAAAAAAAAAAAAAAAAATTTTGGCCAGAAAAAAAATATATATCGAAGTTAACACAAATCTAAAGTTATTTTATATATTAATATTCCGAATACCAGAGGAGGGGTAACGAATTTTCTCTATTCCCCCCATACAGAGAATTACAAATCAAAATGCTGAAAATGGGAACTTAAAGAAACGTTTGTTTTTGGACATGTTACACTTCGATTGCAATATTATCCTCTCCCTTTTATTAAGTAGTTTCAAACCATTCCTTAGAACTTAGACTCAATACCAGCAATTACGCTTGTCCTCACCTGGAATGATTTTGCAAGAAGATCCGTAGAGATTGCTGGTTTCGATCCAAACACGGTATTAGCAATGAGAATAACACCAGGATTTTGGCTATTTAATGTTGCCATAGCAACTGCATAACCACGGCCAATATTACGCTGAAAGTGGACAAGACCCTGAGGGAAAACAAACACATCACCCTTCTCAAGTACCTTCTGAATGAGCCTGTTTTCAGGACTGGTGGTGACAAATCCTACTTCTAGGCGACCTTTAAGGACAGTCATAATTTCAGTGGCTCGAGGATGTATGTGTGGTGGGTTAATGCCCTTTGGTGCAAAGTCAACACGGGCAATGCCGATGCCAAGTGTGTTAAGCCCTGGAAATTGCGTTATGAATACATGGTTAACCAGCGATCCAACTTCGTTCGATGTGTTGCCTGCGATGTTTAGCCCACTGTAGAAGAAATCATTCGATCCCACAAGATTTGGGTCTTTGCATACGTATCCATTCAATAAAACTGCATCAATTTTGACAAAAATATTCAAGCAAGCACGAAGTAACGTAAACAAAAAGGAGTACGAGTTGTGTATGAAATTATGAATATAGTACCGGGGCTATTAAGATCTGCAACACAGAAGTCTTGAAGCGGGCTTTGATCGGTTGCCAAAGCCAGGGAATAAGTGATAGCCAAGATCCCTAACAAAAGAACTTGGGAAGCCATTATATTTTCAAGAAATGATCCAGACACGAAGAGATCAGATGAGCAGAAAAGTTTGAGATGTGATGCTTTTATAGATGGACAATTAGAAGAAGAAAGGAGCTTAGTAATAAGTCGAGTTTAGCCTTTCTTCTTTATTAAAAAAACCCATCTATTGGTAATTATATCCCACTAGGAGCGATTTCACCAATCGAAAAACAAAGAAAACACATTTAGAAGCTTATTTTGCTGGTTGGAGTGGCGGCCGTTTAGGAGGACTTATGAAACATTATAACACATTCGGCCGGGTGCAATTTCGGTAGCTATCAGTTGAATACTTTGAAAAAGAGTTGAGATTATGTTTCATCAAGCAACCAAATTCGAACACTAGGTCTGAATATATTAAATTGAAGACCGGATTCCGTACAATGACAAACACTTCCGATTACCCTATCGTGACGCAAATAGGATGAGTGTCAACATACTTTTTTTTTTTTCTTATCAACGGGTGCTGACATATTTATGATGCTTTTTTTTGTTGGCAATGATGCCGTTTTTGTGTTTCCTTCTTTTTTTTAATCTTTTTTTGTGTACGATTGTTTAGACCAATAAAATTTTTTTGCTTTTTTGAAAAGAAATTTATAAATTGAAAGTGATTGCTTGATTATTCAACGGATATATTGCTATCAAGTTATTTCCTATTACAGTTAAAGACAGATGAATATATTGCTAAAAGAAGTTACACAAATTATGGGGCGTTTGCTACTACATGTTATGGATAGCCTGGACCGACGTACCATTGCTCATGAAAATACCAAAACTATTGTCGCAATTCACATACGTGACAATATTACAATTTGAGCAACTTTGTTCTTTTGTTAGAATCTCCCTTTTGCTGAATATATTGCTCGCAAACACCCTCTTAGTAGTCCTACACCATTTTTAGATTCTAGTTCTTTTTCAAGCAATCTGAAGGGACTGCTAGAAGATTGCTAGAAGTTTCTTGCAATTAGATTTCGGATTCTAGCTACTACGTGCTTAATTTGGAAGAGTTGGAAGTGGCCTCAAAATCTGATTTTTTATTGGCATTTTTTAGAGACCTCTTTGAAATATAGCTTTTGGGTACAAATCAAATCTAGTATACTATAATATGGTATCGCCTGATGATCTCATAGAAAAAAAAAAAAATTTAGGTGAATCTTGACTTTAATTTGTATAATATATACTTTATAAGGCGATTTTTCCTAGGGATAGTTCTCATAGTGGCGCATGTCACCATATAGATAAAAGAATTTAGTAAAAATCTCAAATGGTTGATTTCTATTTATTATTTTATTTTCTGCAATTAATTTAAAATTTTATTTGAAAAACTAAATTTGATATCATGTTTCAATCATTTTGACGTAAGGTAAAACGTAAAGCAAGACGGGAATCTTTTGTGTCGAACAAGGACAACTCTTATACGAATTTGTTAAATTATATATTTATTTTTCTTGATCGGCAAAGAATCTCAAATAGATAGAAGTATGCTCTCTCTAAATTGGATGACACCCTAAAAGAAGAGATTTAGTCAAATTTTATCTAATATAAAATGTTTCATAAATATGAGAAGAAAATGACCAAATTTAAACTTTTATTAATCACTAAACTTAGCATTTTTTTCCCAGAAACATATTAAGCACGATGATATAGGACTAACACGTCTTTCCAAGTATTACTTGGTGGCTTCTTATGAGTAGGTCTCGAAAAATATCACATGACATCATATATATATATATACAAATCTTAATATTTAATTTAAATTTTGTATTACATGGTTTAAAGCTCAATCTTCTCATAGGATAGTTTGTAGAGCGCTCATGCCATCACGTAAAAATAGATTAGTCAAATCTTATCTCATTTAGTCTCATCTATATATTATTTTATGTTATGCAATCAGTTTAAAATTTTGTTTTAAAATATAAACATGAAGTCAAGTTTAAATAATTTCGACGAAGCGTAAAACATGAACAAATATAATTCTTCTGTAAGGGAAAAAGAGATGTTCTCTCTACAAAATAAAATAATGACACCATGAATAAAGAGATCTAACTTGTACATTTCAAAATATAAAATCATAATATCCAACAAAAAAATTTTAATATTTTTTTCTCTTTTTTTTAGTTTGTATAGTTATACACGACATAGATAATGCAAGAGATAACATTGTTAAGTTGTCTCTCCTCAACTAAGAGATCAAAGCGGTTAAGTTGATTTTCAATGTCCTGCAACTTTGAGTAATATTTATTTTATCGACAAAAAAAAGATTATTAATCTCTCATAATAAAGTTTATAAAGACTAAATCGGCAACAAGTATATTGACATCACCACGGAGAACTCGCATCCCAACAAAGTTGACATCCGATCTGAACAAACCAACGTTCATATGCCAGTTGAGGCCGTCGACAAGATACGAATCAGAGTAAAGAAAAAACTAAATACAAATACTACCAAAATTCGTACAATAAAGTAGGAGAAGTATCCCAATTAGATGATCCGGGACTATTATTTCCAGCATGACTATCACAAAACTCAGCCTTGTATATTGCCAACTTCCATAAACAACAACGGTGGAATAGGATTGGGCATTAATTAGACCTCAAGGCACTACAAGAAAAAACACCTTTGGCGGCAAACCCTTTAGTCGCCGAAGGCCCATATTTTCATCGCCAAAAACTTTTACCAACAAAAAACTTTAGTCGCCAGGTTTGTCGGCGAATCAAGGTTGAGAAATGGTTTTGGTGACCAAATACGGTTTTGTCGCCGAAAGGTGACAAAAGGCAACCACGCTGTTAGTCGGTGATGAGAACTGGTTTTGGCGACAAACTGGTAGTTTGGTCGCCGAAAGGTTACAATGGGTGACAAACAGTTTGGTTGGGGATATGTCTGGCAACGAATTGTCTTTTGTCGCTACAAGTTAGTTTTTGGGCAACCGAATGTTAGTCGCCAAAAGAGCCTTCCTTTTTGGCGACGAAAACGGTTTAGTCGCCAAAAACCCTATCAATGCCGACAGATTATCTGGTCGGTAAACGTTTTGGCGGTCTCGTACAAGCTTTGGCGACTAATCTTTTTGTCGGCAACATATTCGTTGACCAAAAAAAGAAAATTTCAAAAACCTTCAATACGCAAAACTAAAGCCCTGTAATATAAAAAATGTACAATACCAAAACTGACCAACCAAATAAAAACAACAGCTTGATAAGAACAATTAAGATGCACTTCTAACAAAAAAGACAACCACAAATCCAATCGGATTCTATAGTTCGACCATAAAACAACATATAGTTGTACGATAACAATTGCAAGACAACCGCAAGACAAGCCAAATAACTACGCGTCCACAATTAAACACTTAATATATACTTACCTAATACTGTAACCATCGTCACCTGAATGCCATATGATTGCGTCCACAGTTATCCTTGAATTGGCTCATAAAACTTTTAAGTTCGTCAATCTCCCTCTGTTGGGCATCCTGGCGTCTCTGTGTCTCCTCATCTCGTTGTTTTTGCTCCTCGTCACGTTGTCTCTGCTCCTCGTCACGCTGTCTCTGTTCCTCCTCGCGTCGTCTTTGCTCATCTTCTCGCTCTCTTTGCCTCTCCTCACGAAGCATCTCTAATTCAGATCGTAATTTTTGAACCTCCTCACGACGTGCAATGTCAGCATCAGATCTAGAAAAATAGGAAGTGGGTCTCGGCCCAACTCCAAATCCTCTTATGTACTGTTTCTTCTCCCGAAGCACTGTTTTCGAAATTTCCTCCTGCGTCATTGGAGTCCCGGACTCGGAAGCCTCATCTCTCACTACTACCATTTTCAGTTTAAAACAAAAACATTAAAAAAATCAATGGACAAAACGGGAAATGCATAGAGAAAACATGAAATACTAGATCCTTACATGTAACTCCTCGCAAATAGGGTTGATCCAGTTATTTGTCTTTTTCAACTTATGTGATCTTTCATAAAAGTCGCAAAAATCTGGCAATTGATCATCATTGCTTTCAGCCTGTAATATCCAACCAACATAGAATACAATTAGTAAAAGACATCATAAATAATTGTAAAGCGCACATGTAAACACAAAATCTCACCACAAGGCTTATGGCAGCAGGAAATGATTGAGATCCCATAGTATGATTATATGGTAGGAGGGATCTATTTCTTTGGCAAGCCTCTCTATGAGCCTGCAAAAAAATATGTACCTATTACATATAAACGTACACTTGAGAATGTAAATTAAATAAACAATGAGTAACCTTAAGTTTTGAGTCTTAACCTCCAGCCATCTATGTTTGCCCCTTTATACGAATGTTGATATGGATCGAATCCTCGGTCTACTTGTTCGGTGTAATGCTTGCACATATTGTGTTTCCAGTCTTTGTACAACCTATTAGCCTTCTCATCAATAACTTCTTTAACTAATTGAGTGTACTCTTCACCATCCTCTGTGATTTTGAACTTATCCTACAAACATTGTAATAAGTGAAATCAATTGCTACAAAATGTAAACAATCTAACTCGAGTATGTTTCCAAGATTAAAAGTCTTACCCGAACAGCCTGTACAATGGCTTCTTTAAGCATTGAATCACCAAGTTTCCACGAGTGTGCGAAGCCATCAAGAGGGCAAACCCTTCGGATCTGTGAGCCCAACTCATTAGCCACCTTCGTTGCATTTATCCCACTGAAAGCCCTCATTTCTCGGTGTACATATACTTGGAGTCTATCCCCACGATTGTAAGCGATTATTTTTCTAATTTGTTTTCCAGCAGTAGGCCCTCGCACACGCCTTAGTGGAGGCGTTCCTAAAAAGAACAGTAAGCAGTATTTACCAAGCAAGTAAAAAAAAGATAAAGTACAAAAAAACTGCAATATAAAAAGGTTTGTACTTACCTACGTCACTAGACTCGGTAGAAGGAGATGGAACACTCGCAGGCGGAGATGGTGTAGGTGTTGTCCCCAATGGTACTGGTGCTAACCTAAACAATGTGCCTGTAGAGGATGATGATACATTACTCCTTCTAGATCCCAGAGACATGTTGCAACTTGTCATAAAATAAATGCCATAAATGAAAATGATATCAATAGGAAACCAAATTATGATAATCGTTATCCCACAACACGCTATAAAACAATCTATCAAGTTTGTACAATTTAAATAGGATAACAAATACGCTAGTAAAAAATACACTAAGGTTATATCCATTGAAAGAAGTTTAAAGAGATACATCAAGGGTCTACATCAAAATTACATCAAGGTTCTACATCAGTGTCGATATAAAAATCACTATGAAACTCTTCTTCCTCTTCTTCTTCATCATCATCATCAAAATCTCTCGTTACTTCATCTTCATCATCACATATGAAGGTTTCATTACCTACACCTTCGGGTTGTGCTCGTCGACTAGTCAAATGTAAAACTGCATCCTCTCCAACAATTTCAGATTCCATATCATTTCTACGCAAAGAGATCGCAATAGGATCATCAACAGCTATTGGTGGAACGTCAGTAGTTGTGTCTTGTTGGAAAGTTTCGGTAGGAGTGCTATTAGTTTCTTCCAAATTATCTGTTTCCCGTACATTCCAGATTCCTTGGCGCTAAATGCGTTCAACAACTTTCCAATGGTCACCTAATTTGGTGTCATTAACGTAGAATACTTGTCGAACTTGACTTGGTAGCACAAATGAGTCATCTTTGTACCATCGGCTTCTTACATCAATGCTTGTACAATGTGTATCAACGCGCAAAGTCTACTACTTCCGGTGTTGAACCATTCACATTGGAACAAAACAACCCGATGACTAAACAAGTATGTCATCTCCCATACTTTGATCAAATATCCGTAAAAGAGATTTGGTTGGCCGACATGATCCCCTTCAACGACCAACCCACTATTCTGAGTCTTACGTCGGTTGTCACGATCAATAGTATGAAAACGGACACCGTTACAAATGCACCCTGAATATGTGTTTATTAGTGCATCGGGTTCATTAGCCAATGACCATAACTCATCAGTTGATTCCAGAGACCCTTGCTTCCGCAGTTTATTCATCTACAGAAAAAGGATGTATTATGTGACTTTTGATAAAATAATAATTTAATTTGACACATGTTTAACATGAAAATTGTATGCCTTACTTGCCCTTTGAACCATTGGGGAAACTCTTTGCGTTGCTTCATCGCAATATCACGTGCATTGGTCGTCTCCAACAACTTCTTATGTATCCTAATTGACAGATGTATGACTAAGACTAAGAATAATAATATAACGTCAAAATAAACACAAAAAAACGCGGTGAAATGTTAAGTACATACTCTAGATAGGGTTCAACTTCAGGGCAATTGTACAAGACAAACCAATGAGCCATGTCGCGTTGGTCGACAGGTATATCAGGTGCCCTTGCGATTAGACCAAATGGACGCACATTTTGAGTGAATACCCCAAGCCCTTCTCCACGCACACCACCATCATCGTTTCTTTCTTCTCGATTGAACACCGTTTCTATTCCATCGAGATACATAGAAGAAAAAGTTGTACACTCCTTAGACATATAAGCCTCCAAGATCGAACCTTCAGGGTGAGCTTTATTGGATACGAAGCGTTTTAGAACTCCAAGTAGCCTATTCAATAAGAAGAAATTACTATACTACACATACGACTGTAATTTAACCACGAAAATTAACAACAGTACCATCTAATACCTTTCAATCGGGTACATCCATCGATATTGCACTAACCCTCCAAGCTTAATCTCACGAGGTAGGTGAATAACCAAATGCACCATCACATCAAAGAAAGCAGGAGGAAAAATTTTCTCCATTTTGCAAAGTACAAGTACAACGTGTTCCTCTAGTTTCTCCAAATCGCTCGTTTTTACGGTCTTGGAACACAATTGTTGGTAAAAATTACCAAACTCAAATAGTGTAGTGCAAATTTTCTTGTTCAAATAGACACGCATCCCAATTGGAAGCAGTCGTTGTAAAAGAACATAATAATCGTGACTTTTTAGGCCCAATACTTTACCACCGTGAGTACTTACACATTTTGAGATGTTAGCTGCATAGCCATCGGGGTACTTGATTGATTTTAAAAATTTGCAAAAACCTTCTCTCTCTACCGATGACAATGTGTACATGGCTAGAGGCTTCTCAAAAGACCCATTTGCACGCCTCTTCAGGTGCAATTCTTTTCGTATTTTCACATCCTCCAAATCTAATCGTGCTTTTTCTGTGTCTTTATTCTTCCCATCAATACTCAACAATGTCCCCAACAAATTTTCACATATATTTTTTCCTATGTGCATGACATTAAGGCAATGTCGGAGATTGAGAGTCTCCCAATAAGGCAACTCGAACATTATGCTACTCTTTCCCCAATTCAAATACTTTTCATTTCCATCCCGTTGTCTTTTCTTACCTTTCATTGTGTTTGTATATTTTCCAAACTGCTTGTACGTTCCTAAGTTAATTTGCTCTCGTACTTGTTTTCCTGATAACTCCAAAGGTCTACTCCTATTCTCAATTTCACCATTAAATAGTTTGCTCCTCCGCCAAATGTGATTCTCAAGTAAGTAGTGGCGTGCGCCCAAATATCCTATCTTACTTCTTAAACCAATTGATGAATTGTCCTCATTGCAAATGGGACAAGCCAAATAACCCTTTGTAGACCAACCAGACATGACGCCATATGCAGGAAAGTCGTTGATAGTCCATAGAACGCATGCTCGCATTCTAAAAGTTTGTTTACTAGCTGCATCATAAGTTTGAACACCATTCTCCCATAACTCCTTCAACTCATCAATCAATGGGCTCAAGTAAACGTCAATATCTCTACCAGTTTGTGATGGATCTGGAATAAGCAATGACATGAAGCAAAAGGGTACTTTCATGCACTTCCATGGTGGGAGATTGTAAGGAACACTGATAATTGGCCACATACTATATGATGTACTCATATTTCCAAAAGGATTGAAATCATCAGTGGCCAACCCTAGTCTCACATTCTGCGGATCGGCAGCAAACTCAGGATATCGTTCATCGAAGTCCTTCCATTCCTGACCATCCGCTAGATGTCTCAATTCTTTATCATCTACACGTTTCGCTTTGTGCCATCTCATATGTGGAGCTGTTTTCTCTGAGAAATACATTCTCTGCAATCTCGGTGTTAATGGTAAGTATCGCAATATCTTATGAGGAACTTTTGTACCCTTACCATCGTTCACTTTGTATCTAGACTGTGCACATGTGGGGCAACTTTCCAAATTTCTACCGTCCTTCCAAAAAAGTGAGCAGTCATTTTTGCATGCATGAATTGTCACATATCCCAAACCCAAATCACGCAAGAATCTCTTGGCCTCGTACATGTTCCACGGAACTGTCTCATCACACTCCGGTAACATCTCTTTAAACTCGTTCATAATCATATCAAATGCAATATTGCTCAACTTGTTATGCACTTTAATGTGAAGCATCTTAACAATAAAGGCTAACACGGTGTTTACACATCCAGGATACACTCTACGTTGAACACTATCAAACAACTTATCAAAGTTCTGCATATCTTTCTTTTCAAAATTAATGAGCAAATCATTGATATCATCGTCCATAATGCCACCCACATAAATCTGATTCAACATATTATGCAATTGGTCATCATTAGTCTCTGTGCCCCCTCCCGTGTCATCCCCGCTATCTTCATCGTGGTCATGTTCATCGTCATTGTGTACTTGAGGCTAACAATTTTGGACAAGTTCCCCATGGTGCACCCAAGTCTTGTAAGAAGTATCTATTCCTTTCCGTATCAAATGAAACTTAACAACTCCAACGCTAAGTGTTTTGCTATTCAAGCAATCAATACACGGACACCAAATATCTACATCCGGTCCTAAATTTGTCATCGCAAACTTTAAAAATTATTCTACCCCTTCTTTGTATTTCCTACTAGTCCACCTATTTCTAATCATCATCCAACTCTTGTCCATTACTTCCCACCTACAAATTAATTACAATGTCAAATTCATGTGCTCACACAATTAACTTAAGAGACAACACGATGCCGTTTTGAGTAAAACAAAGAGTGATCACTAAAAAGTCAGTACCCGGTGCTCACACAATCTACACATACCATTAGATTTACACACACATCCATCTCACACAATCAACTCAAGAGTCAATACTAGGCACTCAATCAATAAAAAAATATGCAACATAGCATAATAAGGAGTCTTGCAACCTGGTGCTCTGCTCCAAAAAGTCTTTCAACTTTGGGACAGGGCTTGCAACCAGGTGCTCCTAATTCTGTCCAAGCTCTGGTGCTCTTCTCGCTAAACTCAAGATTTCGGAACTTCAAGAAAATAAATTGGGAATAGTCGGTGTTCGCTACCTTGTGTTTTGTTTGGATAGCTCGGAACAATCTGTTCTTCAATGGGGTAAAGTTTACTCCGGATTTAGTAGAAGATATGGCAATTATCAAGATAGCAACCTGGACGAAGGGGAAGATCAAGGTTCCAGTTGTGAGTGTTGATGATTTCATCTGGAATATCAACGCTGTCAGATCGTTAAAGATGTAGAATGGGCTCTCTGGTGTCTGGGCAGTTTTGGGCCTTTTCTCATTTCCGGTTGTTTGTTGGTCTCTAGCCAAATGGGCTTCTTGCCCATCACTGCAACATCTGGTTATTAATATACAATTTGACTTTTGCTGATTAAAAAAAAAAAAAAATTTGGCCAGAAAAAAAACATGTATCAAAGTTAACACAAAATCTAAAGTTATTTTATATATTAATATTCCGAATACCAGAGGAAGGGTAACGAGTTTTCTATATTCCCCCCATAGAGAGAATTACAAATCAAAATGCTGAAAATGGGAACTTAAAGAAACTTTTTTTTTCAGACATGTAACACTTCGATTGCAATATTATCCTCTCCCTTTTATTGAGTAGTGTCAAACCATTCCTCAGAACTTAGACTCAATACCAGCAATTACGCTTGTACTCACCTGGAATGCTTTTGCAAGAAGGTCCGTAGAGATTGCTGGTTTTGATCCAAACACGGTATTAGCAATGAGAATAACACCAGGATTTTGGCTATTTAATGTTGCCATAGCAACTGCATAACCACGGCCAATATTACGCTGAAAGTGGACAAGACCCTGAGGGAAAACAAACACATCACCCTTCTCAAGTACCTTTTGAATGAGCCTGTTTTCAGGACTGGTGGTGACAAATCCTACTTCTAGGCGACCTTTAAGGACAGTCATAATTTCAGTGGCTCGAGGATGTATGTGTGGTGGGTTAATGCCCTTTGGTGCAAAGTCAACACGGGCAATGCCAATGCCAAGTGTGTTAAGTCCTGGAAATTGCGTTATGAATACATGGTTAACCAGCGATCCAACTTCGTTCGATGTGTTGCCTGCGATGTTTAGCCCACTGTAGAAGAAATCATTTGCTCCCACGAGATTTGGGTCTTTGCATACATATCCGTTCAATAAAACTGCATCAATTTAGACAAAAATATTCAAGCAAGCGCAAATTACGTAAACAAAAAAGGAGTACAAGTTGTGTATGAAATTATGAATATGGTACCGGGGCTATTAAGATCTGCAACACAGAAGTCTTGAAGTGGGCTTTGATCGGTTGCCAAAGCCAGGGAATAAGTTATAGCCAAGAGCCCTAGCAAAAGAAGTTGGGAAGCCATTATATTTTCAAGAAATGATCAAGAGACGAAGAGATCGGATGAGCAGAAAAGTATGAGATGTGATGCTTTTATAGATGGACAATTAGGAGGAGAAAGGAGCTCAGTTTGCTGGTTGGATGGGTGGCAGTTTAGGAGGACTTATGAAACATTATCACACATTTGGGGTGCAATTTCGCTAGCTATCAGTTGATTACTTTGAAAAAGAGTTGAGATTGTGTTTCATCAAGCAACCAAATTCGAAGACTATGTCTGAATCTATTAAATTAAAGACCGGATTTCATACAATGACAAATACTTCCGATTACACTATCGTGACGCAGATAGGAAGAGTGTCAACATATTTTTTTTTCTTATCAACGGGTGCTGACATATTTAGGATGCTTTTTTTTGTTGGCACTGATGCCGTTTTGTGTTTCCTTCTTTTTTTAATCTTTTTTTTGCGTATGATTGTTCAGACCAATAAAAAATATTTGCTTTTTTGAAAAGAAATTTATAAATTGAAAGTGATTGCTTGATTATTCAACGGATATATTGCTATCAAGTTATTTCCTATTACAGTTCAAGACAGATGAATATATTGCTAAAAGAAGTTACACAAATTATGGGTGTCTTGCTACTACATGTTATGGAGGCCTGGACCGACGTACCATTGCTCATGAAAATACCGAAACTATTTTCGCAATTCAAATACGTGATAAGATTACATTTTGAGCAACTTTGTTCTTTTGTTAGAATCTCTCTTTTGCTGAATATATTGCTCGCTATGTTAAAATGAACAACACACACCCATGGCCAGCCAAAGGGTAAGCCCCGCAAGCCCCCGGACTTTGGCAACTCCCGGAGCAGGGCAGCAAATATTTTTTTTTGTTTGTAAATATAGAAAAAAAATAGAAAGTCATTGAACAAAAAAATTATTGTTAATACTAAGTGGGCAGCCAAACTGAGATCAGACTTCAACAACTCAAATGTCGAGGTCGACACTGCACACACCTCGTGATGATAGGCTCAAAACACGTATTTGACCTCAAAAACGGCAACACGTTAGGGCTTCGAATTCTCGAGTCCACATTGGTTGAGTATAGAGTAAATGATCTGTTTATGATCCTCCTTCACCTAATAACTAAAGAATGTTTGAACCATCTTGCCTGGGATGAACCCAAACATTTTATAACTAATACCTACGTTGCTCTAACTGCAACAACGTTAACGAAATCAACAGCCACTCTGTTTACTCTTTTTTTTTTTTTTTTGGCGAGAAAAACGCTTATTTTCAGCCAAAACCTGCTTTTTAGTTATTATCCAATTTCTCGTCTGATCGCCTTCAAAATCATTTGAACTATATATGTAGTCACATAAAAATCCCTATATTTTACAACGTATTTGGTGAAAAGAAAAAAAAAAAGTTATTTGTATGAAAAGAGTGCTTTTGAAGTAAATTGGCGTGCCAAAATGTGGACATCTATTTTTGTTTTTTGTTTCTTTAAAACATCATTATCATATGTGCTTAAAAAAAGACTTCAATATGCCAACCAAGGTTGTGTGATGATCACAGGTACGCAATTTTTAGTATAAATTATCGTCATGCTTATTATTTGAATAATTTCATTGTAAAAGTTCTAACAAATTGTCTTTAAGCGTAATTATTACACGATGCAACGATATTATTTTTTTGACTAGCACGCAGAATGTTATAGCAAAAATATATCGTCTACCATACATGGTAATCATCTAGAGATTAGGATTCAATGGTCATCACGGCGACCATGAATGGATTATCTACCATATTGTTTGACTATATTATACAAATTATATTCCGTGCAATACACAGAAAGTAATTATAATAAAAGCAATTCTACATAATAAATATACACGATTGAAATAAAAATCAAATAACAAAATAAACATGGACTCATTAAATTTCTTTAATATAAATCTCATTTTGTACAATTCATTGACATTGTCTCTATACTCAAGGACAACCAAAGCATGAAAACAAAAATAAATTCATTGCACGAAAAATGTGGAACGTACAAACCTACAAAATAGCATTAAGCCAAAAACCAAAAACAAAAGGTTAGCAAGATGCCAACAAAACACCAATAAGGCACATCTGGTGTTTTGTTTATGGTCTCAAGTGGTACTATATGATTGTGGCGAAATTGGGTGTCATTTTAATTGAAATTCTTACTTATTTTTTTAATGTGATGTAGTCCATTTAATTATTTTTTATTTGTTAAAAGATCAATAAATTCTATTATGTCGATAATCACTGCCAGTACATCAGTCCATATGGTAGATAGTATACCTGGTTTAGGACTGTGATGGTCTCACGAAATTAACGAATGAAATATTTAATCATTATTAATTTCACCCATTAACTCTAAATCCCTATTAGTGGGTGTTTGGAAGACTGGAAGTGATTCTAAATGTGTTTTTGGAATTCTGAGATTTGAGGTATTTGGGATGTTGATTTTGGAATTCTGATTCTAAAATTCTCAAAATAGACCTTTAGAGCCACAATCTCAAAAATAGATTTGGAGCTACTTTTGAAATTCTGATTTTGGATTATGAAATTTTGTTACCATTTTGTCTTTAAACTTTTTAATAATTTACAAATACTACCCTTATATAATTGACGGTAATGAATTATTTTTTGGTGCCAACTTTTAAACTTTATTAATGGACTATTTTTGGTAATGTGTTCTGGATTGTTATTTTTTATCTTAAAATAGAGGTAATACGTAAAGCTAATGTATGTTGGATTTTTTTTTTTGTTAATTGAGGTAACGCGTGGAGCTAATGTGTTTTGAATTGTATTTTTGACATATAATAATGCTAACATGTAGAGATAATATATTTTGTATGTTGTGGCAATAACAATGTAGTAGAAGACAGTAAATATATTTTATACACTTTTACGATTATTGTATTTTAAAATTAATTCAATTTGTAAATATAACAATTATTTGACTATATTTCAAAAATACATGGGGAAATTTTTTTTTTTTTTTTTTGCTAAGCAAAAATTGTATTAAACCAATGAGAACAGAACAAAAAAAGGACTGGATTCTAAAGTAGGCATAAGGAACCCTTAAAAGGGAAAGTTGGCAAGATGCCAACAGTAAATGGAACAAAACAAACTGTAGCTCTCCAATTACAACATTCTTCCTAACTAATTACCAACTTTTGAACCTATAGCATCTCTCTTTAGAGTTCGGATCAGAATATAGAATATAAAGGCATCTATACTATATATTATTGCAGGGCGACTTTTCGTGAGAGTCGTCCTGAGAGCGACAAGTGGCAAGAACAGATTGGTTTGTAATTAAAATTTTAAAGTAATACATGTTACTTTAAACTAACTGAATCTTTTTTGAATTCAAATTTAAAAACTTACCATATTTCGTAATATTTCTATTTTCATAACTTTCTCTACTTATCCATATCTACACATACACATAAATATAAATACACATTTACGTATCTATTTAAATAAGTAGAATATTTAAAAATCTACACAGAGATTGATTTTTAAAATAAAAGTACAAAAAAATTAATATACTTATTCTTACATATAAAGAAAAGAAATTTTAGTCCACAACTTTTTACAAACAACTAAATATATAATCGTACAACATTTCACTATCTCTGATTTTAAAATATAAAATGAAAGTATCATATCTTTTTCTTAAGTATCCTATATTTTTTTATAAATACTTTCATAATAATTTTTAAAAATAGATTTATATAATAACAAAGTGTTTGCTATTATTAATGAGGTTGGGAACCATTACCGTAGAGATATGCCTAGGTTAGATTAAGTTAATTGAGTTTATATTTTAACCAATTCATTCTAAGCAAGTTTATATTTTTTTTTACCTGATGCAAAATCACTCATCTTTAAAATTGATGAATTGACTAATTTTCTAAGCGATTTTAATTTTATCAGTTAAGTAGGTTGATGATTAAAAATAAAGTCAAATGATATAAAATAGTAAAATAGAGGATTAAAAGAAAGTCCTTCTTTGAACTAGCTTGGACTTTCTTTTTGTTTTCAAAATTTAAAGTAAAAGACATAAAGATTTCACGTATTGAAAAGAGCAACGAAAGTGATGAATTATACTAAATATATTTGAACTTGGTTAGATGAGTATAATTTATTATGGTGTATGGAGGTTTATTCTTATAATGTCTTCACGATAGCCTGAGTTGGGTAATATGTGAATTACTAAATTTTATTAGCATTCATAGTCACGTGTTGAAAAGTTAAATTGGATAAAAATCTTAATTACACTATGAATTTGTAATTTTATTATGATGCGAGAGTATCTTAATTGAAACTTTTTATATGCAATTTCTTAGTTAGGTTTTAAAGTAGGTTATTGATAATTCATTTTTAACTTATATAAAACCAACTAATCAATATCATATTTTTTATCGATTGCAAATTTTAAATATTACGTTGAATTTATTTTTTTGTTTCCTGGTATAGGTAGATAAATATTGCGTTAATTTATTTTGTAAAAATTATATTTATTTTGTTGCTCTATTAAAAAAATATCGAAACTACTTTTATGATAACATAATAGGTAGAATGATTCATAATTAGGCAATCTCATTTTCAGAAGTTATTCTTAATTATTTTAAACTATTAAATTTAGATGTTCTATTCAAATTTCTCTTACAAATGAGACTAAATGAATATTTGACCAAATTAATTTAGACCTAGCCGAGCCGCTAAACCAACCGGATTATTGAAGCCTTGGGGCTTATGGTAGCAAATCATTTAGTCATTAAGATCTTAATTTTAATACGTCACCAAAAATAAATTTAGAATAAGATTTTAAATATTTTTCAAATTGCACATGCTATGAAAATTACATGCTTTACATTGCTTTATTGCAATAGAAAATTATTATTAAAATTTAAAAACTATATGTACTAACATAATAAAATATTTTTTATTTTATTTTGCAAGTCCCGTGCATAGCACGGGTTATTGCTAGTTATGACCAATTGTTCATCCACAATCTAATAATCTAATTATATTACCAAACATTTCACAAATTAATAATTTATTTTACACAGTTCTACCAAACACTTTATAGATTCTGATTATGAGTTGTTCATAACCTAAAATTTCAGAATCAAAATCCCAGAATTTAAAAACACCTAAAAAAAATACCTCCCAAACACCCTCTTAAGTCCTACAGCATTTTTAGATTCTAGTTCTTTTTCAAGCAATCTGAAGGGACTGCTAGAAGATTGCTAGAAGTTTCTTGCAATTAGATTTCGGATTCTAGCTACTACGTGCTTAATTTGGAAGAGTTGGAAGTGGCCTCAAAATCTGATTTTTTATTGGCATTTTTTAGAGACCTCTTTGAAATATAGCTTTTGGGTACAAATCAAATCTAGTATACTATAATATGGTATCGCCTGATGATCTCATAGAAAAAAAAAAAATTTAGGTGAATCTTGACTTTAATTTGTATAATATATACTTTATAAGGCGATTTTTCCTAGGGATAGTTCTCATAGTGGCGCATGTCACCATATAGATAAAAGAATTTAGTAAAAATCTCAAATGGTTGATTTCTATTTATTATTTTATTTTCTGCAATTAATTTAAAATTTTATTTGAAAAACTAAATTTGATATCATGTTTCAATCATTTTGACGTAAGGTAAAACGTAAAGCAAGACGGGAATCTTTTGTGTCGAACAAGGACAACTCTTATACGAATTTGTTAAATTATATATTTATTTTTCTTGATCGGCAAAGAATCTCAAATAGATAGAAGTATGCTCTCTCTAAATTGGATGACACCCTAAAAGAAGAGATTTAGTCAAATTTTATCTAATATAAAATGTTTCATAAATATGAGAAGAAAATGACCAAATTTAAACTTTTATTAATCACTAAACTTAGCATTTTTTTCCCAGAAACATATTAAGCACGATGATATAGGACTAACACGTCTTTCCAAGTATTACTTGGTGGCTTCTTATGAGTAGGTCTCGAAAAATATCACATGACATCATATATATATATATACAAATCTTAATATTTAGTAAAAGAATATAGTACCGGGGCTATTAAGATCTGCAACACAGAAGTCTTGAAGCGGGCTTTGATCGGTTGCCAAAGCCAGGGAATAAGTGATAGCCAAGATCCCTAACAAAAGAACTTGGGAAGCCATTATATTTTCAAGAAATGATCCAGACACGAAGAGATCAGATGAGCGGAAAAGTTTGAGATGTGATGCTTTTATAGATGGACAATTAGAAGAAGAAAGGAGCTTAGTAATAAGTCGAGTTTAGCCTTTCTTCTTTATTAAAAAAACCCATCTATTGGTAATTATATCCCACTAGGAGCGATTTCACCAATCGAAAAACAAAGAAAACACATTTAGAAGCTTATTTTGCTGGTTGGAGTGGCGGCCGTTTAGGAGGACTCATATAGGCTAAAGTATGCTCTCTCTAAATTGGATGACACCTAAAAGAAGAGATTTAGTCAAATTTTATCTAAAATAAAATTTTCATAAATATGAGAAGAAAATGACCAAATTCAAACTTTTATTAATCACTAAACTTGGTGACGAGGGTAAAAACGTAATCAGGAAAATACGTTTATCCCCCCCAAATAAGTAATTAGTTCGGCCGAGACCGGATGATATGTCCAGAGGCACGTGCCGATCACATGAGGGTATGGCCGACACGAGGAGTGTCGACCATACATAGATTAGGACAACAAAACCAAGTATCGAGCAAAGCCGACCTGAGGAAGGCGGATCCATGTCTTGCCGACCATATAAAGTCGGCCCGAACTACAGTTAGCCCGATAAAGGCGATGAGCAACCGTTGCTCCGAGATAAGACAGAATCCCGAACAAGTCGGGATAGAGTTCAAACAGATATGGATGAGAAATCCACGGCCAATTTAATTAATATGAGAAGTATTAATTGAATGAAACTATAATGATAGAAGATAACTATTTGATAGAGAGTTATCTCATTAGTGGCCAATCAAAAGGCACTTCACTCCAATTAGAGTCCTAAGAGAATTGGGATTAAAGAGAAAATCTATAAATAAAGCTCCAGATCAACAAAAAAGGTACGTTCTAACTAGTGCATAGTTTCGCTTGCTAATAGAGAATATTAGCTTGAGTTATTATTCCTGTGAGCTTTGGCCTGACTTAATCATCGGAGTGTCTTCTTGCCACAGCGGCAGAGGGCTCTTTGACGGATTATTGTTTTGCAGATCACAGGTCCATCCAAATTGAGAGCATTGTTTCGGCTGGATAGTGAGCTCCTAGTTTTTCGCCCTGATTGAGAAAATCAACCCATCTACAATTGGCGTCATCTGTGGGAAAGCTAGAGACTCATGGCTGAAACACCCAGAAGAGATCAGGGGAGGGAGCGCGAAGGAAAAGACAAATCTAAATCCCCCCCTCCAGTTCCATATAAGTCGAGGGGACCTAGGAAAGAAATCCCTAGGGTTCAACCCCCAAAACTAGTAGGGGAGCATCCTGGAGAACAGGTGCCGCCCCCTGCCGTTCCATTACCCACCAATACTCTAGTAGCTCCCGCGCTACCAACCGCATTGCTATCACTACCGCTGGAGCAACGTCCCGATCTTCCGCGAGAAGCGGAACGGTCGAGAAACAAGGACAGATCTCTAACTCAAACTCGGAACGAGGGACGGAGAGAATCCCGAACTCACGAAGGGTCTCGCCGAGATGAGGATTACAATAATGTTGATCGGATCCGGAGGAGGGACCAAGAAATAGAGGACATGAGGCGTTACATACGACGCATGGAGAGGGAAAACCGCACTCTCCGCAAGCAGAGAAACCCAGCTCGACAGTCGGTATCTGGGCGTGATGAGCGTTCCGAGACTGGGCCATCAAGGCAGGATAGCCAACATGAACCGAGTCGGAGGCCCCGAGGAGGGGAAAACTAGGCTGGGACACCGTCAAATCTGGATGGATTACCTCCAGCGCAACCACTTCCCGACATGTGGGAATGGCTGAATCAGCCGCCGGGGATGCCCCCAGATGTTCAGCAGGGGATCCCATATCAAATTGTACCACCAGTTGCTCCGGTTACCGATATGAGAGCATGGTTGAATCAGCAATTGGGATTCAACCGCCCGGAGGACGACGAGAATCATAAAAAGCTGCAACAGCTGGCAGTGTCACCGCTGTCAGTACAGATTGAGACGGAGGACTTACCCAGAAAGTTTGTCCCTCCTAAGTTCACGATTTATAATGGACGAACGGATCCGATGACCCATATCAAAGGATTCGTGAACTCCATGATGATCTATGTAGGCCATGACAGCCTCTACTGCAAGGTCTTTTCCTTGAGCTTGGGCGAGACGGCCCTGAATTGGTTTTAGGCCCTTCCGCCGAGATCCATTACTAGCTGGAGGCAACTGACAGACCAGTTCCTCAAAAGATTTGTGGCTAACCGAGCACAAAAGAAATATATGAACACCCTTCTGGCCTTGAGAAAAGGACCGGAAGAGGATCTCAGACAATACGCCAGCAGATATTGGGCGACCTATAATGAGACAGGGGACTGTACAGAGGCCTATGCCGTAGAATCCTTCAGGCTGGGTTTGTCGTACCGAGATCGGCTGAGGGAATCTCTTACCATAGATCCCCCGAGTACAATTGTCGACCTGATGGGAAGGGTCGAGAAGTATGCTAAGTTTGAAGACAAGATTCGCCGAGACAAGGATCAGCCAACTGGAAAGGCACATAGGAGTGCGGCAATAAAACCTGCGGCAAAGAGGCCATGCACCAAGGTGGCCGAAGTAGCGCAGGACGAAGGAGCGCAAACCACCTGGACCCTAGGCGTATAGGGCGATACGTACGGTTTTCAACACTCCAATATTCAAATTAATCTGGCCTTTCAACAACGAGCCTTTCTGGAAATGGCCAGCAGGGTTAGGGGAGCCAGTAAAACGCAACCCGAACAAAGATTGGTGCAGCTATCACCGCAATAATAGCCATATCACAGAGAAGTGCAAGGCGCTTAAACGATTCCTAGAGGAATTAATTGAAGCCGGGCACCTTAGGCGATTTGTGGCTGATCAGCGGCAACCAACGGTTCAGCCGGAACCAATGGAAACCGAATACTCTGAGGAAGAGGCGACGATAACCGGGACCGTGCATGTAATACACGCGGCAACTCAAGTTCCCGATAAAAAAGAAATAAGGCTGCAGCGGCGCCGAGACGGGCATGAACATCACGTTCAACACCTCGGGCAAAAGCGAAAAGAGCCCGAGACAAAGACAGACACAGTTATATCCTTTTCAGATAAGGATCTGGAGGGGGTGGTGCACCCCCACAACGATGCATTGGTAATCACGCTGCTCCTCGGCACCATCAACACGAAAAGAATCCTAGTTGACCAGGGCAGCTCAACAGAAATTTTGTACTATGACGCTTTTAAGAAGCTCAAGCTTGATAAGGCAGACTTGCAGAAGGCCAACATTCCACTCATTGGATTTAGCGCCGAGGCAGTCTGGCCCTTAGGATCCATCACTATCCCCGTGTGGGCAGGGAAAGTGACCCTGGATATCGATTTTCTGGTTGTAGACGTACCATCGGCATACAATGCCATTGTGGGGAGAACTTAGCTCCACAGGATGGGGGTAATCCCTTCCACCTATCACCAGATGTTGAAGTTCCCGGGTAAGAAGGGGATCGAATGTGTTCGGAGAAATCAGACAACGGCGAGAAGTTGCTACGTCACCTCGATAAAACATAAGCCCAAAGCCGAACATGTGAAGTCTATAGAGGTCCCAGATCGGCCGACGATAGAGGATATCGGGCGTAATCCAGCCGATCGAGTTGTGAAAAAACTCAAGCAGGTACCGGCTCATGAGGCGAACCCAGAACGGTACTTTCTCATCGGAGAATAGTTATCAGAGCAGGACGAGAAAGTCCTGATAAAAGTCCTTAAGGAACACATTGATGTATTCACTTGGACACCACAGGAGATGCCCTGGGTGAACCCGGATATCATATGTCATCACTTGAATGTGGATCCTGTCCACAAACCCGTTATGCAGAAAAGAAGGAGATCGGCAGTCCAACATGTGGATGCCGTAATAGAAGAAGTAGATCGGCTGCTGGAGGCCGAGGCCATCAGAGAGGTGCATTACCCCGAGTGGTTATCAAACACCGTGGTAGTCAAAAAGAAGAATGGCAGTGGAGAGTATGCGTTGACTTCACGAACCTGAATAAAGCCTGTCCCAAGGATAGCTTCCCACTGCCTAAGATAGATCAGCTCGTGGATGCCACAACTGGGTATCAGCGCATGAGCTTCTTGGATGCATATCGGGGATATCATTAAATAGTCATGTATGCGCCAGACCAAGAGAAGATGTCCTTCATTACTCCACGTGGATTGTTCTGCTACAAAGTAATGCCGTTCGGACTAAGAAACGCAGGAGCAACATACCAAAGGTTGGCGACTCTTATGTTCAAAGAACTGCTCGGGAAGAGCATGGAGGTGTACATCAACGATATGGTTGTCAAGTCTGAGAAGGCCGAAACCCATATCGACGATCTCGGCAAAACCTTTCAGGTACTCAGAAAGTACAAACTCAAGCTTAACGCCTCAAAATGTGCTTTCGGGGTCAGCTCGGGAAAATTCTTGGGGCATCTGGTTATGCGGAGGGGAATAGAGGCCAACCCCGATCAGATCATCGCCCTGCAAAATCTACAAAGCCCCCGAACTGTGAAGGAGGTTCAGAGGTTGACCGGAATGGTGGCAGCTCTCAACAGATTCATCAGTCGATCATCCGACCGATGTCAGCCGTTCTTCCAACTTTGAGAAAATAGTCCAAGTATTCCTGGGGGGAGGAATGCGAAAGGGCTTTCCAGGAGATCAAGACCTACCTGGCAAACCCACCTTTGATCTTGACTCCCGAGAAGGGAGATATATTGACACTATACCTAGCTGTATCCGAGCATGCGGTCAGCGCAGTTTAGTTGAAGAATAAGGATGGCGAGCAGACGCCGATATACTACGTGAGTAAGACACTTCTCGATTCGGAGACAAGATACCTCCCCTTGGAAAAGTTGATTCTGTCCCTTGTGGTGGCCTCTAGGAAATTACAACACTATTTCCTGGCCCACATGATAGAAGTACCAACTAAACACCCCCTCAGCACTGTCTTGAGAAGAGCAGAACTATCAGGCAGGGTGGCAACCTGGTCCGTGGAACTCGGAAAATACGACATCAGATTCCTCCCAAGAACAGCAATAAAGGGACAAGTCTTAGCAGACTTCATTACGGAATTCTCCCACGAGCCTGTAGTAGATGTGGCTTCAATCTCAGAGAAGGACTTGCCCGAACAAGGAGAGCAAGATGGGATGGCTCCCGACCAGGTACCGTATTGGAGGTTATATGTCGACGGGTCATCATGTTCACGTGGATCTGGAGTCGGCATTGTTATTGAAGAACCAGATAGATGTTATTTTGAGCAGTCCATCTGACTGAAATTCAGTTCTGCCAACAATGTCGCCGAATACGAGGCGTTGATACACGAACTCAAGTGCGCGCATAACCTGGGGGCAAAATATGTGGAAGTCTACTGTGATTCACAACTGGTCCTCAACCAGCTCAACGGAGAATATGCCACCCGAGACGAGAAGATGACCGCCTACGCGGATAGGGCTAGAGCAGAGCTATCTAAGTTCAAGAAAGTGGAGATGACACATATCAGCTCTAGACAGAATGAGCACGCAGATGCCTTGGCATGTTTGGCTTCGGCAATACCCCGAGATAAACACAGGACCATTTATGTGGACGCCATCGAGTATCCGAGGATCGACATCCCAATTGCTGAGAAGGCTTTGAAAATCGATCTTGGCCCAAGTTGGATGGATCCCATTATTTCCTACCTCACTGGGGGAACGGTCCCCGAGGATAAGAAGGAAGCTCACAAGCTGCGGATCAAAGCAACGCGCTTCTGGCTCTCGCCTAAGCAAGAACTTTATCGGAAGTCCTACACTGGTCCCTATCTGAAGTGCGTGCACCCTAATCTAGTACAGAAGTTCCTATTCGAAATTCATGAGGGGACGTGTGGGAGCCATGCTGGGGGCAGATCCATCGCCCATCGCGCCATATCTCAGGGATACTGGTGGCCCTACATGCAGGAGGATGTAAAGAAATATGTCCAGACTTGCGAGAAATGCCAAAAATTCGTCCCGATCACACATCAGCCCGCTGCCGACCTGGTACCACTCACCAGCCCATGGCCCTTTGCTCAGTGAGGCCTGAATATTGTCGGTCCGCTACCCAAAGCAACTGGGAAAAAAGGAGGTACCTGTTGGTCGGCACAGACTACTTCACCAAGTGGATAGAGGCCAAGCCCCTGGCCAAGATCACAGAGAAGAATGTCGAGCGATTTGTTTGGCAGAACATCATCACTAGATTCGGTACCCCATATGCCATCGTCTCGGATAACGGAACCCAGTTCCAGGACAAGTTCAAGGCCTTCTGCTCACAGTATCAAATTCGAAACTACTACGCCTCAGTGGCGTATCCACAGTGCAACGGGCAGGCAGAAACTTCAAATAAAATGGTACTAGGAGGAATCAAGAAACGGCTAGAAAAGGCCAAGGGCAAGTGGGTGGAAGAGTTACCACTCGTCCTGTGGGCATACAGGACCACCCCACGTCGTTCTACCGGTGTCACCCTGTATTCACTCGCGTATGGCATCAAGGCTGTCATTCCGCTTGAAGTCGGCATCCCAACTCTTCGCACCGAGTTAATGGAGCAGGGAGGGAACGATCAAGCATTGGCAATAGAGCTCGACCTCGCCGAAGAAAAATGGGAACGGGCCATGATTAGACTGGCTTCCATCAATCCACTCTCTCCAGGGCTTACAATAAGAAAGTCCATCAAATGGAATTTAATCTCGGCGACCTGGTCCTTCGAAAGGTCATGAGAAACACAAAACACCCAACTGATGGCAAGCTCGGAGCCAACTGGGAAGGTCCATACAGAATCATCGGACGCCTTGGGAAGGGCGCCTACAAACTGCAGGATCTTGATGGCAAAGAAATACCCCGCACTTGGAATGTTTCCAACCTTAAGAAGTTTTACCAGCAGATTTTTCTTCTTCAGTACTTATTATGTTTGCTACAATTCGATTTCAATGAATAAAAGCAACATTTTTAGTTTATGAGTAGATTTTCAGTAAGGCTATCAATATTGTGGCCACCTTTACTACCTTACTGGAGGGCAAAGATAAATCCAGTGGATGCATGAATATAATGTAAGAACAAACTTGAGAAAAGTTTGAGAAAGTTCAACACTTGAGAAAAATTTGAACTCCTGAACATACTTGAGAAAAATATGTGTTTAATCCTAACTACAGATTAAACAACCGAACAAACTTGAGAAAAGTTTGAGAAAGTTCAACACTTAAATAAAGTTTGAACTCAAGAAAATACTTGAGAAAAGTATGTGTTTAATTCTAACTCCAGGTTAAACAGCTGAACAAACTTGAGAAAAGTTTGAGAAAGTTCAACACTTAAAGAAAGTTTGAACTCCCGAACATACCTGAGAAAAGTATGTGTTTAATTACAGGTTAAACAGCCGAACAAACTTGAGAAAAATTTGAGAAAGTTCAACACTTAAAGAAAGTTTGAACTCAAGAAAATACTTGAGAAAAGTATGTGTTTAATCCAAACTACAGGTTAAACAGCCGAACAAACTTGAGAAAAGTTTGAGAAAGTTCAACACTTAAAGAAAGTTTGAACTCAAGAAAATACTTGAGAAAAGTATGTGTCTAATCCTAACTCCAGGTTAAACAGCCGAACAAACTTGAGAAAAGTTTAAGAAAATTCAACACTTAAAGAAAGTTTGACCTCCCGAACATACCTGAGAAAGGTATGAGTTTAAGCATAACTACAGGTTAAACTACCCTAACAAACTTGGGAAAAGTTTAAGGGAGTTCAACACTTGAGGAAAGTGTGAACCCCCGAGCATACTTGAGAATAGTTTGTGTTTAATGCCCAAGTATGAGTTAAACACCCGAACAAACTTCAGAGAAAAATTTGAGTTTACATTAAGGAATGGTTCAAAGTACTGATCGCAAGTACGGACAAAGATTGCCGACTTCATTCAAGCAAAAGCTATCAAGAAATTATCAAGACAAGAGTTGCCGAGGAAAGGCTCGAATTGTATATTCATTCATGTGAGACTTACATCCAAAAAATAAGGGTGCAAAAGTGAAAACAACTAGTTTGTTACTACTACATACTAAAAACTATGTAAAAAACAAAGACATCCATCAGACGATGTCGACAGGGCCCTATTGGAGTTGTTCTCCCCCTGCAGCAGTCTCTCTGATACCAGTAACTTCCTGGTCATCAGCAGTAAGGTCGGTGATGCCGTCTTCCGGCCCTTCAGTCTAGGCATCCTCGGCCTCCTCATCGCTGAGCTCAAATGAGTGAGGAATCTCCTTGAACAGAGGAGAATCCGAAGGCACGTTGCATGCCCTCAGCTCTGCCTTCCATCCCGTTGCAAGGAAGTCTTCCTGCATATCGGGGATCTGGTTGGTCACAAAGTCCTCAGCCGCTTCATTCGCTTCACGTTTGTAGGCTTTGGCATCTAGAGCAGACATCTCTTCGGCATGCTTCATCTTCATTGCTGCCATTTTAGCGACCAGGTCGGCTGACCTCTTCTTCTCCTCAGCCAGGAGACGGCTGAATGATTCGGCACGCTGGGCAATCTCCAGCGCCTTCTTCTTGTAGTCATCAGCCTCATCCTGCGCCTTGGAGAACTTGGCCTTAAACTCACGGGCCTCAGCTTCTGCCAGATTAAGCTTGGTCTCTCGCTCCTGACTCTGCCCGAGACACAGCATGGATTTCTGGATTGCCTGCGCAGAAAATGAAGATGTTAAGATACTTACGAATATGTTATGCGCAACCACAGTACGCAGCAGCAATCGATCGTCTGACTCAGCATATGGCTCGATATCCCTCGGCAGCATCAGCGCCTTGGCCAGAGCAGTCGCTACGCCAAGTCGCCCACAGTGTCGGCAACTGTAATAGGATTGGCGCCAGATACCAGGAGGGCTGGAGCCCATGTGTCCGCCTTCTTAGGAGGTCTGGATTTCCCCTTTCCCTTAGAAGGACCAGCCGCGTGAGCTTTAACCAGTCTTCTCCTCTTGGAGTCGGTAGGAACGTCGCCTGCCTCGTCGGATACAGAAGAAGGATGCTCCTGGGCATCTCCTTCATCGGCCTTCCTCTTGGCCACCACCACGCCAGATGGCTTCTTCGCTTCAGTAGGAGTTGCCACCTTTTTTGCCTCGGCAGCCGCTTTTGCCTTCTGCTTCATCAGCTCCTTCAAGTTCGGAACATTGGGCTTCTTCGACATGATTTCTTGGTCGATTTCCTCCTTGTCTTCGATATTCCAGAACGTAGGGGGACGAGACCCTGAATTACCCGTCGATGAAGCTGAGGAGGACGAACTCGGAACCTCGGCTACTGCAGCAACTGTGACACGATGTGGCTCCCTAAGGTATGGCAGTGGTATGCCTTCGGGGACAGCAACTTGGGAATCCTCAGCGACTGCCTCGGCAACGTAAGCTCTGTCCTTGATATAACCCTTGTGTCGGGTTATATCGCAGCAGCACTTCAGCAGATCTCGGCTTGACCTACCCTTCTACGCCCTTGTAGTGCAGCACCTTCTTCAGATCTTCAGGATTGGTGGCAGCGAGTTGCCGACCACAGTTCGCGTTGCCAGCTGCACAGAAACAACAAATAGTAATTAAACATCTCAGGTCGGCAAAATTACCAGAAATCACAATCAGAGGGAAAAGGGAACTAACGGGGTTGCCCGAAACTACGGAGAACGGGGATCCGCGTGTGCTCGGGTTCGTCAAGAGAGAACTCCCAATTGCCCGAGACGATCAAGAAATCGTCGTCGTTCCCCCTATTTGAATCGACGAGATGCGTCACTATCTTTTCTCGGCCCCTACGGGATTTGAGATACCATTTCTCATCCTTATTATAGGCCATGTCATAATTATAGTTTATGTCCCACAGGCCTAAGTTGGTATTGCACAGTTCGTTCAGACGAATTGTGCCCATCACTATACGGTAGGTATTTATGGAGATCTGCATAGGGTTCAACCGATACCAGGACAGAACCCTATGGAGTAAAGGGTGGAGAGAGAACCTAACTCCACCCTCAGTGAAGGCCATTAGAGGAATGTGAATGGGTCCTCATCCCGAATCTCAGGATGAGTCTCAGGCCTATTGATTTCTACCACTACATCGTCTGGAATGTTGTAATGCGCCGGGGAGGCGAACTGTTTACGAAAAATTCCCATACTCAGAGGATGAGCGGGGGAAAAGTGCGCACGAGAAAGAAAAACTGAAAGAGAGAACAGTTCTAGACGACTTACAGAGGACTTACGAAGAAGACGAAGAAGAACAGTAGCAAAGGACGAGAAAGAAGAAATGAAAAAAGGATATGCGAATATATAGGGTTTCAGGCGGTAGATTCAGTTACGCCTGACATTCAAAATGAATGAACCGTCAGATTCTTCACCCCTGGATTGTTAATTAATTACAGGGTGGGCATTGAAACGACGCGTCAGGCACGCGTGGAAAGCGCGTCTATCCGTAAAGGCGCACTTAAACGGTCACATCGCATTTATTGAAAGACAGAGCACGCCTCAGACGGACCAGATACACATACAAACCGCCTGAATTCGATGCAGACCCCTTCATCAGTACACTATATAGCCTCGACTACTCCACCAAGTCGGTACGAAGCAGTCGAAGTTAGGGGGCAATTGACGAGGGTAAAAACGTAATCAGGAAAATACGTTTATCCCCCCCAAATAAGTAATTAGTTCGGCCGAGACCGGATGATATGTCCAGAGGCACGTGCCAATCACATGAGGGTATGGCCGACACGAGGAGTGTCGACCATACATAGATTAGGACAACAGAACCAAGTATCGAGCAAAGCCGACCTGAGGAAGGCGGATCCATGTCTTGCCGACCATATAAAGTCGGCCCGAACTACAGTTAGCCCGATAAAGGCGATGAGCAACCGTTGCTCCGAGATAAGACAGAATCCCGAACAAGTCGGGATAGAGTTCAAACAGATATGGATGAGAAATCCACGGCCAATTTAATTAATATGAGAAGTATTAATTGAATGAAACTCTAATGATAGAAGATAACTACTTGATAGAGAGTTATCTCATTAGTGGCCAATCAGAAGACACTTCACTCCAATTAGAGTCCTAAGAGAATTGGGATTAAAGAGAAAGTCTATAAATAAAGTTCCAGATCAACAAAAAAAAGTATGTTCTAACTAGTGCATAGTTTCGCTTGCTAATAGAGAATATTAGCTTGAGTTATTATTCCTGTGAGCTTTGGCCTGACTTAATCATCGGAGTGTCTTCTTGCCACAGCGGCAGAGGGCTATTTGACGGATTATTATTTTGCAGATCACAGGTCCATCCAAATTGAGAGCATTGTTTCGGCTGAATAGTGAGCTCCTAATTTTCGCCCTAATTGAGAAAATCAACCCATCTACACTTGGCACCATTTTTTTCCCAAAAATATATTAAACACGATGATATAGGACTAACACGTCTTTCCAAGTATTACTGGATGGCTTCTTATGAGTAGGTCTCGAAAAATATCACGACATCCAAAAAAAAAAAATTATATATATATATATATATACACACTCGTACATATATACAAATCTTAATATTTAATTTAAATTTTGTATTACATGGTTTAAAGGTCAACCTTCTCATAGGATAGCTTTTAGAGCGCTCATGCCATCACGTAAAAATAGATTAGTCAAATCTTATCTCATTTAGTCTCATCTATATATTGTTTTATATTATGCAATCAGTTTAAAATTTTGTTTTAAAATATAAACATGGTGTCAAGTTTAAATAATTTCGACGAAGCATAAAACATGAACAAATATAATTCTTCTGTAAGGGAAAAAGAGATGTTCTCTCTACAAAAATAAAATAAAATAAAATAAATAAATAACACCATGGATAAAGAGATCTAACTTGTACATTTCAAAATATAAACATAATATCCAACACAAAAGTTTTAATTTTTTTTTTTTTTTTTAGTTTCTATAGTTATACGACATAGATAATGCAAGAGATGACATTGTTAAGTTGTCTCTCCTCAACTAACAGATCAAAGCGGTTAAGTTGATTTTTAGTGTCCTGCAACTTTGAGTAGTATTTTATTTTATCGACAAAAAAAAAAATATATTGATCTCTCAGAATAAAGTTTATAAAGATCGAATCGGCAACTAGTATGTTGACATCACTACGGAGAATTCGCATCCCAACAAAATTGACATCCGATCTGAACAAACCAACGTTCATACGCCAGTTGAGGCTCCAATACCAAAATCCTAGGTCGACAAGATACCAATCAGAGTAAAGAAAAAAACTAAATACAAATACTACCAAAATTGGTAAAAGAAAGGCCTTATTTGGCCTCACTAATTTATTTATTTCAAATTTTTGTCTTTATTCATTTTTTTTTTTGCATTTGTTGTTCAAATCTCAATGTTTTGTAGTTTATTGGTCCGTCTTGATGAAAGGAATCTAATGAGTATAAAATTATGTCCAAAAGTTAAAAAAAAAGTCACTAAAGACGACGAATAAGTACAAAAAACTCTGTTTTTTTATTTATGTTTGTTTTTTCTGAACTTTTTTCAAATGTAGCCAATGATTGATAACTTTTCTGAAAGCTCTTGTCGAGATGAACCAATAAATAAAAAAAAATTGATGAAAAACAAAAAATTGCAAAAAAATTTCAAATAAGGACGAAAAAAATTTCATTAAATAAACACATAAAAATCACAGTCCAAATGGGCCCAAAGTAGGAGAAGTATCCCAAAATGATCCGGGCCTATGGGATTTTAACTTTTGGACATAATTTTATACTCATTAGATACCTTTCATTAAGATGGACCAATAAACTACAAAATATTGAGATTTGAACAACAAATGCAAAAAAAAAAAAAATAAAGACAAAAATTTTAAATAAATAAATTAGTGAGGCCAAAATAGGGCATATTATTTCCAGCATGACTATCACAAAACTCTGCCAACTTCCATAAACAACATCGGTGGAATAGGATTGGGCATTAATTAGACCTCAAGGCTAGACACTGCAAGATCAGTTGTAACAACCCGAATTTTCGGGATTTTTTTAATTGTTATTTGATTTTTTAATTGGATTTATATTATTTATTTATTTTTAATTATTATTTTGGATTTCATAATTTAGTTTTGGATTGATTATCTAGATTTTACTCGTGTATATTCCTTTGTTTTCCTTCCGTTTAGGTTCGCTGAATCTTTCGGAGAGTTATTTGATTAATATTTTTTATATTAGATATTATATATATTTTATGATTATTAATTATTTTTTCCGTTATTATCCTAATCGATAACTATTCTAGTTTTTGAATCATACGCAGACTCTGTACCTATTACTCGTTTTCTATTTTAGACTCAGATTCATCCCTCACTCCTATTTATACATCTTTTGATCCACCTGAATTTCACTTTTCATCGAGTTTTAAGTTTTAAATTTTAGTGTTGTCTCGAGAGTTCGTGAGGTAGAATTTTGAAAACCTTTTTCTTTTCTTTTTCCCCTCTTCCCACTTTTCGTCTCTCTTTTTTCAATCTCTCGGCATCTCTCTCTCTCTTTTCTCAATTTCTCTCTCTGCTCTCTCTAATTCTTTATTTTCTTTCTTTTTCGATTCTTTTTCGATTCTTTTTCTCTCATATTCTCTCTCTCTCTCTCTCTCTCTCTCTCTCTCTCAGTTGTTTCAGCAGCCCTCGCTTCCCTTCTGTTTAATATATTTTTTTCATTATTTTATTAGTTAGTGTTTATTTGTCTTATTACTTATCAATCACTCATTGGAGCTATTTCTTGGCTCCTGATCTTTCATGTTAGGTTTTGAAGAATATGTTAAGGCAGAGCATAATGCATAATTTAGAAGTTCAAGAGACCAAGAAGAACGAAATGAATGTACCCGAACCATGGTTGTATCAGTAATACCTTGATTGTTGACGTACGTAGGGTGTCCCCTTAGTCTGATTATTGATTTCAAAACTTTTTGATGAACAAAATTTTGAGTCGATTGTTTTCTCAGCAGTTAATAAATATTTAAGAATTGAGCCTTCGTTTTAATTGAAATTTTTTATTTCGCTGCTTAATTGATTATTCTTTTATTACAATGTACCATAAAAATATAAAAATATAAGGCATTACATCACTAGCAATAGCAAAAGTTTGCAGCTCCATCCCTTAATTTTGACAAAATGATAAATTGCACTGATCTCCCCTGAGGTTTCTAAAAAATACAAGGACCTCTCTTGAGATTTTAAAAAATTCACTAACCTCTCTTACTTTAAAAATTATGTAACAGATTCTCCCTGCCGTTAACTTTCTACAAAAATCGTTAATTTTGATAATTAAAAGACCAAAATGCCCCTCATTAGTATTTTTATCTCTCTCTTTTGTATATACTTACTTACTTAGTCTATTTTTGTGTGTATATAATATATCATATAACTATATATTTACATACAATATGTGTCTACTATATAACGATATTTATTATATTAAATATTTATTTTTTGATCAAGTTTATACAAATAAATATGCAACTTATATTTTGACAACTATTTTCTTTTACAAAAATTATATTTACCACTTAATGTATTTTTTTATTTTTGTATCCCCTATATATTTTTTGCCTAATGAAAGCACGTACATATTTTAACCTATCTCATAAAAAAAAAAATTTGTTATGACTTTTAGTTTAATTTATTTTTCTTTAATGTTTCAATTTCTTTCTCTTAGTCAACCTTTAGATGATGAATCAAATTAAAATTGAGTTAGATTAGTCAATTTTGTGAAATTACTTACACATCAAAAGGATTTCAGTCCATATTTTTTATGACTTTTCGATCCTCTCGTCGAGACAAATAAAATGTTAGGAAATATATTCGTATGCACGGTGTGTCATGTCAAAGTCAAACTGTCACCAAAACAGCAAAACTCAAGTAATTGTATAAGAATATACATAAAAAAGAAAATATGTAGAAAATATGGTCTGTGATTGTGAGAGGCATGTAGTCGTTGTCCGAAAGTTCTTATTATTTGCAATTTCTGACGGACAATCATTAACTCTAAAATACAACCCAAATCACGAAGCCAAACCTTTCAGTATTTATGTCCACCAAGAGGTTAATGGACCTGTCGTCTATTATCGAAGTTGCCCAATAATATATAAAATTTATGAAAGAAAAATCAAGAGTGAGAGAGAAGAAAAAGATTGGAAGTTAGTCTTTTTGGTTAGTTAATAATTGTTACAAATCAATTCTTTGTATAGGCTTGAGTTGTGTCTTTTCAAAAGGACACAACTCTTGATGAAAAATCCTTAAATGAAGAGACACTAATTCAAATGGTGTTTCTTGAAATATACTTTGCTAATAAAACAACTTTATTTAAAAGGAGTTTTAAAACATAAAAAATTCAAACATAAAAAAATTCAAACAAATTAACAAAAAATTAAATAAAAAGTCATGAAACTAAATATAATACCCAACATTTTTAATAAATAATAATTTAATTCAAACATAAGACAAATCTGTCTTTTTTTAAATATAGTTGATATTATTGTAATTTATTACAAATAAATTCATAAAATATTTTTTAAATTAGTTACTCGTCTCGATTATATGAATTTAAAAAAACATAAAAATATGGGCGGAAGTTTAAAAACATTTAAATATGATCGTACAACCCTATAAATATTAAAAACAGTAAATATACGGGTTTTTTTCAAATGTTTTCCTACCTGGTAAATTTTTTGAAGTTTTAGTTATAGTATTTTACTTTTAAATCTTTCTTGTTAAGAAAAATAATATATTTTAAGTTTTTTGACATAAATTTATGATGACATTCACCCACAATTATGCGCCACTTAGACCCTAAAACACCACATAGTTGGCTAGGAGCCAACAATTAAGTAAGCAAGTGATAATATAAATACACCCATATCTACATGGCTTCATCCCAAATTATAAATTCCTACTATGGGTTGGTGTCCTTGATATCCACCTTGTTTTGGTGGGGTTCTGATTTTTTTTTTTTTTTTTTTGAAGGGCAACAATGTTGGGGTTCTGATAGGGTGCCAATTCATGTTTGTTGCTAATACAAACTAATACGGGCTAAGGTTGTTGTATTTATGAGGGATCTCTCATTTTGTTAAAATACGGACTCTTATTTCTTGATCAAATTTTGATGATCTGAACTGTTGAATATGTTTAAAATTTTTAAGGGTACTCGCGAAAAATTGGCTCAAAAATATATCGGGAAAGAATTGATTCAAATAATTTTTTACAAATGCTCACAAAAATATTTTTATGAAAAACTGTTTGGATCAAAGTCTTCCCCGTAATATTTTGAGCCGAATTATTGTTGGTACCCTTAAACATGTTTTAAACACATTCAATGGTTAGGATCATCAAATTTTGATCAGGAAATTAGGACTCAAGTGAGAATTCATTAATCCATCTCTTCAAGTGGGATTGCTAGACTCCTAGTGAAATGAGAGATCCCCTATTAGAAATTTTCTAAATATGTGTGTGTATCTTCTTTTTGATTGGCGAATATATATATTATAATGTAGAATTTTGGATTAGTCCAGGGTAAATTAAATTTTTGGACTCCTACTATTGTTATAATTATTTTCTGTTTGCATAGCACGGGTTAAATATTTCTACTTATATAAAATTACAGAGTGACTTTCATGAGAAGGGCCATGAGAGCTACTAGTGACATAAACACAATGATGGGGTTATACTTTGTAAGAAAAATGATGTTACAGCTATTCACAAACTTCTTTCAGATGACATCCAGGAAAAGGTAATTTAGAATTTAGAAACCATTAAAAGGTATTATATCCCCATTCATCGGATCATTTGATTTTTTAAAAGGAAACTTGAATAAGCGCTCTCCCTCCTATATTATTTTTTTGTTCGTTCTTTCTCTGTCTCTCATAATTTGCTTGATTTTTATACTTTCAAACTACCAAAAAAGTCAAGCTAACATTGTTCTCTGATTTATGTGATCACATAATATCAAAGTATCACCAAGCAAAATTTTCTAGTTTTAGACTTGAGAAAAAAAAAAGTAAACATTTCTTTCTATTGACAAAAAAAAAATTTATTAAAAAACCAAGATTTCATCCATTGACTTTACAATTTCAG
The DNA here is from genome assembly GCA_019985065.2 of Arctostaphylos glauca. Classification (NCBI taxonomy): domain Eukaryota; kingdom Viridiplantae; phylum Streptophyta; class Magnoliopsida; order Ericales; family Ericaceae; genus Arctostaphylos; species Arctostaphylos glauca. The sequence continues at coordinate 23,420,743 of JAHSPW020000001.1, read as the reverse complement.
TATTAAAAATTGAAATACTACCAAATTAATTTTTTAACATCTACGTTATTTATAGGACAACTAACTTTCAAAGGAAAATTGCAGTTTTTCTTCCATTGTAAATTAAAATCTATGGATAATTCAATTCGACTTGTAAATTAATCAGTTACCATTTTAAAAAAAATGGCCTTATATCACAACTGTAGAAAATGATTTCCCATGCCATTCTGTATGTGTACGTTCTTGATTTTATAAAGTCAAAAACGAAAAATAGAGAATAAGTACTTGAATCAATTTCAGAATATTTATTTGGAAGGCAAAGCAATTGACTTTATTGATCAACATACGTACGTATAAACTGATGATGCCAACCGAAACACCCAAAGATTTCATGGTACTGAACAAATGAAAATCAGTTTCATAATGTTCTCTAGAAATTGGCCTTGATTTTGGAAATCACATCCGCATCAACTTCGAAAGACTTTGCAAGAACAGCAGTCGGTAACTTAGGGATGGAACCAAACAGCGTACTGGGAATGAAGACGACTCCAGGGTTCTGGCTATTAAGAGCTGTAATAGCTATAGCATTACTCTTTCCGATGTTGTGGTGGTATTGGACGAGACCCTGTGGGAACACAAACACGTCTCCCTTGCGAAGACTTTTGGTGAAAAGGCGGTTATCGCCATGTGAAGCGATGAACCCAACTTCAAGCGTCCCTTTGAGTACTAACAAGATTTCTGAAGCCCTGGGATGCAGGTGGGGAGGGTAAATCCCCCCTGGTGCGTAGTCTATGCGTAGCATTGATAGGCCAAGGGTGTTAAGTCCAGGTAGTGATGCTATAAATGCTGGAGTTATGGTCATACCCAATGAGTTGGAAGTGTTCGCTAACAACTCTAGCCCTCCGAGGTAGAAGTCATCGGCTTTAACGAGGTTCGGGTTCTTGCAAATCATGCCATTCACGAACACTGCCATAGAGCAAAACACGTTAGCAAGCGTACATAGTTTTCAATCAATTTTGCTATATATATATGTCTATTGTCACAATATCTATATAGCCATTGAGTATTGGGGCCTATAGTTCTGTGGGTTCTACCCTTTGTAAGTATTTTCGCCAGCTTTCCCATGAACAGATTCTATACCGGAGGTTTTCATTTTGATTGACTTGGAATATGAAGCATAATAATGTATTACATAGGAATGTGCATGCAATATTAATATTTCAGTACCTGAGCTGGTAAAGTCTGCTACACAAAAATCTTGAAGAGGGCCAGGATCAGCTGCTGAGGAAACAGAGGAATAGATCAGAGCAAGGAGTGCTAACAAGAGGATTTTAGCCTCCATTTTTGAGATCAATGCTGTGATGAATTGCCTTCAACTATCTATAAGTACCAACTAGTTCGGTGTTTTTTTTTGCTCGGCAGGACAGCAACTAGTTCTGTTATTGAAAGATTAATGTACATGATGCGTAAATACGGTAGAGAGAGAGAGTAGCTGTCCAGTTGACTGGAAATATAATTTGAATATTTTTATAATGTTGCAGTAATTTATACGTTTTGCCATGTTAAAATAGCCACTATATATGGTACTGTTGTTAATTGTTAAAGCGTGAGGCAGATGTTTCGAAAAGAAAAATCGAGGGCAATGTTCTGAATACCGGATCAGTTTGGGTACCGGTTTTTCTATTGGTACGGTACGTACCGGTACCGGTCATGTACCGGGTACCATATCGGATTTATCGCAAGTATCAATATATATATAAATTATAGAGAGAAAGTCCAAAAAAATTAATTTTTTCCGTAATTCTTAAAAAAAAAACAAAAAAAAACAAATCCGGTACCGGCCAATATGGCCGGTATTAGCCGGTACGGCCAGTACCGACCGGTATTGAAGGCGGTACGGTACTAGGAGTACTTGGTACCGTTTTTATGTCAAAACGGTACGTACCAGCCGGTACGGTACAGTACGGTATTGACAACTTTGATCGAGAGTCAAGTTGTTGACACAGTACTGCATCGCACAATCATGTAATATAATTCTTGCATTATGTAGACAACTTAGATAGTTAATCTTGACAAAATAAAACTATTAATTGTCTAAACTTCTGACCCTTTGCCTTTTTTGTTAACATATTTTGGGGAATATTTCTTGTAACATAAAATTAAAGCACAATAATAATTAAACATATCTATACATTAAAAGTTAAGTCATAGTAAATCCTGGGCGCATTTAACAAAAGTAGTTCTCTAATTCATTCAAGATCGAATAAATACACTCCAAAATCACGAAGTACGGACAAAAGTACATGATTAAATTTGAGTCCTAAGTTAATATGATCTGAGTTGCACCTAGTATCAAAGATATTTTTGTAAGGACCCGATTTATTTTATTCATTAATATGCATAAATTTAAATGCCTCATAACACTCTGAACATTTAAATTAAACGAAAAAGAAATTGGATCCTTACACATTATGTTCTCAACTTACGTGTTAAATGGTTATTTGTCATCAACCACGTGAGTATCATCTTGAACTAAAGATTTCCTTAAGTCTCGAACCCGACATATTGCATATCACATGATCATATTCTGTAGTATGAACACTATATGAAATCAATAGGATAGATTATTGCGTAAGCATCATTACAATCGATAGGGTTATGGATTCATCGGACTATGATAGTTTTATCTTGGACATAGGATCCCTTTAATACACCTGAATAGTGAAATATGAGATTATAGTCTTATGAGGCTTGGACTTTGTAGATTATCGTCCTCTGCTGTGGATTTAGGATGTCTGAGCCGAATTATGACTTGAGCCATATGGTGTTTTGAGCCAAGTTGTGTCATGTATTAAGCCAAGTATGTGTTGAGTTGAGCTCTATTCATAAGCCGAATTGTGCCCTTTTCGATAATATTCAGTTATAGTAGAAGTACGGTTTTTTTCGCAAGAAGTAGAAGTACAGTTTAGGATGTATTTTGGTGTTGAACGGAACAAACGGGAAACATATATAACGGTGGGAATGACAGTGGTCAGAAACACAGTCAATATAGAGGTTGGGATCATATGAGACGAGAACATCACAAATATGGGAGATAAAGACTTCTTATCAATGTCTTGGAAATTTGTACCATCAGGTGATATTTTGTGATGTGATAACTAGCACAACTAGAACGGTTGATTTGGAGGATATGGTAAATGGATAACCCATTTAAGGATACGGTTATTGGGATATTTACAGTTAGGCTCGAACTAACAATTACGTTGACATTATTTAAATTCTTGCACTTATGTATTACTGTCTCCTTATAAATTGTTCATATCATACCATATCTGTAATATGCATGTAATGAGACTAATATGATAGTTTATTGAGCCTCCTTACTTATTGTGCTACGTTCTATTCTTGACATTTTACGATAGGTACTGAGAATGTTGTTGAAGAAGCCAAATACCCGGCCAACGATGAGACAACCAAAGAAGACTTGACAGAGCCCTAGTTCACTTAGAGCATGCATGATTAGTGCTCTGAAATCCTAACGTAAAATCTTTTATGAAAAACTCTTTTTTGAAAGAACTTTATTTTGATATTTTATTATTTTATCAGCACAAACATGCATTTCCTTCAATTTGTGAAATGTAGAATTATTTGGAGTTTGGTTCTTTTCTGTAATTAATGTCCACTGAACAGGGCGTTCCAGATTTTTTTTTTTACTTTTCTTTTTTAAATATTTTGCATTTTCTTACTCTTCTCGACAAGATAAATTTAAAAAGGATAAAAATATGGACCAAAATTAAAACAGATAAGACGACACAAAAAACATCCCCAAAAAATTTATCTTTTTCAACCCTTTTTCAGATTAAATGAATTTTTGGAGGATTTTGCTCATAAGTTTTTATTTTCTAGATTCTTTTGTTAAGAAAAATGATTGTTCAAAAATTTTAATTTGAACTTGATAAAAATTTTAGAAAAATGGCGAAAAACACAGTGACATTATAATACTAAAATATAGTGTTAAGGAGACATATTTCTTTTTTTTTTTTTATTTTGGAAGGTGAAAAAATAATTGTATTGATACGAAAAAAACAAGACCACATTACAAGATACCAGGAAAAGTGTCACAAAACATTGGTCATAGAGAACTAAACCAAAAGGCACAACTGCCTTAGCAAGGTAGGCCAAAAAAACAAGCACCGGCCACCACACTATCCAATAAGAGGACATATTTCTTTGGTGTACCATCAAGACACGAACTAGACTACTTTTAATTTTAGAGGAGCATGAGTCCTTAATTTTTTAACATCTATTGAATTTTATAGTTACAGATGCTACATGAGAGCTTAAATTCTTGGGGGATACTTAGGACTCAAAATTCATTCATCTTTTTTTAATGGATAATTTAAATCAGAGTCCTCTTTACCTTTGCAACTTGAGTTTTTATCCTATCCATTTTTTGAACTTATGCTTTAATATTATTTTTGCATGGTTTGACAATTTTGCCATTACTTTTGAGGAGTAGTTTACCCTCTTATCCTTTGTGTAAGTTAATTCTTGATTTGTTACGTTTAAATTTGTAACACTAATTTAAGCTTAAAATATGAAATTATAATTATCTTTACCGGAATGGTAGTTGATTTCACTGAATTTCTCTGGCCGGATCTTTTGTATCACTGGACCACCGAATGAAACTTTATTATTTGGTAAGTTCTGATGCTACCTATTTTCTTTGTAACCTGATAGTGCTTGAATGCGAAATCTCAATAGTGTAAAAAACCTGATAGTGATTTACATGATTGTTGGTCACATATTGGGATTATTTACACGAAATCTCATTAATATTCGGTTCTTGCATCACTCATCATGTAGCACATAGTCACTTTATTTTTATATTTTTGTTCACTGAAAATTAAGTGTTGCGAGTTAGGAGGAGGATTTCATCGTCAAACGTAAAGAGCTTTTTCCGGATATTGTTTGGATTACACGGTAAGAAAAAATTTTACCATGTTTTAAAAATTTACCATGACCTGCAAATGTCGTTCCTTACCAGCAAATTTATCATGATATCATCAAATTTACCATGACTTGCAGATTTCATGCTTTACCCGCAAATTTACTATGAGATCTACCAATTTACCATGATCTGCAAATGTCGCGTTTCGCCATGAAATTTACCATAATATCTATAAATATACGATGACCTGCAGATTTCGTGTGTTTACCCGTAAATTTACCGTGAGTCTTTCAATTTACCATAACCTGCAGATGTCGTACTTTACCATGAAATTTCTCATGATATCTGCAAATTTACCTTTGCCTGCAAATTTCGTGTTTTACCATGTCTGAGTCAGTATCATCCAAATCAAACATATATTCCAACTATTTGTACCTTCCCCTTGCTCGTAGTCTGACGAAAATCATAAGACTTCTGTCATCCTTCTTCGGTAGCAGTCAAATTAGATCCGTATTCCGTATTTCGGCACCGACAGTCGATCTTCCGTAGATGTGGTGCCATTTTTTCCATCCCGCGAAATCAGTAGAGAGACGACACCAATTTGAGAAGGAAGAGGGTAAATCGTAGTTTTGTAGGGATTTGATGCTAATGTTAGTTTTTTATCCAAATAATGATAAGTTTGGTATTTTTTTTAAATAGAACCAAAACATAATATTTAGAAGTGCATAGGATGAAAAAATAACAAACACTTAGAGATTTGACTAAAAAATAAGTTCCCATTTTTTTAATGACAACACCTACCTTAGTTCTATTTGTATATTTCTTATTTTATTTTATTTTATCTATTCTTAGAATGTATTCCATATGATTACAAGCTACTCAAAATTGATTGACCTTATGTGAAGCCATTCATTTTAGGGGAGCTTGGCTAGAAATATCAAACAATTATGTGGCAACGTATTGGGGGTCGGAACAGCTCCAGATGTGCTAGCACTTCCAAACCCCCAATGATAATCTTCTTGTCACCATTTTGTTGAAGTTTGTATCGTAAGTTGTACATGGTTGGATTGTGTTGTAAAGTGTCTTTAGGCACAGGCAATTTTCCAATCTATTTATAAAATGGCGATCTAGAGAGAGGGAGAGAGAGTAGCCATCCACTTAATGAAAGATATTCTTTTGAATACTTTTACGATGTTGCAGCATATAATACGCGATGCCATATAAATTAAATAGCCAGCATATATGACAAATGTTTCAAAAAGAAAATTATACTTCAGTAATATAATTCTTTGATCATATAGACAACTCAGATGATTAATCTTGACAAACTACTAATTGTTTAAAACTTTGATTTGTCACCTTTTTTTTGTTAACATACTTTGAAGAATATTTTTTTGTAACCTAACAATTAAACTACAATTTAAATTAGCCATATTTATACATGAAAAAAGTCAGAGATATATAAAATAATTATATTCTAAAATCAAGATCGCACCTGGCCGTATCAAACCTATGTATGGCGACAATGATGTAAGATGAGTTTAGAAGAAAAATTAAAATGACTAAAAAAGCTAAATGACCAGTAGAAAAAGACAAATGTGAGACACATGTATAAAGTATGTAATATTATAAGGGAGGACAGGATAGAGTCCATAAAAGACATTATCACAATAACGGTTACGATTGTTTTAATCAAATGGTTAAGATTCACTAGGGAAAAGTTACACAACAATCTTAACTAACATTTATTAGCCCCATAATATTTTTAGAAAAGTAAAAGAAAATAAATTAATATTGCTCACCACCTCTCTCTCTCTCTCTTCTCTCTCTCTCTCTCTCTCTCGTTTAATATTTGTTGTGGAAATTAGTGGGTTCGCTAGCAGCCCCTTTGGCTACCAAAATGAGGAAAGAAAAGAGTATGGTTTCTCTTAATGACAAGAAAAGAAAAAAAAAGAATATGATATCTCATTACCTCATTTGGATAGACAAAATGAGAGATTTTGATTTCTGTAATTTCATATCTATCTTGTTTGGCTGACATACATAAGAGAAAATAAATACCATTTGTAGTCACGAGAAAAGAAAGAAAGGATAAAATTAGCAACATGAAAAATTAAACTTCTCCTAGTTTCTTCTCTCACGAAATCTCAACAAAATTGGTGAGAATCAAAATGAGAGGTTTAAGGGATTCTCAATTCTCACTATTTTTCACATTCTCTCATAATTTCTCACCTATTTATCAATCCAAATATGAGAGAGAGTATTCTATCTCTCAATTCTCTTTCTTTTCTCTTGAATACCCCCAAACCAAAGGGGCAACACTTTTTTTTTGGGGGGGGGGGGGGGGGGGGGGGGTTTGCTTGGTGAAAATTGCAGTACTTTGTTGGTGTGACGTGAGTGCCTCCTTTGATCAATACTCAATTTTCTAATTGTTTGTGATTCTGTTCTACGTGATTTCTCTTTAGTCCCATTTTTATGCTCTAAAATTTTTTAAAAAATAAACGTACCTCTTTATGTTTGCTATGGAAATAGATCATTAAAATTTGATTTTGTACATCTTTAAGATATGATGAATTTTTTTTTCAAATTCTTTATTTTTGGGGTAAGTTATCCTAACTTTCCTTAAGATTTCTGGAAAAATATAAGGACTCTCCTAAGATTTCTAAAATTACTTTGACCTCTCTTATGTCTACCGTTAAAATCAGTCAAACGTCGTTATTTAAGTTAATAAAACTGCAAGTTTGAATTTTTTTTAATAAAACGAACTATAATATGTATAGTTCTTATCACATTTAAAATAGCCTATATTAAATTTTTAATATTTTTTAAAACCAAAATAGGACAAGCCTCAAAACTTTGTTTGAATTTTAGCTTTAGAAAAATCTAAAAAATTCAACATAGGCTATTTCATATGTGACAAAAATTATGTTGTAGTTCATTTTGTTAAAAAAATCTCAAACTTAAAATTTTAATAGCTTAGCTAATGACGTTTGGCTGATTTTAAAAATGTAGAAAGTAACTGTCTAATAGTTTGAAAAGCAAGGGATGACTGATTTTTGAGAATTAATTCATTCTTATTTGTTAGAAGTCAATGGAACCTGTTGGAATGTCTTTTTTTTTTTTTGGTTTTGTTCTATTTGAGTCCTTTTAAACTTGAATATTGTGTCCGAGTAATGAACATATCTGCGGCTAACATTTAATACTCGGTTTTTTTGAGGATTTTTAGTTCAAATAGATCAATCATATATCATTCGTTTTTATAGAGAAAATTGTAAATACAACTGGGTTACAACCTTGGAGATATTATAGCAAGGTAGCTTTAATCACTTCATTTTTTATTAAAAAATAGTGGACTTTTAGTCCTTCAATTATTTTTGTATATGTTTTTAGGTTGTTGTTGATGTTTTTTTTTTTTGATCGGCAAAACAAATTAAATTCATTGAAGATGAAAGGAACAAGATACAGACTGATTTGGCAAGATGCCAAATTAAAGGGTCTTACAAGAAAATGCAGAAGGAGGGAAGAGGGAGACAACCAGGAAAACCAAGAGCAGAAAACAGAAAACAAACTCCAAACCCCTTCCCCTCACTCACCTCTTCCTCCGGGCAGCTTATTACCCCTTTAGGCTCAGGTTATGGAACCTGAGATCTCCTGAGAGAAAGTTTTCTGATACTCCCAAAGTTTCTGATGAATTCCTCAGTGGAGTAGTCCTTAATGTTAAACCTGTGTTTAACCCAAGTTGCTAACCTTAGTTGTATGAGTTCTGATATCAAGAGAGGCGAAGGAGAGGAGAGATTGAAAACACAATCATTCCTAGCAAGCCAAACAGACCAAAGGACAACCATAATAGTAGCATTCCAGCACTGAAGTTCAAGACCATGAAAGGGAGAAAAGAACCATTGTTGGATCAGGGAGATCAAGGTGGCAGGAAAGGTCCATGGAATTGACTACCATTTTAAAGTAAGATGCCAAATTTCCTTGGGGAAAGGGCAATGTATGAAGAGATGGTCAACAGACTCTACATCAGATAGGCAAAGGGTGCAAAGATTGGGGTGAGGGAGGTTGGAAGGTAGAATGTTTCTTCTTGTCAGCTCCTCTTTAGTTGGCAGACCCCTTTGAGCAGCTTGCCATAGAAAAATTTCTACTTTGGGAGGGCAAACACCTTTCCAAATAGACTTGAGAAGAGGGTTAGGTGGAAGGCACTCTTCCCATTTGGAGTAAGCTGATTTGGGTGAGTAATTAAGAGAAGAGTCCCAAATCCATTGAAGTCCATCTGGTTGTGATGGTTGAAGGGTGAAATTGACTAATCTAGTAGTCAGTTCAGCTAGCAATTGGAGTTCCCATTGAAAAAGGTTTCGTCTGAAGGAAAGATGGTGGCCAAGAAAGGGGGAATGAGATAGGGCTTCAGAGACTAACAGGTCTTTGTTTGTGGATAGTGAGTAGAGTCTGGGAAAATGGAGTTTCAAAGGGAAAGGTCTGGTCCAATGGTGATCCCAGAACTTAGTGGAGGAGCCTGATTTAATAGAGATTTGCATGCCATTGAGAATCATCTCTTTAAAATCTGGATAGTCATTGAAAGATGAGCAAATGTTGTTCCAAGAAGATGATGGTTTACCAGAGGAAGGGAGATGAGGAAACCAGTTAAGGGGGTCTAGGTTGTATTTTCTGGACAGAACCTTAACCCACAGGGATTCTCTTTCTTTGTGGTATCTCCACCACCATTTTCCAATTAAAGCCAAATTATGGGACACAAGCTTTCTAATACCCAATCCCCCTTTGTCTTTAGATGAGGTCACCTTAGACCATCCAATAAGGTGGAGTTTTCTTTTGTCTGCGTGTGATCCCCATAAGAAATTCCTTTGTAGCTTCTCAATTGAATTGGCTACTGAGATAGGGATTCTATATAATGACATGTAGTAAATGGGGAGGCTAGCTAAAGAGGATTTGATCAAGGTGAGTCTTCCCCCAATGGACAGGTATTTAGATTTCCAGGGGGCTAGTTTTTTGTTAACTCTGTCAATCACCGGTTGCCATGCATTAGCTTTCCTTGGATTGGTCCCAATTGGCATGCCTAAGTATTGGAGGGGCAGTGATTCCTCTTTGCATCCCAGAACTGAGATCATGGCTGCTACAACAGGAGTGGGAATAAGGACAGGGCAGAGGACACTCTTGGAGAAATTGATTCTTAGGCCTGACATTAGTTGAAAACATCTTAGAATCCTTTTAATGGTTATGATTTCTGCGAGGCTGTTGTTGCAGAAGATGACCGTATCATCTGCAAATTGAAGATGGGAGACAGTGTGACCATGAGAACCCACTCTGATGCCATTGATTAATCCCAAAGACCTGGCTCTCTCAAGCATTAGGTTCAAACCTTCTGCTACAATGTTGAAGAGTAAGGGGGACAAGGGGTCCCCTTGCCTTAGACCTCTATGTGGATGGAATTCAGCAGTTGGAGAACCATTAATCAGGATGGAAAGGTTGGTGGATGAGATGCATTGGTTGATCCAAGAGCACCACTTGGCTCCGAAGCCCAGGGCAGACATTAGGTTGAGCAGACATGGCCAATTGACACTGTCAAAGGCCTTATGGAAGTCCAGCTTGAGAATGACACCCCCCTGCCTAGATCTTTTCCAAAAGTGGATAATTTCATTAGTGATCAAGATGCCATCCAAGATTTGCTTGCCTCTTATAAAACCAGATTGGGATTCACCTATGACGGATGGTAGGATTGGTTTGAGCCTATTGGATAGAACTTTGGCCAAAAGTTTGTAGATGCATCCAACCATACTAATAGGCCTGAAATCACTGAAAGTGGATGGATTAGCAATTTTAGGAATCAATGCTAGGAAGGTGGAATTAATACCTTTAGCCAGTTTAGAGTTGGCATGGAATTCTTTGAAGAAAGCAAAAATGTCTTCCTCCATGAAAGGCCAGGCTTGCTTGATGAAGGAGAATGAGAAACCATCCGGCCCAGGGGATTTGAGATTGCTACAGCTATTGAGGGCTGCTAGGATTTCATGGGAATGGAATTGGTCTTCCAAGGCAGAGGCTGAAGGGGGTGAAAGGGTTCTAGGAAAATGTCCTCCAAGTACAGGTCTAGAAGGAATGGGTTCCTGGAAAAGTGAGGAGAAAAAGCGTATAGCATCAAGTTTGATATGATCAGGGTTGGTAATGACTCTCCCACCAGATTGGATAGCTTGGATAGAGTTTTTCTTGTATCTGAAATTTGCAATCATGTGGAAGAATCTAGTGTTTTTGTCCCCCAGTCTTAGCCACTGAGCTCTAGATTTCTGCCTACACAGTGCTTCAACTTTCCTGGATGTGGACCAAAAGTCCAAACGAGTTTGCTTTTTCTGTGATGATTCCAACTCAGACAGAGGGCGACAGTCTTCTAGCATGTCCCAATGTTTTAATTTGTCTTCCAAAGATTTGAGGAGTGAGTCAACATTTCCAAAGGAGGAGGAATTCCATAGCTTGAGGGCTTTCTTGGTGGCTTGGAGCCTTTTGACTAGCCTGATGCCTGCCCAACCTGGGACTTGGCAATGGTTCCACGCTGCTTCTGCTGTTTGGAGGCAAGCTTTGTCTTTTAGCCACATTTCCATGAACCTGAAAGGTTTAGGACCCCAATCCCTGTTGTCATCTGAGATCAGAATTGGGCAGTGATCCGAAGTAAGTCTTGGCAGACCGAATTGGGATACTTTGAAGTGATGGAGGAATTCCTGTGAGAGAAGAAATCTATCAAGACGGGATTGGGCTGGAGGTGTTTGGAAGTTTGACCAGGTGAATGATCTGCCAATCATCTGTAAGTTAACCAACTCCATGTTGGATATGAAGCTTTGGAAATGGCGGGAACCAGAGGAAGTTCTATCATTTGCAAGGGATCCTGACCTTTCTTCAGGGGCTGCGACCTCATTGAAATCCCCCCCCCCCCCCCCCCCACACACACACACACCAGGGGATAAAAGAATCATCTTTCAGAGTCTGAAGTTCTTCCCAGATCAAAGATCTCCTTGATCTTGAGTTTGGAGCATAGATGTTGGCTAAGGCGCAAGGGAAACCCATTAAAGAGCCTGAGACAATGAGGAAATTTTGGTGTTCGTGGGTAATATGCAGGCTTGAGTTGGAATTATCCCACATGGATAGTAGGCCTCCCGAAGCTCCTTCTGATGGGATAAATGCAAAAGACACACTGGTACCTCCCCAAAGTTTGTGAACCATAATTGTAGTAACTATTTCCAACTTTGTTTCTTGTAAGAAGACAAAGTCAGGCCTGTGCTTTTTGATCAAGTTGCGTACAAATAGTTTTTTAGAATTAGAACCTAGACCCCGAATGTTCCAGGAGATGGCTTTCATAGAGAGAAAAGGTGTAATCCCCGTAGAGAATCCTGATGGTAAAGGGCTTAGGACCCCTCCAACCTCCTTTCTTCGTGGATTTGTTCCAGTAATTCTGCTTCAATAAGTTCAGCCAGATTAATTTCATCTTGCGTGGTAAATGTCAGCCCCACTTGTTGTCCTATATGCTTAGTTGCTGCAGTCTCTTGGCTAAGACAAATAGGATTAACAGAGGAGGAGGGTTGGGGTTCAGGGTGGATGGGTAGGGGTGGGTGAGTTGCTACGTTTAGTGAGGAGTTTGGTGGGTGGAGGGGTATAGTTGGTGGTGGGTCAGAAGGAAGGTCAAGATGTACCATGAGTTGAATACTTGGGCTTTCAAAGTTTTGTGGAATGATAGTGGGTTGAGGGGTCAAAAGATGAGGGTTTAGAAATGAGGAGCCTTGGGTTGAGGAGGGGTTCGAACCTGGGCTGCAATTGGGGGATGGATTGTGGTTGCAGGCTAGGGGTGCAGGTATAGGTATGGGCCCATTGAGAGTGAGGTCCATTGGGTTGAGGAGTTGTGGCTTAGAGGGTGTTATCTGAGGGAGGGGGGTCCCATGAAGCGTTGACCTTGGAAGTTGGGGAGATTGGGTTTCAGGTACAAAAGATTGTGTTGGTGAGTGGTCCGGTTGAGGGTTGGTGACAGCAGGTAGGGTGTGTTGCACACCATGTTCAAAGAAGTTCCATTTTGGTGAAAGGTGGGACAGGCTGCCACAGACATGTCTGCCCACGTTTCCTTGCCAGGTTGGCTCCTTGCCATGTGTTCGTCTTCTTCACCAAGCTGGGGGGGCGGTTCAGGAATGGTTTGGACAGAGTGGAGGTAGTTTGGACAGATTTCTTCAATGATTTTGACCCTATAATCTCAGTTATTGACCTTCAAAATGATCCATTCATCTATACGTTCTTGGTGTTGGGTGGCCAATAGGAATCTGCCCTTGGCGAAGGAATCCATTTTCAGAGTTGGTTCATCCAAGGAGATTAGATCACCCCATCTTGTTGCTATTTTGTCAAAGGTTTGAAAATGCCAGACATGAAGAGGAATGCCTAGGCATGAAATCCAGGTAATTCGTTCGAGGTTGGCTGCATGGCCTTCCCATGGTTCAACAGTTGAGAATAGCCTGAGAAATGCAGAAGAGGAGATGATTTCCATAAGGCGGGGTTTGGTTTTAGGTTGTTGTTGATGTTGATGTTTCTATACATACATTTGTAACACCCCATGTAAACTATTGACCCAATAACTTGTTGGAGCCCAACTACGTGGCCCAAAATACTTAAGCACAAATTGTTAATAGTAGTTTACATAGTTTTTTATATATAGGATCACCCATGTAGACTTTCGATGTGGGACGGGAAATCACATATTAATACAAAAACTTTACGAATGGTGAGGAAGAAATTATTTTCAAGATAGACAAAGAGTGATGAAAAAAAAATATTTTGAAGATAGAAAATCATAAATTCTTTGATCTTTTTGGAAAACATATCCTTTGTGGAGCATCATTTATTTTGTTACATTTGTGTATGAGTTTAACTCTTTTATTAAGTGCTTTTTATGTTATGGTTGAACTTGGATCCTATAATTCTCAAAGCAATATAATATTTATTTGGATAATAGTCGAATTTCATCACATCAATACAATATACTAATAATTTAAATAGTATCTAAATTACAATTTTTGACATAAATTTAATTTTGATGAAAGTGTCGTAAACAGAGATAATACGCTCGTATAAAATATTTCATACCATTAGCTCTTTATGCAATAAGATAGGGAAGTAGCTTGAAAACAGTAAAGATATTGTAGAATCCCCTCAACTGCAATTTCACGATCCACCCACTAATGCAGATAGGCAAGGGAGAAGAGCATGTATTTCCACCTACCAATTCTACTTCCCAACTGCATACCATTTGGCGACAAATGAATAACGTCTTTTTATCCCATCTTCTTTTAATTGTTATATTTTGGTCCTATCTTTTAAACAATACCCAATGTATTTTAGTTTTTAATTTTGCACAATTTCAGCACTTTAATTACCCCTTAAACAACGGGATACAATTATGAACTTACTATATTCGTTTCAACACCCAAAAAACTGAGTTTGCTGCCCTCCATAATTGTGATGGTAAATTTCCATATCCTTTTTATATGTGATGATAAATTTTCTTACCTGTAATTTTTGTTAGGGTCGATGGTAAATTTGTTACCCTTTATAAACCTGATGGTAAATTGCAGATCTTTTCTACATGTGATGATAAATTTTCTTATTTGATGATTACAATTTATTAAGGTCCATGGTTTTTTTACTGCCATCTATAATTGTGATGGGAAATTTGCACATCTAATGGTTTAAATTGATGTAACGTCCTTTGTTCTATTGCGATGATAAATTTGCATATCATAATAAATTTTGCCTTTGTTCTATTGCGATGGTAGATTTGCATATCATAATAAATTTTTGCAAAAAATCTTTTATTATATTATTCAACCAATATCATCCTAAAATGAATGCAAAAAAGAGGAACAACAATAAAATATACTTCACTCACAGCGTAATAAAAAATGTCTTTGGAAAATATATATTCTTTAAGTTTGACAATAAGATCTTCCTTCTAACTCGCAGTATTTTATTTTCTTCTTTATATGCTTAGAATTTTTCCGATTGGTTTGGGGGAATGAAAACAAGGATTTTGGATTCTAGTGAACTAATAAAGAAAATTTAAAAAATCTAAGTGATATAGGATGATGAATATGCCAAATTAGATTGAGGAGGATAAACACAATAAGTTCAGTAACTATGAACAAATACAGGGATCAACAAAAGCCCAGTCAATTTTTGGGATTCCATTGCATATCTTTTGAATTTTGATGAATATCTTTTTGATTCACATAATATATTTTACAATATTGAAGGGTGCTGCTGCTGCTTCACCTGGCTGATTGATGCTGAAGACTCTGTCCTATATATGTAGCTCTGTTTCTGGTTTTCCATGTATGACTAGAATGTATGAGGCTTTTACTTCGGTTGACATCTTGCCAACACTGTCATGTGACGTTTGGGGCTCTCGCGGCATATGATCTTTGACAAAACGGGTGCCAACATTGTTGGGATGTGTTTTGTCCAAAGTGATGCGTTGGGCCTGAGTTCCTTTACCTTTGTAATCTTTGTAAACCATTTATGATGGTTAATAAAGTTTCTTTTGCCGATCAAAAAAAAAAATATATTTTACAATATTTATTTTCAATTTTCAAGCCTAATATTACTGTCATGTTTTTTAACCTATTTTCACTTAAAAAGCATAAAAAGGTAAACTAACGCTAAAAAATAATGGCAAAAATGTCAAACCATATAAAAATTAGATGAAAACATAACTTGAAAATATTGATGGAATGAAAATATACGCAGCGTGGACTCATAAAAGCCTGATTTAAATTACCCTTTAAAACATCAACTCAATGGGATTAAATCATATATCGTGGGTTTCGTATAGTTTGTATAGTCAACTAGCAAGAAATCAAGCCGAACGGAATAAAAGAAAAAATAGAGTATTTGAGCTAGGGGCACTCACGCGCACCCAAAAAATTACTGAAATTTCCACACAGAGACCAATAATAAATAAATAAAGTCTATATTTGAACCCACTAGTTTCCACAACTAATATTATTAAGGGGGGAGAGAGAGAGAGAGAGAGAGAGAGAGAGAGATCATTTTCTAGCCTTCGAAGGTTGACTTCCTATAAGTCAATTGGCTAACTGTATAACATTATTGGTGGCATCTTGTTTTGTTGAGGTCTTTGTATTTCTTATTGTATTAGTTGTGATTTCCATAGTGGAATCTTGACACCTTTAGGGTGTTTCATGGATTCAAGTGGCAAATGAATAACGTCTTTTTAGATACTAACATGGTTAAAATGCGTATACAATTGAGTGGGCAAATGGTTGAAGTTTGATTAATCATGTAATTGCTTACAATGATTAGTAAATTTACTTTTTCGAGCCGCAAAAAAAATTATAAATCTCAACCTTTCATGTTGCACATCTACGGTCTAAAAATATTTCTCTTACAAATTATCTTCTCAATAGCATTTTAGTAAATGTAGTGGTTTGCGTTGAATCATATAATGATATGTTTTCTTTTCTTTTTTTCCACACAATTTAATCTGTCGGCCTAGATTACATAGGAATTTATTTAAATTGTCAACTTAATGGGATTGAATCATATATCGACTGTGCATTTGTAAAGTTTGTATAGTCAACTAGCGTATTAAGCTTACCTACATACCACTCACAAAGCTAAATCCATATTAAGATTCAAATTCGGCTTCTTATCAAAAAAAAAAAAGATTCAAATTCGGCTATGATTTAATGCGAGTCACAAACATGTTAATTATTTCTTTATTCTTTTATATGAAAATATTTAATTTTAAAAGAACTCAAACAGGACAATCAACCGAACAAAACCAGGGCATGGAGGAAAAAATAACGAACGTCTATTTTTTTGGAAAAAAATCAATTTTAGAGTTTCTCAAATCTTTTATATATACTCAATTAATTCGGTAATTATCACACTTTAGTCTCCAAGCTCCAACAAGTTCAAAATAGGCTCAAAACTCTAAATTATCTCAAACAGACCACAATTACACGATTAAACTATAAAACTGTCGAAATCACAAATAAAATAAATTAACAAAGTCCAGAATCGCAGATCCTCGCATGTTATATGTTCTCTAATCTTTGTAACACACAAAATCGAGTCCTGTAATAAAGATAAGAAAAAGATGCACAAAATTAATATTTTATTGAAATTAAATGAAAAGTTGACACAATCTCTATTATGTTCTTCGTATTGAAAGAATGTTTCCTCTGATTCGATCTCCGACTTTGATGGTGATCCAACGGCTGTTGAAACTTGTTGTTGAATGAACCAGTTGATAACTTCTTGAATGAAGAAATCGAAGTGATGGCTTTGATCGAGGGCTTGAGCAGCTTGATCTCGATGGAGTGTGATTCGCACTCAAAAGTGCGTATTTTCTATGTCAAAACCCCTTGATTTGCATGCATTTATTATCTATTGATTGCATTTTATGTGATTTTATCATTTAATGCTTGTTTTGGTTATTAGTATGCAAATGAGTGTTTTACAGTGTCCTTATGAAGTCCCGAGATGTCACCAAAAATCAAGAATCAAGTCATGAAGTGAAAGAGAATGACATCAAAAAGTTTAAAGTCAGTGTCTCGCACTACCAGTAATAGATGCCCAAACTACCGGTAGTAGCAGGCACTACCAAGAAGTGCAGAAACTGACCTAAAGAAGCAGAACCCCGAACTACCGGTAATACGTACCACACACTACCGGTAGTAAGGGGAAAATCGAGATTTCTGTTATCTTTAAGGGATTTCTATTCATTTAGTTTATCCTTATCTTTAAGGGATTTCTATTCCTTTAGTTTATCCTTATTTTTTAGGTATTTGAATTACATTAGGAGTGTTGTTTTGGAGCTCTATATAAGAGGAACCCTACGAAGAGAAGGGAATCAAGCTTTTATTCTAGTTTTTAGCCGTCTTTCTTTTTGTGTTGAGATTGAATTCCCAGATTTGGGAATAGTTAAATAAAAATTCTTCAATTTCTTGTTTTAATTATTATTCATTCATTGTTCTATCTTTCTTTTTCCTGTTATTAATTTCTCATGGATTCCCTCATATCCATGAGGAACTAATCTTTCAAGGATTCGATTCAACGGTGAAACGTTGAATCGTGACTCAAGGTAATTCAATTCTCACCTATGGTTTTCAATTTCTGATATCGTTTTATTAATCAAGACTTATTTTGAAATCGGTTAAGAGTTTTTGTAGAAGATTTTTGCTTGTGTGTAGACAAATCCTTTGGCACACACAATTCTTGGATCTATACAAGGTTTTAATATGAAACCCTAATCTCATACTTGATTATTTAACCGATTATCAATATTTCTCGAGTTTTTATAAATATTCACTTTTTCAATCATCCGACGAAGGTTCGATGTTAGAGAACCGGAGTTGAGTTATATTTTGAGGATTGGATTATTCCGAGTCGCGATCAATGTGGATCCTGAGAATTGGATCTTGTTTCTTTGAATTTTCGTCAAATCATTTTAAATCTCAGCACAATATCTTTCATAAATATCTCAACTATTTTCTTCTTTCTCTCCCGATAAACTTCTAAACACTCGTTCCCTGTGGATTCGACTCCGGACTTCCGGATTATTATGCTACAACCGAACTCTTAATCCTACGCTTGGGATACTTTATATTGACACCGGTTGACAACAAGCATTTTTGGCGCCGTTGCTGGGGAACTGAGTAGATTCAGAAGTATATCGCTTCTTCTCTTGGTAGCAAAAATTGGTGAGATTTATTTTTTTACAATTTTTTATTTTGTTTTCTTTTTTTAGTTTTATTTGTTGTTCTCTAAAAATTTCAAAAAGACTATGAATAGATGGACTTTCGCAAAAAATTCTAATTGTTATCAATATGAGTTTTTGGCAGAAGAAGAAGAGTTTGCGAGGGTAGAGTTTAATAGTTGGGGTTCGAATAGCTACCCAAATTTTAACGAGGGTTGTCATCCATATTATGGTTGGGATACTGAATATGTCGATGAGCCCGCTCCCTTTTACTATCAAGAACCAAATTCTCAATTCCAAAATCATGGGGCGTAAGGCTATTCGAATAATTATTCGGAGTCCTACCAATATAGTCACAATAGGTTGTTGGAGGACACCTTTCAATTATTCATGCAAATACAAACTGGCATTAATGAACAAAACTCTTTGGCCCTTGGAGACATAAAATCACAGCTTAATAAGTTGACCATTGCTATTGAGAGACTTCAAGAAGATGAAAATCACGTAAGTGTGCCCGAGGAGAATCTCTATTTTGAAGATGATGAATGGATACCCGCTGAGTGGACATGGATACCCGCTGAGATTCCTTCTCCACTCTTTTCGGCACCGGAACCCAACTTAGAGTCTTTGACTCTTCAATTTAATCTCACTGTTGATTTGTTGGAGCCCATAGAACTGTCACCAATCATTGGTCAATCGGATTGTGGCTCTATCGTTGCGTGCGATTTTGATGTAAAAGATGATCTCTCATGTCCTATTCTAAAGAGTTGTCTGGAGAGGTTGATATTTGTTCACCCATTTTATTATTTTGAGGAATCTGTCCAATTTTTCTTGGACTGCATGACATGCATCTTGTGTCACTATCTTTACATTTTTCGACGATGTGGTGTCATGTATCAATTGTTTTGGCGGCATGACCCCCAAATCCTTGATTATAAGAAGCGTCGTCGTTCAAGGGATTTCGTCTGGGTGAAAACATAAAACTTAGCTCTTCTTGGGAGGAAACCCAAGTAGTTATACATAGTTTTTTTTTTCCTTTCGTGTTATCTTTATTTTTTTTTCTTGAACTAATGAGTATTTTCAAGTGTTTGTGCTTCTTCTTATAGACAGATTTTACCGTAGAACATGCTCGGGAGACTCATTGGTGCAAGTATTTTCTTTCCCTCCTCTCGCCTTTACTTTAGTATTTCTCTATGTTTTAAGCATTGAGGACAATCCTTTGTTTAAGTTGGGGGATGGGGACACTTTCGTGTTATTTTTTTCAAAAAAAAAATTGAGAAATTAAAAATGTTAAAATTTTGATCTCTTGGTAGTTTGGCGTTTGACCATATTTTGATGCGTTTCTTTGATATTCATCAATTGTGAGTATTCGTTTGTGGCATGAGTCGAGTTGTTGGATTAAAATTTATTGAGGGTGTTAATCTCGCGAACAATATTGGTCATGTTTTAGTCGTCTTCCACTTGTTTTGAATAGATTTCTCTTATTATTTCATGCACGTTATACTTGCACGTTCATCTGGGGACATAGTCAGTATTTAAGTTGAGTACACACTCGTAGCGGTCTTTTGGTAAAGTAGATAACTTGCAAAGAACTGCTCTTCTTGAATTTGATCCATGAAAAAAAAAAGAGAAAAGAATGTCCGTCCTTGAAAAAAAAAGACTTGAAAATTAGAGCACAAAAGATTGAAATTTATTTCACCTGCTAAGGGGCTGCTCACTGAGTAACCGGAGCTTCTTGCCTAATTCAAGCAGGGAGTTTCGTGTAAAAAGGTGAGTAGTTCGCTGCCTACTTAGTAACCGGACTTTCGGCCTAATTCAAGCGGGAATGTTCTCGTCAAACAGTGGGTAGCAAGTCAAATAATGGATGGACGTGACAATATTATGGATTCATTGAATTAAAGAATTGAGACTGCGTCTGTGCGAGTTATCTTCAGCGGCATGAGTATCAATAGTGTGTGTACGAAATTTTAATGTGTGACTATATTCACTCATGGTTTTCACTTCACGTATGATTGGTGATCAGTGATTTCTATTCGAGTACAAGTGGGAGGTGACTTATTTTTAGTTTGCAGTTCGCTTGATTAACATTCTTAATAGTGTCCACTCACTTGACTTATTTCGTATTCAATTTGCTTGCACGAAGTGAATGTTAATCGAGTTCAGGGATGTGGTCAATCGTTTGACTTATGAGTGATCTTGTTGTATGGTGTTTGTGGGTATCATCGCCGGATAACCCTCACGAGACTTCACTTGTCCTACCGGGGCCACCTGGGGGTTCAAAAGACATATCCGTAGTTTAGGTAGTGACGTAGTTGCCTTTACTAGGGACTAGCAAAATTCAAATTGGGGGGTGTGATTCGCACTCAAAAGTGCATTGGAGTGCAGTTGCAGACAAATCGGCTTTGTTTGAGTGCTTGTTGATTCCTCGCAAGAGCTTGAGAGAAGGCTTGAGAAGAGGCTTGAAGAACGCTCGAAAACTTGAGAGAATTCTTCTAGCTCCAGGGATCTCTCTCTCTTCACAATGGGAGCCTCTATTTATAGGCTAGAAGAGAGCATCTTCAATTTGACACATACTCCTTCATTGATTTACCTTTCCAAATGAATTTGTCTCATATTTGTGGAAAGAATCTCAAGTCAATATAAAAATAAATAAATAATACAATAAGAGTATTATTTATTTATTTATTGACCTAAAAAGGGTTGGAGTGGGCCTGTATCTTCGGGTTAGCCCAATCTCAGGACCATTTAGCCAATTAAACCAATTTATCTATTTTGGCCTCCATCATATTTTTAAATGGACCGAGCCCACATAGTTTAAAAAAGCCCAATATTCATTTGAGACTTTGACTAAATTATCTTTTGACTTTAATTAATCAAATATATTTATTTATTTTGGCTAATTGAACAGCAACTAAGTTGTGTAAAATTTCAGTGTCTACAATCTCAATGAAGAGGATTTTCTTGAGGTGTTGACACGTGGATATCAAAATCAAAACCACAAAATGAAGAGTCAAAAGAGAGTAAAATGCAACGTCACTTCGAATGATAAACTTAATTACAAACTTACATTCGATTAGTTAAAAAAAAAAAAAAATTCAATTGCTTCGAACAAGATTATTATGCTACAACGAACTACAAATTAAGTAATAATTATGACTACGACTATGACTACACTAAGAACTTAGAAAGAAACGAAAAGTAATTATGAAAGTATGCAGTTTTTCAAGGTTTCCGGGATATTTCTCCTTCGACCTCTTCTCACATTTACGGGCACCATTGGACACTTGACTACTTTTCTCAATTCTCAGTTATTTACTGCTTAAATTTGAATAACTTCCCCATCTCTGAACAGGGGCGCCAGATCATGGCTACAACCTCTTCCAATTTTCTACTTATTTTTGTAACTGCTCGTGGTCACGTCTTTGCATATTCTGCTCATTCGTGCATAGAAATACTCAGCAATTTAATAACTGCACTTGAAGGTCAAATGACATAGCGTCATTGTCCAGCAGTTTGATAGCTGCCACTGAAATTTAAACAACATCACCTATGATGATTTTTCTGCTGTTGTTGAGCCTAGACTTTTTCTTCAAGTTAAAAGATATGATTTCTATGATGATGTATAGATGTCTTTTACATTTTTTTAGGCCTCGGGCGGCATATGATTACTGGGATTAATTGTGTAAATCTAGTACTTGAGATTCTAGCTCTCTCTGTGTAGCGATGTTTTTAATTCTTTTAAATGGGAGTTGAGATTCTAACTATCTCTACGTATTATGTCATGGATTTCTTGTTTAATATCAGAAAAAAAATTCAGTGCCAGGGGTTTATTAATTTGGTTTGCCAAAAAAAAAAAAACAAATGAGATTGTAGATAGAGAATAACATAAAATTACGGTTTATACTTCAACCGTAATTGTTGGTGTCCAACAATAATCACGGTTTTATACAACACCGAGATGGTAGATAGATTTTTAATCATATTTTTAATCACGGTTTTATTATTGGACCGAGATTATTGCCCCACCTTAGATCACGGTTTTTAAGCGTGATGGAAATAGACGGACTTTCATTACACCCAAATACACTATGGAATTAAAACCGAGATTAAAAGGTTAAGATCACAGTTATTCACCGTGATTGTTGGCTGTATTTGTAGTAGTGATTAGAGAACTGATTTTGTTAAATGTGCCCAGGATTATTATGAGTTAACTTTTAATGTATAGATATGTTTAGTTATTATTCTGCTTTAATTTTATGTTACAAAAAAGGCAAAGGGTCAGAATATTATACAATTAATAGTTTTATTTTGTCAAGATTAACTATCTAAGTTGTCTACATAATGCAAGAATTATATTACATGATTGTGCGATGCACTGTGTCAACAAATTGACCCTCGATTTTTCTTTTCGAAACATCTGCCTCACGCTTTAACAATTAACAACAATACCATATATAGTGGATATTTTAACATGGCAAAACGTATTAGTTACTGCAACATTATAAAAATATTCAAATTATATTTCCAGTCAACTGGACAGCTACTCTCTCTCTCTCTGTCTCTCTACCGTATTTACGCATCATGTACATTAATCTTTCAATAACAAAACCAGTTGCCGTCTTGCCGAGCAAAAAAAAAAAAACAGAACTAGTTGGTACTTATAGATAGTTGAAGGCAACTCATCACAGCATTGATCAAAAAAATGGAGGCTAAAATCCTCTTGTTAGCACTCCTTGCTCTGATCTATTCTTCTGTTTCCTCAGCAGCTGATCCTGACCCTCTTCAAGATTTTTGTGTAGCAGACTTTACCAGCTCAGGTACTGAAATATTAATATTGCATGCACATTCCTACTGTAAAACATTATTATGCTTCATATTCCAAGTCCCTCAAAATGAAAACCTTTGGTATAGAATCTGTTCATGGGAAAGCTGGTGAAAATACTTACAATGGGTGGAACCCACAGAACTATAGGCCCCAATACTCAATGGCTATATAGGTATTTGTGACAATAGACATAGCAAAATTGATTGAAAACTATATTATACGCTTGCTAACGTGTTTTGCTCTGTGGCAGTGTTCGTGAATGGCATGATTTGCAAGAACCCAAACCTCGTTAAAGCCGATGACTTCTACCTCGGAGGGCTAGAGTTGTTAGCGAACACATCCAACTCACTGGGTATGACCATAACTCCAGCATTTATAGGATCACTGCCAGGACTTAACACCCTTGGCCTGTCAATGCTACGCATAGACTACGCACCAGGGGGGATTTACCCTCCCCACCTGCATCCCAGGGCTTCAGAAATCTTGTTAGTACTCAAAGGGAAGCTTGAAGTTGGGTTCATCGCTTCACATGGCGATAACCGCCTTTTCACCAAAAGACTTCGTGAGGGAGATGTATTTGTCTTCCCTCAGGGTCTCGTCCAATACCACCACAACATCGGAAAGGGTAACGCTATAGCTATTACAGCTCTTAATAGCCAGAATCCTGGAGTCGTCTTCATTCCCAGTACGCTGTTTGGTTCCATCCCTAAGTTACCGACTGCTGTTCTTGCAAAGTCTTTCGAAGTTGATGCGGATGTGATTTCCAAAATCAAGGCCAATTTCTAGAGAATATTATGAAACTGATTTTCATTTGTTCAGTACCTTGAAATCTTTGGGTGTTTCGGTTGGCATCATCAATGTATACGTATGTTGATCAATAAAGTCACTTTCTTTAGGACTCAAAATTCATTTCTTTTTTTTTTAATTACTGACAACACCTACCTTAGTTCTATTTGTATATTTCTTATTTTATTTTATTTTATCTATACTTGGAATGTATTCCATATGATTACAAGCTACTCAACATGGATTGACCTTATGTGAAGCCATTCATTTTAGGAGAGCTTGGCTAGAAATATCGAACAATTATGTGGCGATGGATTAGCGGCCAAAACAGTTCCAGATGTGCTAGCACTTCCATACCCGCTGACCCCCAACAATAATCTTCTTATGACCACTTTGTTGAAGCTTGTATCGTAAGTTGTGGTTGGATTGTGTTGTAAAGTGTCTTCAGGCAACGGACAATTTTTCAATCTCTTTATAAAATGGCGATCTAGAGAGAGGAAAAGAGAGAAGCCATCCACTTAATGAAAGATATTCTTTTGAATACTTTTACGATGTTGCGGCATATAATACACGATATTGCCATATAAAATAGCCAATATATATGACAAATGTATCAAAAATAAAATTATACTTCAGTAATATAATTCTTTGATCATATAGACAACTCAGATGATTAATCTTGACAAACTACTAATTGTTTTAAACTTTGATTGTCACCTTTTTTTTGTTAATATACTTTGGAGAATATTTTTTGTAACCTAACAATTTAACTGAGCCATATTTATACTTGAAAAAGTCAGAGATATATAAAATCATTATATTCTAAAACCAAGTTGCACCTGGTATATCAAACCTCTGGTATCAAATGACACTACAACAAAAAAACAGAATTGCCGACCACAAATGCCGACCAAATTTAAATTGGTCGCCCAAGATGTTACCTTTCCTGGCTAAGAATGTTTAGTCGGCAACATACGCATGAATGGCCGACCAAATTGCTATTTCGTCGGCAATGGTACTCCCGCCATCACAGGGAAAAGTGCGCCATATTTCTGACACCTACGCCCCGACCAAATTTTGGTCGGCGTAGGTGTTACAAAATCCCACCATCAAAGGGAAGGACGCGCCATTTTTTTTACACCTTTGCCGACCAAAATGTGGTCGGCGTAGGTGCTACAAAATCGCGCCATCAAAAGAAAAAGACGCGCCATTTTTCATCACTTTTCATAACACCTTTCCGACCAAACTTTGATCGGCGTTGGTGTTATTTCTCGACAAATAAGTGAATTGTCGGTAACTCTCCTGGCGCCCATTTTTTTAAGACAATTGGCGACCAACTATTGTTCGTCGGAATTTGATTTGAAACCATTGCCGACCAACTCGTGGGTCGGCGTAGGTGGTATACAATGGCCGACGGATTTTTTGGTCGGCGTTGGGGTTCTTTTCCCGACAAATGACGATTTAGTCCGTAAATATACTCGCGCAATTTTTTGGGCGGGAATGGTGCCATTTTTTTAAGACAATGGGCGACTAAAACTTTGGTTGGCGTTGGGTTTACACCATTGCCGGCCAAGTATTTGGTCGGCGTAGGTGTACACAATTCATTATTTTAATCAATTTGTCCGCACCATTGCCGATGAGCCCTCAACTATGGTCCTGTAAATCCTATACACTATGCGCTAACCCTAGACACCAAACTTTAAACACTACACCTTAAATCTTATCTCGTAAACCTTACACCATATTACCTTTACCCAAAATAATAAAAACCTAAAAGTCAATACCCTAAACCCCAGAATCGAGTCTCGAATCTTGAAGCCCTGAACCATCGACCACAGACGTGGAACCCTAAACCTTAAATCGTAAAACCAAACCACGACTCTTAAAATCCTAATATCGTAAACTCTAAAACCCCAAACGTATCATGTTTTTTGATTTTTTAGTTAAGTTATTATTGGAATTTTTGTTTTTGAATCCTAACTATGCAATAGGCTATTAGGATTCCTTTAATAGGTGTTGGTTTTCTAAAATTAGTCTAAGTTAAAATTCAAAAATAGTATTGTAAGGACCCGGAAAATTTGAGTTTTTTAAATAATTAATTGAAAGTTTATTTCGGATAAATAAATCTAATTAAGTGTGTTATATATATATCGAATTATGATCATAGGAATCGAGCCCGGAGTCCTTGGATTATTTCGCATGCGTAACCTCACTTAGCAAATTACGTGGATACCCTTTGGGGGTTAAAAGCCAGATTTTTGGAGAGGGAGGGGAGTTCCCTCATTTTTCCCCCAAGGTCTCTCTCTCTCTCTCTCCTTGTGCTCTCATCTCCCCCTTGCCAAATCCCACCATTTTCCTTTCGCCATTGCCAAATTCCTCGGAGATTTAGGAGCTTTGCACCGTGTCTAGCAAGGAACCAAGGCCGGATCGTGGATTGAGGCTCGGGAGGCGCGAATTTGAGCTTGGAGCACCAACCGAGCTAGGGCTTCACTCTTTGGATCAAAACTTCCACATCAAAGCTTGAGGTAGGGATTTCTACCTTGTATTATGTGTATGTGATGTGTTTTGGGGCCTAGATCGTGGTTAGTTTGTTGTTTTGGTGTGAGTTGGACAAAGTGCGAAATCTGGAAATCGCGCTGATTTCTGCACAGGTAGCGCTCCCTTGTTTTTGGTGTAGCACTCCTGGGGCTTCTGGAACGTAGGGGTAGCGCTCCCTTGTTTTTGGTGTAGCGCTCCCGAGGCTTTGAGGGGTAGCGCTCCCTTGTTTTTGGTGTAGCGCTCCCGAGGCTTTGAGGGTAGCGCTCCTGGGGCTTCTGGAATGAAGGCCGTGCGCTTTTGTGTTCTGATTTTATTTCCGTTATGTATTATGTTGTGGAGCATCGTTAATTGGTTGTTTGACATGAATGTAGACAATTGGGATTGGTTAAGTACGGATGAATTAATGAATGTGATATGGGAATAATTGGCTTGACATAAGTTGTCGTGAACGATAAGTGTAATACTAGCCTCCGTCGGGAGTGGTGCTAGGCAAACTATGAGACTAGCTCCCGGTTGGGAATGTGCTAGGGAATGCCACGAATCGGCACTAGCTAGCCTCCGTTGGGAGATGTGCTAGGATATGCGCATGATTATTGATTGGCATGACATGATGCCTTGTCTAGCCTCCGTTGGGAGAAATGCTAGGGTATGAATGTCTTGACTTGTGTGATTGTATCCGATTGGCATTGAATGTGAACAATGGGTCAATTACGAGATGTGGTTGTATATGTGTATTGGCGAACTGAGAATTATAAATCGTATGGGTGTGTGCGATCTTTGAAAGTGATGCATTGTTATACCATGATCATTGTGCATGCCATGCATCTCACATATACATAATCTTGGCATAGATTTTTCTACTGGGCGTGTAGCTCAACCCCTCCATCTTTCAGGTACCGTGGCTGAGGAGTAGCATGGGTTGATTGGCGTGACATCTTTTGACTAAGACTAAAGGAGAAGTTATTTAGCATCTGCATGGGGCACTCTTTTTGGAGTAGATGTACTATAACTTCATATGTAATTTTTGTTAACTCAATTGGGACTTCTAATCTTTTGAAAATTATGGATTATGTAACTTGGGCCGATAGTGCCTCTTTGACTTTGAAATGGTATCTGAAGGAATTATGAGTATTATTTTGTGATTTTATTATATGGAAATTCGGGGCGTGACAACTTGGTATCAAAGCGAGAGTTGGAATACCTTGAGACCGTGGGGAGACTTAGAGTCTCATGGGGTCAAGCTCTACATTTTTGAAAAAGGCATGTGTGTGCTTGTGTGCATAACATTCATATGCATCATATAAACTGTTTCTTATGAGCAAATATAAAATTGATGAAATGTGTTGGACTTTCGTGTTAGGCATTGGCCTCGTATTATGTGGTTGTTGATCTTGTTAGTGTTGGTACATTGTAGAGATATGCCTCCTAGACGTGGTGTGAGGTTGGGCGGACCCCGAGGCCGAAGCCGGGGCGGTGGTCGCTACCGTGAGATCCCATTAGAGGATGTGGTGAGTCATCAAAGAGAGGTTCCTCGTGCGGAGGAGGTGAATGAAGAGGTGGAAGTGTTGAACCACCGGTTGCTCCGGGGGTGTTTGCTCGGGAGTTTGTGGCGGCGCTTGCCGAGGCCAACTTTTTGAGGACGAGTGCAAGGGCCGATGATGGGAATCGGGCAATGGATGCCATGAGAGAGTTCCGACGCTTGAATCCACCGCAGTTTAGCGGGGTATGTGGTGATTTTCTCGCGGCCGACTACTGGCTTTCTGAGACTTGCAAACTGTTTAATGCTTTGGGTATAGTGGAGGATGACCTTAGGGTCAAAATTGTGGCATGCCAGTTGATTGGAGAGGCGAATGAATGGTGGAAATCAGTTCTTGAGTCACGCAAGGATGCACGGAGGGCTGCGAGGCGAGCGGCTGGGACTAGTGAACCGGATAGGGAAACTTTGACTTGGGCAGATTTTGAGGTTCTCTTCGAGAACCAGTACTTCCCGGAATCTTATCGTGACCAGTTGCGTGAACAGTTTGAGATGTTGGAGCAGGGAAACATGACTGTGTCCGAGTATGCTGCAAAGTTCCAAACCTTGTCCCGTTTTGCACCGGAGCTCGTGGCTTCGGAAGGTCGTAAATGCAGGCGTTTTGAGAGGGGTCTTCACTCCTCTGTTAAGAGGCTCGTGGTGAGCCAACGAAAGATGAACTTTGTGGATGTGGTCGAATGTGCAAGAAGTGTTGAGTTGCCCAAGGAGGCACAGCGGGGTCCCAAAGTGTGGGAACCAAGGCAACTGAGTGCGGTGCCAAACTACTCTTCGTCTTCGGGGAGTTCTGGAAGTCAGGGGCGTAAGCGCCAGAGGGAGCAATTTCAGTCCCAACGAAGTCATTCCAATCTTAGGCCACCTGTTTCGTCGGACTCGCGGAGCACTACTTCGAGGCCTCAGAGTGTGTGTTTCCGATGCAATCAACCTGGTCACATTCGTACTCAGTGCCCGGTACCTCCTAAAGTTTGCTATACTTGTGGAAAGGAGGATCACATTTCTAGGAATTGTCCTCAAGGGGGAGGAACACGTAGTGAGGTTGGCTCGGTGCAGCAACCGAGGCAAGGGCAGGGGCAGCAGTCTCATGGGGCTCCACAACGACAACAATAGTCCTATTTTCGCCAAACCACTTCGGTTCAGGGTTCACAAACCGAAAGAGGGGCTAGTTCTTCGGCACCGGTAAATTTCGCTCGACGGGGAGGCGGGTACATGCAAGGGCATCAGGTTCCGGCTAGAGCTTACAACATTACTACTGCGGTGGCACCTTCGACTTCTCAGAGTCCAGACCCGTCGGTTGTGAGGGGTACATTTCTCGTATTCAACTCTTTTGCAAAAGTTTTATTTGACTCTGGAGCATCTCATTCATTTATTGCTGCATCATTTGCTTGTGCTTTGGGTTTGGAAACCACCTTGTTAGACTCACCGTTGTATGTTGAGACACCTATTGGGGGAAGATCACTACTTGACCGGGTGTGTAGAGATTGTGAGCTTATGATACTTGACCGTCGCTTCACTTGTGATTTTATTGTGTTGGGCATGACCGGGTTCGATGTTATTTTGGGTATGGATTGGTTGTCTACCCATCACGCCATGATTGATTGTCTTAAACGTCGGGTCCGCATTTGTTCACCTGTTGATGGTTGCTTTGAGTTCTTCGGAGAACGACGGGAGCCGTTAGAACCTTATTTCTGTGAACCTCGAGCGCGAGACTCTATTTATGCGTTGTTAGCTAGTTTGACCCTTGATGAGAATATGCATGCGCGTGGTGAGTTGTCGTTAGTGGTTCGAGATTTCCCGGATGTGTTTCCGGAGGAGTTACCCGGTTTACCTCCCAAGAGATAGATTGAGTTTACAATAGATTTGATTCCGGGTACCACACCAATTTCCATGTCTCCGTATCGTTTCGCACCGGCTGAATTGAAGGAGTTGAAGATTCAATTGCAGGAGTTGCAAGATCTGGGTTTTATACGTCCAAGTACGTCACCGTGGGGAGCTCCTGCTTTGTTTGCACGGAAAAAGGACAGGTCATTACGATTATGTATCGATTACCGGAAGTTGAACCGTGTAACCGTGAAGAATAAGTACCCAATGCCGAGAATTGACGACTTGTTTGATCAACTCCGAGGAGCTAGGTGTTTCTCAAAGATTGACTTGAGATCGGGGTACCATCAGTTGAGAGTCCGGAGTGAGGACATCCCAAAAACTGCCTTTCGGACACGTTATGGGCACTATGAGTTTGTGGTGATGCCGTTTGGGTTGACCAATGCACCGGCAACGTTTATGGATCTTATGAATCGTATCTTCCGTATGTACCTTGACCAGTTTGTGGTGGTGTTTGTTGACGACATTTTGATATACTCAAGTACGGAAGAAGATCACGAATCGCACCTTGCTATCGTTCTGGGACTTTTGAAGGAGCATCGGCTTTATGCTAAGTTGAGCAAGTGTGAATTTTGGCTTTCCGAAGTCAAGTTTTTGGGGCATGTTGTTTCGCAAGGAGGGGTGTCGGTTGATCCGGGAAAGATAGAATCTGTGATAAGTTGGCAACGGTCGAAAAATGTTTTTGAGATTCGGAGCTTTTTAGGTTTGGCCGGATACTACCGTCGTTTCGTGTTTGACTTCTCTCGTTTGGCGGCACCTATGACCCGATTGACTCTTAAAGGGGCGCGTTTTATTTGGAATGACGCATGCGAGGCAGCGTTTGAGGAGTTGAAGCGGCGTTTGACTAGCGCGCCGATGTTGATTGTGCCTGAAAGGGGAGTTGGTTAGTCGGTATACTATGATGCATCGAAAGAGGGACTGGGGTGTGTCTTGATGCAGACAGGACGAGTTGTGGCCTATGGGTCAAGGCAATTAAAGGTTCATGAACGGAATTATCCAACGCATGATTTGGAGCTTGCTGCAGTTGTGTTCGCACTGAAAATCTGGCGACACTACCTCTATAGGGAAAAGTTCGAGGTGTTCTCAGATCATAAGAGTTTGAAGTA
Organism: Arctostaphylos glauca; assembly: GCA_019985065.2. Lineage (NCBI taxonomy): Eukaryota > Viridiplantae > Streptophyta > Magnoliopsida > Ericales > Ericaceae > Arctostaphylos > Arctostaphylos glauca. The sequence goes on along the minus strand of JAHSPW020000001.1, from coordinate 23,389,396 downwards.
CTTGTTCTCTCAGAATGAGCTGAATTTGAGACAACGCCGTTGATGGAGCACATGGAGGATTATGATTTTGAGTTGCAATACCACCCCGGGAAGGCAAATGTGGTAGCGGATGCCTTGAGTAGAAAACCAATTCAATTGGCGAGCTTGGCCATTCGTGGATGGAAAATGGTAGAGGAGTTGGGGAGTTATGCGACGTGTTTTGAGGAAGCCAGTGATGGAGCAACGTTGTGCAATATGACGATTAAATCCACCTTATCCACCCGGGTAGTGGATGCTCAACAACACGATGAGGAGACGGAAGAGTTGCGCCGAAAATTCTTAAGTGGTGGTGCACGTGATGGATGGATGATCTATGCGGACCGAGGTCTTCGCTTTCAAGGGAAGTTGTTTGTACCCATCACGTGTCGGGAGAAAATTTTGCGGGAGTTTCATCACTCTCCCTTAGCGGTTCATCCAGGTGGAACAAAGATGTATCATGATTTGCGTAGGCAATTTTGGTGGTTCGGAATGAAACGAGATGTGGTGAGTTTCGTGGCGAGATGTTTGACATGCCAACAAGTAAAGGCCGAACACCAATGACCCGCGGGGGAGTTACAACCTTTACCAGTGGCGGAATGGAAATGGGAAAACGTGACGATGGACTTTGTTACGGGTTTACCGAGGTCGCCGAGAGGGCATGATGCGATATGGGTAGTAGTGGACCGTTTGACCAAGACCGCTCACTTTCTACCAATTCGGGTTACTGATTCAGTGGGGAAGCTCAGTCGACTGTATATTCGTGAGATTATCCGATTGCATGGGATTCCAGTTTCTATTGTGTCCGACCGAGACCCTAGATTTACGGCACGATTTTGGCAGAGCTTGCAGGTAGCACTTGGCACGAACTTATTATTTAGTACTGCTTACCATCCCCAGACCGATGGGCAATCTGAGCGTACAATTCAGATTCTTGAGGATATGCTTCGGGCATGTGTTTTGGATTTTCGGGGAAGTTGGGAGGATCACTTACCTCTTGTCGAGTTTGCCTACAATAATAGCTATCAATCGAGCATTGAAATGGCACCATTTGAGGCTTTGTATGGTAGACCTTGTAGATCACCTATATGTTGGACCGAGTTGGGTGAGGCAACATTTGTGGGGCCGGATTTGATTGGGGAGACTACCGAGAGCATGAAGTTGATTCGCAAGCAACTTTCGGGGGCGCAAGAGAGGACTACTGAGTTAGTCAAGACAATCCGCCAACGATTACTTACCGCTCAAAGTAGACAGAAAAGCTATGTCGATCGACGCCGTCGTCCGTTATCGTTTGAGGTGGGGGATCATGTGTTCTTGAAAGTATCGCCACGACGGGGCTTGTCGAGTTTTGGGCGGAAAGGTAAGTTATCACCGAGATATATTGGGCCGTTTGATATCATTGAGAGGATTGGGAAAGTTGCTTACCGTTTGGCCTTGCCACCCAAGTTGTCGGGTGTGCATGACGTATTCCATGTCTCGATGTTAAGGAAATACGAGCCGGATCCTTCTCATGTTTTGGAGTGGTCCGAGTTGGAGCTTGAGGCCGATGCATCTTATGGGGAACAACCGATCCGTATTTTAGATGCTCGAGAGCAAGTGTTGAGAGGTAAGACGATACCTTTGGTCCGGGTATTATGGGGAAACCAAGGTAAGGAAGAATCTATGTGGGAGCGTGAGGATGAGGTTCGGGAGAAATACCCGCATTTGTTTGACCCTTGATTACTATGTGCTTATTATTGGGTTGGGGCGTGTTTGCCACCATGTTTTGTGCTTATTGAATGTGATTGAAACATGAGTTATGTGCTTGTTTATAATATGAGCTATGGAATTTGGAAATTTGACTATGCGTTAGTTGTTATGTACTCGATGAGCACGGTGTGTGCATGGTTATTATGTGCTTGGTTGATTTTGTTTGAATATGATGACTTGATAGTCGACATCCGTTGAGCTTTGTGAAAGCACAGATTGATTTATAGTAAAGATTGAGAAAATAGCAGTGTGTCCGTATCTGGGAGTATCTGTGTCTGACTTGTGAATTGTTTGTAGAAGTATCGGTGTCGACACGTTGTCTTAAATTTCGAGGACGAAATTTCTTTAAGGAGGGGAGGATGTAAGGACCCGGAAAATTTGAGTTTTTAAAATAATTAATTGAAAGTTTATTTCGGATAAATAAATATAATTAAGTGTGTTATATATATATCGAATTATGATCATAGGAATCGAGCCCGGAGTCCTTGGATTATTTTGCGTGCGTAACCTCACTTAGCAAATTACGTGGATACCCTTTGGGGGTTAAAAGCCAGATTTTTGGAGAGGGAGGGGAGTTCCCTCATTTTTCCCCCAAGGTCTCTCTCTCTCTCTCTCTCCTTGTGCTCTCATCTCCCCCTTGCCAAATCCCACCATTTTCCTTCGCCATTGCCAAATTCCTCGGAGATTTAGGAGCTTTGCACCGTGTCTAGTAAGGAACCAAGGCCGTATCGTGGATTGCGGCTCGGGAGGCGCGGATTTGAGCTTGGAGCACCAACCGAGGAAGGGCTTCACTCTTTGGATCAAAACTTCCACATCAAAGCTTGAGGTAGGGATTTTCTACCTTGTATTATGTGTATGTGATGTGTTTTGGGGCCTAGATCGTGGTTAGTTTGTTGTTTTGGTGTGAGTTGGACCAAGTGCGAAATCTGGAAATCGCGCTGATTTCTGCACAGGTAGCGCTCCCTTGTTTTTGGTGTAGCGCTCCTGGGGCTTCTGGAACGTAGGGGTAGCGCTCCCTTGTTTTTGGTGTAGCGCTCCCGAGACTTTGAGGGGTAGCGCTCCCTTGTTTTTGGTGTAGCGCTCCCGAGGCTTTGATGGTAGCGCTCCCTTGTTTTTGGTGTAGCGCTCCTGGGGCTTCTGGAATGAAGGCCGTGCGCTTTTGTGTTCTGATTTTATTTCCGTTATGTATTATGCTGTGGAGTATCGTTAATTGGTTGTTTGACATAATGTAGACAATTGGGATTGGTTAAGTACGGATGAATTAATGAATGTGATATGGGAATAATTGGCTTGACATAAGTTGTCGTAAACGATAAGTGTAATACTAGCCTCCGTCGGGAGTGGTGCTAGGCAAACTATGAGACTAGCTCCCGGTTGGGAATGTGCTAGGGAATGCCACGAATCGGCACTGGCTAGCCTCCGTTGAGAGATGTGCTAGGATATGCGCATGATTATTGATTGGCATGACATGATGCCTTGCCTAGGCTCCGTTGGGAGAAGTGCTAGGGTATGAATGTCTTGACTTGTGTGATTGTTTCCGATTGGCATTGAATGTGAACAATGGGTCAATTACGAGACGTGGTTGTATATGTGTATTGGCGAACTGGGAATTATAAATCGTATGGGTGTGTGCGATCTTTGAAAGTGATGCATTGTTATACCATGATCATTGTGCATGCCATGCATCTCACATATACATAATCTTGGCATAGATTTTCCTACTGGGCGTGTAGCTCAACCCCTCCATCTTTCAGGTACCGTGGCTGAGGAGTAGCATGGGTTGATTGGCGTGACATCTTTTGACTAAGACTAAAGGAGAAGTTATTTAGCATCTGCATGGGGCACTCTTTTTGGAGTAGATGTACTATAACTTCATATGTAATTTTTGTTAACTCAATTGGGACTTCTAATCTTTTGAAAATTATGGATTATGTAACTTGGGCCGATAGTGCCTCTTTGACTTTGAAATGGTATCTGAAGGAATTATGAGTATTATTTTGTGATTTTATTATATAGAAATTCGGGGCGTGACAAGTATGTATCTCCTTGTTTGCTCTTCTGATCCGATTAACTTTAGTTGTAGTTATTGTTCTTCTTTTCTCCTCCTTTCCTTGCAGCACTCTGTCTTCCTTCTATTTTTGTCATGGATGTGTTCAACATAAATAGTGGTAAAGCGCCACCCCATCACCTCTCTCTCTATCTCTCTCTTTTTCATTATTATCTACTTTCATAGTATATTTCTTGGGCCTAATTAGGACTCGCGTGTTTTTATATAATATTTATAAATTGTGTATTATTATTTATAAAATATGTATTAATATTAGAACAATTTCCTTAACCTTACGTCAACTCATTAGGGCCTAATTAGATTCGACTAGTTAGCACATGACCTCTTTAAGACATTATCTACTGCCTTACTTTGCCTTACTTTTAAAAAAATTTTAATTTGATTCCCTAATTTTTATGCATTAATTCTATGTCTTTTTTTAATAATATGTGATATTGTTAGTTGAATAAATTTATAAAAATTGCTTTTTATTGTTGGTTTCTATTTTTCTTGGAAAAAATTATGTTAAAAAATATAAAAATATAAAATAAACAATTTAATGCAGGACCACTTGCCATAAAGGAGTTTGGAATGCCTCAATTTATAGAAGATGTTAAAATTGACCTTTTAGCAGTGTATTAATTAGTGAACTTTTAGTATTCCATTCATTTGGATCAATAAAAAAATATATAGATTTTGTGGCCCACCCCCCAAATTATTCAGCCGGATTTTGTGGCCCAAGCTATTAGTTCAGCCGGATTTCTGAATGAAATCTGGAAATCCTCCATTTCTACTCCTTGCTCTGCCGCCGCCCCCCCTCCCCCTTCCTCTCACGCTTTCTCTCTCGCTCGCACACCACATTTTGTCCGACTGACTGTTTCTCCCGCTCAGCCCTGGTCGGTTTCTCTCTCACTCAGCCCTGGTCGGTTTCTCTCTCGCTCAGTCGTGGTCTCATTCTCTCAGCCGTATTCGCTCAGCCGTGGTCTATCATGGTAAGAGTTTGATTTTCTCTTTGCTGCACGTTCGATTTGTTTCTGTGAGTGTTGGGAGTTTGACTTATACTGGCTTGGTTTTTGATTCACGATTTCCGCCATCTGGGTTTTCCGCCATCTGGAGTGTTGGGAGGTTGTTGAGATATGTGGTTCTCTCTCTGTTTCCGCCATCTGGGTTTTCCGCCATCTGGAGTGTTGGAGTGTTGGGTTTTCCGCCGCCCCCCCCTCCCCCTTTCTCTCACGCTTGGTTTTTGATTCACAAATTTGTGGCCTTAGTTTTCAAGCTGGGTATTAAGGACAAAAAAGCCCAGATTCATTGTGTTCCAAGTGGAAATGTTGAAATTTTTCATGTGGGTTTGTCAGAGTGTTCCAAGATCTAGATTCCTAGCCCCAAGTTTTCAGTATTAACGATTAAATAAACACCTCTTTGCTATTCCATCTCAAGATAGAAATCTAGAATTATTCATGTGGGTTTCTCATAGTGATTCATGCTGAGGTCCCCAACAAACCCTTTTTCATATTTGTTAACCTAGTTTTCAGTCTGGGTATGAGGGTGAAAGAAAATAAGAGAGCAGAAAATCCTTGTTTTCCGACGTCATTTTAAGATTTTTAGTATGTTCTCATAGGATAATAAGAGAGCAGAAAATCCTACGCATGATTTGTAGTTCTTATGCCCTATATCTTGTCTTCCCAACAAGCTGTTATTGTCAATAGTTTCATATTGTTTCATACCGTCCTTTTTAGTATAGTTTTCTCATCATCTCCATTGAGAAATCTTGATGCTGGTTGTGAAGAAAATTTCCTTCTTATGCAATTATTGAAGTAGTTTAAATACTAAACTTGCACAAAATTTGACATGATCAAACGAACAACTTCTAGAGAAGTAATTGTACTGATTACCTTTACAATGTCACCAGGATGATGGAGAACTTGAGTTTAAATACTTTCAACTTTTGCTTGAATTAAGAAAGTGCCTATTTGGGTATGCATGTTTTCATAAAAATTGGTGCACTTATATCAACATATATATTTGTAGGTTTAGGGGAACTCTTAAAAATTTTACTTAGCCTATCACTCTCTCACTTTGTTGTAACTTTTAATAATTTCTCAAGTTTATTAAACTCAAAACTAAATTCCATAGAATGTTGATTAGATATATTTTTCATGTTGAGGGACAGAAGGCCAGGATAACCATGATCCTAAATATGGAAAGCCAATGAAATCAAATAAACCACAAGTAAGTGACCTTCAATGCACTATTAGTACTGCTACCAGCCTACCATTGCTACTGGTAATTATAAACCATTTGGGCAATATTGTAGGAGTAGTCCGTCCACTCAACTATTCTTCAGCATTGGAGAATATGATAAGAAAGGAAGATACACCCAAAAGCATGAGCAAATATGTGACTTACTTGATTTAATTTAAATATGTGACTTACTTTGATATGAGATGGCTGTTTCTTACTTTGATATTTTACCATTTTTTTAATTTAAATATGTGACTTACGTGATTTAAAATTTGTTAAGAGGTCTCATACACTCAATTGATCTTTCTGTCTCAAACAGGTCTTTAGTGAAGCAAGAATTATGGAATACACTGCACAAGAAAATCTAATCTGACCAAGCAAGCAAGAGGTATGATTCCCCTCTTGCTTCCAATTGTTGTATTTGGAGCACCTGGTTGCAAGCTCTGCCCCAAAGGTAAATGACTTTTTGGAGCAGAGCACCAGGTTGCAAGACTCCTTATTCTTCTAGGTTGCATATCGGTTTTTTATTATTGTATTTGGAGCACCTGGTTGCAAGCTCTGCCCCAAAATTAAAGAATTCTTTGGAGCAGAGCACCAGGTTGCAAGACTCCTTATTCTTCTAAGTTGCATATCTATTTGGTAGTTGTGTGATCTCTGTTGTTTCAAATTTATGAAGCTTGGTTTTTGTCTTTTTGAATGGTTTTATGAATCTTTGTAAACCATTAAGCTTCATTTATATGTAGCTAAGAAGCTATGGACAAATCTTGGATGGTAATTAGAGATAGGTGGTCGAGCAAGGAGTACAAACAAGGGGTGGAGTTATTTATAAAATTTGCGACTGTGAATTTAGGGCGAGATGCTGAGATTCGGTGTCCATGTATTGACTGCTTAAATAGTATTCTACGTTGCTGACACCAAGTTGGGTGACAATTGGAAAGTAATTGAACGCATTCAACGTCGAGGAATTTGGAAGGTCTCGGAGATTGATATGTTGCCAACGAGCAATGAGGCAGATGAAGTATTCCAACAGGACACAACTACTGAGTTTCCACCAATTGCTTTACTTGATCCCATCGAAACCTCTTTGCTAAGAAATGATATTGAACCTGAAATCATTAGCGAAGATGTCATTTTGCATTCCATTGGTCATCACATACAACCCGATGGAGTAGAAGATGTTGAAGAAGAATAGTATAGTAGGGAATGTATTTAATGTGGTTTGTAGAACTTTTGGCTTGAAACTTTTGAACTTAAATATCAGATACCTCATCTACGCCAGTCATGAGAACTAACTTTTAAGTTGCAATATTTTGTTGAAATAACTTTTTAGTTGCAATATTTTGTGCTTGATTTGGACAGCGTGCATCATGGCTCCTGGATCAAGAAGAAGTAGTGCATCCTCCTCCTCGACAGACACATCACTTAGACAATCAACTTTACCGGTTCATACAGCTACTATAACACCCGATCCTGGACTTGTGCCTCATATTTCTTTGAGTGCTTCTACTCCTCCCACCTCCACGAGTAATATAGGTAAATACATATTCGTTAACAATATTTTTGTAACAAAAACATAATACGGTTCTAACATACAAGCATTAAATAGCAGGTGCACCTCCATCAATACGTGTGCGAGGGCCTACACTTGGAAAAAGAGTGAGAAAGATAATTGCTCATACTGGGGACAGACTCCCAGTTTGCATAACTCCAGAGTTGAGGGCTTTCTGCGGAAAAAATGCTACAAAGGTTTCTAATGAGTTGGGGTCTCATATTAGGAGGGTGTGCCCTATTGACGGATTTTTTCCTTCATGGAAGCACGTTGATTCAGCACTTAAGAAGGCTATCGCACAAGTTGTTCGGGTAAGATTGTTTAAATTTGCAATGTGCATAATTGTCTTGCGAATAATGTTGTATATCATGTGTTTTTCAAGACAAGTTTAAAATCACTGAAAATGGAGTTGAGGACACGGATTTAGTACGTGAAATCATTGACGAGAAGGCCGGTAAGCTTTATAAAGATTGGAAATGGACAATGAGCAAGCATTACGACATGATAATGGAGAAGGGTGATGACCCATATCAACATCCATATCGAGGGGTTGATATGGTTGGTTGGAAGTTCATGATCGACAAAATATTCAAGGATACTAACTTCAAGGTTAATAAGAAACTTATTTGACTTATAATAAAATTTTATATTGATGTCTAACAAGTGAATTTTTTTAGGCTCGCAAAGTTGCTGGAAAGAAAAATAGGGAGTCTCTCCCCTATAATCATACTCTAGGTTCTCGATCCTTCACTGCTGCAATGACCATTGCGGTGAGATATTTTTTGGTTAAATGTATAGAATGCATCTTAATTAGCTGAGGGATTGATATTAATCAAACTATATTTCTGTCATAGGCTGAAGGTAATGATGGTAAACTCCCAGATTTCTGTCATACATACGAGATATCTCATAAGTTGAAAGAGACAAATGAATGAATTTCTCCTATTTGTAAAGACCTACATGTATGTAACTAGTACGTCAACATTTACATTGGATGTTAGTGGATAATACATCACTAGTTACTAAATTTGCTTTGTTGGTTTCTTTTTTTTTTTTTTATATGCACCAACAGGATAAGATGGTGGTAGTTCGGGATGAGGCATCTCAATCTGGAACTCAATTGACAAATGAGCAACTTTCAAAGACTGTCCTAGGGGATAACAAGTACTATATAAGAGGGTTTGGGGTACGTCCAAACCCATCTTCCTATCGTTCGAAATCCAGTTTTGACTTAGCACGACAAGAAGAGATACAAAAACTACAATCAGAGCTGGAGTTACTCCGCGAGGAGCGCCAAAGAGAGCGGGAGGAGGATAGAAGCAAGCGAGAAGAGTTGCAGAGACAAAATGAAGAACAACAAAAAGAGATTGATGAAATTAAAAGCTTCATGAAGCAGTTCAAAAACTATGGACGCGATCATGCGGAATCAGGATAATTGTGGTAAGTACTTTGATTGTCTAAGTTAGGTGTACAAGTATATAACTGACCATCCGGTGTAGTTAATGGTTAACATGAAATCTTTCACTAAAAATTAGCATTTTTTTCTTCGATTTGCTATTCTCTTGATTTATTTGTTATGGAATTTTATTGAGTTCTTCTGCCTTGGTTAAAGTGCTTTCTTAGTAGCCTTGTGATGAGCGCACTATATTGCGTATTCATGTGGCTCATTATACTCAATTTGACAATTATGCGTAGGCAAATGTATTTATTTAGTTAATGTTGCACGTGTAGTTGTCTTTGTACTCTTTGTAGGTTTCCGAGCGCTAAAAGAGTGGTGTAAAGCCCAAGTACGAACCAAAGGCTCGGACCAATTACGGCTTTGTTTGAGAGTCAAGAAAAGGCCTGGGAATGACGGAAGTGAAGTTGGAGTGGAAAGTGAAGAGCCCAAGAAAATTAACCCAGAAGGTTTCTCTACCGATAGAGAATCAAGTCCTATCGGTAGAGAAGGAGAAATCAAGGCCACTCAAAGAGGCTCTACCGGTAGAGGATCAGTCCTATCGGTAGAGAGTATCGGTAGAGAGAAGGAACCAAAAAAAAGTCAGAAGACTTCTCTACCGGTAGAGGGTCAGTCCTATCGGTAGAGAGTATCGGTAGAGAGAAGAATCTAGAAAAGTCAGAAGACTTCTCTACCGATAGAGGGTCAGTCCTATCGGTAGAGAGTATCGGTAGAGAGAAGGAACCAGAAAGAGGCAGTAGGGTTCTCTACCGATAGAGAAAAAACTCCTATCGGTAGAGACCCAAAATCGCCAGATTTTGTGGGGCCGACTCTACCTCGAATTCTGGCCAAATCAGGGAATAAGAAGCTTCTTTTAATGCCATTGTAGAGGGTAGATTGGTACTTTCACTAAGGATTGGTAGGATATTCTAATTAGGTTGTTTCCTTACTTGTATAAGGAGTAGCCTCCCTCTCAAACATCAGACATCAGAATATAACGTAATATATAGTTTTTTTTACTGTTGAGAGCTAATATACATTGTTCTTCATATTTCTTGTCTTGTTCTTCAATTTTTCTTCAATTCTTGTCAAGTTCTTCATCTCTTAAGTGTTCTTCCCCTTTGAATCTTTGAATTCTCTTGGAAGCACTTAAGTTTATCAAGTTTTATTTACATTTCTGTCTTAAATACTGTTCTTATTGCTTTAATATCTGATTCCTTTTTAGTTTTACTTAGTTCTTCCTTATTGTCTTTAGATTAACTTGTTTTATTATGTTTTCTTTCAATTCCATTATGTTTATGTCAAAGCATGAGTAGTTAATTTAGTGTGGGTTAAGTCTAAAGGTGAGGTTTGTTCAAAAACCATGTTGGTCTCTATCTTCTCCAAATTTTAATGCCATTGATGGATCTTTCTAAGCTTTTTCTTTTGAAATAAAAATGAAGTGTTAAGTTCTTGATTAGATATAGCCATCCTTAGAGTTGGTATATTTAATACTTGAATCGATGTCCTTCATCTTTTAATCCTATTTCCTTTAAACTTGAAAGATCTGTCAAAACTATTTTTAGAATTAAAATCCTTGTTTTCATCGAAGAATTTTCCGATCGAACACCCGGGACCGGGAGTTAGATTGAGTTATAAAAGAGAAGAGATAGACCAACGAAAGTTTCGAATAAACCAAACCTTAGGACTTAACCCCACTCTTTAATCTAGTTTTAATCCTCATTCTAGTTGATATAATTGCTTAATCGCACCAAACAAAACTTTAAGGTTGACGTCCGAAACGTCGAAAACACTAATTTGCGTATTCTCTGATTCCAACGTTCTTTTCCCTGTGGATCGATACTCCGGACTATCCCTATACTCGTTTTTAAATATTTTGAGGATAAGTTCAGTTTTATGAAATTAAACCACTGACCAAGTGGCCGGCACACCCTAACGACACGCACTTTGCCGGTCCGGTCATGTTTTTGGCGCCGTTGCCGGGGAATTGAATAGTTGATTTAGAGAATCGCAAATTTTACAAAGTGCAAGTTTCTTTGGCGGAAACCTTTAACCTACCCATATCGGTAAACCTAAGGTGTAACGCAAGCCAAAGGAACGTGCAATTCGCAAATTTTATTTTCTTTTTGAACTCACACTTAATTGTTAGGAGGTTGTCTTTGGTGTATGAGTGTTTACACTCGACACGCTACGCATAGACTCATTCGCACAAACAATCCCCCTAACACCACAATGGCTACCCAACCGGAGGTCAATAATGTCCCATTTGCACGAACCATGAGAGAATATTTATGCCCATCCAATTTCGAAATCCAGGGCTATTATTCTCAATGGCAGGAACCATTATGGTACCCACCTAACAATTCACCACAATATGCTTTCCAAAAACCTGTTGTAGATTCCAATGCATCTCAACCATCTAATGAGCAGAGTTTAGAGGACACATTGCAGATGTTCCTACAAGGGCATTCAAAAACTATTGAGCAAAATAGGCAAGCTTTTGGTGACATCCACTCCCAATTGACTAATTTGAACAATATCTTCAATGTTGAGAGGCAAAACGGGGATGATGATGAGTTTCGTGGTGTGAACCACATTGATACCTTAGACCAAGAACAAGAGAACTCTCATGTATTCCTCGATCCTCTTGAAATTGGTCTCACTGCTGAAGAGACCACATTTTTAGATTCACCTGAGCTCGAGTGCTTGTCCTCACTCGTAAATGACGAAGCTATGGGAATAGAAAGTTGGGTACCTATTGTTGACGAGTCACCTCCGGACAAACCGCAAACTTATTTGTCCATTGACCAATCTGTACCTTTAGAAATTCGGATTTTTTCTAAGCAAGTGGAAACCGATCCCCCTGATAATACTGAGTATTCTCTTGTTGTGATTCTACCCATTCAAACGAATCAACAGGAGAGTAAACTTTTGGGACTCTCAGACCAACATCAGCAGGTTATGAGTTGGCACCTTCGATTAGACCATTTTTCTCCACCCTTTACTGATCCAATTTTGGAAAGGAAATATGGTCATTCAGGCTACAATCTCATTTTGGTCTCTCTAGTAGACCAAGCACAGTCACATGTCCCTTATCCATTTGGGACTTTTCCCTTGAAAATTTTGATCCTTAGGAATCGATTGAGGAGTTGTGTGACCCCGTCTATGGGGGGTCCAATGCAGGCAATGTGGATCCCAATTCTTTGGGTCCGTGAGCTTTATTTGAAGTCTAGGAGACTATAAATCCATGGAGTATGTGATACCTCCAGTGTTTGCCGTGCTCGAACGGCATCCGATGGTCTGGTATAGCCACCTTGTCAAGCTACGTATGTAGTACCTTGAGGTTGGGTCTGACGGCAGGCGCGTGGACAATGAGAAATCTGTCTGAACCCTTTCGGCTCTAGTGTCAAGTTCCGTGGAGATTGCTTCAAAGCGGAATGAAGGGGTAAGGAATTTGGGGGGACCCCCTCCAAAGGGAGTGGTAGCCTATTAGATGATGGCGCTGCTTCTCAAGATATTGTTGAACCCCACGCATACTGTCCTTCCAACAATAGGGAAACATAGTCTTCGACAAGGAAGAAAAGTAGTACTCGTGTCCTTCGCGTGAAGAAGTTGGTGGATTTATTGCTTACTTTCATTTATTGTCAATTTTGAACTAACCCGCTAATGAAATTTTGTGTTCCATGAAGTCATGTTTGCTCTTAGTAGGTAGTTGGTGGTTCAGTCTTCGCAAGGTGTAGACGCTACCACATCAGCCTTGGTAGTTTGGGTCTAAGTACGGGGTGATTGCGGCATTCAAGAGCCCAAAGTCATGGGTGTAGCTATGTGCTACGGTTGTTAGTCCAACAAAGCTCCGGCGATGATCCTATGTGACTAGCTATGGTCCACAAGTTGGAGCCGAAAGAGTACACCTTGGAAGCCCTTCCAATGACAAACAGTGCACGTGACGAGAAATCCTCAAACTTGGTCGAGGTATATGGTGGTTGACATTCCACCTCACAGGTATGATCGTCCCTCTTTTATGCTTAATGGTGCGTTGGCTTCTTGCATTGAGGACAATGCAATTTTCAAGTTGGGGGGAGGGGTTAGTCCAATTTTAGTGTTAATTGAGTCATTTTAGTCCCATTTTTTTTCAATTGTTGTTCCATTTCCCATGAAAGTAGAGTTGAAACCTATGCTTGATAATTTGGATATGTACAAGAGGCATGCATGCGATGTATTTATCATTGAGCAACAAAGTCAATTCACACACATAAACATGAACTATTTGGAACACTTTGAGCTAAGTGTGTAATTGGGTGATTTGATCATATAGAGTGGAGATTTAATTTGAAAAGCATCCCGCACTCAATCTTCATATGAAATCCATGCCATGCTCATATCATGCTTAACATCTTGCATGCATCAATTTGGAATCCATTATGTACGGAGAAAAGGAAATTAGGCTATCTTTGCATGATTGAACCACACAAGTGTCCCATAATCCAAATTTTGAACCCAGTCCGAGTCATCCAATTTTCATGAAACAATTAGGAAACCGGATGTTGGGAGGTGTTATGAGGTGTTATGAGAGTGTTTGGATGGGTGATGGAAAGAAGAGGGGTCAAAAAGATGAAGAAGTTGGGCAAAAGAAGAAATTTCAGACAGTTCACTTCTCTATTGATAGAGGAGACTTTCCTATTGATAGAGAAAATGCAAAAGTTGGACAGTTCATTCTTCTATTGATAGAGACTACTTCTCTATCAATAGAGACTATTTCTCAATCCATAGAGAGATTGGTTTTCGAAAAGAAATTCTCAAATCGCATAAAACCAAATGATGTCCTTTCATTTTTCAAGCCCGACTTTCACTCTCTAGTTCAAAATAAAAAAATTTACAGTTCTCTCTCTCTCCGACTCCGAAATCCTTCAAGGGGAAAATGTGGAACAAGATGAAGAACATTTTCTATCGTCAGTCTGAAATCAAGAAGACACAGAAGATATTGAGGAGAAAAATTAACCATGAACCACGTGGCAGCTCAGACAAGGCGCCCGTACATCTCGGAAGATGAACCAAAAGAAGAAGAGAGCGAGCGGGGAGGAGGAAATTGAGGAAGAAAGTGACTAGAAGGAGTAGGGGGACAAAGTCAAAATAAAATCAAGTCATTGAGTCGAGGATTGTGTGTTTCTTTTTCTTTTTCTTGTAATCATCATGGTATGGTGCACCGGGTGCACAATGGTATTGTCACGACACCGGCAAAGGGTAGATGACCTAAGCCACATATCAGCCGGTGTCATTTCTTGTACTTCAAATCTTGATATGAAAAACCATGAATGTTATAAGCTTTTGAAGTCCCAATCGATTCTAATTACAATTTGGATTCTATCTTGATGCATGTTTGAGTAGTTGCATGTTTCTAGCACTTGTATTCCTATATCACATTGCTATGTTCCATCAAAGCATACCAGAATACTTTCTTTGTGATTGCGCTTATTCCTTGAATGCATAACCACATCTTCGGTGTGTATATTCGCGCAAGTTAGGGATGCAAAGTTTAAGTCATGAAGTGCACAATTTATTTTGAGAGCAAACTGAGAGATTTGGAATCAAGGCTCGTTTTGGTTAACATTGCTTGATAAAATTCTAAGCTCACTTGTTCCTTATAGTTCATGAATGGTTGTGCGTGTTTACATTGCTCATACTTGCTAAATGCACCGAGTACACATGGAAACTACGAAAATCAAGCATGGTTGATAATTAGACTTGCATGGGAAATAAACTATCTTTTCTGTTGATTAGTATGATGCGTTGCTAGGGACTAGCAACCTTCAAGTCGGGGGGTGTGATGAGCGCACTATATTGCGTATTCATGTGGCTCATTATACTCAATTTGACAATTATGCGTAGGCAAATGTATTTATTTAGTTAATGTTGCACGTGTAGTTGTCTTTGTACTCTTTGCAGGTTTCCGAGCGCTAAAAGAGTGGTGTAAAGCCCAAGTACGAACCAAAGGCTCGGACCAATTACGGCTTTGTTTGAGAGTCAAGAAAAGGCCTGGGAATGACGGAAGTGAAGTTGGAGTGGAAAGTGAAGAGCCCAAGAAAATTAACCCAGAAGGTTTCTCTACCGATAGAGAATCAAGTCCTATCGGTAGAGAAGGAGAAATCAAGGCCACTCAAAGAGGCTCTACCGGTAGAGGATCAGTCCTATCGGTAGAGAGTATCGGTAGAGAGAAGGAACCAAAAAAAAGTCAGAAGACTTCTCTACCGGTAGAGGGTCAGTCCTATCGGTAGAGAGAAGAATCTAGAAAAGTCAGAAGACTTCTCTACCGGTAGAGGGTCAGTCCTATCGGTAGAGAGTATCGGTAGAGAGAAGAATCTAGAAAAGTCAGAAGACTTCTCTACCGATAGAGGGTCAGTCCTATCGGTAGAGAGTATCGGTAGAGAGAAGGAACCAGAAAGAGGCAGTAGGGTTCTCTACCGATAGAGAAAAAACTCCTATCGGTAGAGACCCAAAATCGCCAGATTTTGTGGGGCCGACTCTACCTCGAATTCTGGCCAAATCAGGGAATAAGAAGCTTCTTTTAATGCCATTGTAGAGGGTAGATTGGTACTTTCACTAAGGATTGGTAGGATATTCTAATTAGGTTGTTTCCTTACTTGTATAAGGAGTAGCCTCCCTCTCAAACATCAGACATCAGAATATAACGTAATATATAGTTTTTTTTACTGTTGAGAGCTAATATACATTGTTCTTCATATTTCTTGTCTTGTTCTTCAATTTTTCTTCAATTCTTGTCAAGTTCTTCATCTCTTAAGTGTTCTTCCCCTTTGAATCTTTGAATTCTCTTGGAAGCACTTAAGTTTATCAAGTTTTATTTACATTTCTGTCTTAAATACTGTTCTTATTGCTTTAATATCTGATTCCTTTTTAGTTTTACTTAGTTCTTCCTTATTGTCTTTAGATTAACTTGTTTTATTATGTTTTCTTTCAATTCCATTATGTTTATGTCAAAGCATGAGTAGTTAATTTAGTGTGGGTTAAGTCTAAAGGTGAGGTTTGTTCAAAAACCATGTTGGTCTCTATCTTCTCCAAATTTTAATGCCATTGATGGATCTTTCTAAGCTTTTTCTTTTGAAATAAAAATGAAGTGTTAAGTTCTTGATTAGATATAGCCATCCTTAGAGTTGGTATATTTAATACTTGAATCGATGTCCTTCATCTTTTAATCCTATTTCCTTTAAACTTGAAAGATCTGTCAAAACTATTTTTAGAATTAAAATCCTTGTTTTCATCGAAGAATTTTCCGATCGAACACCCGGGACCGGGAGTTAGATTGAGTTATAAAAGAGAAGAGATAGACCAACGAAAGTTTCGAATAAACCAAACCTTAGGACTTAACCCCACTCTTTAATCTAGTTTTAATCCTCATTCTAGTTGATATAATTGCTTAATCGCACCAAACAAAACTTTAAGGTTGACGTCCGAAACGTCGAAAACACTAATTTGCGTATTCTCTGATTCCAACGTTCTTTTCCCTGTGGATCGATACTCCGGACTATCCCTATACTCGTTTTTAAATATTTTGAGGATAAGTTCAGTTTTATGAAATTAAACCACTGACCAAGTGGCCGGCACACCCTAACGACACGCACTTTGCCGGTCCGGTCACCTTGCTTGCTTCAAATTCTCTTTGGAATCTTGTTTGCTATACTTGCTTCGGTTATTGATTTTTTGGGTGTTATTTTCTTGATTTTAATCATATGTTTGTTCATTTTTTTGGAAACTGTTTTACAGCACTTGAAGTAAAGTGAAGCTATTTGAAGAGGCATTTAGCTAGATCACAATTTTTTGAAGGTAAAGATTACTAAAAATGGTGTTACAAAATGTACAATGGTATTTTCTCAGCACCATTCTTTTTTCAATTTATTGTCTCAATTTGGTTGACTGACTACTGAGCAACTTAAGAATTTGAACTCCTCCTTGAAGTTGGAAATGCACACCAAGAAATTGTGACGTTTTTTCTTACTTAAACGAGTTTGGTTTGATCAATAGAATGATTAACTTGGCGGACAATCGGCTTATTGTCAAGTGCATGGTTTAGGTTGGAAGTTGTGGGATGAACATGCATTTTACATGTACATGTCTTCTTCAAATTTGTGTTTTTCTATTTTGATTGTCGCCCGAAATATTTGACAATAGGTATAGGTGATTCGTGTAAATGGGTTTAAAACATAGTTCAAACCCAATATATCAAATTTGCGGGTTTAATACGCTAATTCTATACATATCGTATGATTTGCTTGTTTATTTTTCATCTTTCATGTACATTGCTTTGCACTCTATTAGTTTGATGAATTTTGATTGTGGTTTGTTTTTTTAACAGGTAAAAAATGGAGTTCACATGGATTTATTTTTGCTAATGGGCCTCTTGTCTTTGTTGGACTTTTGAGAACAAACTCTCTTATAGTTGTTGACTCTTAGATATCCTAGCAATTTAGCTTTTCGTTATAAATTTTCTCTTAAGTTCGACTTTTAGTATAGCTTTTGGCCTTTGAACTAGTAATTATGTTTGGATTCATGTATGATATTGATTTATTAAGTATTTGATTTGTCTATAGTAAACAAGGTTACAAATTGTCTGTAGTTGATGATTTCAATTAATTTGTCGTAATTGATGGCTTTTGGAAGAATGGTTTGTAGCTTGAATTGTTAGGAATAAAAAATAATTATTAAGAGGGTAATATTTTTGTAAAAAAAATATATGGCTCAATTATTTGCCGACCAAATGAGTCAGTCGGCGATTGTTTCATCTATTCATTTGCCAACCAATTAATTTAGTCGGCTATTATTCCGTTGAATTGTGTAATCCATACTATTGCCGACTAAAATCATTTGTCGGTACTAGTACCATATTTCCCGACCAAATATGTGGTCGGCAATGGTATCATATTCCCGACCCAATTTTGGTCGGCGACGGTTTGCTTTTTGCCGACCCAATCTTTAGTCGGCAATAGTAACTATTGCCGACCAAAGTCTTAGTCGGCGATAGTACTTTATTTACCGACCAACGTGTATTTAGTCGGCGATTACTATTGCCGACAGCATATTCGCGACGAACGGGGCGACCAACATATTTGGTCGGCAATTCTAATTCCTGACAGAATGGATACCATTGGCCGACTAAGGATTTGGTCGGCAATTGTGAGTTTTCTTGTAGTGACTAAAACAGCTAAATGACCCTTAGAAAAAGACAAATGTGAGACACGTATAAAGTATACTATATTACAAGGGAAAACAGGATGGCATCCATAAAAGACATTGTCACAACAACGGTTACGATTATTTTAATCAAATGGTTAAGATTCATTACAGAAAAGTTACACAACAATGATCTTTACTAACATTTATAATTAACCCCATAACTTTAAAAAACAATGTAATAAAAAATAAATTAATGCTCACCATATTTGTTGTGGAAATTAGTGGGTTCAATAACAGCCCTTTGGCTACCAAGATGAGAAAAGAAAAAAAAAAAATATGGTTTCTCTTAATGATGAGAAAAGAAAATAAAAAATATGATCTTTCACCACCTCATTTGAATAGACAAAATGAGACAGAGTGGTTTTTCTCAATTTCATATTTATCTTGTTTGGCTGGCATACATAAGAGAAAATAACGGAATGTATCATGTTTATTTTACCAAAATACCATTTGTAGTCATTGTACGAGAAAAGAAAGGAAGAATAAAATTAGCAACATGAAAAATTAAACTTTTCCTGGTTTCTTCTCTCACGAAATGTCACCAAAATTGGTAAGAATCAAAATAAAGGGTTTAAGAGATTCTCAATTCTCAACATTTTTCATATTCTCTCACCAATTCTCACATATTTGAGAATTCTCACCATTTTTCATATTCTCTCACCAATTCTCACATATTTGGCAATTCAAAAATGAGAGAGAGTATTCTATCTCTCAATTTTTTTTTCTATTGAAAACCCTTAGTCCAAAGGGGCTGCACTTTTTTTTTTTTTTGTTGGTTTTGCTTGGTGAAAATTTCACTTTGTTGGTGTCACGTGAGTACCTCTGTTGATCAATACTCAATTTTTTAAGTGTTAGCGATTCTGTTCTACGTGATTTCTCTTTAATCTGATTTTTATGCCCTAAAATTTAAAAATAAAAAATAAACGTACCTCATTATGTTTGCTATGGAAATAGATCATTAAAATTTGATTTTGTATATCTTTAAGATATGATGAATTTTTTTCGAATTCTTCATTTTTTGGGTAAGTTATACTAACTTTCCTTACGATTTCTGGAAAAATAGAAGGATTGTCCTAAAGTTTTTAAAATTACTCTGACCTCCCTTACTTTTACCGTTAAAATCAGTCAAACGTTGTTATTTAAGTTAATAAAACTTCATGTTTGAAATTATTTTAATAAAACGAACTATAACATATATAGTTTTTATCATGTTCGAAATAGCCTATATTTAATTTTTAATATTTTTTAGAACAAAATAGGACAAATCTCAAAACTCGGTTTGAATTTTTGTTGTAGAAAAATCTTAAAAATTCAACATAGGCTATTTCATATGTGACAAAAATTATGTTGTAGTTCATTTTGTCAAAAAAACTCAGACTTAAAGTTTTAATCGCTTAACTAATGACGTTTGACTGATTTTAAATATGTGGGAAATAACTGTCTAATAGTTTGAAAAGAAAGGGATGACTGATTTTTGAGAAGTAATTCATTCTTATTTATTAGAAGTCAATGGAACCTGTTGGAGTGTCTTTTTTTGTTGGTTCTATTTGAGTTCTTTTAAACTTGAATATTTTGTCCGAGTAATGAACATATCTGCGGCTAACATTTAATACTCGGTTTTTTAGAGGACTTTTTAGTTCAACTAGATCAATCATATATCATTCGTTTTTATAGAGAAAATTGTAAATACAACTGGGTTACTTCCTTGGAGATATTATAGCAAGGTAGCTTTAATCACTTCATTTTTTATTAAAAAATAGTGGACTTTTAGTCCTTCAATTATTTTTTTGTATGTTTTTAGGTTGTTGTTCATGTTGATATTCCTATACATACATACTGATACAAACACTTTACGGATAGTGAGGAAGAAATTGTTTTCAAGATAGACAAAGAGTGATGAAAAAAAAATATTTTGAAGATGTGGAGCATCATTTATTTTGTTATATTTGTGTATGAGTTTAACTCTATCATTAAGTATTTTTGTTATGGTTGAACTTGGATCCTATAATTCTCAAAGCAATATAATATTTATTTGGATAATAGTCGAATTTCATCACATCAATACTGTTGGGATTAACCCCAATCCCACGAACACCAACAAACACACACACAAGAGCGAGAGAGATTGAACAGAGAAAAATCCACTAAAACAGCTTACAAAAACTCTGACCGCGAAGAGGAACAACCAAATCCGGTGTTCGACACTCAACTCGCACAGATCTTCTCTCAATCTCACCGGTGTATTGTTCGCAGCACAATTCCGCTTACGAAATAATGACACACTCACTCATTCAATAAAACCCTACACATAAGCACCTATATATAGGGGAGGAAAGAAGAAGACCTAGTAGACCTAGAAAACCTAGACCTAGCCCACTAATGGTGTCACGCCCCAAATTTCGGGGTATGATAAAAATCCTTTTAAAGAAATAGAATAAAATAAAAACTTAAATCCCAAGAGCGTTCCCATTAAATAACCAATCAACACATCCTGTTTTATTACAACAATCTTTCTCAATATGCAAATGTTATAACGTCAAATCTCAAATTTAAAAGCTTTACATTTAAAACTGTATCGGCTACACTGTAACAAAGGACTAAGATATACATGCTTGACAGAAGTTAAGAAACCCAATCCAATGGCTCAACTCTTGATAGACTCCACAGCCTTACCTGAAAAAGGTTTTTACAACAAAACATAAGCCGAAACTCGTATAGGATAACATGTTAAACCATTGATTTAATAAAAATATGTTTAAAACCTGTCTCATATCAAAATATATAAGTTTTTCCTTCGTACAAAAGTATACAGTTCGCTGAGATTTGTCCACACTAACTGACAAAGGAAGACATATGTGTTACGAGCTCCCCATGCAGCTCACATCAAATTCGACATCACAATCCCCTATCCCAAACACCGAATACCCGACACACCTTTCCCTTGAACACACATGACACACGTCACTACGGACAACCGACACAACTCATCACCAATCATGCATGAATGTGGGACGAACTAGTGTAAAACATGAATCACTTGAGATAACGCAAGTAGAAACATATAAGAGGCACAAGAGTGAGCACAACGACACGTTCAATAATTCCAAACACAGTTAATTGTCCATTAGACCATATAGTCACTTCACGACTCATGGGTTCCATCAACAAGTCACCATTAAACATTAAATCATCATTCCCTTACTACTTTTCCCGTCGAAGCTAGTCTCATAGTGTTCATTTTCTTAGTACATCTCCCAAAAGAGGCTAACCCAATAATTTCCCATATTGTTCAAGTGGTCAATGCCTATCACATTTCTCAATCAGTCCTCATCTTTCATTCACAACATGCCTCATAGAGTATCATCAACTTACACCGTAACTGAGCGAACAAGCATTCAATACATGGAGTTTCATATGGTATGACAAATAATTCACAAGTCCCTAAAGTACGGTCACAACATCTTGAATATAATGCGATAAGTCAAACTGACCAATCAGTCAGTAGTTCTCATGTTAATTCCATTATCACATTCCAACTAGCGTATCTCCCTTCAATGACTAGACCACCTTGAAATATATATTAACACATCTCCCATCGAAGGCCAAATGTCAATGTTTAGGTCCACCTATCACATCTCCCACCGGAGACTAGACTATTTGCGTAACCAGCTCATCCCCCGTCGGAGACTAGACCCTTTGAGGTTATACATTCTTCATTTACAGTTCATAATAACGCATGTATGACAAGTAATCCATTGGTCCACAAATAATACTGCATGACAACCACTTTGATCAATTCACGGTTTTCAAACCAACCCGGTTATCATATTCCAACTAGCACATCACCCGTCGGAGGCTGGGAATCATTTGACTAGCATCACTCCCGTCGGAGGCTAGGAATCATTTGACTAGCGTCACTCCCGTCGGAGGCTAGGAATCATTTGACTAGCATCACTCCCGTCGGAGGCTAGGAATCATTTGACTAGCATCACTCCCGTCGGAGGCTAGGAATCATTTGACGTTATACATTTCTCATTTAGTTTCTTTCGTTCATACTTTACCATCCAATGTCCAAGGTTACACAAGAATGGTCCGAAAATCCCATGCAGTTCAGCAATTTACGGAAAGCAATATTTTACGGTATTGACACAATTGTCCATTGTAGCAATAAAGGAAATGAACGACGAAAGCACATAATAGCAACCGTGCACCACACATCATATGCTGACAAACAAACGTCACTTTCACATCTAATCCTTATGATACGTTTCACAATTAAGTCGTTCCATTAGAACTCATCATGAACTCACATACGTGGGTCAATCACGACAGACAAGGCATATCAACATACCGGGATATCAACCGTACTCTACTCCAAACTACACTCGTTCTAAAGTCTCAAGGCAAGCCGACATTACCATCCTCTCAGAGATCGGAAAAGTTAGACAAAGTATCTCATGTGTCAGGGCCAATAACCCATACGCTAAATTCAAACTCCTCATGGCACAATGATGACGAGGAACATAAACTCAAGGAAGAAGAATCTCTCCCATAAACCTCTCACAACCCGACTCAACCCACAGTCAACGGTACTGTACCTATCAAGTAAAGTCTCGGCCTAAGGATAGGTAAACAATTTTCATATGAACGATACAAGGATGATAGTAATCTCGACGTTGGGTTCACCTCAATACAAAGGCATACTTGTCCGCTCGACTCGCCTTTCACCGAATAATAATAAAACCAATCCCAGGTAATCCCTTTGTCAGGGGGTATCCCACCTCATAGTTCCAACCATTATTGTCACTATCATAACACATAACTACACACACGTCATCATCAAAATCCGTGACCTCTCGAACCTCATATCACACCACGCATGTTCCATTCCGCAATCCATGTGTACAACACAATACCCTATATGTCTCCTCCAACGAGTCTACAACTATGACACATTACTCCACGCTCTATTGCACGGGTTTAACAAGTATATAAGAGGACGGATAAATCAACCTTGAATGCCCATCACAATGTTCTTGGTTTCTATTAGTCCACGAGTCCCACAAAAGGCACGTACAGTCAGTACAAGTCGCCCGACAAGTCGCTCGAGCGATTAAGAAGTCGCTGGACGGGCCAAGAATCAGTAAAGGTCGCTGGAAAGTCGCTGGATGGTCGCTCGATGGTCGCTCGAGCGACCCCCAAGTCGCTCAAGCGACATGGTCGATCTCAGGTTCGCACAGTTCTGGTATTTTGGCCATAACTTCTTATCCCGAACTCCGATTGAGACGATTTATATATGAAACTTCAAGAGAATTCCGAGATCTACAACTTTGTAGTTATACACTTTTCCTAATTCGGCCTCTAAATGCCTCAAAATGTGTAAACAGCCTGGAGTCGTGTTCTAATCTTCTAGATTTTCGTTTTGCTCATTGTGTTCTTGGTGTTCTTGGTAAAACCCATCCCCAAATTTCTGGAAACAGCCCAAATGAAACTTCACCCCAAAAACAATATAGGATTTAAAGCTAAGAACAACATCACCATATATTGTACAACTTAAATCAAAAGTTTAAACATGATTCCTACCTCAAAAATCAAGCTCCATGAAAACTCCTAGCCAAGAGCCGATCTCCTCCATTACTCCGCGAGAACCATCAATCCCGGGCTTGATACGAAGCCCTCGTTGCGTAGATCATGGTTCATCCTTTGTGTTTCTTAAGATTCGGAGTGCAAGTCCTCCGATTTCTCCCAAAATCAAAAAGGGAAGAAGAGGTGGAGAGAGAGGGACGGACGGGAAGGAAAATGAAGAGAGAGAAGGTGAATTGGTAAAGTAAAAATCTGGTTTTTATAGTACATATTAGGTAAATTACACTTTCTCCCTCAATTATGCAACATGCCAAGATCAAGTACCAAAACTATATTACACACACACATGGGTCCCAACTCATATTACCCAAGTCACGTATTATCAAATAATTTATCAAGTCCCGAATATTTAATTTAAAGTAAATAATTTTCCGGGTCTTTACATCCTCCCCTCCTTAAAAAAATTTCGTCCCCGAAATTTAAAAGCGAACATGTCGACACGGACACCTCTGAACACAATCAACAAGCGAGACACGGATACTCCGTCAAAGTCCAATGCTATTAGGCAAGACACCGATACCTCTCACAATACTACCATCAAGATACGGATACACCGTCACAACTTCAATACAGAAACAAAGCAATCCGTACTTTTACAAAGCTCACCGGATTCTAAACAACCAAATTTATCATTTTCAAATAAATCAACCGGATATATCAAAGTAACTCATGCGTACACCACGCTCCATGAGTGTATAACCATCTATGCACAATCAAGTCATCAAAACTAATAGTTCATATCCACAATATCACTAAGCATAGTGCAACCCATAATCCAAAAATTCGAGAACATACTTCAAGTAAACACATATTTCATGTCTCAATAACACCCGATAAACACATAACCATGGTGGCAAACACGCCCCAAACCATCAATCAGATAATAAACATATAGCAGTCAAGGAGTAAACGAATACTGGTATTTCTCCCGAACTTCGTTCTCGCATTCCTAAATGGTTTTCTCAATCCCACGATGACACCACAGAACTTAAGTCAATGAAAGCATCCCTCCACATATTTAAAATATTCACCGATCATTCGTCATACGAATATCATCCTCCACCCACACTGGTCTAGGTACCTCTATAACTGCACAATTCTCATCTATAACACGTTGCAACAACGACTTGGTGACATTCTTCTGTAAGACAAGAGGATGACAACAAACTCAACAGCACCCGCTAACACATAGTCACATAACACGTAGGTATGAAACGAGAAGTCTCCACGAAAACATCAACCAAATTTCAATTTAACTTTCTTGAATCTCAACCTAAAAGGAACAGAGATCACATGTCTCTTCCAACCCAATTTCACGACCAATCGTCTGCACATCCCAAGACAAAGCACCACATTTTAAAATACCATTCCACATAAGCACGTAAGCACCTAGGACCCTATCCCACGGACTCTAGGTATTCTAACCATGCTCTGATACCAAGTTGTCACGCCCCAAATTTCGGGGTATGATAAAAATCCTTTTAAAGAAATAGAATAAAATAAAAACTTAAATCCCAAGAGCGTTCCCATTAAATAACCAATCAACACATCCTGTTTTATTACAACAATCTTTCTCAATATGCAAATGTTATAACGTCAAATCTCAAATTTAAAAGCTTTACATTTAAAACTGTATCGGCTACACTGTAACAAAGGACTAAGATATACATGCTTGACAGAAGTTAAGAAACCCAATCCAATGGCTCAACTCTTGATAGACTCCACAGCCTTACCTGAAAAAGGTTTTTACAACAAAACATAAGCCGAAGCTCGTATAGGATAACATGTTAAACCATTGATTTAATAAAAATATGTTTAAAACCTGTCTCATATCAAAATATATAAGTTTTTCCTTCGTACAAAAGTATACAGTTCGCTGAGATTTGTCCACACTAACTGACAAAGGAAGACATATGTGTTACGAGCTCCCCATGCAGCTCACATCAAATTCGACATCACAATCCCCTATCCCAAACACCGAATACCCGACACACCTTTCCCTTGAACACACATGACACACGTCACTACGGACAACCGACACAACTCATCACCAATCATGCATGAATGTGGGACGAACTAGTGTAAAACATGAATCACTTGAGATAACGCAAGTAGAAACATATAAGAGGCACAAGAGTGAGCACAACGACACGTTCAATAATTCCAAACACAGTTAATTGTCCATTAGACCGTATAGTCACTTCACGACTCATGGGTTCCATCAACAAGTCACCATTAAACATTAAATCATCATTCCCTTACTACTTTTCCCGTCGAAGCTAGTCTCATAGTGTTCATTTTCTTAGTACATCTCCCAAAAGAGGCTAACCCAATAATTTCCCATATTGTTCAAGTGGTCAATGCCTATCACATTTCTCAATCAGTCCTCATCTTTCATTCACAACATGCCTCATAGAGTATCATCAACTTACACCGTAACTGAGCGAACAAGCATTCAATACATGGAGTTTCATATGGTATGACAAATAATTCACAAGTCCCTAAAGTACGGTCACAACATCTTGAATATAATGCGATAAGTCAAACTGACCAATCAGTCAGTAGTTCTCATGTTAATTCCATTATCACATTCCAACTAGCGTATCTCCCTTCAATGACTAGACCACCTTGAAATATATATTAACACATCTCCCATCGAAGGCCAAATGTCAATGTTTAGGTCCACCTATCACATCTCCCACCGGAGACTAGACTATTTGCGTAACCAGCTCATCCCCCGTCGGAGACTAGACCCTTTGAGGTTATACATTCTTCATTTACAGTTCATAATAACGCATGTATGACAAGTAATCCATTGGTCCACAAATAATACTGCATGACAACCACTTTGATCAATTCACGGTTTTCAAACCAACCCGGTTATCATATTCCAACTAGCACATCACCCGTCGGAGGCTGGGAATCATTTGACTAGCATCACTCCCGTCGGAGGCTAGGAATCATTTGACTAGCGTCACTCCCGTCGGAGGCTAGGAATCATTTGACTAGCATCACTCCCGTCGGAGGCTAGGAATCATTTGACTAGCATCACTCCCGTCGGAGGCTAGGAATCATTTGACTAGCATCACTCCCGTCGGAGGCTAGGAATCATTTGACTAGCATCACTCCCGTCGGAGGCTAGGAATCATTTGACGTTATACATTTCTCATTTAGTTTCTTTCGTTCATACTTTACCATCCAATGTCCAAGGTTACACAAGAATGGTCCGAAAATCCCATGCAGTTCAGCAATTTACGGAAAGCAATATTTTACGGTATTGACACAATTGTCCATTGTAGCAATAAAGGAAATGAACGACGAAAGCACATAATAGCAACCGTGCACCACACATCATATGCTGACAAACAAACGTCACTTTCACATCTAATCCTTATGATACGTTTCACAATTAAGTCGTTCCATTAGAACTCATCATGAACTCACATACGTGGGTCAATCACGACAGACAAGGCATATCAACATACCGG
The DNA here is from genome assembly GCA_019985065.2 of Arctostaphylos glauca. NCBI lineage: Eukaryota > Viridiplantae > Streptophyta > Magnoliopsida > Ericales > Ericaceae > Arctostaphylos > Arctostaphylos glauca. The sequence continues at coordinate 23,361,986 of JAHSPW020000001.1, read as the reverse complement.
GATATCAACCGTACTCTACTCCAAACTACACTCGTTCTAAAGTCTCAAGGCAAGCCGACATTACCATCCTCTCAGAGATCGGAAAAGTTAGACAAAGTATCTCATGTGTCAGGGCCAATAACCCATACGCTAAATTCAAACTCCTCATGGCACAATGATGACGAGGAACATAAACTCAAGGAAGAAGAATCTCTCCCATAAACCTCTCACAACCCGACTCAACCCACAGTCAACGGTACTGTACCTATCAAGTAAAGTCTCGGCCTAAGGATAGGTAAACAATTTTCATATGAACGATACAAGGATGATAGTAATCTCGACGTTGGGTTCACCTCAATACAAAGGCATACTTGTCCGCTCGACTCGCCTTTCACCGAATAATAATAAAACCAATCCCAGGTAATCCCTTTGTCAGGGGGTATCCCACCTCATAGTTCCAACCATTATTGTCACTATCATAACACATAACTACACACACGTCATCATCAAAATCCGTGACCTCTCGAACCTCATATCACACCACGCATGTTCCATTCCGCAATCCATGTGTACAACACAATACCCTATATGTCTCCTCCAACGAGTCTACAACTATGACACATTACTCCACGCTCTATTGCACGGGTTTAACAAGTATATAAGAGGACGGATAAATCAACCTTGAATGCCCATCACAATGTTCTTGGTTTCTATTAGTCCACGAGTCCCACAAAAGGCACGTACAGTCAGTACAAGTCGCCCGACAAGTCGCTCGAGCGATTAAGAAGTCGCTGGACGGGCCAAGAATCAGTAAAGGTCGCTGGAAAGTCGCTGGATGGTCGCTCGATGGTCGCTCGAGCGACCCCCAAGTCGCTCAAGCGACATGGTCGATCTCAGGTTCGCACAGTTCTGGTATTTTGGCCATAACTTCTTATCCCGAACTCCGATTGAGACGATTTATATATGAAACTTCAAGAGAATTCCGAGATCTACAACTTTGTAGTTATACACTTTTCCTAATTCGGCCTCTAAATGCCTCAAAATGTGTAAACAGCCTGGAGTCGTGTTCTAATCTTCTAGATTTTCGTTTTGCTCATTGTGTTCTTGGTGTTCTTGGTAAAACCCATCCCCAAATTTCTGGAAACAGCCCAAATGAAACTTCACCCCAAAAACAATATAGGATTTAAAGCTAAGAACAACATCACCATATATTGTACAACTTAAATCAAAAGTTTAAACATGATTCCTACCTCAAAAATCAAGCTCCATGAAAACTCCTAGCCAAGAGCCGATCTCCTCCATTACTCCGCGAGAACCATCAATCCCGGGCTTGATACGAAGCCCTCGTTGCGTAGATCATGGTTCATCCTTTGTGTTTCTTAAGATTCGGAGTGCAAGTCCTCCGATTTCTCCCAAAATCAAAAAGGGAAGAAGAGGTGGAGAGAGAGGGACGGACGGGAAGGAAAATGAAGAGAGAGAAGGTGAATTGGTAAAGTAAAAATCTGGTTTTTATAGTACATATTAGGTAAATTACACTTTCTCCCTCAATTATGCAACATGCCAAGATCAAGTACCAAAACTATATTACACACACACATGGGTCCCAACTCATATTACCCAAGTCACGTATTATCAAATAATTTATCAAGTCCCGAATATTTAATTTAAAGTAAATAATTTTCCGGGTCTTTACAAATGGGCTAACCGGCCCACTTTTGGTGGACCACAAACCCAACAATTCACCCCCTCCACCACAAGCGGGTAATTGTCGGTTAAACTACTCTTTAAGTCAAAGAGTCCGCACCCCCACAATGGAGTGTCCGCACCCCTTCGACGGATGCCCGCACCCCCTCAACGGATGCCACGTAAGGACTTGCTTCTTCAGCCCGTGACTCCACTACTCCAACGCGTGCACGCAATCTTTCAGAAGTGTAACCGTCACTAATCAAACCAGGTGCAAATGAGACACGCTTCCTAGTCGTTTCCGTGGTCGCCATTCCAGTGCACTTTTTCAAACACGACCTCGTCTCAATGCCCTCTTGAGCTTTCCAGTAAACATCCCGGAGCCCACGCTCACATTCCAGCACAGGAGAATCATTTTGGGCCCACCGATTCTTCCTACGCCAATTCCGTGAACGTCGATGCGACCTCCTTGCTTCCCGTTTACTCCGTTGCCTTCCCTTTCCATTGGAACCATGTTTGTCAGTTGCTCCATCTGTCCAAACACTCCCATCCAACCTATACAGATGCCCAATCTTCTTACCCTGTAGTGAGGGCCCATTTTCCTTGCGAACATTTAGAACGCCCCCACTAGCAGAAAAACTGCTACCCTTCGACTCCAGCACCCCCAGAGAAATAACATTTTTCCTCAACCCAGGAACATGTCGCACATCCGTGAGTTTCACCCGTCTTCCATCTGACATACGAAACTGGACTGCCCCTTTGCCAACAATCTTGCTAGCTGTTCCGTTGGCCATCCTAGCACTCCCCTCATCGCATGCTTGATATTCCGTGAAACTCTTCCTGTCCGCGCACATATGGGCTGAGCATCCTGAGTCCAACACCCAGTCTTTTCTCCCAATTTCAGTGCCTGCAGTAGTGACCAGAAGTGCATCTGAATCATACACAATACCTGCCGTGTAATCGTCACCCCCTGCTTTGTCTCCTTTCCCCTTCGGACAATTCCGCCGAATATGCCCTTCTTGGCCGCACCGGTAGCAGGTGACCACAAACTTGCGACCCGGAGACCCAGACCTGCCGTGATTAGAACCTCCAGCCCTTTCCTGAGTTCTTCCACGCCCTTCAGTGATGAAGGCTTGCCCTCCATTATGACTGTGAATGCCCATCTCCTTCCTCCTTGCCTCCTCACTGAACATAGCATCCGTGACCATGCTCATGGTCAACTTTCCGTCAGGAGCTGAGTTACTGAGAGAAACCACCACCGTCTCCCAGTCATCTGGCAAAGAACTGATTAGCAACAGGGCCTGCAACTCGTCGTCAAACTTCAACTTGACACTGGCTAGATCATTCACCATACTTTGAAACCCACTAACGTGTACGGCAACAGAAATCCCACTCCGGAGTTTCAAACCAACAAGTCGCCTCATCAACAGCGCCTTGTTCCGCGATAACTTAGACTGATAATTCTCCTGCAATGTAGTCCAGAGAGTGTACGCATCAGTCTCCTCGCAAATATGATGAAATACCTCCAATCCGATGTACTGTCTAATAAGTCCGACAGCCTTTCGATTGAGCTTCCTCCAATTTTCAGCCAACATTGCCTCCGGTTTAACCCCCTTGAAATCAATGGGATCCATCAAATCCTTCGTGTATAACAGATCCTCCATTCTCGGCTTTCAAATTGCAAAATTATGTGCCGATAACATAATCATTGAACTCAAGCTACTTACGGCAACCTCCGTCATCTTGCTAAACGCTCAAACAGCAAAATAACACAGCAGTAATAATCCCAGGACTGACCCTCAACTCAAAAACTCCAAAACAGTGCCCAAAACGGTAAAAAACTTACCAAACCAAAACTGTAGGAGTTGAACCAGCAGAAACGGATCACAGAAATGGATCCGGCTCGTCGAAACGAGTCAAGAACCGGTCCGAACCGGCCAAGAACCGGCCTGGAAGGGCCTGAACGGGCCACCGGAAAATCGGGTCAAAGAACTGGTCTGAACCCCTTTGACCTGCTGACGTCAGCCCTAACCTTACTGCGCTGAAAACCAACCGCGGCGGCGTCACAGCGACGCGCCACCTTCAAGCCGCGCGTGAGGGCGCGTCCGGCGTCCTTTCGCGACCTTTCGACTTCCGTTGAACTCGTCTCGTCGAGATCAACCCACTCGTGTCCTCAAAATCCCAAACCGATGTGTTTTGACCTGAGCCCAGTCGTTCGATCCGTGCGCCTCCGTCCGTTTCGCGTTCAAACGGACCGTGTGTTTCTCCGGCGTGTTCGGCCACCGAACCAAAGCTCTGATACCAGTTGTTGGGATTAACCCCAATCCCTCGAACACCAACAAACACACACACAAGAGCGAGAGAGATTGAACAGAGAAAAATCCACTAAAACAGCTTACAAAAACTTTGACCGCAAAGAGGAACAACCAAATCCGGTGTTCGACACTCAACTCGCACAGATCTTCTCTCAATCTCACCGGTGTATTGTTCGCAGCACAATTCCGCTTACGAAACAATGACACACTCACTCATTCAATAAAACCCTACACATAAGCACCTATATATAGGGGAGGAAAGAAAAAGACCTAGTAGACCTAGAAAACCTAGACCTAGCCCACTAATGGGCTAACCGGCCCACTTTTGGTGGACCACAAACCCAACAAATACAACATACTAATAATTTAAATAGTATCTAAATTACAATTTTTGACATAAATTTAATTTCGGTGAAAGTGTCGTAGACACAGATAATACGCTCGTATAAAATATTTCATACCATTAGCTCTTTATGCAATAAGATAGGGAAGTAGCTTGAAAACAGTAAAGATATTGTAGAATCCCCCCAACTGCAATTTCACGATCCACCCACTAATGCAGATAGGCAGGGGAGAAGAGCATGTATTTCCACCGACCAATTCTACTTCCCAACTGCATACCATTAGGCGACAAATGAATAACGTCTTTTTATCCCATCCTCTTTTAATTGTTATGTTTTGGTCCTATCTTTTAAAGAATACCCAAAGTATTTTAGTTTTTAATTTTGCACAATTTCAACACTTTAATTACCCCTTAAACAATGGAATACAATTATGAACTCACTATATTAGTTTCAACACCCCAAAAACTGAGTTTGCTGCCCTCCATAATTGTGATGGTAAATTTTCATATCTTTTCTATATGTGATGATAAATTTTCTTACCTGTTGATTTTTGTTAGGGTTGATGATAAATTTGTTGCCCTTTATAAACCTGATGGAAAATTGCAGATATTTTCTACATGTGATGATAAATTTTCTTACCTGTGATTATTGTTAGGTTCGATGGTAAATTTGTTGCCCTTTATAAACCTGATAGTAAATTGCAAATATTTTCTACAAGTGATGATAAATTTTCTTATTTGATGATTACAATTTATTAAGGTCCATGGTATATTTACTACCATCTATAATTGTGATGGTAAATATGTACATCTAATAGTTTAAATTGCTATAACATCCTTTGTTCTATTGCGATAATAGATTTGCAAATCACAATAAATTTTTGCAAAAAATCCTAGTGAACTAATAGAGAGAATTAAAAAAATGTCAGTGACATAGGATGATGAATATGCCAAACTAGATTTAGGAGGATAAACACAATAAGTTCGGTAACTATGAACAAATACAAGGATCAACAAAATCCCAGTCACTTAATATGATTCCGGTGAATATCTTTTGAGATTCCGTTGAATATCTTTTGAATTTCGGTGAATATCTTTTTGATTCACATAATATGTTTTAACATATTTGTTTTCAATTTTTAAGCCTAATATTACTGTCATGTTTTTTAACCTATTTTCCCTTAAAAAGCATAAAAAGGTACACTAATGCTAAAAAATAATGGCAAAAATATAAAACCATATAAAAATTAGATGAAAACATAACTTGAAAATATTGATGGAATGAAAATATACGCAGCGTGGGCTCATAGAACCCTGATTTAAATTACCCTTTAAAACATCAACTCAATGGGATTCAATCATATATCGTCGGTGCTTTCGTATAGTTTGTATAGTCAACTAGCAAGAAATCAAGTCGAACGGAATCAAAAAAAATACTAAGAAAAAAATACAGTCTATATTGAGCAAGGGAGCACTCGCGCACCCCAAAAAATTACTGAAATTTCCACACAGAGACCAATAATAAATAAATAAAGTCTATATTTGAACCCACTAGTTTCCACAACTAATATTATTAAGGGGGGAGAGAGAGAGAGAGAGAGAGAGAGAGAGATCATTTTCTAGCCTTCGAAGGTTGACTTCCTATAAGTCAATTGGCTAACTGTATAACATTATTGGTGGCATCTTGTTTTGTTGAGGTCTTTGTATTTCTTATTGTATTAGTTGTGATTTCCATAGTGGAATCTTGACACCTTTAGGGTGTTTCATGGATTCAAGTGGCAAATGAATAACGTCTTTTTAGATACTAACATGGTTAAAATGCGTATACAATTGAGTGGGCAAATGGTTGAAGTTTGATTAATCATGTAATTGCTTACAATGATTAGTAAATTTACTTTTTCGAGCCGCAAAAAAAATTATAAATCTCAACCTTTCATGTTGCACATCTACGGTCTAAAAATATTTCTCTTACAAATTATCTTCTCAATAGCATTTTAGTAAATGTAGTGGTTTGCGTTGAATCATATAATGATATGTTTTCTTTTCTTTTTTTCCACACAATTTAATCTGTCGGCCTAGATTACATAGGAATTTATTTAAATTGTCAACTTAATGGGATTGAATCATATATCGACTGTGCATTTGTAAAGTTTGTATAGTCAACTAGCGTATTAAGCTTACCTACATACCACTCACAAAGCTAAATCCATATTAAGATTCAAATTCGGCTTCTTATCAAAAAAAAAAAAGATTCAAATTCGGCTATGATTTAATGCGAGTCACAAACATGTTAATTATTTCTTTATTCTTTTATATGAAAATATTTAATTTTAAAAGAACTCAAACAGGACAATCAACCGAACAAAACTAAGGCATGGAGGAAAAAAATAACGAACGTCTACACTTTAGTCTCCAAGCTCCAACAAGTTCAAAACAGGCTCAAAACTCTAAATTATCTCAACCAGACCACAATTACACGATTAAACTATAAAACTATCGAAATCACAAATAAAATAAATTAACAAAGTCCCGAATTGCAAGATCTCGCATGTTATATGTTCTCTTATCTCAATGAAGAGGATTTTCTTGAGGTATTGACACGTGGAGATGAAAATCAAAACCAAAAAATGAAGAGTCAAAAGAGAGTAAAATGCAAGGTCACTTCAAATGATAAACTTAATGACAAACTTACATTCGATTAGTTACAAAAAAAAAAATTCAATTGCTTCGAACAAGATTATTATGCTACAACGAACTACAAATTAAGTACAATTATGACTACAACTATGCCTACACTAAGAACTTAGAAAGAAACGAAAAGTAAGTATGAAAGTATGCAGTTTTTCAAGGTTTCCGGGATATTTCTCCTTCGACCTCTTCTCACATTTATAGGCACCATTGGACAGTTAACTACTTTCCCAATTCTCAGTTATTTAGTAGTATTTACTGCTTAAATTTTAATAACTTCCCCATCTCTGAAACAGGGGCGCCAGATCATGGCTGCAACCTCTTCCAATTTTCCCCTCTTTTCTGTAACTGCTCGTGGTCATGTCTCTGCATATTCTGCTCATTCGTGCATAGAAATACTCAGCAATTTAATAACTGCCCTTGAAGGTCAAATGACGTAGCGTCGTTATCCAACAGTTTGATAGCTGCCACTGAAGTTTAAATGACGTCACCTCGTTGTCCAATAGTTGAATAACGGCCCCTGAAGGTTGAACGACGTCGCTCTCTTATGATCCATGCCTCCTAATCAAGTGTGTGTATGTCCACCAATCAATACCACGTGTCTCTTTCCTATTGGCATACAAATTACGAAGCAAACAGTGGTGTTTAACTATGATTTTATTTTGGAGTTGTACTCTTATTTTTAAACTATTTTTTATTTTGTTGCCTTTAGTGATTTTGTTAGCAATGTTTGTGTTAAGAAACATCAAATTACACTTGGTGAAATTGTTTTCATGGTTATGGAATGTGTGATGTAGTATTTGTATGCTTGGTTCGTTTTATTTTTGCAAATATATGAATAAGAGTTGTTATTTCTTAATCATATACGGATTGGATTGGTCGGGGCGGGTAGATTCGGGAAAAAAAAATTATGGATATCTATTCGGTTCAGTTAGTAACCGTTATTCATTGGGTACGGTTACGGTACAATCATTTTTAACCCCGACGAATATCAGGAGAGATACAGCTATCAGATACAATTCAAAATATCGAATATGGATATCCCAATGTCTATTCCAATTTGTCCCCGTTGCCATTTCTAAATTAACTTACCATAATCATGTTGTTTAACAAAAACCAGTCACTTCCAATCTTGGAAGTGCTTTAAATATACGGTTACGGTACAATCATTTTTAACCCCGACGAATATCAGGAGAGATACAGATATCAGATACAATTCAAAATATCGAATATGGATATCCCAATGTCTATTCCAATTTGTCCCCGTTGCCATTTCTAAATTAACTTACCATAATCATGTTGTTTAACACAAACCAGTCACTTCCAATCTTGGAAGTGCTTTAAATATTGAAAACCCTTATGTCCCTTCTTTACTTAGGACCTGATCTCCAATCTTGAAAATTACAATCGGTGCAAGATTTCGATAGAAAATAATTTTTACTTAAAATTATTTAATGAATTTCAGTTGTTAGATTACATCAATCTCAATCGTTCTTATAAAAATATGTTTGGAGCCCCACACCGTTGTGTAATGTAATATATCATCTTTAGCTTTTACAACCAACCCCCCACCCCAAAAGACAATTTTCTTGAAAGTTTATTCCCAGAAAAAGTTGAACGCAAGAGTCTTATAGGTAAATTGGGTTGGTGAAATTAATGTAAGAAACCACTCTTTTCCCCCTTAATTACATGCCTATTTTCTGATCATTAATCCACTATCGTCAACTATAAGTTAGTTTAGTTCACTGGATTCAAAAGCAAGACGTAGAATATTGTAAAGAAGTTGACTTCAACTAACAGAATCAAGTTGTCGAATGAATAAGGATGTACCAGCTTCATACTGCACCTCTAATTTTTTAATTGACAAAGACTTTTGAACATCCTATTAGACCATTCAAAATGAACATGCTGCTGTTCTATTTTATATGTTCGTGATCTACTTCACTTCCAGTTTTTATGGAAGACTTGTTTGTTGAAACGGTGGGATATATCTCCAGGGTTTGCCCCACAAGCATCATCAGCCTGGTATAATGGTGGCTAAATCATTCCTTGAAAATTCTAGTTGGGAGTCCATCCTTGCTATATGCCATACTGCTGTTTATTTGGCTTGCTAGAAACAATGCCATACTCAAAAAAAAAATGCTTCCTTCCGCCAAGGACAGGGATGGAGCCAGCGGGTGCCTACGCCTTCCCCAAAAAAAAAAAAAAAAAAGCTCGATTATTATATAGAGAAAAAAATTCCTATGAAGTATGTAGACTCGATTTTGCAAAATATTTTGGTATGCATTTCTTTTTTGGTCTCAAATACATTTTTGTCCCTACGTAGTAAAATTCCTGATTCTGCCCCTATCCAAGGAGATTGGGGAATTAATCAAGATGAGAGTAGCTCTCTGGATTAAAATTTTATAAATTTGATCTTTTGTTTTTGTATTAGTGGTTTGTCTTGGTGTTTTGTTTTTGCTTTTAGGTCTTGTGTAGGCTTGTGAATACCCAAGCTTTGTATTGGTTGGTTTTATGTCTTTTGGTTATAATTGGCTACTTGACAACTTAATTTAGGGAAGTTTACATTGCCACGAAGAGTTGTTACTTTCCTACACGTATTTAATATTTATTACATTTTATGTCAAAATGACTCTTCTACCCACAGTATATGGCAGATCTATTTGACTGCCAAGCAATATTTTACTTTTTGAAATTCTCCCTGCAGTGCTATATATGGAGCCTGAAAGGCTGAAACTTCAACTAGTGAGATTAAAATTTTAATAAAAATTAGGTAACAATTCTTTTTTTTCTAATAAGAGATAATTATACATATTGATTTAAAACAACACACATCGACTTTTTTTATTTAAGAAAACATATGCGAAAGGATCATTCGTGAAATAAAAATTAAGATATCTAATAGACGCGTAACATATTATTCATCAGTTAATTTTTATTTAAATATCTACATAATTCCATTCACACTCATTGTTCATATTCAACAATAATGGAAAAGCACACCCATCTCACAAACAAAGACCCATGCTTCATACACACACATACCAACCCAACTATCTCCACTCTCTAATTAACTGCTTCACATGACAGCCACACAATCACCCCTCAAGAGCAAGACAACCGGATTCAAGTTCCAAAACAAATTTACAAATAAATTACACGATATTACTACACCATCAAGCGGCAACCTCCTCTTCTTCTTCCTCGTACTCCTCATCATCAGCAGTCGCGTCTTGATATTGCTGGTACTCGGCCACAAGATCATTCATGTTACTCTCAGCCTCGGTGAACTCCATCTCATCCATTCCCTCACCTGTGTACCAATGCAAGAAAGCCTTCCGCCTGAACATTGCCGTAAACTGCTCGCTCACTCGCCGGAACATTTCCTGAATCGACGTCGAGTTCCCGATAAAAGTAGACGCCATTTTTAGACCCTTTGGGGGAATATCGCAAACGCTTGACTTAACGTTATTGGGAATCCACTCCACAAAGTACGAAGAGTTCTTGTTTTGGACATTTATCATTTGCTCATCAACTTCTTTTGTGCTCATTTTGCCACGGAATAGGGCGGAAGCGGTCAAGTATCGTCCATGGCGAGGATCCGCCGCGCACATCATGTTCTTTGCATCCCACATCTGCTGAGTCAACTCGGGAACTGTGAGGGCCCGGTACTGCTGGGAACCTCTTGAGGTCAAGGGTGCAAATCCAACCATGAAGAAGTGGAGACGAGGGAATGGGATAAGGTTAACCGCGAGTTTCCTTAGGTCGGAGTTGAGTTGTCCAGGGAAACGAAGACAACACGTGACACCACTCATCGTGGCGGATATCAGGTGGTTGAGATCACCAACTGAAATAAGACAGTTACGATATTTGTGAACTTTGAATGATTAGAATTTAGAGCATGCACCTTTCAGAAATTATTATGACAACTAGTTATCAGGAAAAAAATAATCAGCATAGAAGAGAATGTAATGTACTTCATCCATCCCGAATTATTTGTTTATTTAGGAAGCCTAACTTATCAAGTGAATACATTAATTGCACTTTACGAATTTGAACTACCCAAAAGTCCATAACTTCCCTGTACTTCAAGTTAGACTTATCAGTTCAATTCAAGAGAGAAGGGCAAAATAGGAAGCCAGAGAATTTTGTTCGTCAAATTACCCAAATACACAACGAACTGGGACATCAGAACATGAAAAATGGGCAAAAAAATTCCTACCAAGGCCACGATGGGCTCTAGGCGAGCTGGCCTTATAGCTTGCTTTCCAAGTGGAAAAGACAAGAAAGCAAATTTGAGCATTTGGGCTACAAGCCTTGGCTTGAATATGATAAGCCTACCTTTGGCAAACAGAACAATTACGAAAACCACGCTTAAAAAAGCCTTGTATGAAATGAAGTAGTTTTTTGGATTTGATTTCCTAGTCAAATCAAAATTTTCCGTTTTTAGTAATTTTCCAAAATTCTTTTATTTAAGCTAGATTAGCAAGCCTAAATCTTTGGTTATTTCGTTTCCTAGTTGATATAGGGTTCTACGTCCCTATAAATTGTTTTGTAAGCCTAAGGGCTAACTAGTTGTTAAATGATTAATAAAAACTGAGTGTTTTACTCAATTCGTTTGTTCAAAGAGAGAGTATCTCTAGTTCAAATAAGGCTTTTGGAATTGTCCCTGTGTTGCATTCATCCAATCATACGCTTTGCTGCCTCATTGCCCGAATAGTGTTTTGCGCACCAAAATAATGCCGTTTTGGCACACAGCAGGGCCCCAAGTCCATTCTTTTAGAAGAAAATACTGCTTCAAGGTGTAAATTGTAACAGTAGTTGATTTAACAACTTCCTAAGCTCATTCACTTAAGAGGTAAAGAATGAAAGAACATAGCACTACTAGTGAGACGACCTCATTGTCATTGCCTGATTATTTTCAGATCTCGATTCAACTTCAAAATAAAAAGAAGAAATGGAGATGCTTTCGACTAAACCTTCAAAGTTGACACAAAGAGGTTAAAACGTAAAAAGACTTACAAGTGGGTGTTGCAAGCTTCAGAGTTCGGAAGCAGATGTCATAGAGAGCTTCATTGTCCAAAACCATACATTCATCAGCATTCTCAACAAGTTGATGAACAGAAAGTGTGGCATTGTATGGCTCAACAACAGTGTCAGATACTTTAGGAGAAGGAAAGACTGAAAATGTCAACATCATTCGATCCGGATACTCCTCCCTGATCTTGGAAATGAGAAGGGTGCCCATACCAGATCCTGTGCCTCCACCCAAAGAATGACAAACTTGAAATCCTGTCAATTGAACAAGTTTTAGTGCAATTTGAAACAAAAGAAAGCACTTTAATTGTAATTCACAAATGATATAGGGAAGAGAACTGTAGACTTTGATGGGGGATAACATTCACTAACTACTGCTAAAATTTATACCCTCCAAGTATTCAAGAAGAAAAACATCAAATAACAGTGAAACCAAATGACTACGGGAGAAATACCAAGAATTAGAAGAAATCCCAAATTGAAGAAAAAACCAAAGCTAATTGAACTTGGGGCATAAATGCAGCAAGAGTATGATTCAATCAATACTTAAATATCAGCCCACTTAGCAGAAAAAGTCTAGGTGTGGAAAGAGTTTAGAAACATTACCGCAAAATAAATAGATCCTGCATTAGCTTGGCTTGCTAGGTGCTAGGCACTCATGCCAGCAGATGCAAATTGCCGAGATCAACATTCCAATACAGATATAAGAACCCTTGCATAATTTACCTGTTTCTAAGTTTGCCTTTATACTAGTCCGGCGGAAGAACTTAAATCATGTCAGACTTGATTACAACCTAGTGAACCTATTATTTTATTACAGTTACAAAGTTCCGAGACAGTACAATCTGACAATTACAAATTTCAATTAGTGACCGAGAACATCCCCAGGTCTAGCAGAGCTGCAAACTAAGGGTGTTATGGAACTAGTGGAAGGAAAGAGAAAGGAATGACGAGTTAGACAAATTTTTGAGAAAATATTTGTTGTTTTTTGTTTTGCAAATAAAAGGGAAGTGACAAGAAAAATAATTTGCTTTCTTTGATTAAAAGGGAGGTGAGGAAATATAATTTTAAGGAAACTGAGACAAACAATTTAAGTGAGAAAAATAACTCTACACTTCTTTTGCATTGGATTAATCTCCCTCTCATCAAGTGCACAATCCAGTGGAACAGATTCAGTTGCTAAAGACAGTGAAAGCGCAGGTGGTAAAGTTTTGTTACAGTTGCTGCTGAGCTGGACGCAAATGCCATGAGCTGAAATATGTGTAAGTTAGTTAGTTAGTTAGGATTAGTTTCGAAGTATAGTGTAAGTATAGTTGGTAGTTGGGCAGATGTATATATAAGCCATATTCTGTTCTCTGTATATTCATTAGAACACTCTTTAAATGATGAACTCCCTGCGATCTTCTTCCCCATGAAATTATATAACATTGAAAGTTCAAGAAAAGTTGTTACCTTTCACTCACATCCTAAGAAACAAACACAAGAACAACACACCAATCACACAAAAACATAAAATGCATCGAAACGCTACTGAAATTATATATATCCAACCTAAGGTCAAACCTACAAGCTGAATACCAAACAACTTTATATTCTCGAAGATTTAGAACAAAAGACAAAAAGAAAAAAGTATCCCCATCACCATCAGATCCCAGTAATACAATGCAATAGATTCAAATTAAGCTCAGAGATATTTAGCTAATAATCGCTATTGCAAACCAATAACACAAAAGTACAATTGGAGAACAAAGGAGAATGTTCATGCATATGAATCCAACACAGGTGCATACATTAATGCACATATAATCGTAAAATGCAGTACCACTGAAGAACAAAGCCCAATTTCCACACAACTTCAGATCAAACCATGGTCAACCCTTAAAACAAAAACCATAAAACATATCCAACTCAACCAAAATCAAATACCCACATGGAAAAAAATACGACCTACAAAAAACCAAGAACCAATTAACCTCCACCTAGAAAAATTCAAATGAATTCTCCAACAACTCATTAATCAAACAAATATATCATTTTTTGTTTTTAATTTGGAAATCAATAAAAACTACGGAACAAGGGAGAAGGTCATGCAAATGAGTAAAATACTCGTGCATACTACATGCATAGGTATTATTGATGTACGGCAATGCAACACCCACCTACGGAAGAAATTCCAATTTCCCTAGCATGCCAGATCTAACCACACTAAACAGAAAAAATACAAACCGTAAAGCATATCCAATTCTCAAACCAAAGCAAAACCCACATAAAAATACTAAACCGCCAATAGTTCACATTAATTATCAGCAATTCATCATCAAACAAATATATAACCAATAAAAGGTTTGAAGAAATACCCTGCAAGCAATCACAATTCTCGGCCTCCTTCCTCACAACATCTAGAACCGAATCAATCAGCTCAGCGCCCTCCGTGTAGTGTCCCTTCGCCCAGTTGTTTCCGGCGCCAGACTGACCAAAAACGAAGTTGTCCGGTCTGAAGATCTGACCAAACGGACCGGATCGGACCGAGTCCATGGTTCCAGGCTCTAGGTCCATGAGTACGGCGCGTGGGACGTACCTTCCTCCGCTGGCCTCGTTGTAATAAACGTTGATGCGCTCGAGCTGGAGATCGGAGTCACCAGCATATTTCCCGGTTTGATCGATGCCGTGCTCGTCGCAGATGACCTCCCAGAATTTGGCCCCGATCTGGTTCCCGCATTGGCCACCCTGGATGTGGAGGATTTCTCTCATTTTCTCGGGAAACGTTGTGGGGACAGAGATCTTCTGGCGATTTACACACAGAGAGGAAGGGAAAGAGGATTGGAGGAACGGAAATGGAGGGGAATTTTGGTAGAAAAACAGTTGGATGTATTTATACTTGCTAATTTTTTTTGTTTTTTTATTTTTGGTCGAGGATATCTATGTTTATTCTATATATAGTGATTAATGGGTTTGCTTCTCCCCGTTCTTTGTGGAAATGGATATTTTGTCAGGCTTACCCCTTGATGATCTAATTGAATAGTTTAAAAAATAGAAAGAAAAAAAAAATATTTTCGTTTATGGGAATCTGTGGCTTTATTCTCGGGACCACAAAAAATCTGGAAAAAACAAAAACCAATATATGGTGTTAAAATAAAAAGGGGAAATTTAGGGTAGGTTCTAAGTTAGGAGACAACTAACAAATACATCATTTCTCAATTGATAAAAAATTTATAAAGTTTCTAGTATATACCCCAATAATTATTAGATTCTAATAGGCCAAATCATTTGAAAATAATCAGTTCACTGATTTTAATATAATTTGAACTGTTTCTATTCTCACCTTTTTTCTATCTCCAAAGTTTATCTTTGTAAAAATAACAACAAATTACATGATTAATTTCTTTCAAATCTAAAATCAAAACAAAGAATCCATCCATATATATTATAATAAATTAAAATTTGATGTCAAAAAATTCTAGAAGTATTAAAATGATCATTGTTGGTCGTCATGCCGAGTGTTGTATTTATGGTCGTCGTGCCAAGCGTGAGTTTGAGTCTCACTGGGCATCGTCGCGTTTGTTAAGGACCCTAACTAGGAGTTGGGTGTATTCAGTTAGATGTTACTTCGGGATGAGTCTGCATCAACAGCTCCAAATTCCGAAGGAGTGATGGCTTTGCTTTGGGCGACCTTGAACCCATAAAGAGAAGTGGCTAAGGATCATTGGTACCTGACTCGGCAAAGCTACGTTTTCGGTTGAGTTTAGTAAGAGTGAGGTAGATATTGACTCAAGTAGGCAGTAAAAGGTATCTGTTTTGTCTCAGTAAGAACTTGTCAATATCAACCGAATATTTTATGCTAGACAGTCGGATAAGAAGGAATATTCTTAGAAATATAAAAAATCAACGGCATAATGAACGTACATGACTTTATTTTTTGCACTTAAATATCGTTCATGTGTTTTGCTTTGACTGTTGTATATTTATATCTACGGGTTGATTTTTCGATGGCTTTTTCCTACTGAGTGCCACAACTCATTTGGTTCAACTTTTCTACCCTTGATGTTTTATATCAGATGTTGCGGAGCAATTCGAAAACCCACTTGAGTTAGAAGAACCGGGACTAACTGAGAAGGACAACGATGACATTTGGCTCCCATACCCCTCAGTAGCTCTGTTTTTATTTATTTTGAATAAAAGAATATAAACCCTAAGGGATATTTATATTATTTCACTTTCTGCACTAAACTCTGATTTAACTTTATTTCCACTTAATTAATAACACAAGGGTATTTCATAATTATAAATCTAATGATTTAATAAATGATTGAAAAATATTAATTAATGTTCCGAGAAATTGGGGCATTACAATTGGGGTGCCAACTACTGGTCCGAAAAGAAAGAGAGAGCTAATCAGAACAATATCCCGCGCCCTCTGTCCACACTACTACAATAATACTTAAAAATGTCACTATCAAAATGAATAAGATGTCAATTTTTACAAAATTGTCATTGAAAAAATTAGAATAAGTATTGATGTCAGTCTACCAAAAAAATTATCATTGCTACTATAATAGTGCTTAAATAATATGTTAGTTTTTACAAACTTGTCATTGAAAAAATTAGAATAAGTATTGATATCAGTCTACAACAAAATTGTCATCACTACCATAATAGTACTTAAATAACATGTCAATTTTTATAAATCTGTCATTGAAAAACTGGAATAAGTATTCATATCAGTTATATCTACAAAAAGAACTGTCATACAATCCCCATTTATAATGTTAATTTTGATTAAAATTGACATTGAAATAAAAAATGCACGTAAGATGTTAAACACATATATTATATATTAGATATTGTAAATATCTCATGAATATTATGTTTGATGTAGTGGTCAAAGAGGATGCGTGTAAGGTGTTGGTTGGTAGAAAGTCAGAGTTTTGAAATTTGGGAAGGAAATATAATGATGTTCTAGCCATATTGATTAGACAATGGTGTTATTTTTAATGACGTTTAGTAACTGTCATATTTATAGTTAATGATGATAATTATAATATATCATTTTATACTTTTTAATAACACTTATAAAGTGTCATCTGTATAGATATCAATGACAGTTGTACACTATCATAAAAAAATTAAAAACTTTTAATTTTACCTCTAAAGATGAAAGTTGCAAATTTGTCATCTTTCACGTTTAATGATAATTTTTAACTGTCATCTTTGATGATTATTATAGTAGTGTCAGGATCGTGCTTCATAGTGTTCGTGTTCCATAGGCGCACTGTCTACTAGAGTAAAAGCCAAAAAAAAAAAAAAAGAAGACGCTGCGTGAGAACTCTCTAAGACAGGTGCCCTCACCCCTTGGGCGCCCACCAAGGCGCTGCTCCCTATCCCATACAAAAAGAATACCTCTAAACAATCATGAGGACCACCATGAGGAGCAACACTAAACAACATGGTGCATAATGCAAATGATGGTCATTACCATAGCTTGCTTTGAACAGCGCGCGGTTGAATTAAAAGCTTTCGATCTTTGGAATCATTCCCAAAACAACACACATTACCCCCCAAAACAAAAAAGAGTTACATAACTTTAACATGGGAAATGATGATTTTATACAAATCAAAGAAACACCAATTACATAACTTTAACATGATTTAGCCATATGAATTGTCTTGATTAGTTGTTATTTTCAGAAATATTGAATTCCAAAATCTTTTTTATTATGTCTTATTTTATGTAGTTCTATAGACGTTATCTTTTGGATAATGTTGTATACTCTCTTATCTAATTATAAAAAGGGGGTAAATTAAGTTAGGGTCCTTTCTACCCCTCCGACTTAGTTTTCCATCCCATCCACTTTTCGAAATTATGTTATCATCCTATAATAGTGTAGATAGACAATTTTGCCATTACTTTTGAGAGATGGTTTACTATATTACTCTGTGTGTAGTTAACATTTAATTTATTGAGGTTAAATCTGTAGAACCATTTTAGGCTTAATTTAAGGGATTACGTTTATCTTTAGTATAGTAAATGACAGTGGGGATTTGTTACGGAATTGATTTGTTACGGAAATGGCAGTTTTCGTTCCAATCATATCCCCAAAATTTCGTAATACCATACCAATTGGTCCATTTTCGTTCCAAATATTATTCTCTTGCCTGAAGTGTTGAATCATCGAAAAAAATAGTTCTCTGGCCCGAAGTGTTCAATCGCCGGAAAAACTACCTCTCTGCCCGAATAGTCTCATTACCGAAACTTGAAGCTATCTGCCCTGTAGTGTTCAATCACCGCAAAAAACAGAGCTCTGACTCGAAGTATTCCACCACCGGAACTTGAAGTTCTCTGCCCCGTAGAGTCCCATTACCGGAATTTGAAGTTCTCTACCCGGAAGTATTCAATCACCGAATCGGACTGAAGATTTTGATAAGTTCTGATGATTATTTTCGTTATCTCGATATTACGGTGGTTGATGGTGAAACCCGAAATTTATTGCGATGATTAACGTATTGTGGGTCTCATTTTGTAATTCGCATGGGGCACCGAATCCAGAAGGTTTGACGTAGTGGCGAAAATTTTACCATCTGTAAATTTACCATAATGATTACAAATTTCACCATAATGTGCATATTGATGGGGATGACAAAATTTACTATGCATATTGTAAAGACCCGGAAAATTTAAAATTTTTATATTAATGTTCGGGTTAATAATCATAATTAATGTGGGGTATGTGAAAACTTGTGTTAAAACATGATTTGGGGTCAATGTGATATAAGGTGATAACCTTGGGGGCTTGTGGTAGCATGTGGCATACTTGAGGGGTGTAAGTGTAATTTTTGGTGTGTTTAGTTGGGTTGTATCAGACTTGTGTGTTTGCCAAACCCACTTCCTTTTCTTTCTCCCTCACGTTGCTCTCCCTCTCTCAAAACCCATCCGAAAAACTTGCTCCAAACCTCGATTCCTTGGAGATCCTTCGCATTTCTATCCTCCTTAGGTGATATCCGGTGTTGGTTTGCTACCATTTGCTTGGAGGAGGAGTATTTGGTCTTTTTCAACCTTTGGGAGCTAGAGCTTGAAGTTGGAGCTTGGTTTCTTGCACCCGGAAGTTGAGGTAGGGATTTCTCACACCTATTACGCGTGTATAACTCGATTTGATAGTCATTTGATGTTTTGAAGTGGTATGGAAAAGCCCTAAAATTTAGAGTAGAAATCTGTTGAAATTTGCCTTGTGCGTACTTGATACACCGGTGCCTTGTTTTGGTGGCACCGGTGTCATTTGCTCTCTGGATCTCTGTATTTCTGGTTTTTGTGCTTGACACCGGTGCCTTGATTTTGATACACCGGTGTCACTTGTTCTCTGTATCTCAGCTTCTGACTTTTGTGCCTTGACACCGGTGCCTTGTTTTGGTGACACCGGTGTCTCCCTTTGAATTCTCCCAGACTTTGGACCTTACACCGGTGCCTTGTTTTGGTGACACCGGTGTCAAAAGCTCTCTGTATCTTGGTGTTTGCCTGTTGTACCGGTGCCTAGTTTTGGGGTACACCGGTGTCTCTTCCCTTGGAACTTTCCCTAGTTTTGGGCTATGCTTTGGCACTTGATTTGGCGTATTCTCTCGTCACTTTGGAACCCCGTAAACCCTTAAACTTACTTTCCTTGGACATAAATTGTTGTCTTTTAATCAATGATTTAGCTTACGTTAAGCGTTGTATTATGCCGTAAATGAGGATATAAGAAGTGAATCATGTGACATACTTTGAGATTGAACCAAATGGATGAAAGTGATGAATTTTATGACCTGTGTGCATGTTTTGACTACACGAACGATATGAGACACATGACATATGTGAACGAGGTACTGGAATGCCTCCGGGAGTGCTAGGAATGTACTAGAATGCCTTCGGGAGTGCTAGGAATGTACTGGAATGCCTCCGGGAGTGCCAGGAATGTACTAGAATGCCTTCGGGAGTGCTAGGGATGTACTGGAATGCCTCCGGGAGTGCCAGGAATGTACTGGAATGCCTTCGGGAGTGCAGGAATGACACTTTGATGCATGAAACGGACACATTAGAGACACATGACAATTGTGGCTTGGAATTGAATGAGTTAAGAAACCAAAGTACATAAATGAGTTACCTATGTGTTCTCTCATTCGAGTATTACTTCCGGTGACTCTAGCTCTCATTGTGTTGACATAACTGTTTGTGTGACTTATCATATCATGTCATATGCATGTAATACTTGTGTAGACTTTCCTACTGGACTGTCGAGCTCAACCCTTCTTTCTTTTCAGGTACAACCTTGGAGTGATAGCATGGAGTGCTTGGTTTGCATGGATCGACATGCATATTTTTGAAAGCTACATTGGATGAATTACTTAACATCTTTTATTACCATTTTTGAAAAGATGTAATGTAACTCGTACCTTATCTATTTCTATTCAAACAATGTAAACTACTTAACTCCTTTTTGGCTTTGGGGATGATGATCTTTGGTTGAAGCAACCACTTTTGTCATGTATTTCGAACTTATTTCGATTCACTCTATTATTAATATATTTTGGGAAATTTAGTGAGATTTGTGAGTCTTTATTAATGGTAAATGTATTATTTATTTATGTTAAAAATTGAGGGCGTGACACATATTGTTTTAATTTACCATAAATCAAGCAAATATACCATGGACGACCATAACTCAAATTTTAATGGGAATTTACCATGTTCGTCAATTTTACTACGTTAAAATTTACCATTTTCTGGAGTTGTTTGTACAATTATATATCGTGTGTTACGTTGCCGCTTGGCATTTGAATTTGGTAATACCGATTTTGTCACCATAATGTGCATATCGATAGGAGGCCACGAAATGTACCATGCAGATCGTCTGAATTTACCATAACTCAAGCAAATATTCCATGGATACTAGGTGTTGCCATGTAGTGTAGAAATTTACCATGAAGTGTAGCATTTTACCATATGTAGTTTGTTACATCTGTTTTCCCATGGTACTCATTGTATGTTTTATAGGCAAATTTACCATGGATGACCATTTCTCTTTTTTTATGGCGAATTTAGAATGATCGTCAAATTTTATAGGGTAAAATTTACCATATTCTGG
Organism: Arctostaphylos glauca; assembly: GCA_019985065.2. Taxonomy (NCBI): domain Eukaryota; kingdom Viridiplantae; phylum Streptophyta; class Magnoliopsida; order Ericales; family Ericaceae; genus Arctostaphylos; species Arctostaphylos glauca. Next base: position 23,340,831 of record JAHSPW020000001.1, on the reverse strand, counting down.
TTCTGTTTGTGCAACTATATTTTTTGTGTCACATTGCCGCTTGACATTTAAATTAGGTAATACCGATTTTTAGGCTTAATTTAAGAGATTACGTTTATCTTTAGTATAATAAATGGCAGTGGGGATTTGTTACGGATTTGATTTGTTACGGAAATGACAGTTTTGTTCCAATCATATCCCCAAAATTTCGTAATACCATACCACCCCGCGATTTCTGGAGGAAGTTTCCTATTCTGGAGCCACGATTTTCCGTTCACCGTGATTCTAGGCGGCGGTTATGGTATAGTGCAAATGAACCATGGTTAGAGGGTTGGAGGTCAGGTTCGGTATTTTTAGAAAATAAGGACTGGAAAGTAATTCTCAAAAGTATATGGGATGGAAAGTTAATAAAGACTAATGGAAGGGACTGGAAAATAAGTACCCCTTATAAAAACTGGTCCACCCTAATATGATTAAGAAAAAATTATGTGATACATCAATTTCATTGAACCAACACCCAAATAAGTGGGAATACATTAAAAAAAAAAAAAATTCAACAACTTTACAATAAACATAGTATGTACAAAGACATACTTGGGCAGGACTAAGTTTACAGAATAACATAAGTTCAGAGGCGATGTAGTGATAGGCAAGTGGAGTTACTTGACCCCACTGAGTTAGAAGATATATTTATAATATAAAAATATTTTTAGTATTATGTAATTTTGACCCCACAGCTATACAAAAATGAATTTTTGTCCTTTCATACAATTTATTTCTCTTTATAAAAATATTATCTTTTTGCCCTTTGACACAATCTATTTCTTTCTCTCTGTGAAGAATAATACGGTTAAACTTATTTTCGATACTTGATTTTTTCTATAGTTTTCTAAGCTCGTCTACTCTAATCTCTATATCGCTAAAAACAGATTCACCCAAAGCCGTTATCATGTTAACCTTCCATGTTGTGAAGTGGACAAACTTAATATAATACGTAATTATTTTTAATTTATATTTATGAATTTTTAAAATTCTAAATTCAGGAAACTATGTTTGGTTCATTCATAAGTAAATTTGATTACACGACTCAAAATTCATAATAATTATCCAAGTTATGATTAGTATAGAACGCATGTATATTTGTTAATATTAAAAATATTCACTTGCATTGATGGATATGTACAACATATTGTATTTTTTCTAATCAGATGCAAGTTTATAAGAATGTGTATTGAGTCTTGATCATCTCTCCTTTTTTTGTATATTTGTTTTCTCAATATCAAGAACGAAGAAAATTATAAATTCTTTAAATATTTGACCCCACTTCCGCTAATTTCTGCGTTTGCCCTGCATAAGTTAAGCCAACGTTGTACACTCTCTATCGATAGGTTAAGAGTTTAGATTTCATCAAAGACAATAATTGATCAATTCATTTGTAGAAAAGTTTTTAGTTGTTAGTTTATTTATTTCTTATACAAAATTATATCTTGAATTGTTATGTATAAAACTTGATGCAGTAAAACTCGCATGATTAATTGATATAATGTTACAATTTAAGAGTAGTTTTTCAAACCGCTTGACATACAAAATAAAAAGATTTATCCCGAATATAATCCAACTATAATTTAACTATAAAATCACTGCTTTCATCCTCCATATTTTTAAGAAATCATTTTCCATTTTCTTGGAGAGATGGAAACGGGCCGGAGATGCTCTAAGAGCCTGATATGCTCTGACTTCATTACGTCAAATGCGCGTTTATATTTGGAGAAATGGTCAATCTCTCAAAAGAATTTTCCATCACAAGTTCAACCTTCTATCCTTTCCCTCCGACGCTTACTGCGGTGGCTAAATATATCAAAAATCGCTACACCAACCAACTTCATTACTTTGGGAAAAGAAAGACACAGTGGGGGAAGAGAGAGAGAGAGAGAGAGAGTTGGGGATTCAGAAAAGAGAGAAACCACGAAGGTTGGGTTTCAGAACCCAACCAAGTGCTAGAAGATCATTCCGGCAGTCCCTAGGTTGGTCGATTAATTTTTATATCTTCCATTAAATCATTCTCCATTTTTTTAATTGTTCCTTTGGTATGCACATTGTATATTCTGTGTTACTTTCGTTTGTTGTTTTATCTCTGGAAGGAAATTGATGCAATACCCATTTGTTTAACGGACCATACATTATGACTGGTCAACTGTATTTCAATCCCTATTGCCTAGAGAAATTTTAGGTTTGATTCCTGGATTAATGTTTGGAAGGATTGAAAAAGAGTGTGCGGTGGCAAGATTCATCTCACTATTGGGATTAGCTCCTTAACCGTTGTCCGAAGATGATTATTTTTTTGCATGATCGACCTTGTCGGAATATGATTGTTGGAAAAATAGATTTGTTTTGGTGAATTTGTCCTAAAAATTAATTGGGATCCTAACATCAATTGAGCTAGGTTCAAAGTGGATTTGTGTACTCCTAAATAAGGAGTTTAAATTATGAAAAGAACAAATAAAATTCATTAAGAATTGAGAGAGAAATTGAGTCTCAAAGTTAGCTTCATGTGTATTATGTGTGAAGGTAAAATATCACCTACTCAAAGTCTCAAAGTTATGTTGCAAATGATGAGCACTTATACTTAAAGACTGGGGCTCCTTAGGGGCACCAAAGTTTCCCTTAGGAGAGGACCTAGCTAATGCGGGTTTGGGCTCAAATTACCACGCATGTGTGTGTGCCACTGTTGTCTGCCCGACTGAGGCACAACCCAGATTTGGGCATGCCAACACACATGTCTACGTGCGTGGGGTTGGGTTTGGGGTTGAGATCTAAATGCCTCTTTTTTTATTGTCCAAAAGTTAAAGCTTACTTGAACTTGTGCCTAATTAATTGGGCTAATCCCGTTTGCAATTAGATAGTCCAAGAGTTGAAGAGTCTAGGTTGCTCCATATTTTCCATCGATGCCAAAGTAATGGGCCAGAGTGAATAACACCTAAACCCATAATTGATTACGGAATTCATGACAGAATTCAATTTCGTGTAGCCAAACCAAAGTTATCAATCTCATACCGGCGAGTGTACCGATTTTGTTATTGGTACAATACGTATCGGTACTAGTATGTACCGGGGTACCATTTCAGATTTATCGCTAAAAAATAATATAAATTTCTCTAACTAATATTCTTTATTAAATATATAATTTAACAAATAAAATAAACTTCACAACTTAAAAATAAATCATGAAACATAATATCTTCAAAGAACAACAGTAAACCTATGGTATTTCAATGTCATTTAGTTAATGAAGGTTATAAGATTAGTTAGCATATGTTTAATTAAAAAAATAACATTCATTTTAACATTAAGGTATGAAAAGTGGGAAAAAAATAAATTAAGATATGAAAAAAGAAAAGTTAACATTTATTTTCCTGTACATACCAAATTAAAAAGGAAAGTCAACATTCATTTTTTATTTAAAAATGAAAAGGAAAAGGAGTTTCACAAAAATGAATGTTAATTTCTTTTAATTTTATAAAAAAGAATGAAAAAACTTAATTAGGGCAATTGAATAAAGTTAAAAAAGAAAAATTAACATATGGAAATATAATTAAAAAAATACCTAGAAAAGAAAAAATCAGTATTGGCCGAGATGCCGGTATTTTCGTCGGAATGGTATGAAGTGGTACCGATTTTGGCTCTGTATAGGAGGTACCGTACCTAACAGTACAGTACGAGATCCATTACTTTGAGCCAAACAGTCTCCCCATGGTTTTATGAATTTGGCTTCTCTGCTTCAGGGAAAGAGACGGAAATTCTCAAGTTTTGAGAGCTTTTTCACTTCATATTCTTGTTTTTCTCTATGTTCTTTTAGTGAGAGAGAGTGCTACATAGAACAGTGCAGTACTAGACGTGACCGCTATTGTGTCTGCCATTGTATGCTAGGATACAAACATCAAAAGCAACCTTGTAAACCTTCATTGAGGCGGGTCACGCAGGCCTTGGTCTGGATTATCATATTCCATTTCTATCATTTTTTCCAAAAGTAGCTTATGTGTTCCTTGTTCTCCAGAATGTGTATATAATCTGTTTTCATATATTTGATAACAATAGTTTAATTTTCAGAATCATTTTGCATGGTTTTCATACATATTATTACCCTACGTAAGTGGAAGCCGTTAGAGACAAGCCAACCAATGGGATTTGGTCGGACTACACTCCGATGGCTAAGTCAGGTACCAGATAGAAATACTTCATCCAGGGGTTCTTACCTGATCGTATAGAGAAATAAAGAATTAAGATTTGAGTACTCCTTATTTCCTTGCTTAATTTTTTATCCCTGCCTTCTTCTTCACTTTTCCCATTTGTAGGAAGGGAACTCACACGTGTTACCCATGCTTGTCATCTTTATATCCACCTTTTGGATCTCCTTTACTGACTTTTACGACCCCACGTTACCAAGTAATACCCTGAACTTCTGATATAACTTTCTCCATAATTATTTTAGAGGCACACAACATACCTTTTTCCTTCATGTTGTCAGATTTCCTGGTGCACCTCCTTGTTGGGGAAGTTACTAGAAAGATTTTTCCCTCGACCTTATTTCTAGGAGTTTCATGCTCCCTCCGATAAAGTGGTAGGATCGCAATTCCTCGAAAATGGTCTAAAGATACTCATGGTCGTTCGTTGTTTCCATTTTGTCATTCTCCTCTTAGTAGCTCATAATGCCACTTGGGTCTTTGCGGATAAATGGAAATGGGTCTTTGCGGATCATGGAGAGAATTTGTGGGGTCCATGAAATCATAGAGGGGATCATACGTGGAATGAGATTACTTGTACTTGGTTATCATGGCATAGGGAATGGGATAAATGGAGAGATTATCTAATACAGTTGGATGAGGTGGTGATATTAGCAAGTCTGCATGCGTGAGACTATTTCATGAAACTGCTCATTATCAGAGAGCAAAACTACATAAATTTTATGTTTTTTGCCAGATTGTGTCGAAACTGAAAACAAATCTTTTGACATTGGTACCAAACATGTCCTTACTTCCATGTTCCTAGACTAGCTTTCTCTTTCTTTTCCTTGTTCCCTTTCTGGGAAGCCTATTTTCAGAAGGGTCCAATTTTAATCAATACCTACAACAAATGTGCAATAAATAGTTAAGTTGCCAGAATTGATTGTTTCCTCTTTAACGAATGTACCTTTTATCTGTTTGCTTGATCAACCTTGATTTGCCTCAGCTTACATTCGAAACTAGTTCCGTTGACTGATATTAATAAATGCTGATTTTCATTTGTTCATTCCCTTGTTGATATCACTTTAACAATGCCATAACCCTCCAATTGAAATATTTCTTCACTTGTCTGTTAGGGCACCTTCAGCGTTTAGTGTATCAAACTATTAGCTGTAAAGAGTACAGTTTGGTATAGTTACCTGAAACAGATTTTCATTTTGAGAAGAGTAAAATGGAAATGACATTCGAAACCCATTCGATGGGGTATCTTTAGAAATTCTCTCTCTTTATCCAAAACATCAACATGTTAGGCACTTTCTTAAAACCCTTCAGAACGCCTTGTGCATTTTTAAGGCTCAGATTTGTTGGAAACTAGAAGCAAAACAAAACAGGTTTTCTCTTCTTAATCTTCACACAATGTTTCCAAGATTTTCACCAAATAATGGAAGATATCTCAAGAACTAGCTTGGATACCAAGCATGATATGTTAGCCTCATTGATCTTATGTTCTGTTCAGGACTGCCCTTCTATCTTTGACAATAATTTGGCTCCTGCTTTATTAAAAGGTGCCAAGATGGTCAGAAAGGATTTCACTCCAGACTTGAACAAGCCTCTTGTTTTCCAGGTCAGATCCCATCATTTTAGCTATTCTACAGTGTAGAAATTCGATTTGATTTGTTAATCTTTGCATGTCCACTCAATGGGTTTCTTTTGTCTGGATCTTGATTTTTTGTAACTCCTATGTATAGAACGGAATTAGTCTAGCTAACCTCTGTTTTCTGAACTCTTGGTATGAAGGGAGCTGAGGATTTGGTTACTGTCTTACTATATTTAATGTATGCATTCTTATTTAGTTTGTCTTTATCAATGAATAATTGGCCACATATCAGTAACGTTCGCATATAATACATCACATGCATCCACATTCATGCATGCACACAAACAGGACAAGTCAATGCTTAACATTTTGTTGTCTTCCTTTTTTTTCTCTGTCAAAGTCTCTTCTTGACATTTTGTTTCTCATGTTGCCACATTCGTTGAAACTTCTTTGTTTTATCATGTTTTTACCTTGTCACATTCACTTACGGCCATTTGATAGATGTGGATTTCTAATGAAGGAATTTATATCCAACTTCAACAAAATAAAAGAGATTTAGATAGGTAGCTTGTGAACTCAAGTGGAAGATGGACTTGAATTAGAGATGTGTTTTTGCTAGGATCCTGCTGCAACTAGTCCTAACATTAAGGATTTCCAGTCGCCCCTATATATAGTAATCTGAAAATCCATCATGATAAATCTCCCAAGCTTAATGCCGACATCTATGTAACCTATCCAAATTAATTTTGAGCTGTTTGCGTTGAGTTATAATGTCAAATTCCTTCGTTTGAAATCCAAATCTATCCAAACGGAGCCTTAGTGAACCTAGCCACAAGTCCAACTTAGTTACGTTGAGAGTTCTTTTTATGGACGTAGCCTTAAAGCTATGGCTATTACTGTCATGACCTGCTCCTCTCTATGTGTATATGTATAGAAATGTGCTAATTACTATAAATCTGTAATATAAAAGTATTTTGATTAAGAAAATGCATACTTCATTATTGACAAGGCATTGGAATATAAGCTTCTACTTTTTCTGTAGCTTGCTCAGTTTAACACTTGGAATGTTTTATAGGTTGGCCATCTTGGAGAAGCTTATGAGGAATGGATTCACAAGCCTATTGTTGGCAAGGAAAGACCCCGATTTTTTGAGAATGACACTTTGGAGGTACTAAAAGGAATTTGCTCTGCCGCACTGTCACTGGCATAGTAGCATGACTATGTATATGCGCAATTGTGTATCTATACAGGCTCAATTGGAATGCTTTTAGTTGCATATGCTTAATCATTTTGGTTCCATCCTCGCTAATCAAAAAGGCATGCCTTATGTCTGAGAGATAGCTTTGTAGGTATTTGTGTGTTTATATAGGTCAAAACTGTTTTAAGAAGTGGGAAATTGCATATCTATACAAGTGCAATTGGAGTGCTTTTAATTGCATAGTCTTAACTATTTTGGTTTCTATCCACGTTAATCTAAAATTATCCATTCATGTAGTATGATAGATAGCTTTGCGTGCATTGTGTTGTATAGAGGTCAATGCTGTTTTAAGAAGAGGGAAACCTGCCGTTGTTTTGTGATTCATGCTAATATCTCTCCATATTCTTATATGAGGGGTCAGATCCCTTCATTTAGTAGCTGCCTAATTTACCCCACTTTGCAATGTGAAACAGTTCTTAACCCTCACAGTATGGTGGGCAGTTCCATTAATTTGGCTACCAGTTGTGTGCTGGTTTGTTTCCAGTGCTGTTCAGATGGGTGTTCCTTCTCCTCAAATAGCAGCATCAGTGGGTGGTGGAATTTTTCTCTGGACATTGCTGGAATACTGCGTGCACCGGTTTCTCTTTCACATCAAAACGAGTGGCTATTGGTGAATTACTTGCCCCTCCTTCAACCTTTCTCTAACAATATTTACTTCCCAGTTTGACTGCTTATAGTCTACGTTACGTGGACTCTGGTTTGAGTATAGATTCCGGACACATGTCCTAGCACCAGACACAGACCTTCAAAACCTTACATCATATGCTATCGAGCTATGCGTCCAAAAACTGGGTATGGGGTCACATCCTAAGCAGTTATGTGGATTGTATATTAAACAACATGCTGTAAACTATTTGGAAATGCACTTGAAGTCAAATGGGATAAAGAAAAAATATGGAATTCCTATGTCCCACCCTTATGATTCTGTCAAAAGCTAGAAGTGTTATCTTTTCCAACAACCGTGAGCTTCTTTTCTTCGGAATAGATATTATAATATACAAGTATCAAAGTTGGTACTGGTTTGGATACATAGTCCAATCCCTTATGCATGTCATCTCACTTGGACAGGTTTTGGGAAAAGTAGTATAGTCTATGTATGTCTTATGGTTCCTAGATAGTGGGCGTCAAATTTTACTTTCATTTTACCTTCGCTAATATAAAACATGATGTCTGAAGAGTTCCCAAATGCATTGAGATGAGAACATTTTCCATAGATCCGGGCAAACAGTTGAGCCTATTTTCTGTATAGGATACAATGAATGAGGCTTGAGGTTATTTTCATGGGGCAAAATATGTATTTCTTTCAAGTTTTATATATGGACATCCCTTCCTAGGATTTCTAGTTTATTGAAGTACTCTTCTAATATGATGCAGGGGAAACACCGTACATTATCTTCTTCATGGCTGCCATCATAAGCACCCCATGGATGGACTACGACTTGTTTTCCCTCCTGCAGGAACTGCAATTATAGTGCCGCCAGTATGTTTTAGTTCTTCTCTTGTTCCAACTAGATAGCTAAGTTGATAAAACTTGAAGTTTTTCTTCATTTATTCCTTGGGACTTAGTGGGCTTGATAGCATTACCAGAGGGGATGGAATGGAGATCTCTATTCCATGACCAATGGATGTGGAAAAGAAAAACCAACATTAAAGTATTCGAAATCTGCAAATGGTCGAGGGACGTTTAAAACTTTTGACAATGTGGCCATTTATAGACCGTTGATTTATATTATGATGGCGTTGCAACCTCGTGCAATGAAAATGGAAATGATCAAAATTCACCATTTTGGATTCAACGCCACTCCGTGAATCTAGATGTAGATTTCAATATACTGGAATGGCAGTATGTCGAACCCTATTTGGTACAGCTACAGGGTGAATGCCGAATTTTGGCAAAAAATCGTAAACAGTTGTTGAATATGACAAGGCAAAAGTTTATTGTATTGATAAATTGATCCCAATACTGATCAAGTATTTTCTTACTTCTAGTTAGCAAAGAGTGGTAGGATTGCTGTAATAGAAATGATAACATGGGATACAAATTGTTTTAGTAAAAACAAACACTTCCATGAATCTATGAAATTTAACTAAGCATGTAGTCTGGAATAGCAGAAAAGAATTCATATAGCCATCCTTAACTGTTTTGACATAAGGCTTTGTTTTGTTAGTTCCTCAAGCATTTTCATAGTACTTGCATATTAGAGAAAGCAAAAACTGGGGAGAAAAAACACGGGGAGAGAAGTCTATGTCTCCTCTTTGCTTAGGCTTGTTCTGATTTACTTTTCTGTCACTGCTAGTTGTGGTACCTGATTAAGCTTGTAACGCCGCCAATCATTGCCCCCGCTTTGTTTGGAGGCTGCTTATTGGGATATGTGATGTACGATTGCACTCATTACTATTTGCACCACGGGAAGCCAGATAAAGGAGTTCCGTCATATTTAAAGGTAATTCTTTAGGATATATTTGGGCAGTGAATTTATGGAGGGATTTTTCTTGTTCATTGATGATTCTGTTACTTTGGCCCCTTCTATAAATCCATGTAACAAGCCTTTTCCTTTTCCTTTTTCTTTTTAAAAATCCGTGGGCCAAACACAACCGCAAACGAAATGTCTATTTTCTTCCAAAAAATGACACCTTGTAGTGAAGGGATAGTGTTATAACCTATAGATTCCTGTTTGTTGTGCATTTACAGAGGTTCCACATGAAACATCACTTCAGAATTCAAGACAAGGGTTTTGGAATCACGTCTTCGTTTTGGGATAGATTGTTTGGTACGCTCCCTCCGGAATCTGGCAAGGGAATGAGATGATGATTCAGCTGCAGATGTCGAGAAATCCATGTGTTAATATGGTATATAAAGATGCTGCTGGAGTTTCTGGTATGATGGAGCCTAGCTTACAAGAACACCATTTGCATGACATTACCAAAAGGCTTGGCTTGGTTGAGCAAGCATACTATTCCCAATGTGTCTTCTTTTGTTTCATTCTTTGTTTCTCTTTTCCTCTATTTGTACGGTATCTTAATCTAACAACTTCCCAATTTTTATGACATGTTAGTAGGAAATTGTTTTAAGTTTTCTGCTTTGTTATATAAAAATAACAGAGAAAATTATTTTCTTTATTCCCTATGTGGAGTCTGAAATTTACTCTTGAACTTCTCGCTTGAATTTCGATCACCCTTCAATATGCTGTAAAACACTTCAAATGCTAAGTCAATATCTATTGGGATTGGATATCCGGTGAGCGCTCTAATGCTTAAGTTTGTTCTGTAGAGAGAGAAAAAAACTCAAAAGTTTGAGTGAATAATTTAATTGTTACAATTTTTGAGGAAGCATTAATTCTAATTAAAAAAAAGACGGAGATTACACAATTTTTTTATTAACCGAACAATAAAAATTACCAATAAAAAAATTGAAAACATTTGTATATTCTTTTCTTCCCAACAACTAAATGGGCCTGCTCCTACCATGACCAATTCAAAGTGTTCTAGAACGGTCTGCTCTAAACTTAGTCAATTAAAACCCCGAGTCTTTATGGTAATATTTTTCTATATCAATTTTTCTTCTGTGCCTTACCTCCTAAGGAACTGAGATTGGAGATAGTTATTATCAAGTACATAATATTATATTTGGTGAAGATTAATATTACTAGTTCTCATCTCATAATTTTACTAATTCTTTGATTATTTCAAAGAGCAAATAAAATTGAATCTGATAATTACTAATTCAGATTAATCTTTTTTTTTAATGATCAGGTAGACAAGTCTAATAAAATGAAGGGGTATGATTAGATCATGAAGTCCAATATATAAGGCCCACCTTGGGTTATGATGTTCCCAATGCGCAACACCTGAGCAAATCCAAACTCTTAAAGAATGTCAGTTTAGTACAAACATTGACTCTGACTATTAGCTAGCTTTGAGACATGCACAAAAGATCCGTCCCCCTCCCATGATGAGTTGTATCCAGGTTGCCAGGCTGGCAACCGTTAGTATCCAACTTGCAGATCTGTTCAAATAGAAGGCGCTGATCTCTCCCTCACCTCCACATTTCACGTGTATGTCATCATCGAGACAGAGCCCCTTCTGCTGCTGCTGGAGGTGGCCTGTGGTTTAGAGAGAGAGAGAGAGAGAGAGAGAGAGACCTTGTTGCAGTCACAGATCGGAACAACATTGTACGGGGTTAGTTTATGTTCTCAATTTGATCCAAGCTTTTTGTGGTTTTAAGCAGAAAATTTTATTAAGTAATTTCCGGGAATTGTGTGTTGATTTTTATTTGAAGTGGGTATTGCATAGTACACTATGGGCTTTGATGTGCACATTAATTGGTTGACCGCCCTTTAACTACCAGATCGTTAATTGTTTCAATCCGTTCGGTTAGAGGTCACTGTTGTGTGGTTTGTGAAATTCAGTTCATGCTACTTTGAAGTTTGAATCCACACTAATCTCAAAAGCAAGGAAAGCGCCTGTGCAATTTTGGTTTTTCTTCTGTCAATCGAAAGGAGATCATTTACATAGATCACTAGGCTTGCAATGCGACACAACATCACACAGAGGCTTCACAAGATATTACACGGGGAACAATTGAACCAAAGCTTAACAATTAAACCAACTCAAGAAATAGCACCATAATCTGAAAGAAGTAAACTTACGTTAGAAAGAAAAACTTTGAAGGGGATAAATAATTAAACGTAACCTTTGGCAAGGGTAGTGAACTGGGCAACCCCTTTTTGGTTTCGAATTTTTGGTTTTCTGATTAAAATTGATATGAGATATTAGATTAAATATCAAGTTGTTACCCAAATATTATCAACTGTTATGACAAGCTACAAGGGCATCATGGTAGAGGTTTTTTGGTCAAACCTACTTATCATAGTTGAGGTGTATAGCATATTGCATGATTGAAAAATATTGTTTTAATAAAAAGACAACTAGATAAAGTTAGTGAATTCTGTTACACATTCATGAGCAAATCAGTTCAGGTTGTGGGCCTTGTTTTCCTCGCTCAACAATTGACTTGCTCAACGATAGGCTGAATCTCAGCTAATGAGATTATAAAACAGCTAAACCATTATGTTCTTGAGCCCAACTTGATCTGTTCATTTGCAGGCCTTTGCATAAGAAAATGCTTTATTGACATTAGGTCTACAGCAAAATCTGTCGCAACTACACAAGACAGGCACTTAGGAAGTTAATTATGCGGTGGCATTCAAAATGCTTTGAAAACAAACTTACAACTGGAGACAGCTTGAATTCATGTTGTTACTTTTAGGCATGGCATTGCTGTAAATGTATGGATTTAGTTTAAACTTCTTATTTGTACTGAATCATGATAGTCAACCAACAAGGCTCATTTGATATGGAGTTCAGAGGCCATTCTGGAAAAGAAGGGAAATGTGTGGAATAATAAGATCAAATGTCATAACAACCCTAGGAGGAATAGTTTTTGATGTCTCAATTAGCGGATCAAACATTTTTATTTCCCTTTTTCAATATTTGAGCTTAAAAAAGAACTCTCTGCAATCTATCTCTCTACAGCATGCACATCATAAAAAATAGTGTTGAAGTAGAAGACATCCTTAAGTTCTTATAGAAATCTCAGAGAAATTCCTCTATTCCATGTTGTTTTCTAATAATATTTTGTCAAATAAGATATTACAAAATTAAATATTTTAATTGTTTGCTGTCTAACTTTTCTGTGTCTGTACTTCCTTGCACATATGACTTCAGTTACATAATCTGGTGCCAAGATGGTTGCACAAGGCTTCACGGTGGATTTGAATAAACCCCTCGTCTTTCAGGTGAATTTCTACAAAAGATGGTTCCGGGTTTTGCATCATTCAGGATGTCATTTCTTTCATTCCACTTAGTATTTACCTGCTAAATATATATATGGAAAGAAGATATTGTATACAATTATGTTGTTTGAGTTTGAAGTTGGGTGGTTTTTCTTTTGTTGACTTTTCTTTATTTCCTCAAAAGAGAATTTGTAAGGGCTCTTTCATGGAGACATTCATAGAAATTAGATTTTGGAACTTGACATCAGTTTCAATCGAGTGTGGGCAATAGGTACCCAATTTCAGAATTTTAACCAAGTAACAAAATTTGCAAGTTCGGGGAATTTAAGTTAAACAGTTTGGTTTTGTTTGTATCACCGAAAAGAAAGAAGTTGAGCAAGGAACGAAGATATGTGGAGTAATGTCCATGTGAACACTCCTTACTCAGTTTAGAGTTCATCATACGAAGGCTTTTCAGTGCTGTTTCATTCCCTTTGATGATTTCTTTTGACAACCTTCCACAGGTGGGGCACCTTGGTGAGGGTTATCAAGAATGGGTTCACCAGCCTATTGCTAGCAAGGAAGGCCCTCGATTTTTTGGAAGCAATTTTTGGGAGGTACTGATAACCTTTCTTTTCTTTTCTTTTTTTTTTCTGGGTTATCTATTTTCTTATTATATCAGTGATTTAGTTTTTAGTTTTTTGGCACAGCAGATGCCGCTGCTTCTTTAACTAATTTTCGCTTGACAGTCTTTGACCAAAAACGAGTGGTGGGTAATTCCTCTAATTTGGCTACCAGTTGTTTCCTGGTCCATCTTTGTGTCTGTTCGGATGGGCCATACACCTCCTCAGATAGCTTTGTTGATGGTCTGCGGTGTTTTTATATGGACTTTGCTAGAATACACTTTGCATCGCTTCCTTTTTCACATCAAGACAAAGAGCTACTGGTTAGTCCCTCTCTCTAAAAAATAAAAGGAAAAGAAGAAGAAGAAAAAAAGCATTGATGACTAGAACTAATGATGTCTAATACTTGCCATATAGGGGAAACACAATACACTATCTTCTTCACGGTTGCCATCATAAGCACCCTATGGACGGACTACGTCTTGTTTTCCCTCCTGCTGCAACAGCTGTACTTTGTGTGCCAGTATGTACTATTCACACTTGCTACTTCACTTCTACTTGTCAGTAATAATGGAACTGGAAAAAAACATCTTTGTTTAATGTTGGCTACTTAGACGTCCTATTGGAGAGGTCCCGAGGGCCGCGCGTCCCCCGAGGGGGTGGGGATGGATTTTGTGTACTAGAACTGTGAATGTGACCTTTTGTTCATTGGTTGATGTCAATGGTTGCTGGTGATTCATACAACACGTTTATGTGCATTCTTGATCATTTTTAAAGAGGACAAATTGGCCCTTTAATTCAGGAATGTGGCAAATAATGTTTTTAAACACCTAAAGAGGGATTTGAATCTTATTGCGACCCAGCATAAACATGTAACATGGGTCCATCATGTGCTTTTGATTAAATATGTATTGACTGTATTGTTTCTATCTCTGCCAGTTCTGGAACACGATTAAACTTCTATTCTCTCCTTCTCTTACTCCTGCTTTGTTTGGAGGCGGTTTACTTGGCTATGTGATTTATGACGTCACCCATTACTACTTGCACCATGGACAACCGACACGCAAAGTACCTCGAAATCTTAAGGTGAGAGCAGTAGCTTCGCAACTGTTAACAGCCGGTACCAAATATTCATATCCATCATCTTATTTGTGTTATGGTGAAGGGAGTAAACAAAAGGAATTTTCTCACAGAACTTCATTGGAGAATGATCTGGCCTTTTGTGGTCTTTTTATTTTAAACCAAAACAATCTCCATTTTGGTTCGTAATTTTAAGAATGTCATTGCCACACTGTTGTTGATAGGTTTTTGTATCAATATTCTCGATGTATGTCTTTTCCTAAAGCGAAGGTGGTCTGTAATTGGCCAAATCAAAAGAGCTACTTTTTGTTGAAACTTGGGTGATTTTGGTGAAGATTCTGTATCCTGATTTTCTATTTGTTTAGGAAGAAGGTCGAAAGTTTGGAAATAAAGTCATATTTGATGACTGTAAACATTTTGATTGGAAATAAAAAACAGGATGGTTTAACTTGTTTTGGAAGCAAGTTTTAAGCCTACTCCCTTCCCCACCACCCCTAGCCATAGCCTCCCGCCACCCTCACCTCAGGCCACTACCTCTGGCGACTTCCACACCTCCTCCTTCTATGACTTCCTTCTATCTGTAATCCATGGACGAGGGCTATCACTTCCATTGATCCTTTGGCATTGCCCCCAACCTCCAGTCACCCCCTTTAGTGACTCTTGCCCCTGCAGCAACTCCTTCAGTCAAAAAACTGTGCAGCAACGTGTTTTTTGTTTCACCAAATAAAAATAAAAACTTGTTTATTGTAAACAGAAAATAAAAATCTTCAAATTTATTCAGAACTGTCTTATGAGTTAGGGGTTAATCTTTTTGTCTGAATTTGATTGGTTTTTGCAGAAATATCACTTGAACCACCATTTTCGGATGCAGGACAAAGGCTACGGTATCACTTCATCATTCTGGGACAAGGTGTTTGGAACACTACCTCAATCAAAAGCAACTGGAAAAAGTATATGATTTAGTTGTTGAGAATAGCAGCTACGCAATGGGTTGAACATGTTTCCTCCTCGCATTCGTTACTCTCTTGTTTTTCTCAGTTATGTGCCATGTTTTGTCCTCATCAACGTTTCCCCATTTAGCATGTCGGGATGGTGTCCAGTGTTGAATCATTCTTTCTGTATAAAATCAATTGCATTTGCATTGGACCTGGTATTTCTTAATGGAATTGCCTTTCATTTATTTTTCAACTTTGTCCCTTGATGTGAAGTGTGAACTTGAGCTCTGTCTAAGACCCTTAGAGATATCATCATCACCTTTATTTTATTCTTTGAAAAATTGCTAAGCACTTTGTTTGTATAAAATATCAGGTTGATCGGAAATTGTTAGTCATATGAAGAGAAAAGATTTGTTTTTTTAAAATGAATGGTTAGTATGATTCAAAGAATGAACTAGGAGAGACATCTCTTTCGATCATGAGGTTTTAAATGTGTAATTAATTTAAATTTTTTGAACAAATAAATTGATGATGAATTCTACAAAATTGGAATGATGATATTTTGAAGAGTTTTATTTATGGTACAATAATTTCTTAATACATTTGGAGCACTAAGGAGAAAAGAGAATCCTTTCGTACCTCTGGAGGCGTGCTTTTAGCTACACTCGTGGCTTTGGGATGCGATAAAATAAATTTAACATGCGTTACATAGATATTATACTTTTTGCAAACTGAATGATAAGAATCTTAAGTTAAATTACAGGTATAATGCTATATTTTAATGATATGAAACATGTTAGAATAGGAATTTGCATCTTGGCAAACTAACCTTTTAGAAAGTATAATTGATCCATTTTGTCCTATACTGAAACAGGCTGGAACTTAGATTATTTTGTAAAAAGAAATCAAATAATTTGTATGAGATTATTGAACTAGCCAAACACTTGAATGGTAGTATTATGCTGCAAGATGTCATACAAACATGTTCTTATAGGGATGAAATTGGCAAAATAGTATTCCACATGGAAGACCGGGCACATACTTTAGGGTTATAGGTATGTTTCCAATACAGTTTCTTTACTAAGGGGGTGTTTGGCCGCCCCTTTTTTACCTTTTTGCATTCTCATTTTCCCCTTTTTAGTGTTTGGCCGCCTACTTTGTAAAACGTATTCTACAGAACACATTCACGTTTTTAGGGTTTTGGAGCCAAAATGCAAAAGTAGGTCCCCCCCCTCCTTTTCGCGTTCTCGTTTTCTCCTTCTCCGAAGTGACGACCACCTTCGGACAGATCTACCCCCACAGCTCCTCAGCTCCTCAGCGCTACTGGTAACGATTCTTCCCTCAGCTCCATGGTTTTCGTTCTTCCCTCAGCTCTCCATGGTTTCGTTCGTTCGTTCCTCTGTAACCTCTAACCTAGGGTTTTGTTTTTACCATTGCTGTGCAGATTGCGACTCTCGTTCTTGTTATCGACTTGTATACTGGAGTTTCGACTAACAGCAGATTGCGACTCCCGTTCTTGCTCACTGGTAATTGATTCTTCCCTTAGCTCCATTTTTTAAGGGATTTTCTTCTTCTTCTGCGCATTTTGAAGTATTTTTGAAGGGATTTTCTCCGTTTTTGGACCAGACCAGACCAGGGTTTTTCTTCTTCTTCTGCGTTTTATGTGGTTTTGTAATCGGCATTCCTTGTAAATCCCCTTTGTGAATCCTAGGAGTGGGTGAGGCTTGAAATCTTATTGTTTTCAGCCATGAACAATCCTCACTTTGCAAATGTCACCAATACATTGTCATGAAGTCTTGCACTGAGTAGGCACTCTGTGAAATCTACTTTTATCAAGTAGCCATTCTAAATTTATCAAGTCCACAATTTTTCAGGATCCAAAGTTGTGCCCTTGAGGAATGAATGACATACCCAAATTTGTTGGCATAAAATTAGCCTCTCCCATTTTGCATATGCAGTTCTAACAGAGAAGGATTGGTCTGGAGCCCATATCCAGATTAGGTTGCCCACTGTATTTGCATATGCACAAGTTTTTCCACGTAGCTGCAATCCCACTGTATTCTCTTTCTGTCTTCATAGTAAGTGTACTCAAGGGTACTATATGCTCAAAGGGCTATCTTTCAACCATAACTGATCCCAAAACAATGTTTGTTTACCTGAATTTACCTTGATTTATAATCCTTGGTGCAACATTTCGTAGACAATGCCTTGTGTTGATGATACTCTGTGACTTGGGAATACATAGACAATCAATGTTTAATTTGCTTTTGAAGTAGGGTGTGAATCTTTACGGTTCGTTTATTGTAGCGTCCAAAATTTTGTTAAGAAGAAAAGACCCGTAGGCTTATTGTTGATGAATTTATTTGGTTGTGAAGGATGATATGGCCGTGATCTATATCTGAGGATATTTTAACTGATTATGATTTGAGATATTTCTAAATCTACTTGAAATAAGTTGACTACTTGTACCAATCTCGAACTAAGTTGAAGAGCACATTTTGTAAGATATTTTAATTTCTTGAACCTTTCTGTACATTGGTATTTGATTTGGAACCCCTACCTCTGTTTTTTGTTTGATGGCAGTGGAGCCACTAGCCTATATCTCCTTTAATTGACAAGATGGCCGTTATTTATTGGTAAAATCACTGAAATTTAGGAAGTAATATGCTTAAATTCAGAGATACAAATACTCATAGCCCCAATCGACTTTTGTGCATGTATTTTTTCTTGTAGCAGTAGTGCAATTAAATTTATATTGTTTTGTTTGAACTGAAAACATGACAGAGGAATACTGCTGATATATATTGTTACCAGGCCAAATTTATCTTGTAGCAGCAGTGCAATTTATATCAAATTTATATTGTTTTGTTTGAACTGATCATTTTCTCTTAATTGGTTGGTCTATCCCAATAATCAGTGTCAAATTTGGTACTACCAAATCTGTGTCACAATGGGGGATGCAGATGATCTATTTTCTTGCTATGAATCATGCTAGAGAAGTGATCTAAGGAATTGGAATCATAGTCTAGGAATACTGCTGATATATTATCCTAATACTGTTTAGTTACATGTGTTTATGTTGTAGTAGAGACATGTCTTCGTATAGGCTCATCCGGATAGTGACATTGCTAAATGGATTGGTCAGAAGGGGTATCCGACACAA
The DNA here is from genome assembly GCA_019985065.2 of Arctostaphylos glauca. Lineage (NCBI taxonomy): Eukaryota > Viridiplantae > Streptophyta > Magnoliopsida > Ericales > Ericaceae > Arctostaphylos > Arctostaphylos glauca. Next base: position 23,322,202 of record JAHSPW020000001.1, on the reverse strand, counting down.
AATATTATGGCAGCGTGCGATTTTGATATGTGTTTCACTTTTGCATTAACAGGATGGGAAGGAAGTGCTCATGACACAAGAATTTTCTACGATTGTTTAAGGAACCCAGCAAATAATTTTCCACACCCACAACAAGGTGAGTATTATTTGGTAGATGCTGGGTATCCAAACATTCGAGGTTTTCTAGCACCATATAAAGGTTGTACATATCATGTTCCAGAATGGCGTAACGGAGCCATACCAAGGAATAATTTCGAAAAATTCAACAAAATACACTCATCTCTTAGGTGCACCATTGAAAGAACTTTCGGAGTGTGGAAAACACGTTTTCCCATGATATGTGACATGCCTGTTGGATTCGACATGGCCACGCAGAGAAATCTTGTCACTACAACAATGGCCATCCACAATTTCATAAGAAGGAGCAACATGCCAGATATTCCTTTTGGCTTCTATGATACAAGACCAGAATTTATGCCTTACGAATGTGGAGTGGAGACTACAGCACCTAACGGACTACATGGACATACATACCAACGTGATGATGGTGACATGGACAGTGTGAGAGCCCAAATTCGAGATTATATTGTCAACAATTGTATACGTTAGATGCTTCTGGGGCCGTGTTTGTCTAATGTTTTTTGTTTGGAAGTGTTCGTTGTTTGTGTTTTAATTTCAATGCTTTGTATTTTGATATTATTGGACCATCTTTTTAATTTTTTTGTCCTACTACTTTCATTTTTCATATTTCTTATTAAGTACGGAAAAATAGACGGATCCCTTCTTAAAAAATAGCCGAATACCTTTTCCAAAATATTGTCCAATTACCATTTTAAATAAATTACAAGTTTTCATCTTGACCAAGGGCAAATCAGTAAAAGATGATCCATAACTCATTTTCAAAAGTAGGCTCCCAAACACTACTACTTCTGCAAAATGCATTCTGCACATTTCTCCCAAACACTACTCCCAAATTCAAAACTCATTCTGACCATAATCCAAAAACTCAAAAAGCCAAAAAGTCAAAAATGAAAAGCCAAAAAGTAGGCTCCCAAACACCCTCTAATTTGGACGTTTTTTTTATATGGTAATACTATATGATTAAAAAATTAAGAAAGCTAATCGTGATCAAGAGTTCAAATTTAACTCTTAATTGAGATCATCATATGAATCTAAACACCCAGTCTGATAATGTGATCTGGAATCTAAATGGGAATGGCTCATTCTCTGCCAAGTCTGATTGGCTAGCTTTGAGGACAAACAGTCTATCCTATTGTTCCTTGGAGTGCAAGGGCGGACCAGCCCAGGTGGCATTTTTAATATGTAAAATCGAAGCTCAAATTAAGTTAGCCCACCCCGTCCACCCCAACTCTATTCAACCCAATTAATTATAAAAGGCCCAATTTCAAGGGTTTAACTCAACCGCCAACGCCACAGTCGCTCGTCTCCAGACTTCCTGTCCGGAATCTCTGCCTCACCCCTTAAGCTCCAATCCTCAGCTCCGCCACTCCGGTCGTCACTCGCCTCCGCCTCAACCTCCAGTCCTTCGGTCGCCGCAAATCAAAACTCTTTTTGCTGTCTCTCTTGACAAATCCACTGCCGAAGCCGTTGTTCATCATCTCGCCACACCCATCCAAAGTGAGTCACTCTACCATTTATTCCATCACAATATTGCATAAATACAGTAGAAATTGCTATAAGTTTCCAAATGGATGATGAATTTTAGTTGCTTCTTGCCGAGGGATTTAGAGTGAAAAGGGTTTTATACGGTTGCAAAAAGGTTCTGCACTAGCTCATGCATTCATGGCTACTGGAGAGAGAAAGTGCAAAGAATCTCGAATTTGGGGATTTCGGGATTTAGTGTTTTTTTCCGTAGAAAAGGATTGTATAGAGCCAGCTTATGCTTTCATGGCTAATCTAATATATTAGCTTTCTCTTGACTAGTCATTTCCCATGTTGCTTTCTCCTTTTCATCAGACAATTTGGACAGGAAGTAGTGACATTTAGCCAGAAATCATCATAACGTGCCTTTGAATTAGCTTTACCATGTCCAAATAGTGGGGGAGAAGAATATGAGTTTGTCTCAAAGATTTCCGAATACAATAGTTGTTTTTTATCCAATAGTCTCAAAGATTTAATGGCCAATTTTCAAAATCATGTTTGTCCATTTTCCCTATTAATTGAGTTTTTCTTTCAGGCCATGCATAAAGACAAATCAAATGAAAATGGAGGAGAATAATATGAGTCCTTGATCACCGGTATCAATCATTCCACATTTTTGGAAGTATTCACCTATTATGCAGAGCATTGGCGGGCGTGTTTAGATTTTTAGTTAGTTGTTAATGCACTCTAAAATGTTAGCTTTTATAAATTATAATTTTACTCTTTTAAATATAAATTAAAATGGAACGAGAAGGAAGATAGAGTCCTTAGTTGGGGTTTAATTCCTGAAGATACTTGTGTTTTTGTACATGTAAAGGTAGAGCTGACTCTCATGATCATGTCTTCTTTGACTGTATATTCTCTAAGAAAGTTTGGAGTCCTATGCCATTGAAGAATGATAAAGATAGGCCTCCTATGATCTTGTCTAGGGAAATTTCAAGACCGTAGACTAGACCAATTTGTACCGACTTGGGACACCGACTATGCTCCAAATCCGGGTCGGTCAAATTAATTTGTTCCAATTTCGTAATTTTTTCTTTGTTTCCCAGATATCAACCAGCAAAAAGTTTTTTTTTTTTTAATCATTGATGATAACATCTATTACATCCCTCAAGTTGTTTTGTATTTTCTTTTACCTGACGCATGTGGGAGAAACCAAATTTAGAAGGTGTTTGAGAATTAATTTTTTTTTTTTTGAGTTCTAGATTTTAAATTTTAAACTATAAATTATAAAATTATAAATTTTTGAATTATAGTAAGAATTTATAAAAATGTTTGAGTGATAACGCACATAATAGATTTTGTAGAACAGTATGATGTAAATTTGTATATCAAAAAGCTCATTTGAAGATGATTATCAAATTTTGTATTATCCTGTTCATTTATCAGAAATCATTTTAGTATACTACATTTTAAATGAGCGGCCGAACACTTAATTTTTATATTTTGTTATATTTTCCATTATGCAGTTTTGTATTTTTGACATTTGAGAGGATGTTATGGAATGTATTCTACAAGAATGAATTTTGACAAATGAACGGAATACTATATAATCTCCCAATCACGTTTGGAATAACTCTTTAATTTTCTGTATAAATTTGCTTTTTACAAATATATTCTGTACATTATGATCTAAATATTTTTATAAATTTGTAATTTGTAATTTATAATTTATAATCTAAAATCTAAAATCTAAAAAACATGTAGCGCACAAACGCCCTGTCGTAATCAGGTGGCCAAACAACCTTTAATTCGAACGAAAGCAATATGATATCCTGAAATCTTATTTGCCCAATAAACATGGACCTACATATCCGGATACTTAATCCGACAAACAAACAGGCCTTTACATTTAGTTTTCTTTGATAGTCCATTTGCATAACTCTTGTCCGTTTAGTTAACTTGCCCTCTAAAAATGAAATTCTTTATGCCCCCATTTTAATAGTTTTAGGGACCATATCGGAAGTTCCGGTAGTAGAGTGATGCAGTAGTCAATTTTTTAATAGTTAGGGAAAAAGTGGCAAAACCCCCCATCAAAAGGGTTCCTTCAGAGACTAGGGTTTAGTTAACTGTACAACAGGGTTTAGTTCAAAAATGCTGTCGAGTAGACAGAGAGAACCGCGGTTGATCGATTGACTATGGCCATTGATGCACTCTTACACCGCCAGAAGCTCAGTGTACGTAGCTCTCTCTCTAGAAGTGCTTATATATGTATCTTATGTTTTCCCAGAGTTCAGTCGAATCTGGGGTTAGTTTGTCGCTAATCGCTCTACGTCGTTTTCCTTTATCTCTGCGGTCATTAATATTCTCTTCTTATGAATGACCTTTTCTTTAATAGTTTGAAAAAGTAAAAATTAACATTTTTTCGTATTCAAATGTTTGAATCAATTCAAGAGTTACTATTTTCTGTATTCATGGACTGAGTCTGAATCTAAGAGCATCTCTGGGCGTGTTAGTTTGGAAATGGGATTCGGATTATTTAGTCATCAGACATCAATGTTCATTCCAAATGTAAGAATCATGGAGATCCAGAATCACATTGTCATTCTTCAAGATTACACCCATCCAAACCGAGCCGTAGTTTAGTCGCAGCGACTCTTTCTTGGGTATTTATCCTGGGAAATCCACCCTAACTGTTTACCTCGGATGCTTGCAGTAATGGAGGCCGATGTAGTGGTGAGAGATCAAGCCATGAATGCATGCTGTGCAACGGTATTTTCTTTTCCCTTTTTCTGGGCTAACCCAATTTTGTTGCGGTGCAAACTTGTGCATTACTCACATCTGGTACTAATGTATGTTTTGATGCACAGTTGAAAGAGAAATACTCGAAGCTGGAAGCAACACGAAATGCTCTACGACAAGGGGTAAAGATCCAAAATGAACTGATCGATAAGCTTCAAGCTGAAAATGTCAATCTTAAGAAAGGTAAAATCCAAATTACATTTGTTTATCACAACCCATGATTTTGTTATTTGATTGGTGGTGAACAGTGGTTTACAAGGAACAAGATAATATGAGACCTCTCAGAAAACAAGACAGGGAAACCCATAATAAAGTACATAAAAAGATATCTGCGTTTACAACTTAGAAGGCTTGGAACATGAGGTTTTTCTTCATTTGGTAACTCCACTTTTGGTGAAGTGGTCAACCTCAAGTTTAACCTATTCTGTAGCGAGTTTGAGAAAAATGCCAATGCCACAGTGAATCAAGACTCTCCATCTGAGTCGTTGGATGTGGAAATTGAAATCCTTGCACTCTCCATCCAGTGTTGAGATGACCTCAAATTTCACCCGTCCAGTACCTCTAAAAAACAATCAATGTTTGACACGCATCAATTACTGCTGCTCAATTGACCTCTTCTTCCCCACTATTACTATTCTCTATTTTTTCTGGGTAGCATAGCTGAAAACACTACTCTTGTCTAAGAAATTTTTTACCTAATGCTGAGTTCTATGATGTAATTATGGCTAGAGTTTTAATCATTATGTGACCAATCTGCTCGAGATATTATCTATTGTTGCAAGTGAAAATTAAACTTGTACCTATGAAGATGCTATCGTTCTCACCTTGTCATGTGTGCCTGTAGTACTGGTTCTCACAGTGAGTTTTTCATGGAAGGCAGAAAGTATAATATGACTAGGAGGAAGAAGTCAATACAATGAAGTTCCATGGATATCCACAGCCTTTTGTTGGAATTTGAGTTTTATCTTTTGTGTGCATATGATATTCAAAGTTTACACACCTTTGCACATAAACAGTTGGAGAAGATAATGATGTAGTAGGTCAAGAACCTTTTCTCCATTCTTTTTTATTGGAGTATATGTCTTTTTCCAGCAAATGAGGAAGGGAGAGTGCAGGCTGACATTGAAAGACAGGAGAAAGCAAAAGAATCAGCAATTAGAATTTCTTTGGAGAATGAGGTCTGTGCTCTTAAATCAGAGATATTCTCATTGCAGCAAAGAGGAAGGTCAGAATCTAAAGACGTAGATGGAGAAGTAATGCGTCTTCGTGCACAAATTTCTGAAGGGGAAACAGAAATAAATCGGCTCAAGGAGCTTCTTGAGAAAGAGAGAATCAAGGCAGATAGAGAGAGTAAAAAAGCTGAAGCAGAGAAGAAAGAAGCTAGTAAGGCATGGAAAATTGTGGAGGCAGAAAAAAGTAGGGTTATTGAGGAAAGGAGACTTGCTGATATAGAACGAAAAAAGTGTGAGGAAAATGGAATCCGGTTAGAGAAGCTCAAGGATGAGGCAAAGAAAAAGCTGGAGGCAGAAAGACAAAAGGTGGTGAAAGAGAAAAAACGTGCAGATTCTGAGATGGCCAAAGCAGAAGAGCAAAGGACCGTTGCAGAAATGAAGCAAAAGAAGGCTTTAGATGAAGAATGTCGTGCCAATAATTTGTCTCAACAATTGCAAGAGCATAAACAAAGGATTGAGAAGTTACAAAAGGAGAAGGATGAACTAGTATCCTCAAAAACATTTGTTAAGGTGCCTGCTGACCTCTCTGATAAAGAGACGAAAACTGAGATTGCGACAGGGAGAGGTGGGTTCCCATGGGAGATGTTAAAACGGGAAACAGATGAATCAAAGTTTGTGTTGGAAGACTTAATGTCTGAAAAGGTAAAAAAAAGCATCAAGGAACAGAAACAGAAGGCGATTAGAGAAAAAAGGCGAGCAGATTCAGAGATGAGGAAAGCAGAAGAGCACAGGATGGTTGCAGAAGCGAACAAAAAAAAGGCCATGGAGGAAAAACAACGTGCAGATCAGTTAGCTCAGCAGTTAGAAGACAATCGACATAGGATTGAGGGGCTACAAAACAAAATCTTAGAACTTGCATCCTCTAGAAAACTGGTTGAGGTTCCTGTTGTTCCACCTGATATCTGTATGAATTCTGAAACTGCTAAAATGAAGCTGCTGAAAGAACAATTGAAGCTTAGAAAGAAGCAACTGAAGCATGCCAAAGAAGTTGTTAAGTTGGAAATTGGGCGAAAGAAAATAATGCAACAAGAGCTGCATTGCTTAAAGCAGGAATGCGTCCAATTTTCACATCGTCTGGATTTACTAAATAACTGTTTCTCAGATTGCAGTGAAGGTAGAGATGACCAAGCAAAGGTGGGTTTCTGATTTGCTTATAGGTTATGTGAATGCTCTGAGCGTACATTAACTTCATCAATTAAATGTCAATTGTTTGGGTGCTTTGCTTGTGGTAATGGGATTTATGTCATCAATGTTTCTGTATTTGTTTTTGAACATTAGTTTTAGTTGAGTTTTGTTCAGAAACAAGTTAGCTGACATACATAGTTGTTTGCCCAATGAGTATTTCACCTATTAATCTGGTGGTGAGTGAAATCTTGTTGGAGCTGGCGCTTCATAATTCTTCATGTTTTGCTTATGCATATATTCCACGATATACATTGTAGATTATTATTTGGGTCAAAGTTTGTAAAAAGTTTGTTGGTGTCTAGTTATTGTGTGCCAAATTGTACAGTTTAGAACCTAGGCTTTTGAATTTAAATGTTCGAGTCTTGTCTTTGGTACTCTCTTGTCCTATTTCTCTTTTCTTTGCAAGCTTTTTTTATTTTCTTTTATGGTTTTCCTCTGGTAATCCGAGCTTCGAGATTCTGTCCATGGCTTATTTAATTAACAGTTTGCTTATTCTGCAGAGTGGCAGCATTTTTAATGCCCCAGGCTTTAACTTGGAGAGGAATCTTTTTACCAAAGGATCACATCCGGTGCACCTTCACTTCAATAACAATCTGGATGCTTCTGATTTTATGAAGCAAACCATAGATTGTAATGCACCATTGCTTCCTTTTGGTGTCGGAAACTGTGCTCACTGCACCTCAGGTATTGATTCTAAAATGGAGCCTCTGCTTAGAGGTTCTAACAGAAAAATGTTGCAGAGTTCTGCGTTAAATTCAAGTACGTCATCGTTTTCTGATGGACCATTGATCGGCTCACAGGAAAGAGGTGCTTTCTCTGTCATGGCATCAGCTATAGTGGCAGGAGAGAAATCAAAATCACAGTCAAACATTTCCAGTTTGTCTGGTGAGGTTACCAGAACAAGGTGCAATGATGCTGTTGGGAAGAAGGCTGCACCCAATAAAAAGCGAAAGAGGATCGCTAATGCAGTTAAATCCATTGAACATTTATATTCTGAGGGTAAAAATTGGCAGCTCCGGATAGAGGAGAAGTTATCCATGCTTCATGTTATGTTAAACAGTCAGATGGACAAGTCGTTGCAAAAGGAACAGTGCGGGATTTCTAACTTGGAATGTCATCCCATTGCTTTGCGAGCCAAGGCACACAAGAAAAGAAAAGTATCTCATGAAGAAGTACCTCTGAAGCATTTGTGTGACCCTAATGGGCAAAAGGACGTGCAAAGAGGTGAAGTGAGTGCATTTGACCATGTAACTGGTGATTCTGGCAACGGCAGTTTGGGAAGTTATGAGGAAATGGAAGAGAGCTATATGAAGCTACTCGACTTGGATAATGCCGTTGATGAGGAGCGGTACTGTAAAGCTATTCAAGTGCCGCTGTCACCAACTCTTCCTGAGATTATGTTTCAAAACGACAAGTCATTTGAAGCAGATAACACTGAAGGCTTAGTAGACGAGTCTTCTGTGGGATTTTTAAGCGAAAAGGCCAATCAGGGGCCATCTGGCAAAATTGATGTTAACACGGAAATTGAGTCTGATAAATGGAAATTTGGTGCTTCTGAAACTTCCCGTGTTCCACCATCTAATAAAAATGGAGATATTACTGATCCTTGTGAGAACAAAGCTTGTAGCCACCAGATGCAGGGTTCACATTCTGAGTTGGGGATGCCAGATTTTTGTAGTTCTGGCCATAGGGGGGCAGATATTTTGTGTCAGAGTGCACTTGCGGGCCTTGATATTCATAGATATTATGTTGTGTTTTCTGATACTAAGGACTGTAGCAGCATGTCTAGGATATTTCGTGCTACTGGAACTTGTATGTCTCAGTTGCCTACTATTTCTCAGACAGATCTGGTCATGCAAAAGATTCTGCCTGCTCTTTGGAGTATTGAAGATCTTTCATACAAGTAAGTGATTTCATTCGAATTTAGTTTTGTAGACTGCGTATTATGGGAGTTTTGGAATACATGCTGCGCACTTTGTATGACTATAATGAATGTTGCGTGTTTTGCGACTGTGACTTAATGTTAATGATCCACTTTTTTTTTTCTTCCATTAAAGTAAATCTTGGTCTGAGTGGCATTGTTAAAATAGGTACTAATCATTTTTTGGTTCTTTTGAACAGGGAGAAGGCATGTGTATTTTTTTCAGTTTTGGTGAACAAAGTTTTTGGAATTGCTTTGGAGAAATTCACCAACTTTCTGAACAGTGATTCTATCCTCTTTTTAGAATCCTTTGCTGGACATATGCACATAGGTATGCTTCTCAGTTGGCATTAATAATGCTTTATCTGTCATTTCTGAATCTTTTCCCATTATAACTTGTAATTTGCTTTTTATGCAGTGGTGTCTGATATGCGGACAAGACGTATGCTTGCAGAATTGTGCGCCTTTGGTGAGCTGCTTACACTAATTGAGCATTTCCTTGTTGACAGAAGAATTCTGGTGTATAGTGATGTTTCTTCTCATTCATTACCCCTTTGTGGTTCAAGAGTCGACATCTTTCTGAATGGGAAAGAAGTACATCTGGCTTACGAAACAGCTCTAATGCATCAGTTAGTAGCCGGGAGCATTTTATTAGCAGCATTATGTGCTGCAATTGACCACATTGGGTTCTTATGTGAGGCTTCTTACAACATCTTCAGGGTGCACAAATTGGATACTTCCTTGGTGCTGACTATTCTTCATGTTTTCGCTTATGTATGTGGATCAAAGTTTTTCAATCATAAAGAGTATGGCTTGCTAATGACTGTCATGAAATCCTTAGTCCCATTTCTAGAGAAGAAAAGTATAGCAAGTGATTCCACTTCACGGCTGGAGTTCCCTACTTGTAGCCAATGCCCCTTTTCGATGGATGCAGTTTCTGTGGAAATTGTTGTTTCATCTCTCTTGCATGAACTTCAGAATGCGTCAGCTGGTACCATTAATCAAGATCCAAATGAAGTAGTAAATTCATTAGAATCTGCACCCCTGTCCTCCAATGAGAAGGCTGAGAAGACTTGGAGGCTTGAGGAAGAATTAAAGCTCGAACCTATGAACTGTGGTGCGTCCTGCTGTTTACTTAAGCTTGACATGCCAACCGCTCCATTAAACTCGGTTCGTGATGGGAATGTGTGCCATTTCAGTGATATCCTCTCACTGGTGGAGCTTGTAGCATGCAATGTGGTATGAATTTACTTTTTCTGAGTAACTTTTACGCCATAATCTAATTTTCTTTGCGATTTTGGACTACCGTATAGCTTCCTTTACTAGATTTTGTTGGTTTACAGTCAATTTTAGTGGTTACGTCATGCCAAAGTTGCTGAAGTTTGATTTAGAGTTTCATAGACAAAATAAATTTTATTCTTACTATTTTGGCTGGTAGTTCTTTGAGTTTCATTTATTTTATCGTGTTATTTCGCTTTTGTAATTGTCACAGAATCTAATTTAATTCTTCATTTTTGTTAAATTGGGGAGTATTGAGGACAGGCTATTGTGTAAATTGGGTATACTGACAAAATAGGCTATTTTTTTCATGTGCTCATTGTAAATAGGCTTACTCACTTTGGTTTTCTGAAGATGGCATGTATGATAATGACTAGTAAGTATAGGAGGCGTGAGATGGCTAATATGGAAGTTTCATGCTGGGAAGTAATTTGTTGCCACATTTGTTTATTTTTTATTATACCTTTTACAAATCAGTGTAGGATCTAATTGACTATTGAAATTCTTTTTGTTGGAGAGTCCCTGTTTGTGATATGAGTTCATTCTCTGTTCATCTTTTTCCATTATAATTACTGATTCAAATTTTATAATTATAGATTAGGCAGTCTCTTTTATTTTCCTCCTGTTTCTTCTTCGTTCTTACTTTTAGTACCTGGAAGGCTTTACTGCCTTTTTTTTTTTCTGGAGAAAATGATATAGTCAATTTGAAACTAATTGATCACAGTTCTTTTTCCTTCTCCTTTCCCCTTTTGTTGCCTTGTGCTGTTCTATTTTCTTACTTCTCTATGTACAAAAGGTGCACATGTGGATTTATTGGGTGGTGGTAGCCCTTTTTATTTTTTGATGGTAAAAAACTACCTTATAATGTAGATCTCATGGTAATATCAACTACTCTGAACTACATACGACTCTGATATTAGGTGCAAAGATGTTGGATATTTTTCCTTGCAAGGCATTTTTATTTGTTTTTATTTTCTCAAAGAAAAAGAAGCTCTTTTCTTATTTCTATTTATGATCTTGATTCGCAGAGTTGGGATTGGACATGCAACAACATAATGCATCAGCTGTTGAAATTGTTGGAATCATGTACCAAAGATGACTTCTTTGCTGGTACTGTTATACTTCTCGGTAAGCTGGGAAGGTAAGTTATGAACTCAAGATTGCTTTATTTTGAGGGGTCAGTTAATTGTGGCAAGTTCTGTCAACCTAATATTCTAGTGAGGTGCTGTGGTACACTCCCAAAGAGTGTTTATCAACTTGTTCTATTATGGCAAATCTCTAATCAACGAGACCTTGTCACATAATCGTTTCTCCTTCTAATGTAAATGTCAGCAAGCTCTCTGAAATTGAAGCTATGTGACCAAGTAAGTCTCAGGTGCTTTAAAACCATAGAATTGCAAGTTTCCCCTGAGTAGAAGTTACCAAAGGAAATCCTTAGTGTTATGGCCCGAAAACGGGCGCCTATCGTTTGATGCGTAAGTGCCTGGCTTCTCTCATGCCCGACTGGACTTCAGTTCAGTTACTGACACAGGACCAGTGGGCCCTTACACTGTTGGAAGTTGTGGAAAGGAAGGGCAAAGAAGAGAAAACAATTAAGGAGGAAAGTGTGAGGAAAATATATGGAAAATTTTACTGTTCTCGATAGCCTGTTTTACTATTTCCTTCTCTTTCTTCCCAATCCAACAACGGGAAGAGAGTTCTTTTAGTTTCCCTTCCATTCCGTTCCTTCCCTCAAGTTCTAAACAAACCCTAAAGAAGCCTCTTTGCTTTTTCTAGTTATGTAACAAAAAGTTGAAAAATGAGAAAATACTTTTATTTCGCTTGTGATTGGATGCCTCAATTTCTCGGAAAGCTTTTGTGACAGCAGTAAGTGTTGTCCTTATTATGAATAACGTAGTAAGGAGAAACACCTTAATACATGAACTAAGTAGATGACATATATTTTGGTCTCATCGAGTAGATGTTGAGCGAAATACTGGGCTTGATAGGTGAATGTGAGGTGGTTGTCTTCAGTGGGGTGTTTCCGGAATAGATGTACTAATGAGGCTTGTGCTGTTTAAAAAGTTGGGTAGGACCTAATCTCAAATAAGTCCTCTGTCCAAATTCATCTATCTTTTTTATTTTTTGAGATTTTTAAAATGAAAAAATCTTTTGAGAAATTTGGTTTCTGATTGAAAATGAAACTACCTTCCAGTAAGTGTGTCCAGCATAAGTCTCTTTGTGTTAAAATTAACATCCAATTTATTATTTGAATGATATATTATGTATTTTCAAACCTACTTGATGTAAAAACCATTGGATGTTTTCAGTTTTGACTTTTAAGAGTGTGATTGCTTTACTATTCTGTTTTTTTACTGCGCGTTTTAGAACGGCACCGAGTAATATCCCTTTGTTATCTCATCACATTTCATAGAAGGCATCACATACTTATCTGGTAGTCTTCTTAAAATATAGGTGAAAGCCAGGTTACAATGCTTCCATCTGGAAATCTGCTGGAGAACGTTGAAATAAAGTTAAATAACATTGTTTATGGTGCATCAATTTTCTGAAGTCACAAAAAATGCGTTCCGAAATTAATTCTAGTTGGAATTAGAATCAGAATGTTGATGCAAAGATTAGGTAGGGAAATGATATTCACAGTCCCTCTCAAGTTCCCTTGCAACCATTTTTTTCCCTTCATCCTTCCTCTCATGGGCAGTGTGTGAGGCCAAAATGAAGTGAGAATAGCTTTTGTCTTGTGACATTTTGTCCCTTGTACTTACTTTTGTTTGAGTTTATTTATGTAAATAATTTACCTTACAAAGTCCTATTTTTACAGGCTTGGAGTTGATGCTAAGGGGTACGAAGACAATAGTGTTGAAAACCTAAGGTGCAGGTTGTCTTCATTTATGTGGAGCTCGTCGAGGAAATTGTCCAGGCCTTCTGAAATTGCCATTGTCAATGCTTTACTTGGTCTTCTTCCTCTGAAATTTGAAGAACTTGTTAAGAGTATTGTTGAGCTTCCAGGCGTTGTAAGTCCATCTAATCCTACCGATTGTATCAGGGAGTGGTATGCTAGACTGAGCAATGAGCAGAAGTCATTGTCATTCAGTCTTCTACAATCTGCTAGTTTGTCTTGTTGCACAACTATGGTTAGTTAACTACTACCTTAGTAATCTGCCCTGGCTTAAATTCTAATTGGGATTTTCGTTGTCTAGAGCTAAGATTAGGAAGTTGATTTTTTGATGAACTTCACCATGTTTAAGACGCACACTTGCTTGTGACGAGAAAAACATATAGCCGATGCTATAGGGCAATTTTGTGTTACCTGTATTTCCTTTTTCAAATGTGAATTTCTCAAATTTCTTCTTGTTCCATCACTGCCTTGGTTCATTTTTTTTTTTTTTTTTTGGCAGTATGCAATTAAAATTCTGCTTCTTTTTGCATCCTGATCTGTGCGGGCATTTGCAGGTAGATGTGTTCTTTGTTGTTTGGGTAAATTTCACTGACCTCCCCTGTGGTATCTGATAACCACAGAAACCTCCCCTGTGATTTCTGAAATTGCACTTAAGTTTCATAGACCCCCAATGGCTATGTTTCCGTTAGGGTGCTGGCGAAATTGCTGATGTCAGCACAGACTAAATACAGTTAATCCATCTCTCCCCACCCACAAACCCAACACCCACCCCACACAACACACGCTGGTAATACAGTTTTTTTTTAAGAGTTAATCTGTACTTTGTTTTTTGTCCTAAACTTTAAAAAAAGTTTAATTTATTTTATTTTCTTTCAACTTTTTTGTTGAGATGAGCAAAAGAAAAATATTGATAAACAATAAATAACTTTAAAAATAAATAAAGGTAGAAAAACAGTCTGTGATGGCGAGAATTACTTAATTGGTGAGGGCTTCATATTTGACTTGAGTTAAAAATAATAATTTTCTTTTAAATAAAATAGGGAAAATATTTTTTATTAAAATATTAAGTTTTATTTGATATTTTGTGATATATATATATATATATATATATATATATATATATATATATATATATATATATATACAGTTCCCTTCCTAAGAGGACTCCCGCATAAACTTAATTTCCGGACTTCTTTCTTCAGCCGTTGGATCTGATCCAACGGCAAGGCTGAGTTGTTGACATTCGCGGGTTAAATTAGGGGAATTTGGTATCGGGTTCCGGTTCGGGTCGTCCATTTACCAAAAGCGCGGGTTGAAAAATTTCTCCAACCCCTAAATCGCCTCTGTCTCTCTCTCTCTCTTCGCGACGCCTCTGTCTCTCTCTCTCTCTCTTCGCGACTCCCTCTAGCCGGACTCCTCCATCCCGCAGCACGCCGCCGCCTCGCCGGTTAAGTGGTCGTCGCCGTCGCCCTCGCCGCTCAGTCGCCGGACACTGTGCCGATTCAGGGGCTACGAACAGGTACCTGCCGAACCCTATTTGTAGATCTGTAAACCATTTTTGTGCTTGTTTGGACTGAAATTGGGGCTTGAAAGCCCAGAGTTTTTCCCCTGGTTTGGACTGATTTCGGTATATGTATATGGTTTTGAAATCACTTGTTTCAGATTGTGTATATGTATACGGACTGAAATCACTTGTTTTGAAATCACTTGATTTCGGTATACTGACCTGGGTTCTGATCTATATATATGTATACTTGGGTTATGAAATCACTTGTTTCAGATTGTGTATATGTATACGGACTGAAATCACTTATTTTGAAATCACTTGATTTCGGTATACTGACCTGGGTTCTGATCTATATATATGTATACTTGGGTTATGAAATCACTTGTTTCAGATTGTGTATATGTATACGGACTGAAATCACTTGTTTTGAAATCACTTGATTTCGGTATACTGACCTGGGTTCTGATCTATATATATGTATACTTGGGTTATGAAATCACTTGTTTGGTGGCATGAAATCACTTACTGCATTGAATACTTGGGTTCTGATTTTGTACTGACCTGGGTTCTGTCCTCTGATATTCAGTTCTTGTATACGGGCTGTAAGTTTAGGGCTTTTTTTCCAGAATTTTTGGTTTTGTGCTGTAATTAGGGCTTCACATTAGGGCTTGAGTCTGGATTATTCTCTGCCAATATAATTCTGGATTATTCTTGCATTCTGAGTGGATTATTCCTATTCAGTGTATACATCGGCATTTATTTTAGAATGTTGTGCGAAGAACAAAATAGTTGGACTAATTCTCTGCCAATATAAGCTTGTTTGAGTAATTAATTGGGGTTTGTTGTTTCAATTTAGAATGATGGAGCACTTTGAAGATGTAGAACGATTGTCATCGTCACCGTTAGTATCATCTGCAAACTCTTCTGTAGTAGTTTACAATCCGCAAGTTAAGAATGACCTAATACCCAAGATTGGACAACAGTTTGACAGTTTAGAGGATGTCCATCAATTTTACAACAATTACGGGAGAGAATCCGGATTTGGTACGCGAGTTCATTCTAGTAAGAGGAGTAGAGGTAGTAATGAAATCATACGGAAGGAGTATGTTTGTTTCAAAGAGGGGGTTAGGGCCCAAAACAATTGCGGAAATATTGTACGTCGTCGGGGGCTAACTAGAGAGGGTTGTGGCGCAAAGTTGGCCGTTGTGAAGGACCGGGCTAATGATAAGTTTGTTATCTCTCAATTTGTTGAGGGTCATAACCATCCTCTTACGATGCCAAGAAGGGTGCATCTGTTGCGATCACATCGTACAGTGTCAACTGCAAAAAAAGCTTTAACACAACAACTTGCAGATGCAAATGTGCCTATCCACCAACAAATGAGTATTTTAGAGTTGCAATCTGGAGGTGTTGAAAACGTTGGGTTCTTAGAACAAGATCTTTACAATGTTGAAAGGGATAGGAGGAAAAGTGTGGAGGGCCATGATGCTAGTATGTTGTATGAGTATTTTTTGAGTGAGCAAGAAAAAAATTCTGGTTTTATATTTGCAATGGAGAAAGATGACGACGGGAGGATGACTCATTGTTTTTGGGCGGATGCGACCTGTAGAAAGTCATACCAATATTTTGGTGACGTTGTGGTATTTGACACAACTTACAACACGAATCGGTATTCTTTGATATTTGCACCGATATTAGGGGTTAATCACCACGGACAGACAACAATTTTTGGGTGCGGGTTCTTAAGTGACGAAACAAGTGATTCTTTTGAGTGGTTTTTCAAGGAATGGTTGAAAGCAATGCCAGCGGCCCCTCTCAAAATGATCATAACTGATCAAGATCCAGCAATGACAAGAGTCATTTCTATTGTTCTTCCAAATACACATCATAGGTATTGCATTTGGCACATTGTTAGTAAATTTTCAGAAAAAATAAGTGCAATAAGCTATAAAGAACATTATGAAGAGTTCAGGAAATGCATATGGGATTGTGAAAGCCCTGAAGAGTTCGAACTTAGGTGGGCTATTCTTTTAGAAAGAACTAATTTATCCGGTAATGAATGGTTAAATGACATGTACCAAATTCGTGAGAGATGGATTCCTGCATATATGAACCACATATTCTCGGCCCACATGAGTAGCAGTCAAAGAGCAGAAATTTCCCATGCATTCTTCAAGAGGTATGTGTCTCTACATAATTCTTTGTGGGACTTTGTGACGCGATTTGATAGGGCACTTTCACGGGTACGACATAAGGAATTAGATCTTGATCATAAAGATATCAATGAGAAACCTATCTTGAAAACTGGTTTTGTAATGGAGGAAACACTGAGTGAATTGTATACGAGGACAATTTTTTACAAGTTTCAAGAGGAACTCTTTAAAAGTATGGGATATGTGGTAATAGCAACATACGAAGATGAACATCGTTGTTTGTACAATATTAAGAGTGCAAAGGAGAGTGGTTTGAGAGTTCGTGAGATTTTGATTCAAAAGTCATCAAACTATGTCAGTTGCAGTTGCAAGAAATTTGAATGCGACGGAATTCCATGTCGGCACATGTTGGCGTATTTCACTAGAGTGCAGATTATAGAATTGCCTAATGAGTATATCTTGCGGAGGTGGACTAAGTCAGCAAAAGCTATGCGAGTTAGAGATGACTTGGGTGGAGGTAACAAAGAAATTTGTGACACTTCGTTATTACTAAAGCGAAGCAATCTTTTCCAACTTGCTTCTAATGTAATTGATCGTGCTGTGTTAAGTGAAGAGGGAACTGAATTTTTACGAGAAGCTTTGGAATCAACTGAGAAGAAACTAATTGACATGAACCTTAGAAGCGAAGATGGTGACGGTAGTGGTTCCCGAGTGACTATGCATCTTGAACAGAGTTTTAAAGAACCGCAACAAGTTAGGGCCAAGGGGTGTGGTAAACGGTTGAAAGGCGGAAAAGAAAAGGCATCCCAAAAGAGTAGGCGTTGTAATGGTTGTAGGCTAACTGGACAGTCGCATGACAAACGAAATACCACTATTTTTTTAAGTTTTTTTTTTAGTAGTAATATCTCCATCTCCAACTTCGCATTCCTAATGGATAGCTCCAAAACCTTCGCCGATATATGGTCGTTCTCTTTTTGTAAACATGAATTTATCATTGCAAGCTCGCCATTTCGTCTCTCTAACTCTGTCTTCTTCGCATTTGCAAATTTAGCATACTCCATACCCCTTGCGCAAATTGGTGGGTCGACCCAAGCAAAAAAATTACATCCCGTCTCCATCTGAACGAAGCCAAGTGAAATTAACATTAGAAAGAGTGCATCATACAAAAAAATGATAATAATAAAGTATAGAGTTTACAAAAATAATAATAATAACCTTTACCTTATATTTTAAACAATCTAAAAATTTTCTTCCCGGATTATTTTCGGTTGTTGACATTCGCAATGGAGCTCTGTATCCACAATGACAAAATACTTCCCCATGGTCCGCAGTTCGAAAGCTATAGCTAGAGCTCCCTTCGCTGGATGCCATGACTTCTTGACAGACTAAAATTATCTTCCACACGAACCGAGTGTATCCAACATCTTTTCAGAGCAAAAAAATTGAAAACATGCAAAGATTTTATGTGACAAAACTAGGACACGGATACATGGGTATATCTGAGATACATTGGCGCAAAAAAACGAATTCAGAGCAACGCACTATAACTAATATCGATGTCCTAAATCTTTACAGTTTGTCTAGACTATGAGCAAGTTAGGAAATCAATTATCAATTACATCCAAAGACCATTACATCCAAATGATAAATATGCATTATCATTTAATAAGCATACAATCAATACTCTTCACATAAATAAGCATAAATGACCGACTACATTGTCTTTTGCCAAATGATCCCTTTCACCTTTTAGGTGTTACACAAACCCAAGTTCAAACCCAAGTTTAAGAGCTAGATTTTGGTTCGGACTTACATTAGTTTAAGAGCTAGAAATGTGGCTGCATTTAGGTGGCTACATTAGTTCAAACCCAAGTTCAAGACAAAGTTCAGGTATGGTCGCACATTAGACAAATGCAGTCCATATATACTTGTTTTTCAAACTAACAGGCATTACAAATGCAATTTCAAACTAATGCAGTAACTACGAACAGGCAATATCAGTCCATATACATCAAACCCAGGTTCAAAATTTCCATATACATGCAGTAATTGCACAAGTCTATTCAAACCCAGGTTCAAAATTTCCATATACATCAAACCAAGAATACATGAAAATTTCCATATACACAGTACCACTGTCCATATACATATGTACATCGCATTCAGTCCATATATACTACAGATCTCAGACAAACCCAGGTCCAAAATTTCCAATCAAACCAAGAATACATCACAAAACCATGTACATATGTTGATCTCAGTCCAAACCAGTCCGCCTAATATACATCCAGATCTACCAAACAAGTGATTTCATAACCCAAGTATACATATATATAGATCAGAACCCAGGTCAGTATACCGAAATCAAGTGATTTCAAAACAAGTGATTTCAGTCCGTATACATATACACAATCTGAAACAAGTGATTTCAAAACCATATACATATACCAATTTCAGTCCAAACAAGCACAAAAATGGTTTACAGATCTACAAATAGGGTTCGGCAGGTACCTGTTCGTAGCCCCTGAATCGGCACAGTGTCCGGCGACTGAGCGGCGAGGGCGACGGCGACGACCACTTAACCGGCGAGGCGGCGGCGTGCTGCGGGATGGAGGAGTCCGGCTGGAGGGAGTCGCGAAGAGAGAGAGAGAGAGACAGAGGCGTCGCGAAGAGAGAGAGAGAGACAGAGGCGATTTAGGGGTTGGGGAAATTTTTCAACCCGCGCTTTTGGTAAATGGACGACCCGAACCGGAACCCGATACCAAATTCCCCTAATTTAACCCGCGAATGTCAACAACTCAGCCTTGCCGTTGGATCAGATCCAACGGCTGAAGAAAGAAGTCCGGAAATTAAGTTTATGCGGGAGTCCTCTTAGGAAGGGAACTGTATATATATATATATATATATATATATATATATATATATATATATATATATATATATATATATATATATATATATATATATATATATATATATTTATTTGGGCAAAAAAATTGAAAAAATATACTAATAAGAACTAAAAATAAAATAATCTAGATTTATGAAGAAATTAAAAACAATAAGACGTGAAATTTAATTTTTTTTCTGTTCATAAATTTTTTAGGATTTCATATTTTTTTACTTTTTTAGATTTATTTTGACAAAATAAATTAGTTGAAAGAATTTATCTAAAAAATTATTAAAGTTGTAAAAAAACAAATTTTGGGATATTAATACTAAAAAATTAAGTCAGTGGTGATGAGATTTCATTAGATAAATAAGTTAAAAGAAGATGAAAATACCAAAAAGGTAAAATTTGATAGTTCAAATTCAATAAAAATTACATATAGTACACTTGATCATTGAATCATGCTAAATATACATGTCCAAAATATAAAATTTTGGCCTTAATTTTTTAGAATTATTTTATCTTTATTTAATTATTATTTATAATTTTTTTATTTTGCATTAACTTTATGTCTTGGTCGATTTGATGAGAAGTTTTAAGAAAATAATTTTTTTTGTTCAAAAGCTTTTTTAAAAAAAGATAAAAATAATTCTTTAAACTATTTTATTCTTTAGTGAAATTTATTTTAACTTTTGACAATAAATTTTAAATTTTTAAATTTTTTTATTCAGGACGAACAAATAATTCTCAAAAAATATAGGCAAAACTAACACAACATGTTTTTTTAGGGATTATTGCAGTTCAAACTATGATTTGTTTCACTACTTTTTATTTATAATTTCTAATTTCTAATATGCCTTTTTCGTGATTGATTGTTTTATCATAAGAAATAAATTTCTATTTTCTTCTTTTCATAGTACAAAAGTCGACTTAATGAAAAAAATTGAATTGCTCTAAAGCACAAGGAATATGTATCAGAATAGAAAAGGTAATAACTTGCGGTAATTAATTTTATTATTTAAATTAATATTAGTCTTATATATGTTGTTGTTGTGACCAAGGAGCATTGGAGTTTCATTTTTACAGTAGTTTTGTTTGTGTACGTAAATTAGAATGTTTAAAAAGTATTACTAGAATAATTTGTCAAAATTTTAAAAAACTCTGATTTTTTGAATTTTTGAAACTTATGAATAGTATTAAACTTATTTATCTAAAATTTATGAAATATTTTTTTTTAAATTTCTGAATTTATGTTTTACTTATTTTCAATTTATTTTTTCTAAATAAATAATAAGTTTCATTCGACCAGACAAATCTTCACTGAAAATAAGAACCTTTCTTTGGAGCGAAATGGTAAAAGCATTGCATCAATTAACAAAAGTGAAACAACATCCATGACAGGGAGGTATCTGCAATTTTAGAAATCACAGGGGAAGCATGTAATTATCAGAATCAAAATTTTCCCTGGTTTATTAGGAAAAGTTTAGGGTTCAATCAAGAAATTTTCATTGAATTTAAAATCAATTATCATAATTCACTTGTACTTGCAATTCGATAAACCTAAGTGAATTATAACCATTAATTTTAAATTCGAAAAAAATTTCTTAATTGTTTTTCCTCAGACAATAGCACTTCTTTGTTTGTTAACATATCCCGAGGGCGATAGTTGATATTTTTGTGTTGTTTAGGATTGAGTTTGATTCGAAGGACGTAGATTAATAGATTCCGACTGTAGTTACCTGCTTGTATTTGGAAATAGAAATGCCAGAGAATATTGGAGGGGGAAAGGGTTTGCAAATAACAGACGATCTTGAAAACAAAAATGATGAAATCCAAAACTTATTCTAAAGTGGATGATTATTCTAAAGTTGAAATCCAAAACTTATTCTCTGCCCCCTTGGTCTGTTTCATATAAGTGGAATGCTCTGCTCATACTTGAAGAAATTTTCTGGATCAACAACCGTCTTTATCTGCGCCAACCTTTCGAAGTTATTTTTGAAGTACATTCTGCCCCATGACTCTGCTGCTGCCGAGTAACTTTGCTTCCCATTTTCATTCTTTCCCAAGTCTAAATCTCTGTAATTTAGATATGCAGCCCTTGGGTTCTGAGAAACAAATGGACCCATGAAATTGTAAAGGTTTTTGATCCAATCCATGTGCCTCTTCGCCACCTTACTTCTCTTATCTTCCCACTTCGTGAAGTACTGTATGCTGAACAAATTTCCAGCTCTATGTGGAAACGGAGAATTATTCTCTGGAATCTCACTCATCTTTGCGCCAGAGGGATCCCAAATCATAACTCCCCTACTCGGAGACAGAAACTTGTCCCATATCTCTTCTAATTCACTCTCCGAAATGGGATCTGTCACGAAATCTGATTTCGCTTTGAAAAACGCCTTTCCGGTGTAGTTCCTCTCCAGTAGAAAATCAGTAGACTCGTTCTTAGAGTAGTCAAAATATAGGATGGACTCGAGCCAACTCATTTCTCTGCAGTTCTTCTCCTTCAAATCCAACTCAGGGAAGCTTGTGTTTATCAATGGCAGTAGACGTGTAATCCTCCCTAGAAACAATCCCTTGAACTCAGCTTCCACTGTTTTTTCTTCCTGCGCATTTTCTCTAGATTTTACGATTAGTCTAATAAATAGGTCTCTGTGAAGCTTGTGTGCAACATTTTGCCATTTGTATACCAGCTTGGTTGCACCTTCCTCTAGCTTTTTACTGATGGAAAAGACTGTCACTTTAGGAGGAACTCTGACCAATTTGATCTTCCATGAAAGAACAACTCCAAAACTCGCAGCTCCACCTCCTCTGATAGCCCAAAATAGGTCCTCTCCCATGTCTTTCCTATCAAGAGTCTTCCCATTCACATCAACCAAGACCGCGTCTATAACATTATCAGCCGATAGACCATATTTTCTCTGCAGGGTTCCCGTTCCACCACCGCTGATATGCCCACAAACTCCAATAGTGGGGCAAACGCCGGCTGGGAAACCAAGTGTGTTGTCTTTTTTGGCGACTTGATAGTACAGTTCACCAAGCGTAGCACCGGCTTCAACCCACGCAGTTTCATCTTCAGCGTTGATTGTGATTTTTCTAAGATTCGCGAGATCGATAATCACGAATGGCTTCTGTGATGTGTACGAGAGGCCCTCGTAGTCATGGCCACCACTCCGAATCCTAACTTCGAAATTGAAGTTTTTACTGCATCTGATTGCAACTTTGACGAGGGAATGAGTGCGAGGCGTGATAATGTATCGTGGTTGAGGCGTTTCCGAGGTTTCAAAACGGAGGTTTTGAAGTGATGATTGAAGGATTGATGAATAAGATGGGGAGTTTTTCACGTAGATGACATTGTTGGATCGTGAATTCGGGGCAACGCATCGGGTGAAGTTGTCCGGGGCAAATGATTCATTTGGAGGGGATGGTGATTTTGCAGAAGATAGTGAGAACTGACAAGAGAACAGGGTAAATAGTATTGAGAGAAGAGTATTCATTTTGGTTTAGGCTGTGGGGTTTGTTGTTTTCAGAGTATTGTATAATCTGAGTCCTTATATACTAGTATGATTTCCACCCAGAATGAATGGCAGTGTAACTGAAGATCAAACAGCAGAAGAAAAACTCTTGCGAGATTATAAATGGACATTAATGTGGTCATTGCTAGTAATACTTTGAAGTTTCTCAGGGTAATGACATATTGAATGGTAATGGGACCATGAATGATTCCATAACTGTGGAAATTCTTATGTTCTTTGTGATAAATACATTGGCATTTTTTATTTTACAAATTATTTAACAGATTCTTTTATGTCGTTGATTATTTTTTTAAAAATCGTTAGTTTTAATTAATAAAAGACTTAAATATCCCTCTTTATTTTTTTTATATTTCTTTTTGTATATATTCAGTCTATATATGCGTGTGTGCATTGAGATATATATTCTATACTTACTTATATATATGTGTGTGTGTGTGTACATGTATAGTAAAAAATAATCTTTAAAAATCAAAACTTGAAATGTTGAAATCATTATTTGGTTTTATAAAAAAAAAGTATTTTTTACTTAATGAATCTGGTTATTTTTTCATACTCTTATGTATTTTTTTTAAACTGTTTATTTAAGTTTTTGTAGTCCTATTTTCTCATTGTTTTTTTTTTCCTGTTTACTATAGAACACTAACAAAACAGATAAGTTGCATTAAAAAGTCATGACTCTTTTTTTAATTAGATAGGATGAAAGTATATACTAATTTATATATGCTTCCATTCGATAAATATATACAGGAAATACAAATATAACAATATATATTAAGTGATAAATATAGCTTTTATAAAAAAGAATAATTTTTAATATATAAGATGTATATTTACTTGCACAAACTTGAAAAAATATATAATTTACTTCTAATTTAATTTTAACATTTCAAGTTTTAATTTTAAAAATTATTTCGTAATATATATGTACATATATATTATTGTAGTATATAGTATATATATTTTTAATGCACACGCATATAAATAAACTAAATATATATAAAAAAATATATAAAAAAGTAAAAATTGGCATTTTAGTCTTTTATCAATTAAAACTAATGGTTTTTATTAAAAGTTAACAACAAGGGGAGAATTTAATTTACTAGATAGTTTCAACCCCATAGCATACTCAACCGGATGCTTAAGGGTAATCCATTCGAATGACCCATCTTTCATCCGGATGACTTTATCTGGCCAACCGAATGACTTATGTCTCCTATGTATGATATGTTGTCTTTCATTAACGTCTTTATATTTCACATACATGTTAATTTATATGGTTCTCTGTTTCATTTGATCTCATGAATCATGTTGTTCTTATACCATTTTAATCATCATAGTTGTTGTTCGAATATATGTCAACTTAGCAACGGAGGTCTAAGTACATATCACTTTAAGTACGGTCACTCACGTGTTCTTGACGATAAATGAGATTTTGAAGAAAATACTAAGATATGCTGTTAGAGATGTGGCATTATTCCAGGGAGAGACATGTTAGGATGTCTTTAGCCATAATATGGATTTAGCCGAACTATATCGGGTATCACCAGGTTACGTTTTGGAGTCGAGTCGGTCACGTCTCATGTATTAAGCCAAGTTATGCGATGAACTGGTTATGTTTTTTAGCCTTGTCGTGTGTTTTGAAAATAAAATCATAGTTGATAATGGAGTTATGATTTTTATATCGAGGCACGAAATGTGTGAGGCATAACGCCCAGGAGCATAATGATTGAAAACATGAAATACATGAGCCAATATTTGCGTATGTAGGCGTCGGATACAAGGTTCAACATAGGGGTCGAGACCATATTGGTCGGGAGCATCATGACACTATTTTGAAAAAGATATTTGACTTATGGACGACACGGGTGTTGTCCGAAACTTGGATTTGAAATGGACTTTGGACATTTATGAGTTGCATTAGACATGTGTTAAGATCTAGAGTGAGTCTAAAAAATTAACTTGACTTATATTGCATATTTTATACTCTGATAATTTACTATCGTTATATCATTGCTTTTGACTTGCTCATCCATCATACGTTTTGTGGCATAAGTTGTGTTACGGGTATGTTTTTATTATTGAGCTTTATCACTCGTGGTGCAACTTTTTTTTGTCTCTAGCCTTTCATGCTAAATGTTGATCATGATGTAATCGAGGGTTTTTATCTAGCCATTGATGACAACATATTTGTTGAGGACGCCATAGCACACCATAGTTCACATAGCTTATGTCGAGCTCTATTTATTTCTCATTATATTTTTATTTCACTTATGTAATCGAAATTTATTTTGTTTAATGGAAAAGTAGTATTTTATTGTTAAATATTTTATTTAACATTTGAGAAATCCGGGTGTTATAGTTTCCGCCACGTGCCCCAGGCTCATACAGATCAATCGCTAAGACCCCCTGTCCTTCAACCACAACATCTCTACGTCTTCCCAGACAACTAACCGCGACGTGAGAACATACCTTTCTTTGTTTGTGCCAAGCACCAAACCCTCGACAACATGACCAAGCAACGTCACATTGGAGATTCATTCCGTAATCCATCCAATGTGCCAACCGTATGAGGAGGTTTGACCAAGTTTGGAATCCTGTGCCTAATAGGACTAAAGGCACACCAAATGTGCTTATCGGACCTCACAGCCCAATATCAACTGATCTGAATTGGCTTGATCTAACCCATTCCTTCCAAAAATGAGCCGGCCAAGCATGCATCTGGGCAGAAAACCCAACCTTATAATCTAGCATACTACGTATTGAAATAGGTTTTCATTTCTTTATAGCAGTTGAGAGATAATTATTTCTCAAGGCCACCCCACAACTAGACCATCGGCCGTGGCCTAGGGTTTCAGGATGAAGGAGGTCCCACTTTTGCTACAAATATTCAAGACTATCAAAATAAATAGGGTAAATTAAATCAGGATCCTATTTACTCTTATAGTGTATTGTTTCATCTCATATACTTTTTTAACTTATGTTTTCATTCCCATTTTATATAGTTTGACAAGTTTACCCTTATTTTCGAGTGTTAGATTATCCTATTATCCATTTTTAAGTCAGAATCTATATTCTAATTTGGTATGTTTATAATCGTAATAATAAATATGGCTCAAATTACGGGATTAAATAAGGTAAAAAGTTTAACTGGTTATGGAATCAATTTACTGGATATTTTTCAATGGATATGGATCAGAATATGGTAAATTTATGACTAAATCTGCTGTTGGCCAAAATGGGGTCTGAAGTTATTATTTTTCACCAAATCTTCCATGCTTATGAATACGATTTTTCAGCAAATCTTATGAATTCGCCGGATGTTGTTATGAAACAAGGGATGAAATTTTAAGATCAAAATATGGTAATAGGCCAGAATCTGGACGAAATATTTGATTGCCCAACGAATCATCCATGCTTATGAATCAAAATGAGGAAAAAAGTTTAACTGATTATGGAATCAATTCGCAGGATATTTTTCAATGGATATGCGACATAATATGGTAAGTTCGTGACGGAATTTATTAGATTTTATTATGGAATCAATTCGCCGGATTTTTAATAGATATGCGACTGAATCTGCTATTGGCCGAAATTGCGGTCTGAAGTTATAATTTTCCAGCAAGTCTTCCATACTTATGAATATGATTTTTCAGCAAATCTTATGAATTCGCCAGATGTTATTATGAAATAGGGGCTGAAATTTTAAGGTCCGAATATGGTAAATTTGTGATTGAATCTGCTGTTGGCCGAAATTGGGGTTTGAAGTTATGATTTTTCAGCAAATTTTTCATGCTTATGAATATGATTTTTTAGCGAATCTTATGAATTCGCCAGATGTTATTTTGAAATAGGGGCTGAAATTTTTAGGTTAGAATATGGTAATAAGCTAGAATGTTGACGAAATATTTTATTGCCCAACAAATCTTCCATGCTTATGAATTAGATAAAATCTGGTTGCTTTGGAATGATATCATCAATATCGGAATATTGCACATTTCAAAATCTGTCATTGATGCTAATGCCCAAAAAAAACTAGAATTCATTAGATGGTCCTAACATTAATGCTAATGCCTAAAAAAAAAGATAGGATTTGATGCTCAGAATCTGTTCATTCTATTCATAAATTTGATTTAAATATATGGTAAGTTCATACATATAGTTCATAACATTAAATACTTATGGTAAATTTGATCGGAATATGCTAAATTCGTACATACAGTTCATGGCATTAAGTACAACATGGTAAATTTGATCAGAATATGATCAATTTGTCCATAAAGTTCACACACGTACAACATTGTAAATTTGATCAAAATATCAGGTCACAGCATTAAGTACTTATGGTAAATTTGATCTGAATATGATCAATTTATACATAAAGTTCACAGCATTAAGTACTTAAGGTAAATTTGATTACAATATGCTAAATTCTTATATACAGCTCACAACATTAAGTACTTACTGTAAATTTGATCTGAATATGATCAATTTATACATACAGTTCACACACATACAAAATGGTAAATTTGCATGGAACTATACATTATGTAATATGCAACAATATGGTAAATTTCAGATGCAGAATGACGACCATACGCAAAACACATTTAGTCCCAAACAACACGACCAAAATTACAAGAACCAAAATACAGTTCTTAAACCATTTTATGTAAATCAGTACATAAGGGGAATACAAACAGATAGAGGATGGATTAAATTGTAACTCAGATACCAACACAAATCGATTCGTAAATTAGAAATCGATTACAAGTTCAATGAAACCAACATTACAATCCGGCCAGTTCATGATGTTCGTGAACGAGTCATATCTGTTTCGGCCACCTAATGGGACGATGGTTGGTCGGATGATGATATTCTCCCCCGTATATAACTCAGCCTCGTCAATACACACCAACTGTTGGATATCAAGGGCAGTTTTGTGACCCTAGATCGCCGTTCTTCTTCACGTTGCTCCGATTTTGGAACCCTAGGACTTAACATTAAACCCAGAACGACAATACGCACCAATGGTCGGATGGTCAATCGGATTACAACCCAGCCCCATCAATACGCATCAACGGTCAGACATCGACGGCAGTTTTGAACCCTAGGTCATCGGTTGTCGGTCTTCAGTACGTTGCTCTGATGTTGGAACCATATAACAAACAATTAAACCCAGAACGGCAAAAGATGAAACATCGGTGGAGGTGTATTAAACAAATAAGGTAGGGTATTAAACAAATTCCTTATTTTTAGGACCAATATGCCGATTTTGTGTTCATTGTATTTCAAGGACAATTCGGGTATTTTTTGAATTATAGGATGAAAAAATAATTTTGAAAAGTGTATAGGATTAAACACTGAGTTTGTCTTATAGATAGGACTAAACATTAAGTACCCCAAATAAATATAGTAACCTCCGGATGGTATATCATAATAATGGTTAGATACTACTTTTAAGATGCAGGCCTTGGACCAAGGTTCCTAAAGCCACTGCCTTAGCATTTAACCCTATCACAGGGCTGGCCCAAGAAAAAAGAAGGTACTTCAATAGTTTTGTGAGATGAAATGACATTAGAATGAGGAAACCCAAACCAAGGGGGCCCAATTTTAAATACAATAGGACTTCATGTCCAAGTGATATTAAGAGTACATAGTCTTGCGGGTTAGATTCTTGTGTTTTGTGTTTTGTGTGTTTGCACTTGATTTTGTCTTTTTGAATTTTAGTTCTTGAAAATTTGCATTGGACCCCAATGACTTAAGATTGGCACTACAAATATATGACACTAATCACATCATCAAATGGGTCACTACACAATTGTGAGGTTCAGGTAAGATGTTCCAAAAAAAGATAATTTTAAGATGTATTGGAATGATAGAAAAGGTGAAAGAGAGAGCAACACCACCTATAGTTTTAGTATGTGTTTTTCTTTTCCTTTCAACTTAAATTGAGAGGTGGAATGCTTTAATCAACCTATCATCTGAAATTATCGTTTTAAAGGTTTATTTTTCATTAAACAGCTTGTGAGCAGATTATGTCAACTGTTTCTGTTAATTATTTAACAAAAGTAACCCTTGGAGTAATGGAGACAGAAGGGTCATGTGTTCATATATCCTTCTTATCTTTTTGATGCTCTAATTTTCTCATCTTTCATGTTCATGAGGTATTATATGCTGGGGGGAGAATTGTACACTTACTCGTCCTTTTTTGTTTAGCGATTTTTCTAACGGTCCCATAAACAATGTCTGCTTTCGAAGTTAATGAGCTAAATTTGGTGACATCAATCTTTTGCCCTTCGCTTTTGAATTCAAATTGAAAACCAATAAATTGGCTGGAACTTGTCAAGTGTGATAATGGAATGTTACAATTTATAAAACTGTACCCACACATTAACTTAAAAGTGCAAAATTTCTCAAAATTGACTGACAAAAAGGAACGAAGGGAATATTTGTTTTGATCTAAACAACATCTCCATTGCTCTCACCATTATGGTTTCTACAAAGTCATTAGGCTGCTTTCGGGATATCATATAGATTTGTTTCAATGCAAAAAGAGGCTTCAATGGAGCAAAAGCAAAACCTACTCTGAGGTTCATTTGGTGGTTGTTTAGCAGTCATTTTTCAGTTTTCTTGAGGGATTTGTTTAAATGCAATATTCTAATTTCTAACCACCAAGAGATTTCCCTGCTGTCATAGCAATATTATAAGATATCTACATTGTCACTGCACTCTTGGATCTAAGGTCAGCATCAAAGGAAAAATTTGCTTCAGACAAAGATCAGGCATAGTCAAAGACTGATTTAATCTTCTGATTTATAGCTTGTTAGGGAAAAAGTAGAACTCCAAACGCAACTCCACCCACTTTTCATGGGTCCTGTATTCATCTCCCATCATTGTTCTCATAGATAATGTGGGGTGTGTTGCAGTTTATGTTATAGTAGAAGCTGATTGTGCTAAAAGTGAAAACCAAAGGCATCAGATAGAGCTTGTGGATTACCCATTTTTTCCAGCTTATTAAAGCTGTTTTTGCCTCACAAGTAGCAGAAGCTGCGTCAAACAATTAAGATGCCACAGATTCCACGAAGGAGAAGACCTCAGAGTTGGTTCGATAAGTTAAAACAATTAACCCCCATACCTGTTATATAAGGCGCCACAATTAACCCCCATATTTCTTTTTATATATATTCAGTCTATAGATGCGTGTGTGCATTGAGATATATATTCTATACTTACTTATATGTGTGTGTACATGTATAGTAAAAAAATTATTTTTAAAAATCAAAACTTGAAATGTTGAAATCATTATTTGGTTTTATAAAAAAAAAAGTATTTTTTACTTAATGAATCTGGTTATTTTTTATACTCTTATGTATTTTTTTTTTAAAATGGTCTATTTTTAACTGAATTAACATGATGTTTATTTAAGTTTTTGTAGTCCTATTTTCTCATTGTTTTTTTTTTCCTGTTTAATTTGTAGAACACTAACAAAACAGATAAGTTGCATTAAAAGTCATGACTCTTTTTTTAATTAGATAGGATGAAAGTATATACTAATTTATATATGCTTCCATTCTATAAAATATATACAGGAAATGCAAATATAACAATATATATTAAGTGATAAATATAGCTTTTATAAAAAATAATAATTTTTAATATATAAGGTATCTGCACAAACTTGAAAAAATATATAATTTACATCTAATTTAATTTTAACATTTCAAGTTTTAATTTTAAAAATTATTTCTTAATATATATGTACATATATATATTATTGTAGTATATAGTATATATATTTTAATGCACACATATATAAATAAACTAAATATATATAAAAAAGGATATAAAAAAGAGTAAAAAGAAGCATTTTAGTCTTTTATCTAGTAAAACTAATGGTTTTTATTAAAAGTTAACAACAAGGGGAGAATTTAATTTACTAGATAGTTTCAACCCCATGCCATACTCAACCGGATGCTTAAGGGTAATTCATTCGAATGACCCATCTTTCATCCGGATGACTTTATTTGGCCAACCGAATGACCTATGTCTCCTATGTATGATATGTTGCCTTTCATTAACGTGTATATATTTCGCATACATCTTAATTTATATGATTCTCTGTTTCATTTGATCTCATGAAACATGTTGTTCTTATACCATTTTAATCATCATAGTTGTTGTTCGAATATATGTCAACTTAGCAACGGAGGTCTAAGTACATATCACTTTAAGTACGGTCACTCACCTATTTATGATGATAAATGAGATTTTGAAGAAAATACTAAGATATGCTGTTAGAGATGTGGCATTATTCCATGGGGAGACATGTTAGGATGTCTTTATCCATAATATGGATTTAGCCGAACTATACTGGGTATCAACAGGTTACGTTTTGGAGTTCAGTCGGTCACGTCTCATATATTAAGCCAAGTTATGTGGTGAACTGGTTATGTTCTTTAGCCATGTCGTGTATTTTGAAAATAAAACCATAGTTGATGATGGAGTTATGATTTTTATATCGAGGCATGAAATGTGTGAGGCATAACGCCCGGGAGCATAATGGTTGCAAACATGAAATACAGGAGCCGATATTTGCGTATGTAGGCGTCGGATACAAGGTTCAACATAGGGGTTGAGACCATATTGGTCGGGAGCATCATGACACTATTTTGAAAAAGATATTTGACTTATGGACGACACGGGTGTTGTCCGAAACTTGGATTTGAAATGGACTTTGGACACTTATGAGTTGGATTAGACCTGTGTTAAGATCTAGAGTGAGTCTAAAAAATTAACTTGACTTATATTGCACATTTTATACTCTGATAATTTACTATCGTTATATTATTGCTTTTGACTTGCTCATCCATCATACGTTTTGTGGCATAAATTGTGTTACGGGTATGTTTTTATTATTGAGCTTTATCACTCATGGTGTAACTTTTTCTTGTCCCTAGCCTTTCATGCCAAATGTTGATGATGATGTGATCGAGCGTTTTTATCTAGCCATTGATGACAATATCTTTGTTGAGGATGCCATAGCACACCATGGTTCACATAGCTTATGTCGAGCTCTATTTATTTCTTATTGTATTTTTATTTCAATTATGATCGAAATTTATTTTGCTTAATGGAAAAGTAGTATTTTATTGTTAAATATTTTATTTAACATTTGAGAAATCGGGGCGTTATAGTTTCCGCCACGTGCCGCAGGCCCATATAGATCAATTGCTAAGACCCCCTGTCCTTCAACCACAACGTCTCTGCGTCTTTCCAGACAACTAACCGCCGACGTGAGAACATACCTTTCTTTGTTTGTGCCAAGCAACAAACCCTCAACAACATGACCAAGCAACGTCACACGGGAGATTCATTCCGTAATCCATCCCATGTGCCAACTGTATGAGGAGGTTTGACCAAGTTTGGGATCATGTGCCCGATAGGACTAAAGGCACACCAAATGTGCTTATTGGACCTCACAACCCGATATCAACTGATCTGGATTGGCTTGATCTAGCCCATTCCTTCCAAACATGAGCCGGCCAAACATGCATCTGGGCAGAAAATCCAGCCTACTACGTATTGGAATAGTTTTCGTTTCTTTATAGCAGTTGAGAGAGAATTATTTCTCAAGGCCACCCCACAATTAGACCATCGGCCGTGGCCTAGGGTTTCATGATGAAGGAGGTCCCACTTTTGCTACAAATATTCAAGACTATCAAAATAAATATAGTAGCCTCCGGATGGTATATCATAATAATGGTTAGATACTACTTTTAAGGTGCAGGCCTTGGACCAAGGTTCCTAAAGCCACTGCCTTAGCATTTAACCCTATCACAGGCCTGGCCCAAGAAAAAAGAACGTACTTCAATAGTTTTGTGAGATGAAAGGACATTAAAATGAAGAAACCCCAAA
The DNA here is from genome assembly GCA_019985065.2 of Arctostaphylos glauca. Classification (NCBI taxonomy): domain Eukaryota; kingdom Viridiplantae; phylum Streptophyta; class Magnoliopsida; order Ericales; family Ericaceae; genus Arctostaphylos; species Arctostaphylos glauca. The sequence goes on along the minus strand of JAHSPW020000001.1, from coordinate 23,289,288 downwards.
CCAAGGGGGGCCCAATTTTAAATGTAATAGGACTTCATGTCCAAGTGATATCAAGAGTACATAGTCTTGTGGGTTAGATTCTTCTGTTTTGTGTTTTGTGTGTTTGCACTTGATTTTGTCTATTTGAATTTTAGTTCTTGAAAATTTGCATTGGACCCCAATGACTCAAGATTGGCACTAAAAGTATATGACACTAATCACATCATCAAATGGGTCACTACACAAGTGCGAGGTTCAAGTAAGATGTTCCAAAAAAGAAAATTTTAAGACGTATTGGAATGGTAGAAAATGTGAAAGAGAGAGCAACACCACTGCTAGTTTTAGTATGTGCCATTCTTTTCCTTTCAACTTAAATTGACAGGTGGAATGCTTGAATCAACCTATCATACAAATTATCGTTTTACAGGTTTATTTTTCATTAAACAGCTTGTGAGTAGGTTATGTCAACTGTTTCTATTAATTATTTAACAAAAGCCCTTTGAGTAATGGAGACAGAAGGGGTCATGTGTTCATATATCCTTCTTATCTTTTGGATGCTCTAATTTCCTCATCTTTCATGTTCATGAGATATGCTGCGCGAGAATTGTACACTTACTTGTCCATTTTTGTTTAGCGATTTTTCTACCAGTCCCATAAACAATGTCTGCTTTCGAAGTCAATGAGCTAAATTTGGTGACATCAATCTTTTGCCCTTCTCTTTTGAATTCAAATTGAAAACCAGTTAATTGGCTGGAACTTGTCAAGTGTGATAATGGAATGTTACAATTTATAAAAATGTACCCACACATTAACTTAAAAGGCAAAATTTCACAAAATTGACTGACAAAAAGGAACGGAGGCAATATTTGTTTTGATCTAAACAACATCTCCGTTGCTCTCACCATTATGGTTTCTAAAAAGACATTAGGCTGCTTTTGGGATATCATAAAGATTTGTTTCAATGCAAAAAGAGGCTTCAATGGAGCAAAGAAAAACCTACTCTGAGGTTGATTTGGTGGTTGTTTAGCAGTCATTTTTCAGTTTTCTTGAGGGATTTGTTTAAATGCAATATTCTAATTTCTAACCACCACCAGATTTCCCTGGTGTCATAGCAATATTATAAGATATCTACATTGTCACTGCACTCTTGGATCTAAGGTCAGCATCAAAGGAAAAATTAGCTTCAGACAAACATCAGGCATAGTCAAACACTGATTTAATCTTCTGATTTATAGAGCTCCAAACACAACTCTACCCACTTTTCATGGGTCCTGTATTCATCTCCCATCATTGTTCTCATAGATAATGTGGGTGTGTGTCGCAGTTTCGGTTATAGTAGAAGCTGATTGTGCTAAAAGTGAAAACCAAAGGCATCAGATAGAGCTTGTGGATTACCCATTTTTTCCAGCTTATTAAAGCTGTTTTTGCCTCACAAGTAGCAGAAGCTGCATCAAACAATTAAACATGCCACAGATTCCACGAAGGAGAAGACCTCAGAGTTGGTTCGATAAGTTAAAACAATTAACCCCCATACCTGTTATATAAGGCGCCACAAGTGATGCCCTTACCGATCGAATTTACTGCAAGCAAGCTATAAAATGCGCATCTAACTTGTGTTTGGTTTATTTCTTATGTTTGTAGATCCATTATTTTTTTTCGGGTTCCTGTTATTGGTAGAGCATGTATGGTAAAAGATCAGAACACGGGCGGTTGGGGTCATTTGGACTAGCTGAAAGGAGGAGCAGAAAAAAATCTTTTGTTTGCGAAGTGGGAATATACTGAAGGAGAGAAACATTTATATGGTTGTTGGGATTTTCCATTAAAGATAAACAGAAACAAAGATTTGGACACTGACGATGCATTACATTACTTGTTTATAACACTCGGAGAACAAGGAACACTACTCCAAGCTTAAAATATCTTATTCCTATTTATGAAGCCAAACTAGGTCCTATTGTACATGATGCATAATAAGAACCCAAAAATCTACCCCCTCTCATTTTCCTCCATGACGATGGGATTTTCTAGCCCTTCTTCTCTTCTTTGCTGCCACTGGAAGAGTAGGGATGCTCTGTTCATGCCTGAAGAAATTATCTGGATCGACCTTCGTCTTGATCCTTACCAGTCTGTTGAAATTGTTCTTGAAGTATTTGGACCCCCAAACACTAGCTTGCACAAAATCTGTGCCACCATTCTTATTCATGCCCAAATCAAGGTCCCTGTAATTGACATATGCTTCTCTTGGAAACTTGGAAACATAAGTAGACATGTAATTGTAAAGCTTCCTTATCCAATCCACGTGTTTCCCGGGTGTATCTTTATCTGCATCTCCCCATAGAGTCACGTACTGTATTTTGAATATAGTCCCGTTTCTATGAGGGAAAGGGATGTCGGATTCAGAAATCTTGCTCATCATTCCACCATACGGATTCCAAATCATCAGAGGACTGTCTTCTTCCAAAAACCGTTTCCAAATCCCTTCGAGCCCACTTTCAGGAATCGGTTCTTTCACAAAATCCGACTTGGCCTTGAAGTAGTTCTTGAAGGATGACTTCCCTTGGAGTAGAATTTCCGGCGGAGTACTGCTAGGGTACCCAGCAATATATAGGACGGATTCCAACCAGCTCATTTCCGCACAATCTTTTTTTTGTAAACCCAACTCAGGAAAGGATTCGCCCATTATTTGGAGAAGCCTGTCTACTCCACCAAGAAAAAGGGCATTATAGGAATTGCTCACAGTTCTTTCACCTTTTTTCGCTCCATCTCCCGTTTGAGTGATGACTCTAATGAAGAGATCTTCATCAAGTTTATCAGCAACTTGTTGCCATTTGTAAAGAATCTTTGTCGCGCCTTCTTCCAACGTCTTTGTAACCGTAAAAACTGTCACGGTTTCGGGTACAGGGACCAACTTCACTTTCCATGAAAGTATGATTCCAAAACTGGCTCCACCGCCTCCTCTAAGGGCCCAGAAAAAATCCTCCCCCATGGATTCCCTATCAAGAATTTTTCCATTCGCATCGACAACTCGCGCATCAAGGACATTGTCAGCTCCAAGGCCATATTTTCTCATCATTGATCCATATGCCCCTCCGGTTATGTGTCCGCCAATGCCTAAACTGCTGCAAAGGCCAGCCGGATATCCGTGGATTTTGCTCTTTTCGGCAATTCTGTAATAAAGTTCACCAGTGGTTGCTCCGGCCTCAACCCAAGCACTGTTTCCCTCTATGTCAACACTGATGGACCGGAGCTTGGACAGGTCCACAACGACGAAGGGCGTTCCTAGTTCTGAGATGTAAGAGAGGCCTTCGTAGTCGTGTCCCCCACTCCTAACCCTGAGGTTAATGTTGAGCTGTTTCGAGCAAATAACTGCCGCTTGGACATCGGATTCGAGAAGAGGTGTGAAAATCAGTTCGGGTTTTGGGACCGAAGGCAAAAGACAGCGGAGGTTTTGGGCAGAGGAATTAAGAAACGGAGTGAATGAAGAATTGTTTGGGGTGTAAAAACAAGGGGAGAGAGGGACAGAAATTTTGGAAGCAAGGCATTTGTAGAAGTTATCTTGAAATGAATCTGAAGATGCCAATGAAACCGATAGTAGGATTAGAAGTAATGAAATTATGGTGGAGCTTGAAGACTCCATATCTGATTTTTCTTGGTACCCTGTTTTCTGTGTGTGTTCAAAGGGAGAGTCTTGAGGTCTTATTTATAGAGTTAATGGTGGTTTGATGACTTCAGTATGAGCTAATGGGAACGTAAGTTTTGAAATAAATGAAATATTTTGACGTAATGGGAATGTAATTTATGAAGAAATATTTTCGGTCATGGATTTATGGAAATATATCAAAGGAAATCAGAGAGGCAGATTTAGATTTCATTCCCATTATTTCGTAGCTTTTCCTGATCTTTCGAATTTTTTTTAATAAATGCCGATGCAAATATATGATACAAACCCAGCCAAAGTCCCTGGCCCAGAAATCATGAGTTCAAGAATATAATGGGCTTCAGATAATGCTAAGATTCCTACTTCAAAGTTTTTGCCTACTTTTGACCTCAATCAAAGAAATTATCAGCCTACAAAAGCTAATGCTGTAGTTCTTAATCTTGATGGAAAGGGATTGCCAATTGCCTCATTCCATTAACGACAGTGACTTTAAATCGAGTCATTTCTAAAAGGGTAAAATATACTGACCTCCCCTGAGGTTTCTGATAATTACAGGGACCTCTCCTTAGGTTTCAAAAGATATAATTACCTCCGCTTGTTTTGAAACTACTATTAGATTATTACCTCTTGCCATTAGTTTTCATTAAGTTCTGTTAGTTTTGTCCTTCAATTTAATTATTTTGTCATTTATTCACACTCACTCTCTTTTTCAATAATTGTTTTGAGGATTTTTTTTTTTGTTGAGATTTGATGTTTTTGACAAAAAGCAAGTATCTCGTAAAAATAATAAATATACCGTAAAAAACATCTATAACATGTTGAAAGGCTAAATATTTTAAAATGTTGTATGCTTGATCGATAAGGGTATAATAGTAAAAAATTATGATAACTTTTATTTTAGAAATAAATTCATTTTATTTTTCTTTAAATTTTAATCGAGATGCATGTATATTAGTAAAAATCATCTAATTTAATTTTAATAAATAAAATTTTATTTTTTATTGATGTGTGCATTAATTGTTTTTCTGCCTCATATTATAAATTTATTTTTTATTACAAAAATTCATGCTAATTTTTGGATCACAAGATTAAAGTATTTTCATGCATAGGTTTAAAAATTATTTGCACCAATTTAAAGAAATAAGCAAGATTTTTAAATTGTTGCCAAAATTTTAAAAAGTTATGTAGAGTTTTATTTTTTAAAATTTTATAACTAATTTATTTTTTTTCTTACTTCATTGAATTGATGAAAATAAATTTTTAAAAGTATGCATGAAAATCCTTTAACCTGAAAAAATAGCATAAATTTTTCTCAAAAAAAATTATTGAAAAAACGTTAAGGGAGTGAGTCTGAAGAAATGACCAAAAGGTTAAATTTAATGATAAAATTAACGAAAGTTAATGAAAACTAACGACAAAGGAGTAATGATTTATAGTTTCAAAAACAAGAAAAATAATTGCATTTTTTGAAAACTCAAAAGAGGTTTCTGTCATTGTCAGAAATTTGAGGAAAGGTATGCATTTTACCCTTTCTATAAGGATTTGTAAAGGAGGAAAGTAGGTTCAGTCCCAGTAACTCATGCCTAGATAATTTACATAAACATAATAATTAGGTTGAAATTTAACATAATAGAGATTTGATGTAAAGTTCGAATGTGAAAAAAATGAGGTGATACTATCCCGTTACATTTATTAAATAAAAATTTATAATGCGCACTTTCGTATGCACCTAAAAATAGACAACCAAAGTATCCATTGCCAAGGTTACTAATAAATTTTATTGTTGAAATTGATCTCCATATGTTTTTAGAATGAGATAATTTTAATAATGAATTTTATTTACGTATTTCTACATGATTGTTGAACACAAATAAAATAAAAAAAAAACTTAAAAGCCCCAACTAGACAAATAACCTATAATCAATCAAGTATAAACCAAAAATTTAGCAAAAATTGAGATATTTTGGAGCTATATTTTTATTTTTGACATATGCAAAACACTAACATATATCAACTTAGTGATATTTTTACATAATTATAACAAATATTTAAAAATACTGATCAAGTTTATTAATTTTGAATGAGGTCAAGTGATTCCAAATGCCCGATAAAAGACTGCCCCTACAGGTAACTCTTATCAGATGCATTGTATGTGTTTGAGCATGTGAGGTATAACTTTTTTATTAAAAATATATATCCATTTTCTCTTTTGATAACTGAGTGTCTGAAAGACGACTAAATCGTCGATAACATTTTTGAGACATTATTATTTCTTAAAACCACCACCATAGAAATCAAAAATTGAATCCCAGTTGAACAAAACAGTAGTAGTCTCAGTTTTAAAAGATGAGGCACCATTTCAAGCTGGGACTAGAATATAAAAATTGACAGGTTTTGTTCATGGAAACTAGAAGTTTATTCTAGGAAAATCCCTTTAGACCCTACTTTCGTTCAGACTAATTTTCCAAATATTCAATTTTTCCCAATTACAATTAACTCTAATTCCAAAATATGTAAGTACATATTCTTCAAAATGCCACCCTATTTTCGCCTCCACCTACAATATCTCATTCTTCCTCAGCTTTGCTACGGCCTCCAGTAAGGTCCGATCAGACGAAGACTTGTAGAAAGAGTGATTTGACTCTTAACTCATTCTTCCACAGATAAATGGTTAAATCCCGTTCATTCTTCTAATTCGTGATGAAATCTCTTGTAACGTCTTTGGATTTTTGACAAAATTTAGCATTTTCAAAAAAATAAAAGAAAAAATGCGCTACCATAGATTACACTAGATCATCTACTACATAAAATACCCCCTGCATTTTGGGGGGAGCAGCCTCAGTGTATTCTCAAGCAATGATTGACCAAATTAAATATTGACCTCTAAAGTAAAAGTCGGCCTTCAATTCTTATTTTTGAGACAAGGGTCAGTTGGTAGGTAGAAAAAGGCAAAAGAATAATGTTTATTATAACAGACCATTTAGCACATAAAGAAGTCATTCTATCTTGTTGTGGAAGGGAAAACAACAACAAAATTAATTTAGTATTATATGTGTACAACATGGGTGACTCAAAAGTAAATATTCTCGCCTCAAATTTGTGAAACATTTGAAACACATGAATCATCTGCACTTAATTTCAATCGTATCAAAAGAGACACGCGACATGATACGATCATTTTGATGCGTATATTTTCAAATTTACACACTATCGAAACGCTTAAGAAAAAATATATTATAAAATACAAATAAGTCTCTAATTCAACTCAAACGATCATATATGCGGTTTTTCACTTTTTTTGGTTCAAGATTTAGGTTAAGTGTTTGGACAAAATTTTTTTGTCATTCAAACAAGTGATTATATTACACGAAACGAAGACTTAACAAGTGTCCATAGATTGTCTTAGCTTATTCTAAATGTCTCCAGAGTGCTAGATGGAAAAGGTTGAAGAAAATATAAGACACTTTTGCTTTGATTGTCGAACAAATTTTTAAGAGTGTTTGAAAAGTATGGATTTTTGTAAAAAGTGCAACACAGTATAAGTATGACATAGCTTGCAAGTTTCACCTTCTAAAAGGGCATTGGTCTTGGTTTCAAATTACATTATAAAGTGTTTAAATTATATTTTTCTAAATATATATTTTTCTTGATTTTCTCTTCCCACTATAATAAATTGGACAAAAGACGTCCAGAATAGTAATAGACCAAAAAACACGTCGCCCTTGTTATAGCGTCCTATACACTTCTGTTTCGATAGTTTTGTGAGGGGCAATTATGAAAATATGAAGCGGGGTTCAAGTAAAACAAGATAATTACTCATTTCTTGGGATTTGGAAAAAAGAAGAAAAATATTAGGTATTCGTCAATCTAATTCTCTCTATATATAAACCGAAGGAAAAGATACTTTTCTGTAGTGTTAAAATAGAAATTGAGTTTATCCAAAATAAATTAAAAAAAAATGGAAATGGATATTTGCTTATATTTGACTAAAGGATGAGTTGAGGCTTTTGGGGAGATGGAGCAAACCAAATGAACGAATTATTCCAAAGGCCCTTTCACCGCCCATCACGCCATGTCCACACTTTGAAAGTCTTATTGCAAGTTTCAGTCATATATATTACTTCTAACCCACCAATGCCGAAGAAAAATCCAACCAATGCACATGTGAACCGAAGAAACACAGGGTATATATACTCGTGCACAATTCTTTAGTGTTTTACAAGCGCAGTACTCAAAGGAGAAACGGAGTTAAGAATTTCGAACACTAAGGTCAATAAATAAAAGATACAGTAGTTGAGATCTTTTTTGTAATTATTGATTGACAATATCACCGATTAGTTATTGGCACCCGCAAGTAACACTTAAATGGGAAAACGTGTTTCGATATGGATCAGATATGCATAGAAGTTTGTGAATGAGTATTCATAATTGGCATTGAAAATTTTAACTTTTCGATATTTTAACGGCAAAAGAAATAGCCGCACGAGAAATGGAGTTCAAATCTTCAGTATCCGAAATTTCTTATATCCTGTTTGGATATTTCTTTTGTGAGAATTTTGATAGGATACAAGAAAATTTGGGATTGAAAGATTAGACGGATGAAAAATGGAATGACAATCAATAATGGTACGGACATATATTAGTACTCTTCTCAATAATTGTCATTGGATTACTGTTTGCTTGTGACAATTAGGGTCACATCGCTTATTGATTTCATATCAAGGTAGTTGATATTTGCAAGATAGTACAAGATATGCTATTTTTGTTGTTAATGCTAATACAACAAGGTACAACAACCGTTAAGAAACAAATTTCAACACTATTCCCGTGACTTGATTGTTGCTAGACTTTACCGACAGTTCGACCATAATTGAAACAATATTTTTCGGATGTCACGTGATAAACAAGTTATTTTCAAAGAGTTACAATAAGAAGATACATCGTTCATATGAGCTTTTTGAAAACCAAATTAAGCTCAATATATACCCGACAATTGAAGAAATAATCTCATCCGATGAAAAAATTACTAACAAATTGGAATTGTTTTGGGAGCCATTATTTGAAGTCCTCGCCCGACATACAAATGGAATTCTTAGAAAATAGCTATGTTTTGATTATGGATTTGAAGAGAAAGAAAAATATTGATCGAAGCTGAAAAAATAAATCTATCTTCTTTATTCGTGGCGTAATTTTACTTTTTTTCATTCTTTTAAAATTTATATCTGTCCATCAATTTTTCAGCATCCAATCGCAAAAATATTGAACGTGAATATCATGTAACTGATGGAGGAGTAGCTCTAGCTTTTAGGATATCATTTTAATGGGGTCACTGAATGGGGCTTGTCTTTCATTATTGCAGGAAATAAACAAAAAGATATTAGCCAAAAAATTGAGATTTAGTCGGTGAGTGCAGTTGATCAAATACCTTTATTATGGACAGGGGCGACATCAGGATTCCATGTTTGTTAGGGTCGAGATTTTTTTTTTTGAGAAATATAGGGAGCCGAATGTAATTTGCGGGATTGAAATATAATTTTTTTATAATTTTAAAATTTATATCTAGGTCCTAATTTTTTTTAAATTTTTTTGGGGGAATCCGTACCTCACAATTTTCATGTAATTTCGCCCCTGATTATGGACCATGAAAAGAAGCAAATAATAAATTAGATATTAGTGACGAGTTTAGGCAATCATTCGTTTTTGTGGCTTTCTTTTGAGGATCTATCTCTTTGGAGAAGAATATTAAGTACTTTTTTGGTATTAATTAATTTCTTAAACCACTTTTTCTTATCTTTCTTTTTGGTTGGTGACATGCGAATGATGTCACTAAAACAAAAATGGATAACTTTAAGTAAATTTCCAAACGAGAAGTTTTGTGATGTAGGATTGACATAAGTGATCCGATCATCATAGCTCCTATGATAATTTCTTCACGTTTATTTTTTGGAAAAAAAAAGAGTTAACATCAAATAGGCTTTTATTTTCAAAATTGCACCCAGCCAAGCCGTGGTGCCAGCTATGAGATTGAACATCCAAGAGAAAGTCTCGGTTGACGTTCAGATGAGTGGTCATTTCTACATCGTTTGATTGATGTAAGTTCGGTGCTATATATAATAGATCACAACCCTACTTTGTACAAGGCATTTTAAATCCACGATGGCGCTAAAATCCAATGAAACTTTACAATTAAATGTGCTCGTCTTACAACAAGAATCAGTAACCTATTGAAAAATTCCTGGGATTTGAATGATCAAAGCGAAAAGTATTGTACAAGACGAGAGCGAGTCATTAAGTAATAAGTATGTATTTGAATCAAAAGCTTTTCTTTCGTCCACAGGTTTAAATGTACATTTTCTCCGCAAGGATTCACATTTACCAACAGTCCAACACATTACCTAACCTTGCGCATAATGTTCCACAACTAGTGACTAGGGTAATGGCATATGCTATTCACAGCTCAAAGCATCCTCTCCACCCATTCACCTTTTTGCCACTCCCCTCTCCACTTCTGCAAATAACAATACGTTCAGACCATTTTTGATCTTTTTAAGTGCTCGATGTCAAATTTTTGGCAGACTTCTAAGTTAGAATAGAAACCGTTGTACACTTCCATATAAACGGACTATGTATTTTTAAATGACATACGATTATTATAACTTGAATTATTGTACATCAATGGTCTCAGAGAACTCGTAAATATACATACATGTATATAAAAAGTTCATGAAAATTAGCAACTCGAACAAATTCGATAATATTAACAATTAAGACAATCGATAACAAAAGTTTAAAACTAGGGCCAGGGATGGAGCTAGGGAAGAGTTAGTAGGAGCGGTCTTCCTTGCAAGACAAGAAAAAAACCTCTATTATTATATAGGAATTTTTTTCCCTATGAAGTATATATGTTTGTCCCTACTAAATATTTTGAAAAAAAATTCAAATAATAAGCTCGCTCCTAAATTGTAAAATTTCTGGCTCCGTCCCTGGTTAGGGCACACTAGTTGGAGATCTCAGCCCATAGGAAGCAAAGTGAGTAATATTCTTGGTTAAGGATAGATTCCTTGCCAATAAAGAAGATACATTGAGGGGTTGCCAACATTCATATATAGGTAAGTGGATTAGTGGATAATAAAAAGTTATAATTAATAGACCTTGCCAAGTATGATTACACTAGCTAAGATTCCTTATGTTCTCCTCCAGAATGTCATATTATATATTTCTAGCAAGTTAGCTTAGAGCTTAACATTTAATTAGGGTCCCTATAATGACATAGTTTCATCATAATGTAGATTTTTTCCAAAAACAATTCAACTCTTGGAGGTGCTCCAGGCTACTCTACGACCACATGTTGATATAAAGCACAAAATCAAATGCATGAATTCCGCATTCATATGCTGTGGTAAAGAGGTATGGACTGATCTGGAGCACCTCATGAACATTGATTTCTTGCATGAAAAATTTAGAAAATCAAGTTTCACCGGTTGGGATCAATTGAGTTGAACCATCTCATCATAATTATTTCGGAGATACAGTGAAAGTTTGTAATAAGATAGAGACTAATTATGAAAATTTACAAGAAGATATCTAAAGCTATTAATGTTTTAAAAGTACTTCCTCTAATAGTTTTTCTTTGTTTCTTTATACATGAAAACACATAGCTTCCATATAACTTGGAATTTTTAGTTGAAATGATGACATATATATATTATTTTAATAGGACAAAGTGTGAGGACCCAAAATTTTTAAATCAATAAAAATATTTTTTTATCAATTTGTGCAAGATTTAGCTATATTTTTTTGAATAAAAAATATATTTGCATTTTTTTTATGGAATGGAAAAAAAAATGTTGGATATGTGAATTTTAATTGAGTTGCATGATTTCATATATGATTCGTAAATGCATATTAAACCCCACTCATTAAACCTTTTGGTAGCTCAATTAGCCTAAATTCATTTTTCATTGACCCAACTAGCCCAATGTATTTTTGAGCCCAAGAAATTTTGATACATAGGACCAATTCTATTTGACTGATTTGCATAAAGTATCAACCACCCAAGATTACTCCTCTTTGTCTTCATCAATCTCAATGTTTGTATATCACATGTGCTATATTCTCTCAACGAAAATTTATAAAATCTTCCAAAACCTCTCTAGAACCATGATTTCTTGCCAAACTACTTGACCCCTATCTCTTTCTCCGCAATGGGTGAAATTCCTGAGGTATTTTAGAAGTTTTCGCGCTCCAAATTTTGGAGCTCATCTAACGTCCTCCAATATGGCCACTTGTAACTGCACACTCAACCTCCATGTGCAACTTGGATCACACTCCATCCTTCCCTTATATAATCTCTTCATCTCTCATCCATCATCTCCACGAAATTCTTGAGTTCAGAGAGTGAGAGAGTAAGTGGAGAACTTGAAGTTTGTAAGAACTTAAAGAGAGAAAAAGTTCACTCATGGAGTTCCTAAATCCAACTTGAAGATCTTCAATTTGGTATTTAATCCTTCAATTCAAGGTACAATTGAGCTTATTCAAGGTAAATATATCTTCCACAATTCTCAATTTGTGTTTTGGATCAAACCATATGTTTCACGAATCTTTAATGCTGAAAAAAAACTTAGAAGGAATTTTGGGACAGTCGTCAATCCTGACCAGTCAGGAGTAAAGCCTGACCGGTTAGGCTTTGCTACTAAAATTTCTAAATCGCAAACTCAACCAGTTAGGACCAGTCAAGTACTAGTCAGGACTAGTCAAAACCAGTCAGGGTACTAGTTATACATATTTCGACCTGTTGTCATCCAATCACACATATTTTTACCTGTTGCTATTTGGTTTTGCCCTAATGCCATTTCTAGTCACCTTTTGGTTGTGACCTGAATTCTTGTAAGTTAAATACTTGAACTTTGGACCCCTCAATCTCAATACCATATTAACAGATTTATACCACGATTCAACCTTTATATACATGTTTTTTGAAAGTTCATAAACATATACACAACATGACGTATTTAATTTCTACTTTTTAAAATCACATGAAATAAATGATACATATTGAATTCATAATTATAGATCCATGTTATTATTCTTATTGATCGTTAGTATCACTTCTTACTTTCATCATTACTTGAATTAAATGAATTAATATGCATGAACGGTTGTCAATCCTTAATACCATTGCCGTTGCTTGTTGATATATAGACTTCATAACATTGATAGTTTGTTGAATTCATTCTTTATTTATGTAATTATTTAATCTAAATGGATCACATACTTAGCTTTAGAATTCATGCTATCATTGTTATAATTAGTTGATGAAATCTGGTTAGAATCATCGTTTTAATTCCCGTATTCTAGAAATGATAGTTAACATTGTATTTTACATTTCATGAGATTTTGAATGAAACTTAAGGTGTTGAAAACATCGGCATGTGTACTACGAGACATGAGATTTGAATTACTCATTGGGAGATGTGTTAAGATGTCTTAAGTCGAGATATGGCTTGAGTTGAACTACGCTTCCTACCATTGGGTTGTGTCTTGGAGCTGAATTGGTCATGTTTCATGTATTTAGTCAGTTATGTCGTGAGCTGATTATGTTCATAAGCTTGTCATGTCTTTTCAAATAAAAATTAGTATGAAGGGAGTGGGTAGAACTTTTGAAGTCAAGGCACGACATATGAGAAGCATAACATTGGAAGCATAACGTTTGGGAACGTGAGATACATGAACTGACGTTTGGGTACACTAGCGTCGGATATGAGGTTCAGCTTAGGGATTGGGACTACATTGGTCAGAACATCATGACACTATTTTGGAAATAAATTTTGACTTACAGACAACGCTTGTGTCGATTCGAAACTTGAAAAATTATAATAGAGTTTGGACACATATGGTCAAAGTTGTCAGATATCGATGTTAGAAATTTAGGAATTAGTTGTAAAGGTATTATCACATGCGTTTCACTTTGATTTAAATCCCGCATTTCCTTATTTGAAATGTTTTTGCTTTTCATATTAGCTGTGCTGCACTTTGATTTTCATTTTGTAAGCCATCTGTTTTATGATTACTTGTTTATGTCATTATCCTGATTATGATCATATGATCTATTTCATAAATTAGGTCTACATGTAGGATTATTTATTGAGTTTCATCGCTAATAGTGCAAATTTCTTCTGGCCTTGGTGTTTCATGTTAGTTGTTGACACAGACTTAGTAGAGCCGAAGTTTAAGATCAGCAACGATGACAGCTTATCCGAGAAAGACCTGCTTGCACTTGGATTTGCCTAGATTATTATTAGCTCTCAAAATTTTCAACTTTTAAGGTAATATCTTTAATTTTTAGATATTGTAATCAAATCTTATTTTGTTATGAAATAAAAAATTATTTTGTTTTGTCAAATTATTTTTATTTAATATCTTTGAAAATTAGGACGTTACACTACGTATTCCAATGGATTTAAACGGCTGAAGAGGGTGACAACCCCCAAACATTTTTCGGAATACAGTATTTTAATTAGTATTAATTTTCTAGAATATATAATCAATGAAAAAAATATCTTAAGGGCCGATCTCGCCTCAAGAATTGCATATTGAGCTTCCAATAGGATGACAGTGCATCGATCCTCTCCTCCACGCTCCAGTGGCAGAGCCAATTAAGTTCTGCCCCTACTGACATTTTCTGGAATATTCATTCTTAGTGCAACACTAAGTCTTATCCTCGTACTTTGGTGGTCTCTTTTCAAAAGATTTATGAAAGTAAACTATAGTCATTCATTAATTTATCCTGCTTTGATTTCATAAGCTACAAAAAGAGGCTCTGAGAGTTCATACATATATATATATATATATATATATATATATATATATATATATATATTTGTTGTGGTATAATTATTGTGTTGTGTTTTAAGTTTTAGGCTGAATTTTCGAGCCTGCTATTTGTATTTATGAGAAACCAGACTTTTAGCCTAACTAAGTCAATTTGCAGTATTCTTTACAGATTATATGCATTTGTGATACTAAGTCATGGCAATCTACAGTCTCAAAAATTAAAAAGGCATGACTACAAGTATAATTATCTTATTTTAAATTGAGATGATCATTATGTTCACAAAATAGGATTTACATAATCCAAATAAGATTCAACACAAAAATGGACCAATCATAATAATTTCAGCATTGAGCAAAATGTTGAGTAAATTATAACGGTCTAGAAATCAAGTTAATTAAGTCAAAATTAAAATAGAGCTTCAAGACGCATGCAAAATATTGACTGGAACTTGTTCGGTTAGTGTTCAACTGTTCGAGCAATATTTTGTGTGCCAAAACAAGCTGGAACTTGTTCGGCCAACGTCAACTATTCAAACAGCGTTTTACGCACTAAAACGATGTCGTTCTACTTACGCCACTAGTATTTCCGTTTCTAAATAAGTAATTACATTCCATCTCAATTCCAATGCAGCATGGTTTTGGACCACATCCCGTGCCAAATGAGGGATGAGTCCCCCCTCCCCTTCTTCTCCCTGTGTCGCCATTTTCAATTATATTTTTTAATTGTTTATGCTTTGGTTTTTCAAAGAGCAAAAACACTATAATTAACAATAAAAATTCAATCTTTTACAGATTCAAAGGATCACTCACCTGTGGAACTATTTGTTTCCATTTACATAAACAATTAATAAATAAATAAAAAACAGACGGACCATCATTGTGTAAGAATAAAAAATTAAGAAGTTAAAATAATCTGCATCAATAAATTGTTTTAAAAAAAAACTAACATACTCAAAATAAGAACCATATAAAACTCTTACTAAACATGATGGGAAACAAAGTAACAAAAGAGCAAATTGTCGCGCCCGGAAATTTCCCGGCCCCCCTCGCGAATATGTGAATTGTTTGAACGGGGCTGAATAATTTCTTGACTTTTAATGCGACGTTTAATGAAAATTGTTTAACAGCTGGGACTTATTTAAAAACTCAAAGTCGCCACTTGACATGAATTTTAGGTGTGTCAAGTCACCCTCTAAGGCCATTTTCAAAGAAGATGTCCTTAGAAAAATAATTTAATTTTGAACTCAGAAATATGATTCTATTTTAAAAAATGACTCCTTTAAAAGAAAACTGGTCTTGAAAACAGAGATGGGTTCGGGGATTTACTGTTACGAGTTGGGAAGGTGTTAGGCACCCAACATCGCCCTTTCGGTACTTTATTTTCCCAATTAATTTTATTTTATTATCCTTGGCCAAATTTGATAAATATCAAGTGATTGCTGTATAATTGGATCAAAAGTGAAAACAAGTGCGGGGACAGAACCCCGGCTTAAGCAATTTAGCTTTTGGTGGCAAAAAGGTTGGAACGGATATATGTTAAACTTTGACCGAAACATGGAATGCAAACTGGTATCTGCACGTCATGTTTCTATTCCCGGAGTGCCAGGTACCTTAAATCCCTGGCAGGAATTTTCAAATTTAACAGTAATCCGATTCCGTTTTATTAATGGATTATCATGTTATCCTTTTTTTTTGGTTTTATTTATCTGCAATTCTTCATCCCGACAGCTACACAATCACTGGCGGTCCAAATTGTAGATTTTAATAAATGTCACTTCAATCACGATATTCTGTCGTGAAAAGATAACGTGCATTGCCCGTTAAATTTTCGTCCCAAAAACACTAACATGGGCTACCTATGTCACCCGCGTGTTTATGGAATTCCGAGATTATCGGGATTTTTAACCAAGTGATATGGATAGTGTGTCAGCGTGAACTAACAGCACTATTCATATAACTTAGCTATGAAGTAACGAATTTTTTTCCTTTTATTGATTTTATTTATCTACAATTCTTCATCCCGACAGCTACACAATCACTGGCGGTCCAAATTGTAGATTTTAATAAATGTTAGTTCAATCACGATATTCTGTCGTGAAAAGATAACGTGCATTGCCCGTTAAATTTTCATCCCAAAAACACTAACATGGGCTACCTATGTCACCCGCGTGTTTATGGAATTCCGAGATTATCGGGATTTTTAACCAAGTGATATGGATGGTGTGTCAGCGTGAACTAACAGCACTATTCATATAACTTAGCTATGAAGTAACGATTTTTTCCTTTATTGATTTTACGTAAAATAAAAAGAAAATTGCAGTAACTGTTACGGGAAAACGAGAAAGGGGTAAAAAAAAAAGAGTTACGGGAGATCGGGGAAAGGGAAAAGTTAGTAGTTAGTTCCGACAGGGGCCGACGCAATCGAGCGATATGCCGGAGTATTATTTTTATTTAAAGTGATTTTTGCTTAAATCAAGAAAAGTAGTTGGCAGAGCCAAACATCGATTTTCGTGATTTAGCGGGCTAAATCCTGACATTCTAGAACTGCGGACTAGAGATGCGGATGCCCAATTAATATTGACATAAAAAAAGACAGAAAGAATAAATAAAAATGTCCTGACATTCTAGAAGTGTGGACTGAAAATTTCAGGAAGAGGACTAGAAATTTCAGAACCACGGACTAGAGATGCGAACATGGCTTAATAAGCCTAATCTTAATAAAATCAAGAAAAGTAGTTGGCAGAGCCAAACATCGACTTTTGTGATTTAGCGGGCTAAATCCTGACATTCTAGAATGGGCAGACTAGAAATTTCTAGAACTGCGGACTAGAGATGCAGATGCCCAATTAGTATTGACATTAAATAAAAAAAAAGAAACTAAATGAACAGAGCAGAAATTAAATAAAAAAAAGACAGATATTGAAATAAAATTAGATGTTGCAATTATACCTCTGTATTGATATTCGAATCTGATTACATGAAAATAAGAAAGACACGCGAATGGCTAAGTAAAACCATAACCTGACATAACACTGGGTTTTAAAGCCCTGTTATCTCGAGCTATGCTAATATAATAGCACGATCGGTTCTTTCTCAATCTGAAAATAATTGGGCAGAACCTCCTCTTATTTTTGAGCCAAAAGTCCTATCTAAAAACCCTATCTCTAATTTATTTCGGGTGTCGAATATTTCACGACTACAGAGTCGGAAAATATTTGACAATCTCTTTTGCTCTGTATATACCTCTCTGGAAATTTCTCTCTCTGTCTAAAAGAAAATCTCTCTCTGGTTTTTCCCTCTGTCTGGGTTCTCCTCTCTGTAAAAATCTCTTTTTTCGCTCTCTGGATTTCCTTCTCAAAATTCCGTCTCTAAAAATTTCGTCCCCAAATCGTTCGTGCGCACTGCCTTTTATAGAAAAATAAAGGCGGTGAGAAGAAGGAGAGAGAAAGAGGGAGCTGTGAGAGAGAGAAGAGAGAGAGAAGGCTGGAGAGAGAGAGAGAAGGCCGGAGAGAGAGAGAGAGAGAGAGAAGGCCGGCGAGAGACGTGTGAGAGAGAGAGAGAGAAACTACGGCTGACACGTGTCAGCGTGTGAGTGGCTAAAAAAAAAGGTGCTTGAGAGAGAGGCTGAGAGAGGGCTGATCGGGTGTGGGTGCGAGGAGAGAGGGAGAACACGTGGCAGCGCGAGAGAGAGACAGCTGGAGGAGAGAGGGAAGAGCGGTAATGCCAGCCAACAGAAATCAGCCACGTCATGGTTAACCAGCGCACAGCCGCAGGGGATCAGGACCAAATGCCGTGCACGGCACCCAAGCCGGGCACGGCCCACGTGTCGTGCACGGCTCCGGCGCGTGCGATACACGCGCGCGTGTGGCGCGTCAGTATGATGACGTCACTGCTGAGTCAGCTCCTTCTTTAATATTTACGAAAATGCCACTGCTTTATAAAATGCCTTCGCGCGCTATTTTTAATCTTTGGACGTCCAAACGAACTCGGATTTGACCACGGATACAGCCAATGGACTCGTATCGTCGAGAGGATCATTTTGAGCCTAATATTTGATTTATGGGCACGTCGGCTCGCAATCCTAACTCCCAAATAATCACCGGTACACCACTACCCTTCTTTAAAATGTCATTTCTTGCGCTACCGAACTCAGATTTGACCGTGGATACAGCCGATGGACTCGTATTTCTGTGCTGATCAATAACATGTGCCTCTCGATGTCTGAACACATCAGCTCATAAATTGTGCCTCCGAGATCCCGTTCTGAGCAATCAAAAATTGTCGGCGTTGTCCGATTTCATCCCAATCACTGTCACTGGACTCGTGCCGTCGTACTGATCAATATTATGAGGGTCTCATGACTTGATGAAGTGGTCTCGTGAACAGTACTCCCGAACCCCGGACTGTGCAAAGGCAAAATAGTCTTTTTGTGCACAAATTCTTTTAAACCCATTTCGATGGCATTTTTCATAATAATTGAGCGGTGGGGCCAAAATCTGGTATCAACAGCTGCCCCTCTTTGTCTGCACTTGGCGAAGTGGAGGGTAGACAAAGAATATGAGATGCGGGATTTTGTCTCACCGCGATTGAAATTAGGTCATGCTGCTCTATTTTGAAACTGTCATTGACGACTGCTCCGCTCTGAATATCCAAGATAACCCAAGATAACCTCTGTGTTGTCTCAAGAACTGATGTACTTGTCTTCTCTCTTTCATGCCTTGTTCCGAGTTCGTGGAGGTGGTGAATTCCTTTGGCATCTCCGTAGAATCCTTCGAGGAAATTCTGCCCTGAAAATAATAGCTTGAATTATTATTTGAAAACATTGAAATTTGCTAAAACAAAATGAGTCTCAAAAATTTGATTTCATAAGACTACTTGTAAATCAGGAACTTTTGACTAGAAAATCCCAAAACATGCGAGTTTGGGGGAAATACTGTAAATGTAAGAATTTTCCTGGAGCATCCGAGTCCAGGAGACAATGCTGAAAAGTAATGGTTCCCTTGGGACATCCGAGTCCAATGGGAGAATACTAAAAAATGTAAAGATTTCCCAAAACATACGAGTTTATGAGAAATACTGTAAATGTAAGAATTTTCCTGGAGCATCCGAGTCCAGGAGACAATGCTGAAGAAACAATGGCTCCCTTGGGACATCCGAGTCCAATGGGAGAATACAAAAAATATAAAAACTTCCCAAAACATGCGAGTTTGGGGGAAATACTGTAAATGTAAGACTTTTCCTGGAGCATCCGAGTCCAGGAGACAATGCTGAAGAAGTAATGGCTCCCTTGGGACATCCGAGCCCATGGGAGAAACTCCTCACATACTGGTGACAAGTAAATAAATTGATTTTGAACTTTCAGACAAATAAATTGTAAATGACAAGTAAATAAATTGATTTTGAACAGACAAATAAATTGTAAATGACAAGTAAATAAATTGATTTTGAACATGACAAGTAAATAAATTGATTTTGAACTGTAAATGACAAGTAAATAAATTGATTTTGAACTGTAAATGACAGGTAAATAAATTGATTTTAAAGATTGAGAGACTTAGAAATTCGATTCTAAGCTGAAAATATGAAAATCCTGTAGAGATTACGACTCTAAGACATCTGATGAAAACCCTTGAGAATTCGATCTCAGGGTTTGAGAGGCTTAAAAATTCGATTCTAAGCTGAAAATTTGAAGATTCTATAGAGATTACGACTCTAAGACATTTGATGAAAACCCTTGAGAATTCGATCTCAGGGTTTGAGAGGCTTAAAAATTCGATTCTAAGCTGAAAATTTGAAGATTCTATAGAGATTATGACTCTAAGACATCTGATGAAAACCCTTGAGAATTCGATTTCAGGGTTTGAGAGGCTTAAAAATTCGATTCTAAGCTGAAAATTTGAAGATTCTATAGAGATTACGACTCTAAGACATCTGATGAAAACCCTTGAGAATTCGATCTCAGGGTTTGAGAGGCTTAAAAATTCGATTCTAAGCTGAAAATTTGAAGATTCTATAGAGATTACGACTCTAAGACATCTGATGAAAACCCTTGAGAATTCGATCTCAGGGTTTGAGAGACTTAAAAATTCGATTCTAAGCTGAAAATTTGAAGATTCTATAGAGATTACGACTCTAAGACATCTGATGAAAACCCTTGAGAATTCGATCTCAGGGTTTGAAAGGCTTAAAAATTCGATTCTAAGCTGAAAATTTGAAGACTCTATAGAGATTACGACTCTAAGAGATCTGATGAAAACCCTTGAGAATTCGATCTCAGGGTTTGAGAGGCTTAAAAATTCGATGCTAAGCTGAAAATTTGAAGATTCTATAGAGATTACGACTCTAAGAGATCTGATGAAAACCCTTGAGAATTCGATCTCAGGGTTTGAGAGGCTTAAAAATTCGATTCTAAGCTGAAAATTTGAAGATTCTATAGAGATTACGACTCTAAGACATCTGATGAAAACCCTTGAGAATTCGATCTCAGGGTTTGAAAGGCTTAAAAATTCGATTCTAAGCTGAAAATTTGAAAATTCTTGGCAATTCAATTCCAAGATGAGTCTTTGAAAATTTGATCCCAAGACTTTTCATGCTGCTTGTCTCCTTTAACATTGGAATTTTCTTCGGCTCTTTGCCCATTTTGCTCTTGTAAAAATTCTGCTTGTTTGTCATCTTTTGGTTGACTTCTGGGATGTCGCCTTGTTGGCTGGATAATGAAGACGCTTCTGGGACAATGTCGCCTTGTTGGCTGGATAATGAAAACGCTTTGCCAATTGGACCCTCTAGGTCTTTGTGTTTGAGAGGTTCGTAAGCTTTGTGAGATTTTCCCTTTAGCTTTCCCTTCATGCATGTTAGACTTTTGTAGTCTGAGCTTCAATGAGAGTTTGACATCAGGCTGTTGAGGACTGCACTCAAGTGTATGCCTTATCATGGGGTCAGGACTTTCAAGACCTTTTGATCCACTTCTGCGTAGCAGCACAAGAAATAGCGACTGCAGCCAAGCGAGTCTGGCTTTCTGTTTGCAGATTGTTGTTTCTTTTCTTTCTCTTGAATATCTGCATCTTTCAATACATGTATCCTGCATGGTTAGGCAGCTTTGTTCTCTTTTCGAGATTAGCATGTACGTAAAAGAAGTGTTGTATGAACATGTATGCTTCTCTATTCTTAAAAATTTATTTTGAAATTTGTACTTACTTGCCAGTAGATTATCAGAAATACTTACTGGATAGCAAATAACAGTTTATTGGGCTTTGCCTCTTTCGATCCATGAAGCTTCACAATCTTAGCACAAGTGCATCGCATAGCTTGACTCGTGATTTTCAATTTCTAAACTCATGGGAACTTAAACTGAGTCTGCTCCAGACAGCCTTTCAGACTTCGGTCTTGCTGACTTATGCGGACAAATGGCTTCAGCTCCTTTTTGTCGTTTTTCTTTTCTTTTTTTTCTTTTTTTTAAGCCATTTTTGCCACCACTGCCCTTTCGGGTTTTCACCGATGCCGGCTTTTCCTTTTTTGCGCTCCAGCCCCCTTTCGAGTTTTGACTGTGCCTTGATTGTCCATTTTTGCCATAGTCCCTTTTCAGGTTTTCACTACGCTGGACTTTGTCGATTTTGCCATAGCCCCCTTTCAGGTTTTGACTATGCTGACTTAGCCGATTTTGCCATAGTCCCCTTTCAGGTTTTAACTATGCTGGCTTTTTGTATTTCTTTTTTTTTGGATTTCAACCTAATTTCAACTGAAACAAATATTCTTTGCGCATTTTGATCCGTCGAGCATTGACAGAAATTTCATGAGAAAGAGAGAGAATATCAAATGGCATTTCATTTTTGCCTTTCTGCCTTTATTTTTGCCTTTTGGCTTTTTTTTTCTTCTTTTTTTTTTTGGCAGTGGGGTTATCTTTTGTGCCCCTTGTTTTTCAGAATATTCATATGAAAGAATAGAGAGAAGAAATTTCAATGCTCGATAATCAAAATAGCCACTCGGAAAAAAGTGTTTCAATTAAAATTAGATCGGAACAAGTGTTCTGCTCACAAATTGTTCTTTCTTCTAGTTGCCCCAGTATGTAGCCTACAATACTTTCGAGTGTTGAGGCATCATCCACGGCCGGTATGAGTTTGGTGGACACATCAGGCATTGTGAAATTCCTTTGATTGCTGTGTAACAGTCAAACTCCAACCCTTCGGTGTTCTCTTTGGAGTAGCTGATAAGTAGACTCATGAATAGGCATCATCTGCACTTGATCTTTCAGAGTTCCTCTGTGGTGAACTTGAATGTCCATTCTTTGAGATTATAAGTAGACTCATGAATAGGCATCATCTGCACTTGATCTTTCAAAGTTCCTCTTTGATGAACTTGAATGTCATTCCTTTGGGATTGTTCTGATCTTCTTTGATTATCCCAAGTAAATGACTACTTTTTCTTTGCCTAGACCTGGATGGTGATTCTTCCCATTACTTGTTGATTACTCAGGATAAGAGATTGCTTCTGGCTTCAGGCTTCTGAGCTTTTGTGCTTTTGAATTTTGATCCTTGCATGTTTTTAGGACCAGGAAACACATCCTTGTATTCTTCTGATAATGAAGTGAATTTGTCCTTCTACCATTTGTCCAAGTTCAGTCATTCTTGCTTCCTTTGATGGCTTCTGTTTCTTTGGCATTCGGGATTTGCCAGTTATCATGTGATTTTTTTATGTTAGTTCACTTGCTTGTTTGGAAATTCTACTGTTGGTACAGACCAATTTCAATTCCCATGAGTTCGAGATGTAGTCTGAAGACAAGGTCATGCTCGTCTTGTGCTTAAGATTGTTGTGCTACTTGGATCGAAAATGACAAATTTTAAGATCCCTGAAATAGAAAGTTTTGCAAGAAATTAGTTCTTCTGATTTGACAGAGAAGCATATATGAAAGCAACAACACAAATTTTGTCAATCTGCTAAAAGCTAGATAACCATTGCAAGATTTTTCATGGATTTGAAAGAAACAGATTTTCATAGTGAAAGTTTAAAACAACAAAAGCAACATAGAAAGTGTGAATATAGACTCTGCTCAGGCAAGTCTACCAAAACTTGAGAACTCTAAACAATCTCATGGATCATTCAGGATGATTTGAGTTGGCATTGCTGAGTCTCTGTGCTGTCTTTCGTTTCAAAATGGACTTCCCAGTCTTTGACGCTTTCTGCGAAAATAAATTGGTCCTTTCTTGATTCAGCAAGATCTGTCCCAGTTTCAGTGACTCTGGTGGGCTGACCAATGATTGGTGATGGAATAAGAGTAACTGATATAGTGGAGGTATTTTTCTTGATTTTTTTTTGACTCTTTTTTTTTCTCTTTTTTTCTTTTTCTTTTTTTTTTGTCTTTTTTTGTCTTTTGTCTTTTTTTCTTTTTTTTGAAAAGGGAAAAGATAGTGTAGTCTTCTGGCTAGATTAGCCGTTCCGACTAGGAAATGGTACAACCACTCTTGGTCGTTCACCCAACTTCGGGGGGAGTTTTGTTAGTCCTGAGGGTAAAGATCAGTTTTTCTGGATCTGGATAACCACATAATGCCCCAACATAAAGGCGCAGGTGGGCCATTGGATCACTGGTTCCGTCAAACTTGGTAAAACATGGTATTTTGAATTTGTATGGCAGTTGCAAGTCTGGAAAAGCGCACAAATCTGAGAGGTTAGTGGACACCTGTGAACTTGTCCCTTGTATAGTTTCGATTGCCCTCTCAATGTTTTGAATTTTTTGGATAAATGTTAGGCCTGGCTTTCCTTCTAGGCTTCTGACATTACCCTGGGCACTTGGTCTAACCAATTGGACTGAATTTATGGGAGGTGGTCTATGTTGTCCCACTGAAATATCGGCTACTGATTGGACAGGAACTGCCCCTGTCTGGACTGATGTAAGGAGAGGGTTTGATGTTGCTGATGCCCCTGCCCCTGTGTTAAAGGAAAACGGCACTGATGCACTTTGTGGTGTCTGGTGCGGGGCCAAAAGTGCTTGGATTTTGATTTGGAGGCTCTCTATTTTCTTGAGGAGAGCATTGTATTCTTCCCGTGAGACTGTGTCAGATTTAATGCAGAGAGACTGATAGTTTGTTTCTTCTGCCATGGCTTTTGGACTGACAGTTGCTTAGTCTACAGGTGAGACTCCTACCTCCCGCTTGTACCTCTCTCTGTATTCAGGGAAATATGTCAGTTTGTACTTCTGAAATGGATTGGTCCATAACATACAGTCAAAGGATGACAAGTGTGTGTACAAGGATCCTATTACTCATACAGATTTTTCATATCCTTCGAAGTTTGGCCAGAGGTTCGGCATGACTTCGGCATATGATTTTTGAAATTGTGAGAATATCTGGTCCGTATGAGAATGGTCCTACACTTTGACTGTATATTTTGGACACTAAATTGAAGTGTGTTAGGACAAAAATCTGGTTGGCAATTTTGAAAAATTTTGTCCTTTACATAATCAACGAGAATTCTCCCCATTTTTCATGAATGTCTCTATCAGGGTTTTGGCTTGACTCTTTTTTGAGGGATACTACATGCAGCATGACGGCTTGGTTTTTGCTAATGCATTTCTAGCATGGTTTCACGGTTCCCAAATCTTCAAACCTCCGGCCCCCGTGAAGGGTACCATCTTTGGTTGGTGATTTGGTTGGAGTGTTCTTTTCAGTGAAAACCATCTTTGGCTACAAAAGCACCATTGACGATCGTCACGTACTTCGAACCCCCTCCTAATCCTATGGGTAAAAATAAAAGGTAGAATGGAGATTGAGAAGAGAGTTGGGTATGTTGTGCTGAATGTAATGTATGCATATGCTGAAAAATTTGTTTTTTATTTTGTAAATATTCGGAGAGAATCCTTTCAGAATAATGCAATGTCCTGCAAAACAAATATTAGTAAACAAGATATTTATGCGTGTTTTTTTTGGCAAAAGCGCACCTGAAAGACAACCACAAGAATGATGTTAGTAACAGGCCAAGGATAATTTGAAAAAAAAAATTTTGGGAAAATTTGAAAAGCCGAAATCCACTGATAAGGAAAAATAAAAGGTTTGCAAATAGTAACCCTCTTTAGCTTGCGTTACACCGTAAGTTTACCCAATGGGGTAGGTTAATGGTTTCCGCTAAAAAGAGTCACGATTTGCAGATTCTTTTATTAATCCCTAAGTCCCCAGCGGAGTCGCCAGCTGTCGCGCCCGGAAATTTCCCGGCCCCCCTCGCGAATATGTGAATTGTTTGAACGGGGCTGAATAATTTCTTGACTTTTAATGCGACGTTTAATGAAAATTGTTTAACAGCTGGGACTTATTTAAAAACTCAGAGTCGCCACTTGACATGAATTTTAGGTGTGTCAAGTCACCCTCTAAGGCCATTTTCAAAGAAGATGTCCTTAGAAAAATAATTTAATTTTGAACTCAGAAATATGATTCTATTTTAAAAAATGACTCCTTTAAAAGAAAACTGGTCTTGAAAACAGAGATGGGTTCGGGGATTTACTGTTACGAGTTGGGAAGGTGTTAGGCACCCAACATCGCCCTTTCGGTACTTTATTTTCCCAATTAATTTTATTTTATTATCCTTGGCCAAATTTGATAAATATCAAGTGATTGCTGTATAATTGGATCAAAAGTGAAAACAAGTGCGGGGACAGAACCCCGGCTTAAGCAATTTAGCTTTTGGTGGCAAAAAGGTTGGAACGGATATATGTTAAACTTTGACCGAAACATGGAATGCAAACTGGTATCTGCACGTCATGTTTCTATTCCCGGAGTGCCAGGTACCTTAAATCCCTGGCAGGAATTTTCAAATTTAACAGTAATCCGATTCCGTTTTATTAATGGATTATCATGTTATCCTTTTTTTTTGGTTTTATTTATCTGCAATTCTTCATCCCGACAGCTACACAATCACTGGCGGTCCAAATTGTAGATTTTAATAAATGTCACTTCAATCACGATATTCTGTCGTGAAAAGATAACGTGCATTGCCCGTTAAATTTTCGTCCCAAAAACACTAACATGGGCTACCTATGTCACCCGCGTGTTTATGGAATTCCGAGATTATCGGGATTTTTAACCAAGTGATATGGATAGTGTGTCAGCGTGAACTAACAGCACTATTCATATAACTTAGCTATGAAGTAACGAATTTTTTTCCTTTTATTGATTTTATTTATCTACAATTCTTCATCCCGACAGCTACACAATCACTGGCGGTCCAAATTGTAGATTTTAATAAATGTTAGTTCAATCACGATATTCTGTCGTGAAAAGATAACGTGCATTGCCCGTTAAATTTTCATCCCAAAAGCACTAACATGGGCTACCTATGTCACCCGCGTGTTTATGGAATTCCGAGATTATCGGGATTTTTAACCAAGTGATATGGATGGTGTGTCAGCGTGAACTAACAGCACTATTCATATAACTTAGCTATGAAGTAACGATTTTTTCCTTTATTGATTTTACGTAAAATAAAAAGAAAATTGCAGTAACTGTTACGGGAAAACGGGAAAGGGGTAAAAAAAAAAGAGTTACGGGAGATCGGGGAAAGGGAAAAGTTAGTAGTTAGTTCCGACAGGGGCCGACGCAATCGAGCGATATGCCGGAGTATTATTTTTATTTAAAGTGATTTTTGCTTAAATCAAGAAAAGTAGTTGGCAGAGCCAAACATCGATTTTCGTGATTTAGCGGGCTAAATCCTGACATTCTAGAACTGCGGACTAGAGATGCGGATGCCCAATTAATATTGACATAAAAAAAAGACAGAAAGAATAAATAAAAATGTCCTGACATTCTAGAAGTGTGGACTGAAAATTTCAGGAAGAGGACTAGAAATTTCAGAACCACGGACTAGAGATGCGAACATGGCTTAATAAGCCTAATCTTAATAAAATCAAGAAAAGTAGTTGGCAGAGCCAAACATCGACTTTTGTGATTTAGCGGGCTAAATCCTGACATTCTAGAATGTGCAGACTAGAAATTTCTAGAACTGCGGACTAGAGATGCAGATGCCCAATTAGTATTGACATTAAATAAAAAAAAAGAAACTAAATGAACAGAGCAGAAATTAAATAAAAAAAAGACAGATATTGAAATAAAATTAGATGTTGCAATTATACCTCTGTATTGATATTCGAATCTGATTACATGAAAATAAGAAAGACACGCGAATGGCTAAGTAAAACCATATAACCTGACATAACACTGGGTTTTAAAGCCCTGTTATCTCGAGCTATGCTAATATAATAGCACGATCGGTTCTTTCTCAATCTGAAAATAATTGGGCAGAACCTCCTCTTGTTTTTGAGCCAAAAGTCCTATCTAAAAACCCTATCTCTAATTTATTTCGGGTGTCGAATATTTCACGACTACAGAGTCGGAAAATATTTGACAATCTCTTTTGCTCTGTATATCCCTCTCTGGAAATTTCTCTCTCTGTCTAAAAGAAAATCTCTCTCTGGTTTTTCCCTCTGTCTGGGTTCTTCTCTCTGTAAAAATCTCTTTTTTCGCTCTCTGGATTTCCTTCTCAAAATTCCGTCTCTAAAAATTTCGTCCCCAAATCGTTCGTGCGCACTGCCTTTTATAGAAAAATAAAGGCGGTGAGAAGAAGGAGAGAGAAAGAGGGAGCTGTGAGAGAGAGAAGAGAGAGAGAAGGCTGGAGAGAGAGAGAGAAGGCCGGAGAGAGAGAGAGAGAGAGAAACTACGGCTGACACGTGTCAGCGTGTGAGTGGCTAAAAAAAAAGGTGCATGAGAGAGAGGCTGAGAGAGGGCTGATCGGGTGTGGGTGCGAGGAGAGAGGGAGAACACGTGGCAGCGCGAGAGAGAGACAGCTGGAGGAGAGAGGGAAGAGCGGTAATGCCAGCCAACAGAAATCAGCCACGTCATGGTTAACCAGCGCACAGCCGCAGGGGATCAGGACCAAATGCCGTGCACGGCACCCAAGCCGGGCACGGCCCACGTGTAGTGCACGGCTCCGGCGCGTGCGATACACGCGCGCGTGTGGCGCGTCAGTATGATGACGTCACTGCTGAGTCAGCTCCTTCTTTAATATTTACGAAAATGCCACTGCTTTATAAAATGCCTTCGCGCGCTATTTTTAATCTTTGGACGTCCAAACGAACTCGGATTTGACCACGGATACAGCCAATGGACTCGTATCGTCGAGAGGATCATTTTGAGCCTAATATTTGATTTATGGGCACGTCGGCTCGCAATCCTAACTCCCAAATAATCACCGGTACACCACTACCCTTCTTTAAAATGTCATTTTCTTGCGCTACCGAACTCAGATTTGACTGTGGATACAGCCGATGGACTCGTATTTCTGTGCTGATCAATAACATGTGCCTCTCGATGTCTGAACACATCAGCTCATAAATTGTGCCTCCGAGATCCCGTTCTGAGCAATCAAAAATTGTCAGCGTTGTCCGATTTCATCCCAATCACTGTCACTGGACTCGTGCCGTCGTACTGATCAATATTATGAGGGTCTCATGACTTGATGAAGTGGTCTCGTGAACAGTACTCCCGAACCCCGGACTGTGCAAAGGCAAAATAGTCTTTTTGTGCACAAATTCTTTTAAACCCATTTCGATGGCATTTTTCATAATAATTGAGCGGTGGGGCCAAAATCTGGTATCAACGCAAATGCATAGCATATTCACAGTGTAATAATAATCAACTGGAAATAAAATTATAGACTGCTATTAACCTATTTGGAATGAGTTCGAGACAGACAATAAGATGAGGTTACTTAAAACGAGCTCAACTTGAAACTTATCCCGCAAAATATAAGACAAGTTAAGAAAAATATTAGAGAATTGCCCCAATTGGGGCGGGAATTGGGAATCACCATTTTTCTAACTTTGAATATTTTGGGCTCTCACGCTTCCGTCAAACCCTGCTCTTTTGCACCCCAAATATTTTGACACTGCCACGTAATTCAAACCTACCTTTACCTACCATGTCTCCCCATAGTCCATACTCTCGGAACCTTTTGTTGTCACTTGTCACGTCATAGACTTCATAGCCCTTTAGTACTCTTTTTCTTTCTTTCTTTTTTTCTTTTTGGCTTCACACTCTCGTTTTGGTTTGCTTATATACACTAAAGCTATGTTCGTTTAAAGAGTTTGAGAGATTTTTTCTTAAATAAGTTTCTTAAATATTTTTATTTTTTTTCAAACAACTTCATCTCTCTATAAAAAGTGTTTCTGAAACACTTATACCAAACAACGTTTCAGAGTTTTGTTTCTAAAAATTATTTCAGAAATACTCAAAACGAACACACCCTAAAGATACCTTGCCAAATCTCTGAAAAGTTCCATAACTCTCCAAAGTTCCATCCTCAAAGTTTAGGCCATGGGCGGGCATACAAATACGGAATTCCAAAAACTTAATTTTATTTTTTGTTTCGTAGGTTTGTATATATATTTTGTAACAAAGTTACCAAAAAAGTGTATAATCAAGATATTTTACGATATATCGATCTTTTTGAAGAAAAGATAGCTATATCAAAGTGGGGAAGCTTTAATTAGTAAATCCGGCCTGTTTATGGGCTTAGGACCCCTTTTGTAGCCCTTGCTTAATTATTTATGAATCAAATAAATAAGTAGAAATAGTCCATAAAAGAGATTTGGTCCCTTATTGAATCGTATCACAAGTCAGATTCACAAATTGAGGGGCAACAAGGGTAAATCATTTTTACTAATAGTACCAGTGCTATGTTTATTCCCTTAATTAACCTAAAGTTGGGCTAGTCTAATCATTACTTATGTTTTGCTGGGAGAACAGATATAGCCAGCCCAGTAGTCATGTTTCATAATTTGGGCACCCGGTGGTGAAGCCCAATTTTGTCATGCATATTTATGTGTGTGTGAATACACAACGCCTGAGCCCATTTCATTTGTCAGTGTGCTTACAAATTCGAAGAAACTTTTGATGTTGGGGTTTGAATTCAACAGAGATGGAAGAGAGCTGAAAGGTATGTAATATTTTGCGATGTGTGGTAATAGAAATCAATCACTCTTATTCCGACGTAATTACTTATTATTAGTTTGTTGAATCGTACGTGATTTTATTTTAAGTTGTAAGTTAAGTGGTACTACTACCCATAAATCTGTTAAATAAGATTCTGATCTATTTTCTAAACATGAGTTTGATTTATTTTCTTTTTGCAATATCACTAAGTTTAGTGAGCTAAAAAATTGACGAGAGTTGTATGAACAAAGCTTGACCAGGGTTTTAGGTAATAAAATCTTTGTTATGTGAATAAAGAGTCATTTGTGCCGACCAGTCGTAAATTAGTCAGAGGGTACGTCAATGCTTAAGTTAGTTATAGAAAGGAGAAGAAAAACCAACTAAAAAGTTCGAGTGAGTGTAAGTTGGTCTGTACCTGATAATGGAGTGCCTGCGAATTATTTATAGAGGCCTACCAAGACGCACACACCATGACGCTTGGGAATATTGCACCGTGGGCCGCCCAATATGATACGGCTGCCATGTGCCCTATGTCCATGCATCACTGTCACATTCTTCCCCACGTCCTAACCAATCATACATATATATGGCAAATACTAACGAGTGCCCCTGGGGCACATGGGAATTAAAGAGGTTGTTGTATATTGCGCACATCAGTTTGTACTGTGCGTCAAAATAACATCATTTTGACGCGTAAAAAGCATTGATCAAAAAATTATTTGGGTATTGTTTTGCGTGCTTGGTTTGGGCACACGTTAAGCTTTCTTTAATGAGAATTTTGTTATAACATTTTACTAAAAGAAAAAAAATATTTTGGATGACAAAAATGATCACGACTTGTTATATTTTATTTTTGGTAACTATTCAACTCCATAAAAGTAAAAAAGAAGGAATTTTCTTATTTACAATGGCTTATTAATTCTGTTTTCGTTTTCCCTAAAAATAAGGATTTTTTAAACCATGCATGTCAAAAGTTTATGCCTTTCAGTATTTTTTGTACCAAGTATTTT
The DNA here is from genome assembly GCA_019985065.2 of Arctostaphylos glauca. Taxonomy (NCBI): domain Eukaryota; kingdom Viridiplantae; phylum Streptophyta; class Magnoliopsida; order Ericales; family Ericaceae; genus Arctostaphylos; species Arctostaphylos glauca. The sequence goes on along the minus strand of JAHSPW020000001.1, from coordinate 23,257,843 downwards.
TTATGAGAATAGATACTTGTAATGAAAGGTATGAATAACAAGACTTATAAAATGTACTGTACCTTTTATACACGTCTTGGCTTGAGCACTAATCCTAGAGTGGTATCTGCAGAGCACACTATTTAATGATAGTGACTCGTAACTGAATTCTGTTATGACAGTAACCAATCACACGATGGATTCTAGTTCACACATCACGTGCTACATCATGTGCAACCATCTACCAGCTCGGTTCAGACCCATGAAGTGCCCCTTGGGTTATCCAGGCGCACTATGAATCATGGGTCTGGTTTGAGCTCAGCTCGAAGTCAAGCTCTATTTTCATGATGGGGAAAGCTGTTGAGTTCTCTAGATAAAAAAATGACATTACATTAGATTAGTCTCATGAGTTGTTGTTCAGGCTTACGAATTCTTGTGTTAGCTTGAATTGGCCATTGTCTTTTCGGTTCCCCCACCCAAGTGAGAAATAACTTAACTTAGATTGTAGTGACCTGACATACTCACTTCTCCTTAATTAAGATTAAGAAAAAGGAGGAGCACACCAACTCGATGAAAAATTCCAAGACTTGTTACAACAAAATGCTTTAAATACTCGATTAATGCTGAATTGTGCCAAAGAAAGACTAAACCCAACCAACCTGAAGACAACGACCTTGGGCTTAGTCTTCATGCCAACCCAATATTAACTCGGTTAGGTGCACTCACTTGTCCCGATTCGGACCTCCACAATAACTTCTCAACTCTTCGTCAACCTGACGGGGAAGGAGTTGATCACTAATATTGAATCTGCAACAGACGCCCCAAACTGAAAGAATATGATAGATGATGGTGTCATCTCATGCAAACGAGCTTGGTTGCTTATGAGGAATGGTGACACACATCGATCATCCATCCTACTAGTGTCAGTCGAGAGGACATGTCACATGTGTCGGTCCTACAGAGGTGCACGGATCATCTCTCCACATTAATTAAACATGATACCACACATCCATCTATGGGAGGTAGATATGTCACATCTCCTCGATTTCCACATTGCCGTTTCAAATTGACGCATTTTGGAATCCCCTCCAACTCCTCTATACAAAGGGTTTTCACCTTCCAAATTATACTTTTGCCTTCTTATTTTCTCTCCTCTCGCATTCTCTGTGCTTCCAGAATTTCTGAAGTTCTCAAATAATCTTTAGCCTCTAGTGACTCCATTGCCCTCCCACCTTGTGTTCAAGTTTCTTGGAGTACTTCGTCTATGCAATGCTCTGTTTTAAGGACGTTGACACCCGCAATTTTGCATTTCTTATCTAAGGACTTCCACAATTCCTTAGCAGATACTGCCTGAAAATAGATATTGTACAACAAATTATCTAATGCATCCAAAACATTGTTCCTCTAAAGGAAATTAGAATGCTTCCAGGCATCAAGGGCGATAAGGATCTCCTTGTCTATCTTTAGCCACCACAATTGCCAACTCAGTCAAGAACCTAACAAGGTTCAGGTCGTTAGATAGGACATCATCTTCTGCTGCCATCTCTTAAAATCAACACTGTTAAACTTCTCTAGCATATCTTCATAGGCTAATGGAACATTCAGAAGGGCATCATTTGTAGGAATGCTATTTTCATTGTTGTTGCCTGATCCGATCTCATTGCTAAGAATGTTTTCAGTTGATATTTTTGCTGAAATAAAATCAAGCACTCATAAGTGAACAGATTTTAAACATGAAAACATAACATAACATAATTAAATGACAATTAAATTTATAATATAAGTGTTATAACACACGTGCTATGAACGCGACTAAGTTTACGGAGAGATTAACAAACGCCAATCAACAAGCAATCATACGACACACAGATTTACGTGGTTCCCTCAAGAATGAGGTACGTCCACGGGAGAGGAGAGAGAGGACTTCACTACCAACCGTAGAGAAGAGATTACAAAGAGCCGGCTATTATCCGTAACTCTAGAAAGGCCACCAATATGAGAGAAAGGCAACAAAAGGGATGATAAATAAGAGTTCCCCAAAACCTCTATTTATAAGAGGATACAAAACCCACAACTCTCTAGTTTTCCAATGTGGGACAAAACCCACAAATCTCTATTTATAAGAGGATACAAAACCCACAACTCTATAGTTTACCAATGTGGAACTAAGAACTTCAAGGCATTCTCAACAATAAGTTCTGTTCAAACTTTGCCACGCATCAGCGTACCCCAAGAGTCCATAGGCCCCTATGGGGTCTCAGGGGTAGTGCCCCTAGCAGGGGTCCTATGGGGCAGTGCCTTTCGCTGTGATCGACCTTTGGGGCAATATAGGGACCCCAAGCCCTCGCACTGTTACAATTCTTTTCTAGTGTGGTTGTTTTGCTTTGAGATGCTCTTGGTGGTGCTCCTCAAAAGGTATTAAATAGTGCTCCTAATAGAATCCAGTGGATCCACTTTTTCGTTTTTTTACCTAGCTTAAAAATGTAAGGTCGATCTAGAGAAAATGAAAAGTATGCAAGATGAATAATTTTTATGTTTATTGTAACATTCTAACTAAAATAAATTGGTTCATACCTTGAATTCTTTTGAATTGTTTGCCAGATCTTATCTAATTAGTAAAAAAAATGATTGTTCCAACTCAAAAAAGTATCCAAAAAATTTCAAAATCACCCCAATAAGTTAATTTAATAGGGTCAAACGTATGGTTTTCCAAAAAAATTTAATCACATAATGCATTAGTACATAACAGACTTTACAATATAAATACGTGAAATGGAGTACAAAACATAAACATAATTTGAATACGATACCACATTGAGTCATATGAATATGATACCAAACCGACTCATTGTGGATGTTGGAGGATCTATCAGCATTTATCTCACAGAGTAAAATGACTCCCCATATGAAAGAACATGCAACTAATGATCGACTGTATGTCTAACTTACTGCATCTATCTCCCTTATAAAAAAACATGAAAATAAGATGAAAAGTTGTAGACGAAAATTCTGCAGTTGTTCCAAATGTGGAATAAGATGAACATACATAGGGGCTTTTTGGATGCAAAATAGTTGAGACATTTGAGTTGCATGACATGAATGGAGTCATCAACGGAAACCTTTGAACTGCATAACGAATGAGACTTTTCGATTTTCGTAAGACCCTTCGGCGTTCCAATTCATTCACAACTCTTCGAATTTTCAACACTTGCATGTGGATTCATCATTGTGTGGATCTCACTCTTGTTAATTTAAGGTGTCAAATGTATATTTTCCCAAAAGTTTATAAACACATAATACATTAGTCACGGGAACCCATAACCCTGCATGTGGAGTCGCCACGGCATGGATCTCACTCTCTTGTTGACGAAAAACATGGGTAAAAAAATTTATGTATGTAGTTGGATCACTCTCGAATTTAAGAATCAAACCTTCATTATTTCAGATTGCTAGTATATATTGACTTTTATTTCTGCGAGGAATCACATATCAGGTATTACATGGATAAGGGGTCGGGCAGGGGCGAACCAATGCTAATTTCTTTGCCCTCATGACACAAGTTGTGGGATACTCTGCTCATACGTAAAGAAGTTACTTGGATCAACTTTGGTCTTGATTTGTGCCAGCCTCTTGAAATTACTATTGAAATACTTCAATCCCCAAACACTTGCTTGTCGATAGCTTGTATTTCCATTCCTATTAATTCCCAAGTCCAGATCTCTGTAATTGAGATAGGCAGACCTTGGATTTTTTGACACAAAAGGAGTCATATATGCATAAAGCCTTCTAATCCAATCCATATGTGTCTTTGTTTCATTCTCTGTTTGCCAAGTAAGAACGTACTGAATTCCGAATAAATTCCCTCCCCTATGAGGAAAAGGAATTTCAGATACCGAAATCTCACTCATTTTACCACCATAAGGTGTCCAAATCATATAACCATCTCCTTCTTCAAGAACTATTTTCCATAGCCCTTCCAACTCTTCTTCCGACATGGGTTCCTTCACGTAATCAGATTTCGCCTTGGAAAATGACTTGTTATCGTGAGTAGTATTGAGTAAAACATCTGATGGGCCCTCGGTTGAGAATCCGGCGTAGTAAAGCACCGTTTGGATCCAACTCATCTCAATACAGTCCTTCCTCTCCACCCCTAGCTCAGGAAAACTCTCCTCCATCGTTGTCAAGAGTTCCTCACTTGGTCCCAAAAACAAAGCCCCGAATGAAACCTCGATTGTCTTATTTGATTTTCCACTCGAGGAACCAATGGCTCCTATTACAGCATGGAGAAATAGACTCTCAGGGAGTTTATTTGCCATGACTTGCCACTTCTGAAGGAGCTTTGTTGCACCTTGTTCCAATGTCTTATCGATTTCAAATACAGTCACTGTCGATGGAACAGGAACAAGCTTTATTTTCCAAGCGAAAATTATTCCAAAGCTGGCTCCTCCTCCACCTCTAATAGCCCAAAAAAAGTCTTCCCCCATTGACTTCCTATCCAAAGCTCTTCCATTTGCGTCCACTAGTTCAGCATCAACGACATTATCTGCGGCAAGGCCATATTTTCTGAAAATGGTTCCAAATCCACCGCCACTAAAGTGCCCTCCAACCCCAACCGTGGGGCAACTACCGGCCGGGAAGCCATAAGTCTTGCTCTTTTTTGCAATATTGTAGTACAATTCACCTACTGTCGCGCCTGATTCGACCCAAGCAGTCATGTTTTCCAGATCAATTTGAATGGAGCGCAGATAAGAAAGGTTGACGATGATGAATGGGGCGTTGGATACATAAGAAAGGCCCTCGTAGTCATGGCCCCCACTTTGGATTCGTATGTTAACGCCGTTTTTTCTGGAGCAAATGACGGCTGCTTGAATGTGGGATTTGTGAAGTGGCCTAATAATGAGTTCCGGTTTAGGTGTGGAACTAGTGCTGAACCGGAGATTTAGAGCGGAAGATTGCAAGATGTAGGCGTAAGAAGAACTGTTTCTAGGGAAAATTACTCCATTGGAAATGGAATTGGAATTGGAATTGGAAGCGGAAAGATTTGTTTTGGAGTGAAAGCATTTGAGAAAGTTACTGGTATATGAATTTGAAGTTGCTGTTGGAATTGAGATACAGAGGAGGAAAGCTAACGTGCGAAAGCCAGAGAATACAGAAATTCCCATATTTTTTTCTCACCACTTGGATAACTCTATAGAACATCAAAAGGCTGAGTATTTATGCACACTACAAATATAGTACTTTCGACAAGAAATGTCCATATTTATATATACGTTACGTAAGCTTGGTGGGATTGTGACTTTACTTTAGAAGCCAATATCGTTTTTGCTTAGGATTTGACTAAAAACTTACTTTATTTATAAAAAATAAATTATTGTAAATAAAGGTAAATTAAGGATAGTATATTTGAATTATTTATTGTTGTTATAAGTGCGAGTATTTGAGATGTTATCATTCACTAAGTCCTTTAATAGCATAAGTAATTAACAATTATTTTACTAAGTTTGATACCTTAATTAATGACCCAGAACTACTGTTTAGCATATGCCTAAATAAATTAAAATACCTAGATGATTACAAGAGCTTGACTTTTCAAATAGTTCTGATATTTTGAAGGCCGAACATTCAATGGCAATTAAAATTTCTCGACCCATTGGGGACAGTAGAGTCCAAATTTTCATATAAAAATCTTGGGTAAATTACATTAATCTCCACCTGATGTTTTTGATAAATATGCTAACCTCCTCTGTAATTTGAAAAGTTACTTTGACTTTCGCTATTCTTTAAATTATTATATAGTTATCTCTCATACTATCAAAATCAGTCAAACTCCGTCAGTCAAATTATTGAAACTTTTAGTTCAGGTTTTTTTTTTTTTTTTGCTAAATTAATTACAAACATTACTCCAATCGCGTCTGAAATAGCATATGTTGAGCTTTTGAAATTTTTCTAAAATTGAAATGGGAATAGTTTCAAAAGTAAAGAAGGTCAAAGTAATTCTTAAATTACGGGAAATGTGAATGTAGTTCTCAAAAGTTTTAGGGGATATTAGTGCAATTTAACCGAGAATCAATGTATTTGCTTAAGAAAATGACAAAAAGACAGGTAGAACTTGACTCAGAAAATTAACATCACAAAAACCAAATAATGAGTAAGAATGGAATATTGCATGCACATAACATTTGTACAGGTTCCAAGCTGCCTAAGAATATGCCAATCTTGCAACTATGACAAAGAAAACAAAATATATTATTTTATCTATTTATGAATACTATATATTGGCACCGAGTTATTTTTTACGAGTATGTCTTGAACGTGTTATATATCAAGACATATATTGAATTCTAAAATTTTCTTAAAAATTAAATCATATGGATAGCTGCTTCATTGTAATGTTTTTTAATAAAAAATAATGGTAAACACATCAAAATAGTTTTAAATGAGCAGTTATTCAACTCTTCTGTATAGAGATATTCACTCCATCAAAATCTTTTTTAAGATTATGTTAACATCAACGCATGTTTAGTGTTCTTTCCAGTTGGTTAATGATTTGAAGGCTATAAAAAGTTCAAGAATTAGTTGTAGCTTTTAAAAGTTATAGGGGCTGTCTCCTCTGTCTCTCTCAAATATCTATCAAATAGGAGTAATTTTTTTAAACAATTAATTAAATCATGGTACAACCTTAAGGAGTTGGCCTGATAGTTACTTTAAACGTATGTTACCTCATAGGCAGTGTTGGCCCTAAGATATTGGGGCTTGAAGTGAACTCTTCTATTAGGCCCTAAGAAATTAAAAAGTTCGTGGGTTTTGTAAACAAACAAAAAACACCTAAGAAATTGTATACTTGAATAAACATCCACGAATAGTAGTCTTCTTAGACTATAATCGCCTTTACCGTAGAATCAAAGAACGTGTATTATTAGACGTTTGTTACTGTTATCATGATATGAATACAACATTGAGGTGTAGAAAGATATTGTGAATATATCATTTCGGATCGAATCGAGTCGAGTATGACGCCTTTGTTGTGACTTGTGAGCAAGTCCTAACAGTGAATTTGGAAGTCAAGTAGCTCTAGAAGCAATTACATGGACAATTAGAATCTTTAGCAGTTTCATCTTTTCGGTGGATTGACTGGTTCTATTTCGGTGGGCGGACAGAGAAAGGGCTTGCAACCACAAATTCCAAAGGGGTAAAGATGGGATTTGGATAGTGAAGTTGGTGATTATTTTTTCCTCTTCTACTTTTTATAGTCGAGATATCTGATTAGTTTTTAAATTATTCTCAATCTAAGTCAATTAGTTCTCGAGACTTTGAAATTAATAACCGAACAAACTTCTAGTGCCCTTTAGTAATTGATTTTGACAATTAAATTGATTAAGGAGAGTGACACAGTGAGAGATGCAAAGTCGAAGTGAAAACTTGTCCTGAAAAACTTGAAATTTGAATAAGAAAGAGAGGACACACACACACACACACATATGAAAAATGCTAATCACCGTCTATCAGGCTGCGAATAACATACACATAATATCAAATAAATACGAATATCAATACACATTACGCGAATATCAATATATATTTACGAATATTAATACATGTACATTTTACGGATACGATAATATTATGCACCACCTACTAGGCGGTTGTTAGTATGTGTGTGTGTATATATATATATATATATATATATATATATATATATATATGAATGGATGTGAATGTGCAAAAGGATAAGCATAAGGATGTACAGTCACGCTAAGTTAGGATTAAAATTTTCAAGATTATCATGCTAATTTTTTTTTAATTTTTAAAATTTTCACGATTATTTGGATGATGAAATACATACACGAGGAGAGAGAAAGAGAAAGGCGCTTGACACTAGCTTTAAACGCAAAAACCACAGTTCGTATCGAACATTTTGAAACTAAAAAGAGCTTCCCTTAATTCAGTATTATAATTTACTAGGTGATTTAATTTGTTTGATCAGATAAATAGTGTGTTTACACACACAAACACACACATATACACACACACACACATATGTACATATTGGATTGGATTACTTTTGTAGTAAACACACACACACACATACACACACACACACACACTCTCTCTATATATATATAAGATAAAAAAAAATTGTCAAAAAATCTATTACCGTTGTGGCGGAAAGACACTCCAGTAATTAAGTCATAAAATGGATCATAAGAATCTGTCTAGTCGATAGCTAAAACTTTGTATTAGCGTATACTTTTCATTATGAGTCTGCAACTTTATTTATAGACTTTGTAACTTAATCAATTTTAATTCTCTTGGGACCCCAATTTTGCACTAGAATTGAAGTAAAATTGTCTTCTGAATGACCACTAACGAGACAAATCAATCTGGACTCTTACACGCATGAGCTTTGTGGATGCCTACCAACGCTGTCATCAAATTGATATGATCAGCTCGGATCAGGAAGACATCATTCATAACATCGAGGGGTCTTTAGCGTTACAAGGTAAATGTCCTTTGGTCTTAAGAATGCCGGGGCAACATATGAAAGAATGATCACCAAGTTTTTGATCGATAGTTCGACAACGTGTAGAGGCCTACAATGATGACATGGTTGTGAAGAGCATCGAAGAGGAGAATCACTTGTCTAACCCGTAAGAAGTGCAGAGTCTGGAATCAAGATTAAACTTCTCGAAAGCACTTCATGAACCCTTTAGCTAAGCCTACAAAACACTCAACACTAAGTTAGTGCCGACCGGAGTTGAAGTTTTGACAAGCATTTCGATGATCAATTTAGCCTTTAGTAAAAACAAAAGTAACTTGGAATATGAGAGTTAGTGTTAGCGTATGTGTACTTGAAGTAAGAGTGCCCTTGGAGTATTTATAGAGTAAGAACCCAATAGTCTACCTTAGTCTTCGGCCAAGAATGCAGCGTAGTAGTTCGGGAAGCACGTTGCTCTTGCCATGTGTCCCATGTCTGTGTGGATCAAATGGGCATGTCCTATAACCACATTTCCCATGTTCGTCTGTGCCACTATCTGAAATGTGGGGAATAAGTCTCCTCGTAGCCACTTCGATCGTAGACTCTCGGTAATTCCACCGGAGGTCAAAACTTGAAAAGACATTCCTTCGAAGACGAAGGTTGACCATATGAATGTTCAGCCAAGCTTGATGGGTTGTGCCTTCGGCACGAACCGAAGCTCTCTAGCATCATTTGAGCCCCTAGGTTGAGCGTTGAGAAGGTATTATTGGGCCTAACCCGACTCTGGCCTAGTGTAGATGGGCCAAGAGCGACCGTGAGTTGTAGCCCATGTTTTACAGATCTGGCCTATCACAATAGGCTCCCAATTCCTCTGCTTTAGGGTCAACGGTAAGGAGGGATTAATCTCTAGAGGGCTAGAGCCCGATATTAATGCCGCCGAAGGTTGAAAGATGATGACCCATGCAAATCGTCGCCCTCAGGGATGCTTGCCACCCGTCATATGATCTGAAAGACAAAAATGAAACCTTTCGTTTCCCGCGTGCGACGCTTCAAATTATGTGCCTTGGTATAAATATGGCATATTCATGAGGGAGAAGGTTCATGTACTCATCCTCTCTCTATAATTCTCAGAATTTTTTGACGATCCAACGCATTTCATTTCTCTGATCTTCACATCTCTAGTTCTTAGATATATTTGTACATTGGCTTCCTTTGTTTGTTACTAGTTTTTTGGCCATTTCTACACGTTTTACATGCTTTTGATTCGCAGTTTTTGTCCGTGGTGAAAACTATCACTTGGGATTGTCACATCAGCTCCAGATACTAGTAGAGAGTCTTGACATTTGGCCAAGGGCTGCTCCCTTTGGCCGAATGTTCACCAATACAGCACCGAGCCCCCGTCTTAGCCTATTTTGTTTAACAGCCGTGCACTTTTGAATAAGATGTCTGAGCCTAAAGTGGATTCAACCCAGATGTTGTCTTCTGACACTAGGGATGTCAATTTGTACCGAACCGATGGTTATCGGAACCGAACCGCTTAATTTTTCCTGAACCGTAACTATTTTTTTCCGTTGGTGTGGATATGGTACGGACGGACAAATACCTATTCGGGTTCGTTCGGTTATGGTTAGCAGAATAATCGAACCGTTACCCAAACTGAACCGAACCCAAACCGAACCAAAACGATGTCATTATATATATATATATATAATATTATAATTTTCCCTTTGACTTTTGTCCAGTGTATATATATAATATAATTATAATTTTATAACTCTTTTATTTTTTAACACTTTGGGCTTTGGTGAGTTAACCAAAAATCTATCACATTCAGACTTTATGGGCAGCGATGCAAGGATGAAGGAAGTGAGGAACTAAGGGTAGGCAGCGGCGCAAGAGTTTTCGATCAGCGGCTCAATTCCGATCAAGTACTCTCTCTCTCTCTCTCTCTCTCTCTCTCTCTCTCAGCAACATGCGACAAGTGCCTAGAGGCTCTTAGGAAGCAGTGCGAGAGCATCTCGGTTCGAAAGGTCACTAAACGAAGATAGAAGACATATCTACTGCTATTTCAGATCTATTTTAATTTCGTAAAACACAAGAGAAATAATATATCATACACGCTGTCCTTTGTTAAAAGCCGAACCGAGATAGTGTTTGTTGTTAAAACTTAAAACTAGTGGTCACTGTTAGTATCTTTGAATTGAAGGGTGAGAGAGAGAGAGAGGGCGGTTCGGTTTGGTTTGGATCAGTTATGTTCGGTTCGGAAAATAACCGACTCCGTTTGGTTTGGTTATGGAATATTTTCTTATCCTCCATTCGGTTATCGATTTGGTTTCGGTTCAGATATTGGATTCTCGGTTTGGATTCGGTTATTCGGATAACCGAACCGATCCGCCCTATTGCCATCCTTATCCGACATTGAGGAATCAAAACACCGAGGTGATTTCGGATGCCAAAGTAGCCTACACAGGCAGGAATCGATATATTTAGTTCTTTGATGATCCTGTGAGGTTGGCAGATTTCTGCCCGACGTACGACTTCCTGACAATGTCTTCAAAGATTTAATCCGACTGAGTGATAGTCCTGTTGCCGAGGAGTGGTAGATTATCATGCCTTTGATGACCATCATTGAGGGAGGAGTTTGGTTCCCCTCCATCCATTTTTCGGCAAGTGCTGGATATCCTATAGTTGACCGCTTTCCAAGTCACGATAAAATTTTATCGGATGGTCATAGGTATTATCGAGCTAAAAGAGAGGCACGGGCTTGCCTTTGAGATCGAAGACATGTTCGGCCTTTATTTCGTTAGTCAAAACAAGGTCGCAAGGAGGAAGTTTCTCAGTTACCGAACTGGGCAAAGAAAATTAATTCGAAGTTTACCAGACTCTGACAAATATGTGAATGACTTTGTAATACCCCGACCTGATTTAATTATTTAAATTTAAAAATAGCGGGGATAATTATAATTATCACGTAATTTATTTTATTCTCCAATTTGGAAAAGTTGATTTTGGGGTCTACGTTCATTAAAACATTAAATTTTAGGACATTTGGAGATGTCGGCCTATTAACGAATACTCATATGAGAAATCCGAGCATGCCATGATGATCCTTGTAATTTTCTAAGTCACCCGGTCTATTCTCATATTTTTTAAGAAATTGGTATCGGAACAGTTTCTCGGGATCGTGCAGTATTTTGCGCTCGCGCGCGCGATTGAGCCCTTGACCGATGGAAATCTACATAGTTTAAATCATAATTTTCTTTTTTCCTTAAATTATGGGATGTGTTTTTCCTAATTATTAACCTTAGTCTATATATATTTATTATTTAATTTCTTTTCCTCCAATTAATACATATATATGCTTTCTAGCATATAATGAAAGCATAAAATTGGACATTGCCCATCTCTCTCTCTCATGGTAGACTCTCTCTCTCTCTCTCTCTAACTCTCACACTCCCTCTCTCTCCAATTCTTCTTATTCTTCTTATTGTTCTTCTTCCACTTCCTTATTTCCACCATCTTCTACCACTACATGACCATCGCCCCTACATTATCACGCGCATGTTTGGATGCCCCGGACTCCTTTAGTGACTGCCGTATTCGTGGCCGAGCCACCATGTCCGGCAACTAAGCTTCCCGGCAAAGAAAGAGGTAAAACACTTTTGTTAAGCGCATACTTTTTCTTATATTCGAGATTTTAAATCTTGATATTTTATATGGTTTAATCTAGATTTCATTGTTAGAACTCGTAGTTGGACACTTAGTCTTTGAAATAGATGATTGGATCGACTTTTGGACCATTAGAACCCATAGAAATCGAACTACGAAAGTCACTCGCGAACTTGAGAAAACTGTCTTTTTTTTTCCAGATTTTTTTCCAGATTTTTAGCCAACTTTGGAGACTTAGATCTTGATATTTCATTGCTCAAATTATATTTTTCAAAAGATGAAAGTTTGACATAAACACTTTATCTTAAACATAGACAGAATGGATTTGCTCTATGACATCTTGAATGCGTTAAAATCACACTGCGAATATGGCTCGCGGCTTTATTGAACACTGATTTTTCAGATTTTTCCAGATTTTTTTTCAACTTCGGGCCCTTAGATCGTGATGTTCGGATGGTCCAAATCCGTTTCTTAAAAAACTAAAGTTGTAGCCAAACATTAAATCTTGAACCTAGATAGATTGGATCATCCTCGAGACCTATGTAGCTCACAGAAATCGACCCTAAAGTCACTCCGAAGAACAGTCTATTTTTTGGAGTTTTCTCTCTCTAGAAGCTCCATTCATGTACCCACTAAAATTACCACATCCGTTCGTCGAATAGTGAAATTGACTATACTTAATAAAATTGGGGTTAAGTAGTGTGCGGGTCAAGTCTCAGTCCCGGATTTTGGAGACCGGAGAGTATAATTACCAAAACGCCACTCTTACTTACTTTTGGCTTACCGACACTAAAATCACCACACGAACGGACCGACCATAGAATTAGGCTTTGAATATGAATAATGACTGAAAATAATGTGGGTCAAGTCTCGATTATATTTTTGGACGGCCAATAGAAAAATTACGAAAATACCCTTTACGGTCTAAGTAACCGGCGATCAAACCGATCGAAAGTGAGTCACTCGAGTCTTAGTATATACTAATGGGACTAATGACTAGGTAATGAAATTGACCCAAATCCCGAGGAAGCTCTCGGGGCTACTTGTTAATTGGATAAATTAACCACTTTGCCCTAGAATCCAAATTACACCTTGTACCCTTACGTATTGAGGAGTCCGAACGATTATGTGATTCGAGTCACCAAGTTAGTATATTCTTTTAAGAGTTGTTGGCAATGAGGACTTTTTACTTATCATGATAGATCCGGGAATTGGAGATCGTTGGACCGAGTTAATATAAAGGAATTACGGACTAATTTCAGGCGAGTCTTACATATGACTTACTTACTTACATTCAGTAGTAAAAATGAATGATTTCTTACTTTGATACATGTACATCTATGCTACTAAACTGAACAGTAGACTAAACATGGTAAAAAGAATCATGACATCATGAAAATATGAAAACATGAAAATATTATGGCATGAGATCAATACGGCGCCCCGGCCGCTAGGGGGCAGATGAAGATTCTAGCGTTGTGGTGAAGTAATAAGGGTGGGGATCATTAGCCAGATAATCCAACGGGTGATATCACGCCGGCTTATATTTGGGGTCGCTCCCTAATTTACTGGTGGGCCGTAGATCATATAATGTTACCATACATGGTTACAGCGTAAGCCTAAAAGCTGAATTCATACGTCACATAATATGATCATTTGATAAGTGTGCATGGTTACAGGGCAAGCCTAAAAGCTGAATTCATACGTCACATAACATGATCACTCGATAAGTGTGCATGGTTACAGCGCAAGCCTAAAAGCTGGATTCGTATATCATATAAGGTTGTAATTTAATTATAATGAATTTCAAGAATACGGGTTATCTTAATACAGAAAATTAGTAGACTTGTCATATCTGGACTCACACTAAGCTAGTGCTAATGAAGTTGTTAATGCAACAGGTTTTAATTAATGATGCTGACCATGCTTGAATTCTGCAAAGTAATATTAGGATTGGAGTATCTCTTGTAGTCTCTATACTTAGCATGTTTTGTTGTAGTTTAATCTTGATCGTAATGTATTTGGTTGATCGGTCGGGAATTTGGACCGTAGTCAATGTTTGTAAGCCCATAAGAGTTATATTGTTGCACTTTACTTTATATATCGAACTCTGGAAGTATATTTTATTTTCACACTCTGATATTAGATATGTTGATAGAAAATTCCTAAACTCGTATAATTTTTAAAGGGCCTTACGAGTTTCACTCGTGGCCGGTCACGTGTCTTAACCTTTACGGGATGGGTCGTGACAGACTTTGTCATTGTGAGGGGGGATTTTGAGTTTGCCCTCAGCGAGTATCGTTTCCACCCTATCCTAGGGTCATCGAGTACGGTGGTAAGGACGGTCTTTGTATTATGTTTTTCTCTCTAAAACTTGATGTTTGACATTTTTGCTAATAACTTGCTCTTTTTTGCAGGAAGAAGGTCGTTGAGCGTTTAAGAAACAAAGCATTGAAAGCTTGAATAGACTGAGCACTTGCCATACCTAAGGGGCAAAGGAAGTGTATTGTGCTTCTGGTGTACGCCGACTCCTACAGGTCAAAGCTCAAGTCTTGAGGAGATCCAACATCAGTTTGGACCCGAGCAATGTCAAGACTGAAGTCGAGTAGACTGCTCCAAAAGCCATGCAAGGTCTGGTCGATTAGTGTCTCAGCATAGCCGAGTGGACTGCTTTAGAGGTCGATTGAACTGAGCTGACCACACATGGTCTCAACTGAGCAACCTGCTAACAATGGCCGACTATCAATCCAAGATCGAACGCACGACCGACCATGGATGATCAGATCGTCATATAACCGAGGTCGAGCTAATCAAACCATTAGGCAAAGCCCGAATCTCTACCACTGGCTGAGATTGATTAACACGCTGTAACCGAATCCATTGTTAGTCCAACACTACTTGCAACAAATTGGTTTCAAATAGTTCCTATTTAGCAACTACATCAAATAGCCAACAACTAATCTGCATAAGATGGTTAGTCCAAAATAAAAACTATATGTCTTGGAAAAACCAGAATATGGATTAGATCATTTCAAAATCGATCTGTATGTTTTTTTTCCCAACTTCGAATCTATCATAAGATCACTTCAAAATATGTCACAAGATAATATAACAAACAAGAACATGTTTTGTTAAAGAAAACCAAAATTCGAAGCAATTGAATTTTGTCTCAAGCTCATAGGGAAACGGTAGGCGATAGATTCGAACAAAATATGAGAATTTCAAAAAAAAATATACATCTATTTCATTAATTAGTGAAATCAAAATTACAAAACAGAATCTACGATCAATACATGAATTAATTTACAAAATGTAAAATGCATTGGCCCGAGTCATGTGTTTAACACAATACCTTTAAAACAAAATTGCCGCCTCATTGTGGGTGTCAAAAGTTTGACTTGGCCTCTATTTGTTTTGGTAAAATGGCTCTCACGAACAGAGTAGTATCTAAATCTATCCGTCTGTCAAACCTTCATATGTCTGCCTCTCATCACTTGAAGAAACGAAATTCGAGAGTCTTTTTGTAGACGAAAATTCATGTGCCTAACAAGCAAGAATAAGATTGGTATAAATAGAACCATGAGGGAACTTTGAAATGCTGAACCCGAAAATCCTTTGGTTGCAAAAATATCTTTTCATTTTTTCACTCGTAATTGTGTTACAGACAGGACTCTCTAGTTGCCGTGAGACCCTCCGATGTCCAATTAATTTACAATAGACCTTTTAAATTTCTGATAGATTTTCCGTAATATTCTTCCAATTTCTTTGTTGGCGTAATGAAATTATTGGATAATATTAACCCCCGGAGTTGTCTTAGTAGTCAAGGCTTGGAATTTAAGATTATGTTCCTTCTTGAGATCTGAAGTCTCTCATGTGCTATCAATTCTTATGGGGTTAGTTCATACACGATATTGCTTTGCCTTAATTGGGATATCTGCAAGTGAGAGGTGGGATTAGACTCAAAAAATTAATCGAGGTGTACATAAACTGGTTCGGATACTCAGGGTTAAAAAGAGAACAATTGGACCATTGTGAGTGTTTTGCTATACCGAGCTATGAGACCTTTGGTTCCTGAAAGGAGTAATGTTAGAAACACTAACGTTTGGAAACATTATTGTGTATATATTTTTCCAAATCTTTGCGGATTGGTTTGCTCGGGAACAAACTTTTCTTTTTTCAAATCCAGTTTCCAAATGCCTCGAGGACCACATGAATTAAAGATAAAGTTGATTTGACTCTGTCCATAAAAGCACACCACATATTTGTTTCTAGAAGTCACGACAAGGTCCATGATTAAGTTGTTAGAGTTGACAATAAAATTGTAAAAGATTTTTTAGTTAAAATAGAGATTTATAGACAAAGGCCGATGATTAAGTTAGTATATTAAAATCACAAAATACAATTTTGAGGTAGAACACCTTAAATAATTAATTAATAGTTTTATTACTGATTTTTAAGCAGACTTATTACTGTTTACAAGTAAAAAAACTGTGACTGAAAAAGACAAACAATAAGAACAAGGAGAATAAGTTACAATTGCCAAAAGGGCACACAACCTAGAGAAAAAATTGTTTATGTAGTGTTTTTTGGATTTCAACGTAGAACCTATAGAACATGGCCAGAATATTATAAACATGTGAATAAAATTCTTGGAGCTTGTTATCGAAGCTATGATAGCATGACAGAGCCTAGAAAAGCTCTGTATAATTCACCCATGAAAAACCCCATAAATTATATATCAGAATAAAAAATAATTTTTTAGTAACTTGAAATTCTGAGTCTGATATATGATCATCTTAATGATGTATGAATAATCATATATTAGGAAATAAAGAAAACATTTGTCAGTATACGAAAAATTTAGCAGATAAGCTAGCAAAGTAAACTGTGGAATAACAACCTTAAAATTAAAGAAATCAAAATATTTTATAGAAAGATTCCAAATCATAAAATAATTGGATTGAAAGTAGATTTTTAGTTTGGAAAAATAAACAATTTTTGTTCAATTATTTGTCCTCATAACCAATGAGTTTTTAGATCCCATTTAAATAAAAGAATTTATATTTGCGAAAAATAAAGATCGATCCTAGCTACCACATGGTTCTTTTATAAAGATTCATGGAATGATTGAAGACCACCAAGTTAGAATTAAACAAACTCTACTTGAGGAAGAACACGAGATCAATTTTAGCGAAGAAATTTTAATGTCAACTCTGTTGGGATTAACCCCAATCCCACGAACACCAACAAACACACACACAAGAGCGAGAGAGATTGAACAGAGAAAAAATCCACTAAAACAGCTTACAAAAACTCTGACCGCGAAGAGGAACAACCAAATCCGGTGTTCGACACTCAACTCGCACAGATCTTCTCTCAATCTCACCGGTGTATTGTTTTGTTCGCAGCACAATTCCGCTTACGAAACAATGACACACTCACTCGTTAAATAAAACTCTACACATAAGCACCTATATATAGGGGAGGAAAGAAGAAGACCTAGTAGACCTAGAAAACCTAGACCTAGCTCACTAATGGGCTAACCGGCCCACTTTTGGTGGATCACAAACCCAACAATTCACCCCCTCCACCACAAGTGGGTAATTGTCGGTTAAACTACTCTTTAAGTCAAAGAGTCCGCACCCCCACGATGGAGTGCCCGCACCCCCTCGACGGATGCCCGCACCCCCTCAACGGATGCCACGCAAGGACTTGCTTCTTCAGCCCGTGACTCCACTTCTCCAACGCGTGCACGCAATCTTTCAGAAGTGTAACCGTCACTAATCAAACCAGGTGCAAATGAGACACGCTTCCTGGTCGTTTCCGTGGTCGCCATTCCAGTGCACTTTTTCAAACACGACCTCGTCTCAATGCCCTCTTGAGCTTTCCAGTAAACATCCCGGAGCCCACGCTCACATTCCAGCACAGGAGAATCATTTTGGGCCCACCGATTCTTCCTACGCCAATTCCGTGAACGTCGATGCGACCTCCTTGCTTCCCGTTTACTCC
The DNA here is from genome assembly GCA_019985065.2 of Arctostaphylos glauca. NCBI lineage: Eukaryota > Viridiplantae > Streptophyta > Magnoliopsida > Ericales > Ericaceae > Arctostaphylos > Arctostaphylos glauca. The sequence goes on along the minus strand of JAHSPW020000001.1, from coordinate 23,239,710 downwards.
GTTGCCTTCCCTTTCCGTTGGAACCATGTTTGTCAGTTGCTCCATCTGTCCAAACACTCCCATCCAACCTGTACAGATGCCCAATCTTCTTACCCTGTAGTGAGGGCCCATTTTCCTTGCGAACATTTAGAACGCCCCCACTAGCAGAAAAACTGCTACCCTTCGACTCCAGCACCCCCAGAGAAATAACATTCTTCCTCAACCCAGGAACATGTCGCACATCCGTGAGTTTCACCCGTCTTCCATCTGACATACGAAACTGGACTGCCCCTTTGCCAACAATCTTGTTAGCTGTTCCGTTGGCCATCCTAGCACTCCCCTCATCGCATGCTTGATATTCCGTGAAACTCTTCCTGTCCGCGCACATATGGGCTGAGCATCTTGAGTCCAACACCCAGTCCTTTCTCCTAATTTCAGTGCCTGCAGTAGTGACCAGAAGTGCATCTGAATCATACACAATACCTGCCGTGTAATCGTCACCCCCTGCTTTATCTCCTTTCCCCTTCGGACAATTCCGCCGAATATGCCCTTCTTGGCCGCACCGGTAGCAGGTGACCACAAACTTGCGACCCGGAGACCCAGACCTGTCGTGATTAGAACCTCCAGCCCTTTCCTGAGTTCTTCCACGCCCTTCAGTGATGAAGGCTTGCCCTCCATTATGACTGTGAATGCCCATCTCCTTCCTCCTTGCCTCCTCACTGAACATAGCATCCGTGACCATGCTCATGGTCAACTTTCCGTCAGGAGCTGAGTTACTGAGAGAAACCACCAGCGTCTCCCAGTCATCTGGCAAAGAACTGATTAGCAACAGGGCCTGCAACTCGTCGTCAAACTTCCACTTGACACTGGCTAGATCATTCACCATACTTTGAAACCCACTAACGTGTACGGCAACAGAAATCCCACTCCGGAGTTTCAAACCAACAAGTCGCCTCATCAACAGCGCCTTGTTCCGCGATAACTTAGACTGATAATTCTCCTGCAATGTAGTCCAGAGAGTGTACGCATCAGTCTCCTCGCAAATATGATGAAATACCTCCAATCTGACGTACTGTCTAATAAGTCCGACAGCCTTTCGATTGAGCTTCCTCCAATTTTCAGCCGACGTTGCCTCCGGTTTAACCCCCTTGAAATCAATGGGATCCATCAAATCCTTCGTGTATAACAGATCCTCCATTCTCGGCTTCCAAATTGCAAAATTCTGTGCCGATAACATAATCATTGAACTCAAGCTACTAACGGCAACCTCCGTCATCTTGCTAAACGCTCAAACAGCAAAATAACACTGCAGCAATAATCCCAGGACTGACCCTCAACTCAAAAACTCCAAAACAGTGCCCAAAACGGTAAAAAACTTACCAAACCAGAACTGTAGGAGTTGAACCAGCAGAAACGGATCGAGAAAATGGATCCGGCTCGTCGAAACGAGTCAGGAACCGGTCCGAACCGGCCTGGAAGGGCCTGAACCGGCCACCGGAAAATCGGGTCAAAGAACCGGTCTGAAACCCTTTGACCTGCTGACGTAAGCCCTAACCTTACTGCGCGTGAAAACCAACCGCGGCGGCGTCACAGCGACGCGCCACATTCAAGCCGCGCGTGAGGGCGCGTCCGGCGTCCTTTCGCGACCTTTCGACTTCCGTTGAACTCGTCTCGTCGAGATCAACCCACTCGTGTCCTCAAAATCCCAAATCGATGTGTTTTGACCCGAGCCCAGTCGTTCGATCCGTGCGCCTCCGTCTGTTTCGCGTTCAAACGGACTGTGTGTTTCTCTGGCGTGTTCGGCCACCGAACCAAAGCTCTGATACCAGTTGTTGGGATTAACCCCAATCCCACGAACACCAACAAACACACACACAAGAGCGAGAGAGATTGAACAGAGAAAAAATCCACTAAAACAGCTTACAAAAACTCTGACCGCGAAGAGGAACAACCAAATCCGGTGTTCGACACTCAACTCGCACAGATCTTCTCTCAATCTCACCGGTGTATTGTTCGCAGCACAATTCCGCTTACGAAACAATGACACACTCACTCGTTAAATAAAACCCTACACATAAGCACCTATATATAGGGGAGGAAAGAAGAAGACCTAGTAGACCTAGAAAACCTAGACCTAGCTCACTAATGGGCTAACCGGCCCACTTTTGGTGGATCACAAACCCAACAAACTCTTCTTTTAAGTCACGGTGATTGGAGCGAGGAAGAAATTGCTTGGGGATTAACCAATTATATTATTTTTCAAATTTTTTGTCTTTCCCACATCTTCCAGCCATATCAAACTTGACATATGAACGCCACAAAACATTAGGAATTTGAAGAAAAATTGAATCATGAGCAATATATATATATATATATATATATATATATATATATATATATATATATATATATATATGCTCTTAATTCGAATTATTGGATTGATAGTTTTTTAAATTTAAGCCTTCGCAGATTCGAGGGACAACTCTAGAACATTTTTCGTGATAACAGATGGAAGACGATTATTTGTCACATGTACAGAGATCTAGAAACTCTTGTAATCAACTCACGAAAATGAGAAAATATTGCTTTAATAATTACCAGTGCAATTAAATATACGAGCTGATTTCGTGGAAGACGTACATTAGAAATCAACATTCCACTCAAGATCCTGATTGACCACCATCTGAAGATCATATTGAATATCAAAATATCATCAACAGCGTATAGGACTAACAAAACTTCAAGACGTAAGACATGACGTCAACAACAAAATAATATTGAACACACAAATGCAGGCCATGATATTGAAGAGTCTTGGACACCAAATTTCCAATTTGAAGTCTGGAAATTCTCTGTAACCTCATGTGATTCATATATGGGTGTAGCAATGTGAAAGCATGAAGACTATGCAAGATGCTTGTAACATGTCTATACGATGACAATAATATTCCTCAAAGAAATGGTATGCCCAATCTCACTTCCTTTCATAAAGGATGTGGGCTCACCAATTATGAAATGAGTGGCTCTTTTTTATCTTAGCACCAACAAAAATTTGGTTAGTTACTTTATCAACCATGTGGTTTCCTATAACGCGAATGTTAATAAATGGTGTAGGGGTAAAATTAATTGATGTTGTCCCTACGAGGGGTTTTCTAGTGCTGTAATGCATTTGGTAGGATCTTTTGAGATATTATAGAATGCTTGTGTTTGGATTGCACTAAAAACTTAAGAATCAATACTTCATTATTTTAGAATGCCAGTACTATATATATATATATATATATATTGACGAGGGTAAAACGTAATTGAGAAAATACATTTAGACCCCCCAAGTGAATTCACAGTTCGGCCTATACCGAATTGTGCAACGAGAAGCACGTGCCGATCACGTGAGATAATGGCCGACACGAGGAGTGCCGATCATACCCAAATCAGGACAACAGAATCAAGTATTAAGAGATGCCGACCTGAGGAGGGCGGATCGACGACCCGCCGAACTGAGAAAGTCGGTCAGAATTACGGGCAGCCCGTGGGAAGTGACAGATAACCGCTCTTCCGAAAAGGGTATGGAGCCCCGGATATGATGGGACAATACAAGACTCTGTCAGGAGGGACATGGACGTGAAATCCATATCCAATTAGAGGACACTTCGGTGAAAAAGAAGGTTCTAAGAGAATTAGAGCAGAGGGGAAAGTCTATAAATAGAGCAGAAGATGAACAAAAAAGGTACGCCTAAAGACTGAGAGTTTTTGCCTGCTAATAGAGAATATTAGCTTGCCTTCCCATTTTCCCTGTGAGATTTCGTCTGACTTAACCATCGGAGTGTCTTCCTGCCGCAGCGGCAGAGGGCTCTTTGACGGGTTTCTTTTGCAGATCACAGGTCCACATATTGAGAGTACCATTGTTTCAGCTGGATAAGTGGATTCTTAGCTTTCCGTCCTGATTTCTTAAATCAACCCCTTTACAATTGGCGCCGTCTGTGGGAAAGTTAAAAATCCATGGCTGAAACACCTAGACAAGATCAAGGGAGGGAACGTGATGTAAGATCAAGGTCCCCCCCTCCAGTTCAACACAAAACGAAGGGTCCTAGGAGGGAGATTCCTAGGGTCCCTCCCCCAAGGATGGCAGGGGAACAACCTGGAGAACAGGTGCAACTTCCCGTCGTACAGTTGCCTCTGGAGCAAGGTCCAGATCGCCCGCGAGAAGCGGAACGGTCGAGAAATAGGGACAGATCCCAGACTCAATCCCGGAATGAGGGAGGGAGAGAATCCCGAACTCATGAACGGTATCGCCGAGACGAAGAACATGATAATGCGGATCGGGTCCGAAGGAGGGACCAGGAGGTGGAAGATATGAGGCGTTACATACGTCGCATGGAGAGAGAAAACCGAACTCTCCGCAAACACAGAGACTCAGCCCGCCAGTCTGTGTCTAGACTCGACGAGCGTTCCGAGACCGGGCCGTCTGGACAAGATAGCCGACATGAAGCCAGCAAGAGGCCTCGAGGGGAGGAAAGACAGATGGGGGTTTCATCGCGACTGGGCGAACCGCCTCAGGTGCGGCCGCTTCCCGACATGAGGGAGTGGCTGAATCAGCGGGCAGAATCAGCCCCAGACGCCCAACAGAAGTTCCCGCATCAGCCTTTGTCGCCGGTGGCTCCACCAACCGACATGAGGGCTTGGCTAAATCAACAGTTGGGACTCAACCGCCCAGAAGACGATGAAAACCACAAGGAACTGCAACAGCTGTCAGTATCGCCACTATCAGTTCAGATAGAGATGGAGGACTTACCCAGAAAGTTTGTCCCTCCAAAGTTCACGATCTATAATGGCCGAACGGATCCGATGACTCACATCAAAGGGTTCGTGAACTCCATGATGATCTATGTGGGCCAAGACAGCCTCTACTGCAGGGTTTTTTCACTAAGCTTGGGAGAGATAGCCCTGAATTGGTTTCAGGCTCTGCCGCCGAGATCAATAACAAGCTGGAGGCAGCTGGCGGACCAGTTCCTCAAGAGATTCGTGGCTAACCGAGCACAGAAAAAGTACGTGAACACGCTTCTGGCCTTGAGAAAAGGACCAGAAGAGGATCTGAGACAATACGCCAGCAAGTATTGGGCCACCTACAATGAGATCGGGGACTGCACAGAGGCCTACGCCGTGGAGTCTTTCAGGCTGGGGCTGTCTTACCGAGATCGGCTCAGAGAGTCTCTCACCATCGATCCCCCAAGCACCATTGCCGACTTGATGAGCAGAGTCGAGAAGTATGTCAAGTTTGAGGATGAGATCCGCCGAGACAAGGATCGGCCAGTAGTGAAGGCACCAAGGAATGCGGTAATGATGCCCGGGGCCAAGAGGCCCAGAGTTGAGGTGGCCGAAGTGTCACAAGCACCAAGGGAGCGAAAACCGCTCGGGGCTCAGGCGTATAAGGCTATACGTACGGTTTTCAATACCCCGATCTTCCGGATGATCTATCCCTTGAAGAACGAGCCTTTTTGGAAGTGGCCAGCTGGGTCGGGAGAGCCAATAAAGCGGGATCCGAACAAAGATTGGTGCAGCTACCATCGCAGGAGTGGCCATATGACAGAAAGATGCAAGGCGCTTAAGCAATTCCTAGAGGAATTAGTTGAAGCCGGGCACCTTCAACGTTATATAGCCGAACAAAGGCAACAGGTGGTTCAGCCAGAGCCAATGGAAGCTGAATCCTCTGAGGAAGAGGTAATGGTGACTGGGACCGTGCATGTCATACACGCGGCAACCCCAGTTCTAGATGAAAAGGAAGTTCGGCTCTAACGCCGCCGAGACGGGCACGAGCATCACGTACAACATCTCGGGCAAAAAAGAAAAGAGCCCGAGACACAGATGGAAACAGTCATTTCCTTTTCGGAAAAGGATTTGGAAGGGGTAACACATCCCCATAACGATGCACTGGTAATCACGTTGCTCCTTGGCACCTTCAACACGGAGAGAATCCTAGTTGACCAGGGCAGCTCAACAGAGATCCTATACTACGATGCCTTCAAAAAACTCCAGCTGGACAAGGCAGACTTGAAGAAGGCCGACATACCACTCATCGGTTTCAGTGCCGAAGCGGTCTGGCCCTTGGGATCCATTACTATCCCTGTTCGAGCAGGGAAAGTAACCTTGGATGTAGATTTCCTGGTGGTGGATGTACCATCTGCTTACAATGCTATCGTGGGGAGAACTTGGCTCCACAGGTTGGGGGCAATTCCTTCTACCTACCATCAGATGCTGAAGTTCCCGGGGAAGAAGGGGATTGAATGTGTTCGGGGTAATCAGACAACAGCGAGAAGCTACTATGTCACCTCCATCAAGCACAAACTAAGGGCCGAACATGTGAAATCTATCGAAGTCCCAGATCGGCCAACAATAGAGGATATCGGGTGTAATCCAGCCGATCGTGTCGTAGAGGAACTCAAGCAGATACCAGCTCACGAGACGGATCCAGAACGGTATTTTCTGATCGGGGCAGAGCTGTCAGAGCAGGATGAGAAGGCACTGATCGTATTTCTCAAGGAGCACAAAGATATATTCGCTTGGACACCGCAAGAGATGCCTGGGGTGAACCCGGATATCATATGCCATCACTTGAATGTGGATCCTGTCCACAAACCGGTGATGCAGAAGAGAAGGAGGCCAGCAGTCCAGCATGTGGATGCTGTAACCGAAGAAGTAGATCGGCTGCTGGAGGCCGATGCCATCAGAGAGGTGCATTACCCCGAGTGGTTATCCAACACCGTGGTGGTCAAGAAGAAGAATGGCAAGTGGAGGGTTTGCGTGGACTTCACTAGCCTCAACAAAACTTGTCCCAAAGATAGCTTTCCACTGCCCAAGATAGATCAATTGGTGGATGCCACAGCTGGGTATCGGCGCATGAGTTTCCTGGATGCATATCGGGGGTATCATCAGATAGCCATGCACGCGCCGGATCAAGAGAAGACGTCCTTCATTACTCCTCGCGGACTCTTCTGCTATAAAGTGATGCCGTTCGGCTTGAGAAATGCAGGGGCAACTTATCAGCGGTTGGCGACTCTCATGTTCAAGGAGCTGCTCGGGAAAAGCATGGAAGTCTACATCGATGACATGGTCGTCAAATCTGAGGAGGCCGAAGCCCACATAGCTGATCTCGGCCGAACTTTCCAGGTGTTAAGAAAATACAAACTCAGGCTCAACGCATCGAAGTGCGCTTTCGGGGTCAGCTCCGGGAAATTCTTGAGGCATCTGGTTACACGCAGGGGGATAGAGGCCAATCCCGATCAGATCGTCGCCTTGCAAAATTTACAGAGTCCCCGGACTGTGAAGGAAGTTCAAAAGTTAACCGGAATGGTGGCAGCCCTTAACCGGTTCATCAGCTGATCATCCGATCGATGTCGGCCATTCTTCCAGCTGTTGAGAAAACAGTCCAAGTATGCATGGGGGGAGGAATGTGAAAGAACTTTCCAAGAACTGAAGAAATACTTGCCGAACCCCCCACTGATCATGACTCCTGAGAAGGGAGATATATTGACACTTTATCTGGCCGTATCCGAGCATGCGGTCAGCGCAGTATTGTTGAAGAACAAGGATGGTGAGCAGACACCAGTCTATTATGTTAGTAAAACACTCCTGGATTCGGAGACAAGATATCTCCCCCTGGAGAAACTGATCTTATCCCTTGTGGTGGCCTCTAGGAAATTGCAGCACTATTTCCTGGCCCATACAATAGAAATACCAACCAAGCATCCCGTCAGTACTGTCTTGAGAAGAGCAGAGTTGTCGGGGAGGGTGGCAGCTTGGTCTGTGGAGCTCGGGGAATACGACATCAGATTCCTCCCAAGAACGGCAGTGAAGGGACAAGTCCTGGCAGATTTTATTGCAGAATTCTCCCATGAACCTGTGGAGAACATCGCTCCAATCTCAGAGGAGGATATGCCCGAACAGGGAGAAATAGTTCCCGATCAGACACCGTACTGGAAGTTGTATGTTGATGGATCATCTTGTTCGAGGGGATCTGGAGTCGGTATCGTGATAGAAGAACCATATGGGTGCTATTTTGAGCAATCCTTCCGGTTGAATTTCAGCGCCTCCAACAATGTTGCCGAATACGAGGCGCTGATACTCGGACTCAAATGCGCACGCAATCTGGGGGCAGAACATGTGGAAGTCTTCTGCGATTCACAATTGGTTCTCAACCAGCTCAGTGGAGAGTATGCCACCCGAGATGAAAGGATGACCGCCTATGCAGAGAGGGCTAAAGCAGAGCTATCAAAGTTCAAGAAAACAATGATGACGCACATCAGCTGAAGACAGAACGACCACGCAGATGCCTTAGCATGTTTGGCTTCGGCAATACCCAGAGACAAGTTCAGGACCATATACGTGGATTCCATTGAGCACCCGAGCATCGACGTCCCAATTGCCGAGAAGGCTTTGGAAATCGATCTCGGCCCAAGCTGGATGGATCCCATTATCTCTTACCTCACCACGGGGACTGTCCCCGAGGACAAAAAAGAAGCCCACAAGCTGCGGATCAAGGCAACCCATTTCTGGCTATCACCAAAGCAAGAACTCTATCGTAAGTCCTACACTGGTCCCTATTTGAAATGTGTACATCCTGCTTTGGTTCAGAAATTCTTGTACGAAATTCATGAGGGGATATGTGGGAGTCACGCTGGGGGCAGATCCATAGCCCATAGAGCCATATCTCAGGGATATTGGTGGCCATATATGCAAGAAGACGCAAAGAAGTATGTCCAGATTTGTGAAAAATGCCAGAAGTTTGCCCCGATCACACATCAACCTGCAGCCGATCTGTCACCACTCACCAGTCCATGGCCCTTTGCCCAATGGGGAATGGATATCGTCGGCCCGCTTCCCAAAGCAACTGGGGAAAGAAAGTATCTGTTGGTTGCCATAGATTATTTCACCAAATGGATAGAAGCCGAACCACTGGCTAAGATCACCGAGAAGAATGTCGAGCGATTCGTATGGCAGAATATTATCACCAGATTCGGCATCCCGTACGCCATCGTCTCGGACAACGGGACCCAGTTTCAAGACAAGTTCAAGGCTTTCTGCTCACAGTACAAGATTAGAAACTACTATGCCTCAGTGGCGTATCCCCAATGCAATGGGCAAGCAGAAGCTTCAAACAAGACAGTGTTGGCAGAAATCAAAAAACGGTTAGAGAAAGCCAAGGGGAAGTGGGTGGAGGAATTGCCACTCGTCTTATGGGCATACAGGACCACTCCTCGCCGATCTACGGGTGTAACCCCATATTCACTTGCTTATGGCGCAGAGGCTGTCATTCCTCTTGAAATTGGCATCCCGACTCTCAGAACTGAAGTGATGGAGCAAGGTGGCAATGATCGAGCCATGGCAATAGAGCTCGATTTTGCCGAAGAGAAACGAGAAAGAGCCATGATCAGACTTGCTGTCTACCAGTCCACTCTGTCTAGAACCTATAACAAGAAAGTCCATCAGAGGGAATTCAATCTCGGCGACCTAGTCCTACGCAAGGTCATGGGAAACACGAAAGATCCAACTGATGGCAAGCTCGGGGCCAATTGGGAGGGTCCATACAGAGTCATAGGCCGACTCGGGAAGGGCGCCTACAAACTGCAAGATCTGGATGATAAAGAAATACCAAGGACTTGGAATGTCTCCAACCTTAAGAAGTTTTATCAGTAATTTCTTTATTTCAACACGTGTGTTTGTTTTCTCAGTGAATGAAAGTTCTAGTTTCAATGATTCAAACTAGATATTCAGCAAATTTGGTTTTGTGTTATCCTTGATTTTTATGTTCAACACTTGAGAAAAGTTTGAACTCACGAGCATACTTGAGAAAAGCATGTTCGGCCCCACGCTAGAAAACAGTTGGAATATCCGAACATGTTTGAGAAAAATGTGTTCGGGCCTAGATACAGGTTAAACAGCCGAACAGATTTGAGAAAAGTGTGTTCGGCTCACTACTTGTGAAAATTCAATACCTGAGAAGAGTTTTGAGTTACCAAACATACTTGAGAAAAGTCTAACGTTTTAAAGAGAAGCGTTCGTACATACATAAAGACGAGAACTGCCGACAAAAGATCCAACTTGTATTCATTACACGTGAATTACAAAAAGAGCAGAAATGAATACAGAAGATCTGTGGCTACAAGGAAGAGACAACAAAAAAGCAAAAAGAACAACAAAAAGAAGAACACGTAAAGACGCCCTTCAGACGATGTCGGTTACGTCCTCCAGGATCTGGCCATCTTCCACAACATCGCCTTCCGGGACTCGACCCTTCTCAGACGTAGAGCCCGCCCCGATGCCAGCTTTATCGTAGTCTTCAACAGTCAGCTCGGCCTCGGGGACAGGTTCTTCTTCCTCGGCAATATCAGAAGAATGGGGAATCTCCTGGAACAGGGTCGAGCCGGCAGGGATATTGCAGGCCTTCAGTGCAGCCTTCCAGCCGACAGCCAAGAACTCCTCCTGCATCTCGGGAAGTTGATTGTTGAGGAAATCCTCGGCAGCTTCGTCCATGCCGAGCTTACGGGCCTTATTGCTCTCCTCGGCCATTTCCTCAGCATGCTTGGCCCTCAGCGCAGCCAGCTCCGCCGTCAGCCCGGCTGTCTTTTTCTTCTCCTCGGCCAAGAAATGGTCGAGGGATTCAGCTTTCCTGGCTATCTCGTGAGCCTTCTTCTTGTAGCCCTCAGCCTCATCATGAGCGGTGGAGAATTTCAGCTTGAATTCTCTCACCTCGGCTTCAGCTCTGAGCAGCTTTTTCGCCCGATCCTGGCTCTGCCCGATGCAGAGCATAGCCTTCTGGATCGTCTACAGCATCAACAAGACGAGTTAGAACAAACACAGTTCGAATATGCAAAGGATATGACCAAAGTGAGAGACTTACAAACATGTTGTGGGCAATCGTTGTCCGAAGCATCACGTGATCTTCGGAGTCGGCATAGGGCGCAAGGTCCCTCGGCAGCATCACGGCCTCGGCTAGAGCCGTGGCAGTTCCCAGATCCATGACCGAGTCGGCAGTTGTGATCGGGGTCACTCCGTCTATCAGCAGCTGAGGAGCTCAGACCTCGGCCTTTCTCGAGACCTTTGCTTTGCCCTTCCCCTTGGATGGGCCGACCTCATGAGCCTTCACTAGCCGCCGTTTTTTGTGGACGGCGTGAGCATCCTCGGCATCAGCAGGGGTGGGATTCGGCGGGTTCCCCCCCTCTTCTGGCTTCCTCTTAGCCAGGACGACCCCAGAGGACCTCTTCGTCTCGACTGGAGTCGGCTTTTTCTTCGCATCAGCAATGGCTTTGGCTTTCTGTCTCATCAGATCCTTCAAGTTCGGAACGTTTGGGTTCTGAGACATGATTTCGGCGTCTATCTCCTCCTCCTCCTCTGTATTCCAAGTAATCCGAGGTGGGGATTCCGTCCGGTCGGTAGAAGAAGAAGATGAGGAGCTGGAGGATTCGGCCACAGCAGCAACAGTGACTCGGCTTGGTTCCCTGAGATACGGCAGAGGAATGGCTTCGGGAACGGCTACTAAAGATGTCTCCGCTACCACCTCGGCTACGTATTTCTTGTCTTTGATATAACCCTTGTAGGTTGGGTTATACCGCAGTAGCACTTCAGCAGATCTCGGTTCTGACTGTCCTTCAACACCCCTGTATCGCAGCACCTTCTTCAAGTCCTCTGGGTTGGTAGCGTGCAGTTGCCGACCTCGGTTCACGTTAGCAGCTGCACAAACACAAGAAAGAGACAGTAAGATGTTTAATGTCGGCAAATTACAGAAATTATGATCAAAGGATAGAGGGAACTAACGAGGTTGCCCGAAACGGCGGGGAACGGGGATCCTCGTGTGCTCGGGCTCATCAGGAGAAAACTCCCAATTCCCCGAGACGATCAGGAAATCGTCATCGTTCCCCCTATTTGAGTCGGCAAGATGCGTTACTATCTTCTCTCGGCCTCTACGGGATTTGAGATACCATTTCTCCTCTTTGTTGAAGGCCATATCGTAATTAAAGTTTATGTCCCATAAACCTAAGTTTGTGTTGCATAGTTCGTTCAAACGAACTATGCCCATTACTATGCGATATGTATTGATGGAGATTTGCATCGGGTAGAGCCGATACCAACAGAGCACTTCACGAAGAAGGCGATTGAGTGGAAATCGGACCCCACCCTCGACAACCGCCATCAGAGGGACGTGACGGGTGTCAGGGTCATTCCCATCACGACGAGTGTGGGGGTCATTGATTTCGACGGCAACATCGGATGGGATGTTGTACCGTCGTCGAAACTCCGCCATTTTTTCCGGTGTGTTTACTAACTGCCTAAAGATCCCCATTACAGAAGAGAGTGGAGGGCGAAAGATCAGGAAGAAGAGGAAAAACCTAAGGCTCTGATTGAAAATACTTACGAAGGCTGTGATTTTCTTTCTCTGGTGTGACGACGATGGAAGACTGTAGAAGAAAAATCAAAAGTGGAGAATGGGTGAGTATTTATAGGGAGGAAGGCCCAGCGGACCAAAACCTACGCCTCACCAATGAGGACGTTCCACCTGTGGGGCGCGTGCAGGAGGCGCATGGCCCCAAAGCCATTAAAGCCTGCTGCTGTCCTGCCAGACTTCAATGCGACGTTGCAAATTCAAGAGAGGCGGTTCAGAAACTGCCGATCAAGAATAAGAAAGGACGCCACGGGTACACTATATAGCCTCGACTACTTCGCGAAGTCGGTTCAAAGCAGCCGAAGCTAGGGGGCAATTGACGAGGGTAAAATGTAATTGAGAAAATACATTTAGACCCCCCAAATGAATTCACAGTTCGGCCTATACCGAATTGTGCAGCCAGAAGCACGTGTCGATCACGTGAGATAATGGCCGACACGAGGAGTGCCGATCATACCCAAATCAGGACAACAGAATCAAGTATTGAGAGATGCCGACCTGAGGAGGGCGGATCGACGACCCGCCGAACTGAGAAAGTCGGTCAGGATTACGGGCAGCCCGTGGGAAGTGACAGATAACCGCTCTTCCGAAAAGGGTATGGAGCCCCAGATATGATGGGACAATACAAGACTCTGTCAGGAGGGACATGGACGTGAAATCCATGTCCAATCAGAGGACACTTCGGTGAAAAAGAAGGTTCTAAGAGAATTAGAGCAGAGGGGAAAGTCTATAAATAGAGCAGAAGATGAACAAAAAAGGTACGCCTAAAGACTGAGAGTTTTTGCCTGCTAATAGAGAATATTAGCTTGCCTTCCCATTTTCCCTGTGAGATTTCGTCTGACTTAACCATCGGAGTGTCTTCCTGCCGCAGCGGCAGAGGGCTCTTTGACGGGTTATTCTTTTGCAGATCACAGGTCCACATATTGAGAGTACCATTGTTTCAGCTGGATAAGTGGATTCTTAGCTTTCCGTCCTGATTTCTTAAATCAACCCCCTTACATATCTATATATATATATATATATATATATATATATATATATATATAGTGAGCTTCTAATAAGGGATTCCTTATTTTGCTACGGTGTGGACCTCCTATTTCTTGATCAAATTATGATGATCCGAACCGTTCAATGTGTTTAAAACGTGTTTTTAAGGGTACCCGCAAGAAATCGGCTCAAAATAATATTCGGAAAGACTTGATCCATTCAATTTTTCATAAAACTGTTCCTCTCAGCATTTATAAAAAATTGTTTCGATCAAGCTCTTCTCGATATTATTTTGAGCCGATTTCTTGCAGGTACACTTCAAAACATGTTTTAAACACAATGAACGGTTCGGATTATCAAAATTTGGTCAGAAAATAGGAGGTCCACACCGTAGCAAAATAAGGGATCCCTCATTAGAAGGGGACTACCCTATTTCATCTTCCTGACTTTTCATGTGGAAAGAGTTCACATGATAATAATACGAGGCATGTCTTTTTCTTCTTTTTCTGGGTCCACATGAAAAGCACTTGTTTTTTGAAAGGGAATTAAATCGCGATTGCACACGCAACTTAATTACGTAGAAAAGCCTTTCATAGGCATGCTATCTACCGAAGTCCTTTCATGCACTATCACTAACCACATGGAGTCGGAGACTCCGTGGGGAGGAATGATGTGTGGACAGGTTTCGATATACATATTGTGGGGGTCACAAATATTCTTCTATCTGAATCATTCCGATAATTTGCACAGTGAACAAACTAATTAGCACCAACGGAGTGTTTTCAACCTGATAGTACTCCGATACTAAATTCAGAACTCTGAGAAATCGAAGTACAACAGTAATTGCACAATAAATGATAACGTATCTGATTGATGACTCATGATCTCCTATATGTAAGCCATAAAGTGCCCATATTTGGTAATGTAATCTCTAGGGAATTTTCCTTTATTCATCGATATTAAATTACAATATTCTCATGCGAGAGAACTTTCCATTCTTGTCGACACACGCCCAAATTCCGCCACTGCCATATGTGGACTTTCCTATTAGGAACCCACTGTCCTTCCAGAAAGTTCCCATTGCTTTAGCTTAACAGCAGGCCAATAGGTCGGTATTTGACAAAGCTCATGTCTTCATCGTGATAAGCCCATTCGGCTCTCATTGGCCGAAGCGTCATAATGCCAAAATCAAACTCATATCATCACGACGACATGTCCAGAGAAGGCCCTTTCAGTAATACGTCGGCCCAAGCCCCACGCTGTCGACACAGCCCATGTTCCTCTACCCAGTCTAATTCTTATTTAACAAATGATAGTTAGGCTTCGTATTCGGCCTTATTATTGGTGGCATGAAAGTCAAGCCGGATGGCATGCTTATGGAGGACACCTTCTGGGGAAATGAGGAGTACTCCTACTCCGGCATCGTTTCCGTTGGATGCTCTGTCCACATACAATGTCCAAAGGTTGCCGCCGAACCCTTCCTTTCCTTCAAAGTGAGGCTTTATCATTCATTAGGTAGGCGCAATAATGGCGTTCGACCGTGGGGTGAATTCGGCTACAAAGTCAACAAGTATCTGAGCTTTAATGGCCGTTTGAGACTGATATCTGATATCAAAGTTGCCCAACTCAATGTCCCATCGAGATATCCTCCCTGAGAGGTTGGCCTTTCTTAGTATGGCCTTTTGTGGGTTTGGTGAGAACCACAATCGTATGCCCCTGAAAATAAAGGGTGAGCTTCTTTGATGCCATCACAAGTGCTAGAGCGTATTTTTCAAGTGGAAGGTACCTGGTTTCAGCATTCAGAAAGGTTTTGCTCATAATACACGGGCTATCGCCATACTCGATATGACAAACTAGCACCGAACTGATGGCATGAGGGGAGATGACCAGATAGAGATACAAAGTTTTGTCGACAGTGGGTTTTGTCAATAATGGTGTCGTGGTGAGGAATCCTTGAGCTGACTTAGGGCTTCGTCGCATTCCCCATTCCATAGGAAGTTGCGACAACCGTTCTTTTTAAGGAAATCAAAGAAGGGTCGACACTTATCGAAAGACCAACTGATGAATCAATTGAGAGCAGCCATCATGCCAATAAACTTTTGCACCTTCTTGACCGAAGTCGGTTGTGAAAGTTGCTGGATCGCCTTAATTTGGTTCCCCTTCCTGTCACCAAATAGCTTTTAAGGCAAAGTTGGTGGCGTTGAGTGTTAGCTTATATTTCTTGAGAATGTTGAACACTTCCTAGAGGTCCCTCAAATGATGTTCAGCCTTGGTACTTCTGACCACCATATCGTCAATATAGGCCTCCCCATCTTGCCGATCTATTTTTCAAACATTCGAGTCACCATCCGCTGATATGTCGCCCCGACATTCTTTAAGCTGAAGGGCATCACTCTGCAACAGTAGAGCCGCCTCGATGTGATGATAGCCTCGATAGGCATCCATGAAGCTCATACGCTAATTCCCAGTCGTTGCATTCACCAGTTGGTCAATCCTAGGCATAGAAAAATTGTTTTAGGGGCAAGCATTGTTCAAGTTGGTGTAGTCCACATAGACTCTCCAAGTACCATTCTTCTTCTTCACAACTATTGTGTTTGCTAATAAGCTCGGGTACTATACTTCTCTGATGGCGGTTGCCTCCAACAGTTTGTCTACCTCCTCGATAACTGCATCTAAGTGGGTTGTGGCCGACCGTCGGGCTTTTTACACGATTGGCCAACGGGTGGGATCGAATTTGAGTTTGTGGCAAATAAACTTGGGATCAACGCCAGGCATCTCGTATGGAGTCCATGCAAAGATGGAGATGTTGGCTATCAAGAATCTTACTAGCTCCTCTCTTTCCTATTCGCCAGTGTGGAGCCAACCAAGAAAAACCTCTTTGGATCCTGCTCGTACAACGACATGGTGACCAAATCTTCAACAGCCTTTTTGGCTGCTGGTATGCTGACATCCTCTAGCACTGGTAAGTTTGGTACCTCAACCCAGTTAACCTATTCTGGGGGGGACTTACTTTTTATCGTAGCAATGTAGCACTGCTTGGCCGACGCATGGCTATTGTAAATGCTTTCCACCCCGTTCGGTTCAATGAACCATAGTACCTAATGTTAGGTGGAGGCCATCGCCCTCAACTTGTGTACTCATTCTCTACTGATAATGGCATTATACGGTGATGTGACATCCTCCACGATGAATTTTGTCAGCAATGTCACCGATCCTGCCACCATAGTGATCGTGAATTTGCCAAGCGATCAGATTGGGACTCCATTGAAACCGACCAGCGGCACTTAGATTGTTGGTTGGAGGCCGATTTCTTTGTACCCCATCTTTTATAATAGAATGTAGTACATGATCCCGATCGAGCTGCCAAGATTCATTAGGATTCTTTTGAGAAACCACGTGTCGATCTCCAATTTAATGATCAAGGCATCGTTGTGTGGATGTCGTACTCGCTCTAGATCTCGGTCTATGAAGGTGATTACTGCCTTCGGCACTTTTCGAGAGCCCACTCCATGCTCATAACTTCTTGTCGTACATTGAGTTGCAGTTCGACCTTAAGACTTTCTTCTTTCTTGAGATCCGTCATACCATAAATAACATTGATGGTATGTACCTCCTCGTCATTTACTGCCCGAGCGCCGTCATCATTTTGTACACCAGCTTGCATCTTTTCCTCATCAACCCATTCTTTTAGGCGGCCCTCAGCCACCATTTCTTTTAGGAACGTCTTGAAATGCCGACAATTTATCATCATGTGTCCTCAGTCTCTGTGATACGAACACCTCAATCTTTGATTCCTTGACTTTGACTCCCCCATTAATTTTTTCGGCCATTTGAAAAAGGGCTCATGTTTGATCTTCCGGACAAGTTGAAACAGAGGGACTTTGAACACTGTCTTCTCCGCGACATACTTGAATGGACAAATTTTTTAATTTTCTCCTATATGGACAACATTTGTTTCTCGTTGGCGCTTCTTGTTTGGATCATTTCGGCTCAAACCATTCTGTTCAGCCTTGCTCCTTTGCTCTTTGGCTTCCTCAAGTTGAGCATTTTGCTCGATTCGGCTCATCAAATCATCCATATGTGTGGGTGGGACTTCGAGCAAATCTTCAAATATCTTGCTCTTTGTATCAAGACCGAGCTTGAAGGAAGTGGCGACAAGTTTGGGGTTGCAATCCTTGATTTCATTGTACAATTCTCAATACCGAGCCACATACTCCCGAAGCGACTCGGATTTTGATTTGCGTACTCCAAGCAGGGCATCTACCTCCTTCTTGACCTTCATGCTCATGATGAATCGCGTAGAGAATGCCAAATAAAGATTCTTCCAACTGCCGATTGATCCTTGAGAAAGCTGATCGAACCATAGGAGAGCGAGCTCCCCAAGACTAGACATGAATAGTTTGCACATAAGTGTGTCATTGGTAGAGTACAGAGACATGATTTTCCTGTATTGTACCAAGTGAGTATGCGAATCGATTTTTGGCTCATACTTATTGAACTTAGGATGGTGGAACCTGGCAGGGGGTTTGACTATCCTAATGGCCCCAGTGAATGGCGTGAAAATGAGACGTTCATGTGTGGCTTTCAACCGAGGGTGAGTTGATGCCTCGGGTCGAGCAGTTAGTGGCCGGTCATTTTTGGGTCCATGCCTATTTATGTTTAGCGTATCCCGCAAATCCTCTTGATACCGCTTTTCGGCTCGGCCTGCAGCCTGGTGATTTGTTAGGTAGCTATTTGCCTCCTATTCCCTCAGCCTATCAAATTGCTAAAGTTCTCGTGTCATCCTTCTGTTTGCTTGTGTGCCGTGTCGGTGATGGGATTTGCGCCCTCTGCGTTCCTTTTCCACTGTCATGGCAGTCAGTCATAGATTTAAAAGCCTAATCTATGTTGCATGGATACTCATCCAAAGCACTCTCCATGTGGCGGGATGGTCATTTTAGTGTGCCCTTGATCACCCGTTCAGCTCGTTGCTGGAGCTCAATTTTTTCTCACATCTGCTCTGAGCTAAATGAAGTCAAGATATAGATTATCTAGGGCTTCTCCTTCTTTTTCATGTCTCGCTCCAGCTGCTTGATGTATCCTCTGGTGGTCGACTTTAGAGGTGCTATTAGAGGCAACCTCTCCGATGGGATTTCTTCGATCAGGAAAGGACCATTCCCCTTGGGGACGGAGGCACCTACTTGCTTTCTCTATCAAGTCTAATGGTTCTAACTTCTTCCAACAACACAGTTTCTTCAACCATTGCGATTCTCAAACGTAGGAAACAATCATTCACAGTGGAGTCACCAATTGTGGGGGTTGCGAATATTCTTCTATTTGAATCGCTCTGATAACCTGCGTAGTGAACAACCAATTAGCACCAATGAGTTATTTCTAACCTGATGGCACTCTAATGCTAAAGTCAGAATACTGAGAGATCAAAGAATAATAGTAATTGCACAATGAATGATAGCTTACCTGGTTAATGGCCCATGATCTCCTATTTATAAGCTATCGAGTGCCCATATTTGGTAATGTAATCTTTAAGGAATCTTCCCTTATTCATCGATATCAAATCACAATATTTTCATACGAAAGAACCTTCTATTCTTGACGCATGCCCAAATTCAGCCACTGCCATATCCAGACTTTTCTATTAGGAACCCATCACCATTCTAGAAAGTTTCCACTGCCTTAGTCGAACGGCAGGCCAATGGGTCAGCACTCGACAAAGATCATGTCTTCCTCATGATAAGCCTATTTGGCTCTCATTGGTCAAAGTCTCATAATGCTGAAGTCGGACCGATGTCATCACGTCGACCTGTCCAGAGAAGGGGCCTTTCTGTAATATGTCGGCCCAAGCCCCACGCTGCCGACGCGGCCCATATTCCTCTACCCAATCTAATTATTATTTAACCAAGGATGGTTTGGCCCTGCATTTTAGCCTTCTACACATGCTATAATATTAATATGTTCGCAACTGTTTAATGCACATAAAATTCTCATTATTTTAAGAACTGGACGTGTATCGAACGTTTTGAATGTACCCATGTACGAATTTAGTTTTGATAGATAAAGGACCAAAATGCCCTCATTAGTTTTTTTATCTCTTTTTTTTTGGTATATACTTAGTCTATTTATGTGTGTATAATATATTGTACAACGATATTTGCATATGATATTTGTGTGTTTTATATAACTATTTTTATTATGTTTGACTTTATTTATTTTTTAATCAAGTTTGTGAAGATAAATATGCATCTCATATTTGACAACTATTTTTTTACAAACATTATATTTATCACTTAATGTATTTTGTTATATTTATATTTTCTATGTATATTTTACATAATGAAAGCACATATATATTTTAGCGTAAATTTAATTTAATCTTTTTTAATGTTTTAATTCCTTTCTCTTGTTCAAGCTTTAAATGATGAATTAAATTAAATTTGAGTTATATTACTTAATTTATAAGATTACTCACGCATCTTAAGTTTTAGTAATCCTTATTTAATTTTATAAAAGATTTCTTTTCCTTAATAAATATCGTTATTTTTTGGTCACATATATGTATTTTATGTAATAGAAAGCACATATATACCTAAACTATTATATAAAAAACAAAAAGAACTCTCATGAATATGTTAAAAAAATGTTAGTGTAACTTAACTTTAACATAATGTTTCTTTGTTTATTAAAACTTTAAACTTTGCTTTGGTTAATTTTGTATAATTTTATTTATATATTATATTTTAGTAATTTAAATAAACCTTTGTGAGTTCATCTGTTCGATTAATTTTATTTTTTACATGTATTTTATCTACGGGAAGTACATATACATTATTAACCCATCATACTTGATTTTTTAATATCGTGAATGTTGATCGAAGAACTAAAGCTTTTTACAAGCATTCCAAAAGATAAGTTTGCACTATCTTGAGTAATTTAGCATCATCTTATCAGATTTTTTAAAAAATTTTAGTATATATTTTTAAAATTTTTCTATCCTCTCATCATGATGAATTAAAAAAACCAAAAAATTATGCAAAAAATCGTGAAATAAAATATAATACACAGAATGGCACATTTTGTTCATAGACCTAAGGACGCTTTATGTATTAGAAGATGACATGACCATAAATGAATAAAATTAATTTTCATCGATATATAAAAATAATGACATTTCTCCACAATGACAAATTTTATTCTTAGCTCAAAGATGGCATGTCCATAACTAGAAAAAAATAAATTACATCGATAAATAAAGAAACAATCAACTAATGCATTTGTTAACAAGAACTATCGATAAATAAAGAAACAATCAATTGCATTTGTTAACAAGAACTAAAATAGAAGGAATTATATATGTACTTTTAGTGATTTAAGGAGAAAATAAAAATTGTGTACCTTAGAGAGAATTTTTCCATTTGTATAGTGATTACCAAGGAGTTTTTAGACATTTTATAAAAGTAATATGGTGACCTCATCAAAATCTAATCATTTTCTAATAGCAACTAACAACAGGGGTAAGATTATAATATATAGTATTAAAAGCAGGGAAGATGATTGTATTTTTTAAAAAAGGAGGTCTTCTTTGAAATTATTAGAAATCTCAGGAGAGGTCAGTGCATTTTACCCTAATTACTAATATACTGTGAAGGCTCCATATCAGCAACAATCATTCTGCTTAGCTTTGTTTATTCTTTTATTAGTTTGTCGTTGACATGAGATTAGTCCTTATAGTGTTTGTGGAGGAATCTAACCCTGTCTTTTAAAAGCCACAAGAATATGAATGCACATGCAGCAAATACTATTTTAATCATCTTGATTACTTCGGATGAAGATATCTCAACATAAAATAGAAATAATTACCAAAAAATGTTATTGACCAAAAGAAATCATGAAAAGGTGCTGTCATGTTTAAAATTTACCTACAAACATGGTGAGAATCCTAATGTAAATGACATGGTGGGTTAGTTTTGGATTATAAATGCGTCTTTGAACTTATCTCTCACTATTTTTTCTTGTACTGTTCTTCACTCCTATCACTCCCGACTCTCTCACAATGTTGCAATTGCCACCATTGCCATTCTCCCTGCTCAAGTACGCATCGTTCCTCCTCCAAACGTCCTCGCATCCTCTCTATCTCTGTCTCTCTCCCTCTTCCTAGTTTGGTGGTGATTGGAGACACATGATCTATCTCTCTCGATCTATCTTGTTGTCCCCCATGAGTTGTTTCCTTTTGATTTTTCAAAATGTAACAAGTTTTTTGATCATTTTGTGACCAGTGTTCTTTTGGTAAAATGATTCCGTTGTCATTTTGTCTATGCCTCATTAGTATAAATTGACTTGCTCCTTCTACAAGAAAATACTTGCTCTTGCATACTAATTAACTTGCTCCTAGGTTATTTGGCACCATTAATGTATTTTGACTACCACCGGATGGGTATTGAACTTGGTCCTTTATGTAGATGGGCTTGCTCCTCAATATAATGGGACCTTTTCCCTAAGCTTATGTGAGCATGCAAGATTTGAACAGGGTCATTAGCGAGACTAGCATCTGGTGGGCGGCTAACGCACCAACCGCCTCTTGAGGGGCGTACTTGAGCATGTAGGATTTGCGCAGGGTTGTTAGCGAGACTACCACTCGGTGGGAGGCTAACTTGCTCAGTGTAAGGTCCATAAGATTAATTGACTTGACTTGCATTATGGAGGTCTTGATGGAAACTTGGCTATAAGATTAGTTGACTTGACTTGCATTATCAAGGTCTTGATGGAAATTTGGCGCACAAGTAGGTTGTCCCAAAAATCCGGAGAACGATAAAGGACTGCTCGAGCCACCAACGACAAAGCTCGAGTGGCGTACTTGAGCATGCAATATTCGCACATAGTAGGTAATGAGACTAGTGCCTGGTGAGTGATGGATTTGCTCTTAGTATAAGAGAGTTGCTACCTGAGATTAATTGACTTGACTTGCACCATAATAGTTTTTTTGGAAATCAACATCTAGTACCATATGAAACAAGATATATAAATGTTGTACACGTTCTATGGCTACTGATATCACAACAATCTACTAAACAACATAAATTCTATTGGTACAAAACTCTAAACCATGAAATATTTTACCTCCATCAATTCTACCAAATTTAGAGTACGGATGCGGCCAGATGTCATGTCATACGCACAGGTTTGTCTGATAATGCAGGCTGTTTATGATGTGTTTTTCCAGTGATTGAGGATGGATTGGAGGATGAATAGAGTAAAAGAGGAGAGAGCAAAACAAAACAGTAACTTTTGGCGAATGCTTTCTCGCATTTGGGGGAAGGAGGAGAAGTGTTGGAGACGTCATTTCAGTTAAACCAAAGGTTACTATGATCACAAATGGGTATAGTCACCACATTTTGGATATTACTTTTCTGGAGACCATGTTTCCATTATATCATAACAAGGGACTATCTTTGTTGTGATTTCTTTTGGTGAATACCAGTTTTTGATAATTTTCCCTATAAAATACTAGCTCATAAAAACATGCCTGCCGACATGTCTCACAAAATATCTTCTGGTTACTTTTAAGACTTCACTGGATTGGGCTTCGCCTGGATTAGTCCAAAGCATCTCTTCCACCCCCACCTTGGATTGTGAGAAAACCTAATTAGGTAATTATTAATTAGTGGTAAGATAAACTTAATTATTATTAGCTCCATTATATTTGCAGGGTTCATATCAATATCATATCCATCAATTCTCCCTCCTCCCAACTATAATAAGTTTATGCTTCTCATGGTTATTATTTTTCATGGCCATTTTAGATGTGCTTATGCTTAGTATTTTGTTTTCCTGTTACAGAAATTTCTTAAAAAAATTAGTATTGAAAAAAAAAAAAAAGAAGCTTGACATGAAAAGAGCTCACGTAATATTTTCACCCCATCTCGTGCTATGACAACGAATTGTGTAGAAATTTGAGCACATAAAGTAAAAAGTAAAGAACATAAATAAACTCAAGAGGCAGGTTTTTTGCAGATTTTTTTTTTTCCCTTTTTGACTCTCTTGATAAATCACAAAATCAACCGGCCAAACACAGCTATTAAGAAAATAATACGTTACTATAACCAAACAAACATGGGAAGAAAATAATAGAGATTAGGCTTAATGTTTATTTCTTATGATAAACAAATTCCATTACCATCACTATAACGTAATCAAAGCAGCTACCAATAAGCTAAAACAGAGATATATCAAGCTCTCTGCATCTCCACTTTCCCCTGTTCCTCCTCTAAGATGGAAATGGCGGAATACTCTGTTCATTCCTAAAGAAATTCTCTGGATCAACCACGGTCTTCACTTTCACCAACCTATCAAAATTACCCAAGAAATACTTATCACCATAAACTTTTCCTTCATCATAACTATTCTTCCCATTCTGACTGGTACCAATATCAAGATCCCTATAGTTCAAATATGCCCCCCTTGGGGATTTTGAAACGAAAGGAGTCATGTAGCTATACAGCCTTCTGATCTGACTTATGTAATTCTTATCTGCATCAACTCCTTCCTCATTCCAATTCACAGAGTACTGCATCTTGAATATGTTCCCTGCCCTGTGAGGGAAAGGCGTTTCAGACGCACTGATTTCGCTCATTTTCCCTCCATATGGGTTGAAAACAAATCCTGTTTTTCCAACTTCAATCATCTTCTTCCAGATCCACTCCAGCCCGTCTTTGGAGATTGGATTCTGCACATAATCCGATTTCCTTTTCCCAAAACTCACAGAATCCGGAGTTCTACTAAGCAAGACATCTGGTGAAGTGCCATTGTCAAAATTTGCCCAGTAAAGCACAGATTCAATCCAACTCATTTCCATACATTCCTCTTTTTTCAAACCCAATTCAGGAAATCCGTTTCCCATCACTTCCATAAGTTTCTGGGAATCACCCAAAAATTCAGCTATAAATGACGCTCTAATTGTCTTGCTTTTATTAACAGTAACTGGTTGCAAAAGAAGCCTTATGAACAAACCATCATCAATCTTATCTGCAACATATTGCCACCTATGAACAATCTCCGTAGCATTTTGTGCCAGCGTCCTTTCAACACGGAAAACCGTCACGATTTCCGGCACCGGTACCAGCCCAATTTTGTAAGACAGCACCACCCCAAAACTGGCGCCGCCGCCGCCTCTAATCGCCCAAAACAAATCTTCCCCCATTGATTTCCTATCTAAAAGCCTACCCTTCACATCGACGATTTGCGCGTCGACCACGTGATCCACCGATAGCCCGTACTTCCGCAGCATGTTTCCGTAACCACCGCCGCTGATATGGCCTCCGACGGCGACTGTAGGGCAAACCCCCGCCGGAAAACCGAGTGTTTTGCTTACTGCTGCTATTTTGTAGTACAGTTCACCGAGGGTGGCCCCCGCTTGGACCCACGCGGTTTGGGTTTGCGTGTCGATAGAGATGGACCGGATATTGAACATATCGAGGATTATGAAGGGTTGGTCGGAGACATAAGAGATGCCGTCGTAGTCGTGGCCACCACTGCGGATTTTGAGTTGGATTCCGATAGTTTTGGCGCAGAGGACGGCTGCCTGAACTTGGGTTTCGGATTTTGGGGTGACGATGAGTAGCGGTTTAGGGGTGGTGGACCGGTTAAACCGACGGTTTCTGACGTAGGCTTCGAGGACGGTTGTGAAGGAGGAGTTGTTTGGACTGTAGAGTATTGATGAGATTTGTGACGATTGGGTTGATTTGGTTGAGAGACATTGGATGAATGTTTCATAGGATGATGAATCTGAGTTTACCAATGAGACCAGAAAAATGATAAACAAAAGAAAGGAGAAGGATTTGTCCATATCGATGTGTTTCTTTGGTTTGGGGATGAGAATAAAATTAGGAGAATCTGGTTGGTTATATACAGGAAGAAAGAAGACTCATTATGGAAATTTCTTGAGATTCGCCTTTAGGGATGCAATTGAGAGCTCAAAACCACTACCTGGAATTTTCCAAAGGGTTTTATTAACGTTTGACTGGAAAATTCAACATGGAAAATGAAATATTTACAGGAAGAAATGCAGTTAAATACGGTGGACAAGAAGTTTCCTAAACGTCAGACTCATAAATGGTTTGACTAGGAAAAAAAAAACAGCAATCAAAATATGAAAACACCAGAAATGACACAATACACGTATTTATTTGGATTTAAACTTTCACCCCTAGGCACAAGGGCATCATCTCATCTTGTTATGCAACCAAAGTTCTCACTTCATATCGGTTTGAATATCGGTCTTTTATTGGTATGGTATGTACCGATACTGGTCATATACTAAGTATCGTATTGGATTTACTGCAACAAGATATACCGGGCAATACAATACAAGATATACCAAGTATCGTATTGGATGTACCCATACTGGTCATATAAACCAGTACGTGTCGATATTAGTTGGTACGGCCAGTACCCCATCAGTACGGCAAATATTTAGAATGATATAATATTCAAGGTATTTGGTGCTCGTTACACCAAAATAATACATACCAGGCAATACGTTACAGTATTGATAACCTTGCATGTAACACTCTTTCAAGAAAAATTATTCACCACATGGTAATCAGACCCTTTACCATCATATTACTATTTAGTTCATATAAGATATATAGATCACAAAGGGTTTTAATGTTTGAGAGGAAAATTCAACAGGGATATCGAAAATTATGGCATTAAGACAATAATTCATAAAATACAAATGATATAAATTCAAACTTAGAAAATAAAATTATGTCTAAATGTAAAGAAGTTTGATACAAAAATTATGAACACAAAATTAATATTAGAAATTTGTATGCAAAATTTTTATGAATTTAAGGTACGTAATAAAAAAGATACATATTGTACATACCTAAATATTAGCGTGTAGTATAACATTTTTCCATGAAGACAAGAGTCGGAAGGCAAAAGAGCACCACCAATATTATCTAGTCATGCAGCACTCCTGCATCGAAAAATTATGCACTGATTTGGGCACCCTGACTTGGTGCTCAATCCACTTTATTATTTTATTAATGTGGAGTTTTAAATAAAATGTACAAATAACACATTAATGTATGGTGACTGGAGAGTTTGAAGTACAATGTAGCGGTGGTCTACGGAATATATCATATAGTATTGCAAGAACAATTTTAAAGAGAATCTATACAATAATTGACATAATTTTATTGATTCTTCTTTAAAGTTTTCAAGAAACACATGTGAGATATTCTATTACACATATCTAATAAATTTTTTTCGAATTTCAAATCTACATAACTTATTCTTTCTCATTACAATTTTATTTATTTTCATAATGAAATTTAAAAATCTTTAGAATTGATATGCATTTTTATATAAGAAAAGTTTTTTACAATTATGTTCATCATAATTAAAATAAGTCAAATGAAACGAATCCCAGTGACATATTATACCGAAAGCACCATTTTAACTTCTTTTTTTGTATCTGAAAGTATTTTCAAATTTAAACGATCAAAAAATTCATATGATATTTTTTGTCAGCATGGATTGATCTCTCAACTGTATATTTATCTCTATAATATATAATGCAGGTCAACTTTTCGCGAGTCACTCTGAGAGCGACAAATGACAATATTTGATTGGATTCGGATCGAAGTTTTAAATAACGTAATACATGTTATCTTAGACCGACAAAAATATTGCATGAAACTTTTTTGAATTCAAATAAAAACACTTCTATATTTTATATATTATTATATTTTTTATTTGCATAATTTTCTCTATTTATCTATATCTGCACACATACACATAACTACACATACATACTTATATATATGTGTAAATATATATATACACACACACACACACACATAATATTTAAAAAAATTACATAGAGATTGGTTTTCAAATAAAAATACAAATAAATATACACATTCTTACACGTAAATAAATTTTGATAACTTATTAAGAATAAATAAATACATAATCATATTGTTTTCCATTGTTTCTGCCATTTCTTTTCTTTTCTTTTTTTAAATTTCTCTTTTTTTAAAAATATTTTCTTTACTTTTTTACAAATAAATTTTATAATAAAGAAATTTTAATATTATGCGAATAACTGTCAAGACAGACTTCTACAACCACGAAGTGTCCGCTATTATTAGATCAAATTGAGTGAGTTGAGATTACATTTAATTAATTCATCCTTGGTGGGTTGATAGTTTTTCTACTCGCTGCAGACACTCATCTTTAAAATCGATGAGTTGACTAATTTTGTAGGCGGTTTTAATTTGATTAGTTAAGTATGTTGAAGGTTAAAAATAAAGTCAATTAAGGAAAAATGACTAGACAAAAGATTAAAAGAAACAATTTCTTTGTACTTTTTTTTATTTTCAAAATTTAAATTAAAATATATAAGGAGTCCGCATAATATTGAGAATAAGAGGAACAATACTTAATGGATTATACTTAGTATGTTTGAATTTTATTACAAGAGTAGTATTTGTTATGGTGTAAGAAGATTTATTCTTATAATGTGTTTACGACTAGTTGAATTGGGTAATATGTGAATTATTAAATTTACTCGCATTCATACTCAGTGACCGGACCGGCAAAGTGCGTGTCGTTAGGGGTGCCGGCCACTAAGTCAGTGGTTTAATTTCATAAAACTGGACTTCCTCAAAATATTTAAAAAGGAGTATAGGGATAGTCCGGAGTATCGATCCACAGGGAAAAGAACGTTGTAATCAGAGAATACGCAAATTGGTGCTTTCGACGTTTCGGACGTCAACCTCAAAGTTTTGTTTGGTGCGGTTAAGCAATTATATCAACTAAAAGGAGGATTAAAACTAGATTAAGGAGTGGGGTTAAGTCCTAAAGTGTGGTCTATTCAAATCTTCCGTTGGTCTATTTCTTCTCTTTATAACTCAATCTAGCCCCCGGTCCCGGGTTTTAGATCGGAAAATTCTTCAATGAAAATCAGGATTTTAATTCTTAAAATGGTTTTGATAGATCCTTCAAGTTCAAGGAAAAAGGATTAAAAGATGAAGGACATCGATTCAAGTATTAGATATACCAACTCTAAGGATGGCTATAACTAAGCAAGAACTTAACACTTCATTTTTATTTCAATATGAAAAACTTAGAAAGATCCATCAATGGCATTAACAAATATGGAGAAGATATAGACCAACATGGGTTTGAAATCAACTTTACATTTAGACTTAACCCACACTAATTTAACTACTCATATTTTAACATGAACATGGTAGAAGTGATAGAAAACATCATTAAACAAACTTATCTAAAGACAATAAGCAGGAAATAAACAAAACTCTAATAGAATCAGATTTTAAAGGAAGTAGAACAATACTAAATGGAAGAAAAACAAGTAAAACTTACTAATACTTAAGTGCTTTCAAGAGAATACAAAGATTCATAAGGGGAAGAACACTCAAGGAATCAAAACTTACTTAAAACTTGAAGAACAATGAAGAACAAGCATAAAAAGCAAAAAGGGAGGCAAGAAAAGCTCTCAAGAACTTCTGGGAAAAAAACTGATATATGGCTAAGTGTGTTATGAATGTTGTGTGAGAGAGCCCCCCTTTAGCCAAAGAAACAACCTAAAATAAAATATCCTAACAAACCTAGGTGAAAGTACTATTCTACCCTCCACAATGTCAATTTAAGAAGCTTCTTATTCCCTGATTTGGCCAGAAATCGAGATAAAGTCGGCCCCACAAAATCTGCCGATTTTGGGTCTCTACCGATAGGAGTGAATCTCTACCGGTAGAGAACCCTACTGCCTTTTTCTAGATTCTTCTCTCTACCGATAGGACTGACTCTCTACCGGTAGAGAAGTCTTCTGACTTCTTCTGGATTCTTCTCTCTACCGATAGGACTGACCCTCTACCGGTAGAGAAGTCTTCTGACTTTTTCTGGTTCTTCTCTCTACCGATAGGACTGACCCTCTACCGGTAGAGAAGTCTTCTGACTGGCCTTGATTTCTTCTTCTCTACGGATAGGACTTGTTTCTCTATCGGTAGAGAACCCTTCTGAGTAAATTTTCTGGGCTTCTTCATTTTTCATCCCAACTTCACTTCCGTCATTCCCAGGCCTTTCTTGGCTCTCAAAAGAAGTCGTAATTGGTACCGAGCCTTTGGTTCGTACTTGAGCTTTACAACATTCTTTTAATGCCTGGAAACCTGCAAAGAGTACAAAAACAACTACGCGTGCAATATCAACTAGATAAATATACTTGCCTACGCATAATTGCTAAAATGAGTAAATTGAGCCACATTAATACGCAATATAGTGCGCTCATCACACCCCCCGACTTGAAGGTTGCTAGTCCCTAGCAACGCATCATACTAACAACAGAAAAACAGTTTATTTCCCATGCAAGTTTAATTATCAACCATGCTTGATTCGTAGTTTTCCATGTGTACTAGGCGCATTTCACAAGAATGAGCAATGCAAACACACACAACCATTCATGAACTATAACGAACAAGTGAGCTTGGAAATGTATTAAGCAATGTTAACCAAAGTGAGCCTTGATTCCGAATCTCTCAGTTTGCCCTCACAACGAATTGCGCACTTTATGACTTGAACTTTGCATCCCTAACTTGCGCGAATATACACACCGAAGATGTGGTTATGCATTCAAAGAATAAGCGCAATCACAATGAAAGTACTCTATATGCGTTGATGGAACATAGCAATGTGATGTAGGAATGCCAAGTGCTAGAAACATGTAACTACTCAAACACGCATCAAGATAGAATCCAAAACGTAATTAGAATCGATTGGGACTTCAAAAGCTTATAACATTCATGGTTTTTCATATCAAGATTTGAAGTACAAGAAATGACACCGGCTGATATGTGGCTTGGTCATCTACCCTTTGCCGGTGTCCTGACAATACCAATGTGCACCAGGTGCACCATACCATGATGACTACAATAAAAAGAAAAACACACAACTGGCTAGACTCAATGACTCGATCTTATTTTGACTTTGTCCCCCTACTCCTTCTAGTCACTTTCTTCCTCAATTTCCTCCTCCCCGCTCACTCTCTTCTTCTTCCGGTTCATCTTCCGAGATGTACGGGCGCCTTGTCTGAGCTGCCACGTGGTTAATGGTTAATTTTTCTCCTCAATATCTTCTGTGTCTTCTTGATTTCAGACTGACGACAGAAAATCTTCTTCATCTTTTTCCACATTTTTCCCTTGAAGGATTTCGGAGTCGGAGAGAGAGGGAATTGTAGTTTTTTTTTTTTTTTTTAGAGAGTGAAAGTCGGGCTTGAAAAATGAAAGGACATCATTTGGTTTTATGCGATTTGAGAATTTCTTTTCGAAAACCAATCTCTCTATGGATTGAGAAATAGTCTCTATTGATAGAGAAGTAGTCTCTATCAATAGAAGAATGAACTGTCCAACTTTTGCATTTTCTCTATCAATAGGAAAGTCTCCTCTATCAATAGAGAAGTGAACTGTCTGAAATGTCTTCTTTTGCCCAACTTCTTCATCTTTTTGACCCCTCTTCTTTCCATCACTCTTCCAAACACTCTCATAACACCTCATAACACCTCCCAACATCCGGTTTCCTAATTGTTTCATGAAAATTGGATGACTCGGACTGGGTTCAAAATTTGGATTATGGGACACTTGTGTGGTTCAATCATGCAAAGATAGCCTAATTTCCTTTTCTCCGTACATAATGGATTCCAAATTGATGCATGCAAGATGTTAAGCATGATATGAGCATGGCATGGATTTCATATGAAGATCGAGTGCGAAAGAGTGTGCGGGATGCTTTTCAAATTAAATCTCCACTCTATATGATCAAATCACCCAATTACACACTTAGCTCAAAGTGTTCCAAATAGTTCATGTTTATGTGTGTGAATTGACTTTGTTGCTCAATGACTAAAACATCGCATGCATGCCTCTTGCACATATCCAAATTATCAATCATAAGTTTCAACTCTACTTTCATGGGAAATGAAACAAAATTTGAAAAAAAAAATGGGACTAAATGACTCAATTAACACTAAAATTGGACTAACCCCTCCCCCCAACTTGAAAATTGCATTGTCCTCAATGCAAGAAGACAACGCACCATTAAGCATAAAAGAGGGACGAACATACCTGCGAGGTGGAATGTCAACCACCATATACCTCGACCAAGTGTGAGGATTTCTCGTCACGTGCACTGTTTGTCATTGGGAGGGCTTCCAAGGTGTACTCTTTCGGCTCCAACTTGTGGACCATAGCTAGTCAAATAGGATCATTGCCGGAGCTTTGTTGGACTAACAACCGTAGCACATAGCTACACCCATGACTTTGGGCTCTTGAATGCCGCAATCACCCCGTACTTAGACCCAAACTACCAAGGCTGATGTGGTAGCGTGTACACCTTGCGAAGACTGAACCACCAACTACCTACTAAGAGCAAACATGACTTCATGGAACACAAAATTTCATTAGCGGGTTAGTCCAAAATTGACAATAAATGAAAGTAAGCAATAAATCCACCAACTTCTTCACGCGAAGGACACGAGTACTACTTTTCTTCCTTGTCGAAGGCTGTGTTTCCCTATTGTTGGAAGGACAGTATGCGTGGGGTTCAACAATATCTTGAGAAGCAGCGCCATCATCTAATAGGCTACCACTCCCTTTGGAGGGGGTCCCCCCAAATTCTTTACCCCTTCGTTCCGCTTTGAAGCAATCTCCACGGAACTTGACACTAAAGCCGAAAGGGTTCAGACAGATTTCTCATTGTCCACGCGCCTGCCGTCAGACCCAACCTCAAGGTACTACATACGTAGCTTGACAACACTACAACAAAAAGTAGTATTTCCGGCGTTTATTAAATCCCGGTAAAAGTCTTAAAAACGCTGGGAAAATACATCACCGGCGTTTTTTCAACTTTTCCCAGCGTTTGTGAAAAACGTTGCGGATACTGCCGTCGGGAAAACTTACCAGCGTTTCTAAACGCTGCTAAAACTTGCTGGCGTATATTGCCGGCGTTTATAAAACGCCGGGAAAGATTTTCCGGCGACATTACTTTTCCGGCTCCGTGAGGCATTCCCCACGTTTTAATAAACGCTAGAAATGTATTTGTGAAATTTTTAAAAGCGTCGGCAAAAATTCATCAACAAACGCACGTATAATACAAAAAACGTCGTGAAAAATATTATTTTTACCTACACTTTATTTTAATTTTATATATTCTCATTTTTTACTTTTTCTTTTTACTAACGATTCAAAGCAACCATCAACATCTTTGAATCACTTGAATTCAGTCATCCACATAAAAAAAAAAAAATGGAACAAACAAACTATTCCAAAAATTCATCAAATGTATATCAACATGCTATTGGACTCTCTTTATAAAACTGGAACAAAACTCTTCAAAAATTCATCAAATGCATTTGGCTTGTCTCGCCTTTGAATCTGTTACAGGGGTGTCTGAAACTTATATCATGTTGCATTGGCCAACAATCTTCCGAAAATCGTCGAGGTTTAACTGAAATGGAGCAAGTCAAACAGGACACAGAAAACATAGTGAGCAAAATATAAATGGCAATAATAACACTAGAAAGTTTCTCAATGACAACCTTAACTCATAACAACCAAAAATGGGAGCAGAAGGAACTCACTAAATCGACTTAGCCCATGAGAGTCTTGGGACCATCACTTAATCTGGGACGACTCTACTGGAAAGAAAAAATCTTGTTTATGTTTCATAAAGTTTGCAAAATGCCTCCAGAGGATCAATATTAAGTGACTTGTCTCCATTATAAAGTCATTACCACCAAAAAACAGCCAAAAAAAAAACTACAAACTTCTGAAAATAGCACAGTAAGAATTCTAGAGTCATTAGTACTCATGGGGTTTTTAAGACCTCATTAGTCATTATTTATCCTTCCTTTGACCCCAATCGTGATGAGGTGGTAGACCCTGATTCTGCAACGGCAATGTCCCAAAAATTTATAAATACAGCGGGTGAAGATAAAGTAATGACCTTTCCATCCCCGCTTCTGTTAAGCAAAAAAAGGGTCTATTCAAAGGAGTCCATCAAACACAGCGATCAAGAATTCAAAAAAGGGAATACATTTGCGTACTCTCTCTCGAGCTGGCGAACCCGTTTGCTTGTTCACTTTAATGAGCCAAATTAAATAAGACTTTGGAGCCTCAAAATTAATAGGGGAATAAGTTCTCACCAGTGGGTGGCAAAATGTTCTTAACGAAGATGAAGATGGCCTTCTCGGCACTAAGCTTTATCCTCTTCCGGACAACATAGACAAACTGCCCAACGGTCAAATCAGCAGGTACCAAATATCTGCACAGAATTATAATTCAGCATATGTTGGCAAAAGGAATCAAAACCATTAGTTTTATCACTGCATAACATGTTGAACAGTCATTTCAAATCTTAGTTTTATCTCGGTCAAGTTAACATAGCCTACAGTTTGGCAACAAGCAAAGAGTATGGATGTAAATGTGCTTCCTGTTACTGCCTATTGAGACACTCTGATCTCCACATAATCTGGTTGCAATGAAAATACCCTGCAACAAAATGACAAGATTCAGAGAACATTCAAAAGAAAATACCACTTATCCCAAAAAATGGCACATGCGCGCGACAACGAAATTGGTGCAAACCAAATGTGATGCAAAATGATATACTATATAGCAATTATTAGAACAAACAAACCAATCAGAATGAACCCAAATAACTGCATTGTAAGGCTGCACTTGAGATAAAAAGCTACTCTCTACCTCATAAAATAGGGATATACACATGTGGTGTTTATGTCCGACTACATTTAGGGCAAAAGAATGCACAGTTATATCGTAAAAATTTACACTCAATCAGAGAGAGAGATCAGGACCTGTTGTCGAGCTCGTTGAGCTCTTGCTCCAACTGAGTGAGCTTTAGCCGACTATGTTCCAGTTGTTGAACATATGCCTATGCAAAAACCACAACCTAATGGATGACTTCACATGCTTCACAACCAAGGACGTATAACAGATATTTAGCAAATTCCAGAGATTTGATCAATTGCTTAAGTGGAAGAGCATTAGATCAAGCAAAAAAGCAAAAACAAGGAGGAAAGAAAGTAGAATACAGCTAGATTGAGGCCCATTAAAGGGAACATATTTGGTGATCGTTCATCAAATATTATTGACCCACTCGACCCTTTTCTAGAGGAATTCAGTGCTGTGAAAATTGGGGTAGCCTCTGCTACAGCCACAAAAGATGGCTTTGCCTGGGCAACCTACAGACAAAAGAAGGCAAAAGCCAAGTAAAGATTGGAAACGAACCTCATTAAAAATTCAAAGGATATGTACACAGCATGCATGATGAGCTATCACAAGAGTAATCCATCACTAGATATGAACATATAAATATATGTATGTACACATATAGTTGAATGGTATTATATGAAACTAGGGCTTGTAGAAAAGAAGAATGGAGGAGAAAGAAAGAGAATAACTTGAGAGAGGTAGAAGAGCAGACTTGCAAATACACTCTACGTGTATTTATATTAATATATGAAGAGGATTACAAGAATACCATAGATAACATAAACAAAAGAACAAATAAATATGACACTAACACACATAAAAAGTTTGTGACATAGCATAATGCTTCTTTAAGCAAACCGAGACCTCATGTACATATCACAAGGGAGAAGAAACTCACAATAGGTAAAAGGCCGCCAAGTTTGATAGGAGGATTAAGGGTCATTTGATGCAGCCATTGACCTGTAAGAGATATTAACGGCCAAAAAAATATTAGCTTATTATAAACCAAATTAGCTATATGCTGTGTAATCAAATAAAGATCTGCAAATGATGTTTCCATTTTAAAACTTAAACCAATTAATAGTGAAAAATATATAAGTCCAATAAACGAAATCATTCATAACAAGAAAAGATGCCTTAAAGCTGCCTAAGTTGAAATATCCTCCAAAATGAAACAGAGTAAGAAGGAAAACATGCAAAATACAGCTTAAAAAACTGTCTACATTCAACTCCGAGCCAAAACTTGTTATAAAAAATGGGTATCAACTTTTTCAGAAAGATAAAAAAATATATTCTACTAGATAAAACCAGTGCGTGGAGGTGTTTACTTATTCCTTGGAAAGAATATATTTATCATTTCAGCCAGCCTAGTTGTTGATATGTGTATATATTCTGCCATTACTTTTCTCATGCTCTCTTCTCTAAATGTTATCTTTTGAGATCTTGAACCAATTTTAAACTTGTCCGCTCTAAGGCATCAACTACATGAAAAAATTCAATCTCATCAGACAACTAAATAAACCGTTTCCTATTTTTGGGGCCACTGATTCTTCAAGTTCAAAAATTCACACACGAAGAGAGAGAGAGAGAGAGAGAGAGAGACCGTCGGAGTTCGGATGAATCGGATTGACCTTCGGAGTTCCGATCGAGCTCCAGATCTGTATCACCAAAAAATCAGAAGAACTATTATGTTTATACAGTTATACAGAGTGGAGACTGTGTGTGTGTGTGAGAGAGAGAGAGAGAGAGAGAGAGAGAGAACCCATACGAAGACGGCGAGAGAACGGGAGAGTGGAGTGCGGCGCTGGTCGGAAGTCTGCGTATGAAAAGAGGAGAACAACTTTGGCACTGGTTTAACAAAAGGTGAACAACTTTGGCACTGGTTTAACAAAAGGTGTGGGCCTGACCTTACCTTGGGCCTGACCTAAGGAGTTTCCAAAATACATAAAGAAGATTATATGCCTAGTAAATAAAAATTAAGTTAAGTGAGGATGTGGATTTTTTTAATTATTCTTAGGATTTTTTAAAAGCGCGGGGAATTAAGTGTGGGAAATGTGCCTTTTTGGTGTAGTGCAAGGTGGCTATACCAGACCATCTGATGCCGTTCGAGCACGGCAAACACTGGAGGTATCACATACTCCATGAATTTATAGTCTCCTAGACTTCAAATCAAGCTCACGGAATAACAATTTGGTCACCCAAACAGTCTAGGCCCAATATTTTCAATGGAAATGTTCCGAATGGATCAGGAACATATGGCTGCGCTTGGTCTACCAGAGAGACCACAATGTGATTATAATCGATTTGGCCATTTTTCCTCTCCAAAATATGATCGGTAAAGCGCGGGGGAAAATGGTCATTTCTAAAGTGCCAACTCATAGCCTGGTGGTGCTGGTCTGAGAGTCCCAAAAGTTTACTCTTCTGTTGACTCTTTTGAATGGGTAGAATCACAACAAGAGAATACTCAGTATTATCAGGGGGATCGGCTTCCACTTGCTTAGAAAAAATCTGAATTTCTAAAGGTACAGATTGGTCAATGGACAGATAAGTTTGCGTTTTGTCCGGAGGTGACTCGTCAACAATGGGTACCCAACTTTCTATTCCCATAGCTTTGTCATTTACGAGCGAGGACAAGCACTCGAGCTCAGGTGAATCTAAAAATGTGGTCTCTTCAGCAGTGAGACCAATTTCAAGAGGATCGGGGAATACATGAGAGTTCCCTTGTTCTTGGTCTAAGGTATCAATGTGGTTCACACCACGGAACTTATCATCATCCCCGTTTTGCCTCTCAACATTGAAGATATTGTTCAAATTAGTCAATTGGGAGTGGATGTCACCAAAGGCTTGCCTATTTTGCTCAATAGTTTTTGAATGCCCTTGTAGGAACATCTGCAATGTGTCCTCTAAACTCTGCTCATTAGATGGTTGAGATGCATTGGAATCTACAACAGGTTTTTGGAAAGCATATTCTGGTGAATTGTTAGGTGGGTACCATAATGGTTCCTGCCATTGAGAATAATAGCCCTGGATTTCGAAATTGGATGGACATAAATATTCTCTCATGGTTCGTGCAAATGGGACATCATTGACCTCCGGTTGGATAGCCATTGTGGTGTTAGGGGAATTGTTTGTGTGAACGAGTCTATGCGTAGCGTGTCGAGTGTAAACACTCATACACCAAAGACAACTCCCCTAACAATCAAATATGAGAACAAAAGAAACTAAAAATTGCAAATTGCACTTCCCTTTAGCTTGCGTTACACCTTAGGTTTACCAATGTGGGTAGGTTAAAGGTTTCCACTAAAGAGAGTTGCAACTTGCAAAAAAAAAAATCTGCGATTCTTTAAAAACAACTATTCATCATCCCCGGCAACGGCGCCAAAAACATGACCGGACCGGCAAAGTGCGTGTCGTTAGGGGTGCCGGCCACTAAGTCAGTGGTTTAATTTCATAAAACTGGACTTCCTCAAAATATTTAAAAAGGAGTATAGGGATAGTCCGGAGTATCGATCCACAGGGAAAAGAACGTTGTAATCAGAGAATACGCAAATTGGTGCTTTCGACGTTTCGGACGTCAACCTCAAAGTTTTGTTTGGTGCGGTTAAGCAATTATATCAACTAAAAGGAGGATTAAAACTAGATTAAGGAGTGGGGTTAAGTCCTAAAGTGTGGTCTATTCAAATCTTCCGTTGGTCTATTTCTTCTCTTTATAACTCAATCTAGCCCCCGGTCCCGGGTTTTAGATCGGAAAATTCTTCAATGAAAATCAGGATTTTAATTCTTAAAATGGTTTTGATAGATCCTTCAAGTTCAAGGAAAAAGGATTAAAAGATGAAGGACATCGATTCAAGTATTAGATATACCAACTCTAAGGATGGCTATAACTAAGCAAGAACTTAACACTTCATTTTTATTTCAATATGAAAAACTTAGAAAGATCCATCAATGGCATTAACAAATATGGAGAAGATATAGACCAACATGGGTTTGAAATCAACTTTACATTTAGACTTAACCCACACTAATTTAACTACTCATATTTTAACATGAACATGGTAGAAGTGATAGAAAACATCATTAAACAAACTTATCTAAAGACAATAAGCAGGAAATAAACAAAACTCTAATAGAATCAGATTTTAAAGGAAGTAGAACAATACTAAATGGAAGAAAAACAAGTAAAACTTACTAATACTTAAGTGCTTTCAAGAGAATACAAAGATTCATAAGGGGAAGAACACTCAAGGAATCAAAACTTACTTAAAACTTGAAGAACAATGAAGAACAAGCATAAAAAGCAAAAAGGGAGGCAAGAAAAGCTCTCAAGAACTTCTGGGAAAAAAACTGATATATGGCTAAGTGTGTTATGAATGTTG
Source organism: Arctostaphylos glauca (assembly GCA_019985065.2). NCBI lineage: Eukaryota > Viridiplantae > Streptophyta > Magnoliopsida > Ericales > Ericaceae > Arctostaphylos > Arctostaphylos glauca. The sequence goes on along the minus strand of JAHSPW020000001.1, from coordinate 23,201,128 downwards.
TGTGAGAGAGCCCCCCTTTAGCCAAAGAAACAACCTAAAATAAAATATCCTAACAAACCTAGGTGAAAGTACTATTCTACCCTCCACAATGTCAATTTAAGAAGCTTCTTATTCCCTGATTTGGCCAGAAATCGAGATAAAGTCGGCCCCACAAAATCTGCCGATTTTGGGTCTCTACCGATAGGAGTGAATCTCTACCGGTAGAGAACCCTACTGCCTTTTTCTAGATTCTTCTCTCTACCGATAGGACTGACTCTCTACCGGTAGAGAAGTCTTCTGACTTCTTCTGGATTCTTCTCTCTACCGATAGGACTGACCCTCTACCGGTAGAGAAGTCTTCTGACTTTTTCTGGTTCTTCTCTCTACCGATAGGACTGACCCTCTACCGGTAGAGAAGTCTTCTGACTGGCCTTGATTTCTTCTTCTCTACCGATAGGACTTGTTTCTCTATCGGTAGAGAACCCTTCTGAGTAAATTTTCTGGGCTTCTTCATTTTTCATCCCAACTTCACTTCCGTCATTCCCAGGCCTTTCTTGGCTCTCAAAAGAAGTCGTAATTGGTACCGAGCCTTTGGTTCGTACTTGAGCTTTACAACATTCTTTTAATGCCTGGAAACCTGCAAAGAGTACAAAAACAACTACGCGTGCAATATCAACTAGATAAATATACTTGCCTATGCATAATTGCTAAAATGAGTAAATTGAGCCACATTAATACGCAATATAGTGCGCTCATCACTCAGCTGTTGAAAAGTTAAATTGAATAAATATCTTAATTACGCTATGGATTTATAATTTTATTAAGATAGAAAAGTATCTTAATTGTAAATTTCATACTCGTATTTATATTCATTATCGAAATTTTTATATACTTCTTAGCTAGGTATTCAAGTAGGTCTTCGTGGAGTTAGTCATGATCATGCTCTCGTTTTCAAAACAATTTAAAGAGTTACATTTAATACTAAAGCGTCACAATATCTCACCAATAACTCAAATCACATTTTCATTGATCACAAATTCGTGCTAAGTCAAAGTACATTACGATTCAAAAAATGGCACTCCTAACCTAAATAATCCAAAATCTTAAGTTTGAATAGTTACAATGCGATTCGCTTCCAATTACAGAAAATGAACAAAAGTACAGTTACATTACATATTCCAAAATAAGTTCTAAATATGCTCAATAACTTATATAATGGTGTCTCTAAAAATATGCATCCAAAGCAATATGTTCCATGGCTTCTGAACGGTACCTAAAAAACAATGGGATAAGCCACAAAGCCCAGTAAAAATGTCTAGCCAATATTATATGTGTATGCAATGGTTTAGCATGTATCATGAACATTTGATAATAATGTGCATGAAATGGCAACTCACGCACGAAGAATACCATGAACAGTTCGCTATAACCCATTCATAAGGAATACGACGCACAATACCTATAGCCCATTCATAATATAATGATGCAAATAACCATTTCACGGTATAAATAACACTTTTCAAATTTCTCTTTCCCAATTAGCATGTCATCCTACGGTGGCTAGATAATTTCATTATCAACTAGCATGATTCTGAATGGAAGTCAGGCTTATCATTAGTAGCACATCTCCTTTCGGAGGCTAGCCATCACGTCGTTCCAATGTGAATACAAATCCATGATCCATTCATCAAATTTCCATAATTTGTAACACGTCGACAATTTCAAATAAACATTCATAATTCATCATACGAGTACTCAAAAGGTAGGACATGTCGTCTTATCATAAATCACAAACCAAAACCCTAACCAACAAGTCTAGAATCCCAAAATTACATTTAAAAAATTTGTCAAAGTCGGTTGAGCAACAATAAAGTCGCTGGAGCGACAAATGGACAGTAGAAGTCGTTGAACAAGTTGCCCTATAAGTCGCTGGAGCGACCTAAAAAATGAGCAAGTTGCTCGAGCGACTCTAAGGTCGCTCAAGCAACCTAGTCGATCTCAGAATTCTCACAGCAGATCGTAAATTGCCCCAAACGTTCAAATACTCAAAAGATAAAGATCAAAACACACATACAACCACCAAAACCTTGTATAAACACATAATAAGTGTGAAACACCCCTACCTCAAATTTTGGATCAAAAGATTTGGCTCCAAATGATAAACCCTAGCTCTAAATGACTTAAGAACTCTGAATCTTCTCCTCCGAGCCTTGAAATCACGATCTAGCTCCACCTTCTCTCTGACCCCCCATCTAGATTTCCTTCACCATTTTCAAATTTCTCCTAGACATTGCGAGTCTCCGTTGTCCCCGTGAAAAAATTAGATTTTTAAGGAAACAATGGACTTCTAAGATAGACCAACATCTCTCCTACCGCGTACATATCAAAATTAAATTCCCCAGTTCGAGTCTCGCTATCAGAATTTTGAATCATATAAAAATAAATCAAACACATATACCGCAACATATTCTAATTTAATATTTAAAATGCAAAAAATTTCGGGTCCTTACAGTCTGGAATCCACTGTTCAAACTTCCTACTTGGATTCAATTCACCATTCGCTAAGTTGCAAAACATTTAGACACTAGGCTAGTGGCAAACGGAGTTGGGTCTCCGACAGATACTTCGATACTTAAGTTAGCTTTTGAAATATTTTGAGTGAATAGTACGCGTATCTGAGGTTTGAGTGCCCTTGGAATATTTATAGGGAGAATTCCCAATAGTCTTCTTGAGACTCCGGTTGTTGTGATCGGGGCCATAAATCGTGGTGACTCTGTCACGTGCCTCACGGCTGTACGGATCGAACGAGCCTCGTTGATGAAGAATTTAACGACATTTCGTTGCCATATCCCTAGTAGCATTATTCTTTTAGTTTGAAATCACATGCAAAACCATAAGAGTATTTATATCATTTTAGTCATAACTCTGCAACTATGTTTTTGTTTTTCTTAATAAATGTGGACTTTCTTTTAATTCTTTTTTAATTAATTAATTAATTAATTAATTAAAAAAATTTATTTAATGTTTCGAGAAATCGAAGCATTACATGAATAACTTGTACTTAATGTACTTAGTTTAGTCCTTTCAAATTCAATTTGAATATTTCACACCAACAAAAATGTTTAGAATGAGAAATTGAAAAACAATGAACACGCTTTAAGTTAAAATAACATTACGAAAATACACCTGTTTGATGTTAAGAAGGGTGTCAAAGTCATAAAGAGAGAACAAAAGTTCTCCGAAAATCGCCTTGAAGTTGCATCGAAATTGCATAGGTTGCAGCCAGAGAAAATGGAGAGTAGAGGTAGAAGTGGGAGGAAGACAGTCGATATTTTTGGCATTTCGAATCCCATTCCTCCATTTTTAGCACGTTCAACGAACAAATTAGGGATATGTGGTTTTCAAAAATCGTTCTAATCCCAACCTTTTTACTACTGGCACGTACAACGGACAGATGGAAACCATGTGTTAATCCTTGCCGTAATGAAAAATAACTACCGGTTCAAAGTTTGAATGGGTTTTTTTTTCAGATTCTCTACGTTGGCCCCCATAAACAGGGCAGTAGCTAATGGGTATAAGATTGACGACATAGTAATACTGGCCTACTCGTCCCTACGTGGTCTTCTTTATAGGATCAAGCCTTAACCTTCTCGGTCATCTGTCGATTTTTATCTACTTTATTAGATGACCCCTTGGACCCCTCAAAGTAGGTACCTCCTATCTATGGAGAGTTTTAGTCCCATGAGAACACGCAATTAAGAAGTGCATTCGTAGTGGGGTGTACCATCAGGATAAGGATGCTGAAATTTCAAGATGATCGCACCACCCAAGCCTTATCCCCATGCATATGAAATAGGCCCCAAGGGAAACTCTACAACCTAGAGGGATACAAAATAAAAATAAAAAACCAGTTTGATCCTGCAAAAGGGTATGATACTCTTGTTTACCTTACGCTTGATTATTCTTTTTTCATCTGAGTTTAGAAAATTATTGACTAAGGCATCAGAGAGGTGTTAACTAGCATCACACACTAGCATCTTAGTTTTTGGTTCCAGGTCTTCAATTTGAGTAGGCATCATAAATTGCATTATCAGGCAGTTTACCGAAGCATATCTCTAGTAAAGTGATCGAAATCTTGTGAATGAAAAACAATGGAGGAAAAATGACGATGGAGGTGTTGAAAGAGCACACAACAAAGGATGACAAAAGGCGCTTTGACTGCCTTAGTGTTTTAATTTTCCCCCATTCAAAACGAGTCGTTTTAAAAGGGCCTTCCTACCCAGACACGGAATAGTGATAAAATTTTGGGCAACCTCTTAACGACATAAAACGACGTCATTTCATGTCACAATTGTTTTTACTGTGCTTCAAAAACAGGAGGTCCCCTCGGTCCTGTTGGTATTGATAATAGAAAGGGACGCAACTTCTTTTTGCATCTTCTTTACAAGACAATGGGAACTACAACCTGCAATTTGTTCATAATAATTAGCTAGCTCATCTAGGTCCCTCCTAGATGCTTTGAGCGGTAGAAATTGTAATATTAAAAAAAACATTCATGGAGAAATTTCAAGTTGATTGGAAAACTTAAATCTTACTTTATTTTTTCGTATTCCACTTTATTTATAAATTAATTTTTTTATGTGAATATCCAAATTAGAGTATTAGACAAATAAATCGGACCAAAAAAATATTTAGTTTCCAATTAGTTCAATGGTTCCATGTACAGTTATAGTTTGTTAGTTGTCTCATCTAATATTCTTTTATCCGTAAATTTAACATATATATTTTCTTAAAGTCGTATCGCCAAGATTATACTTTTCCCCTTCAAATTGATGAAGTTAATTTTCCCTTGTATTTATGTCTCCCTTTTTCTTTCCCCTGGATTATGAATTTTGTCAATCCACATATATGATTAGGTTAAGGTGTTAGAGCAGTAAACAGAGTCAAAGGAGAGAAATGAGACACTTTTTCCCCAACGCATGCCATTAGATATCTGACAAATATAAAACATAAAACCGTCATATAAACACATTTGACTCAATTATAACCTCGTATGACATAAAGTAGGTAAAATTTGTCATAACTGATCATGCTGCATTTTAAGGTTTTTGCAACAGTTAGGTAGCTATTATATTCTGATAATCAGGAATACTTGCGTACGTGTTTTTTAATTTGTATGCGTGTGTAAGTTTGACTACTGAAGATTCTATTTGACTACAGACTACATCGCCTCTAAAATAATTCTCGTCTCAAGCTTTAACAAAGTGAATAAAACCGTTCAATTTGTTCCGGTCATCGTGTGTCTTGTGTGTAAAGAATAACATTGATTGGAGATCATCAGTGACATAAACGCAATAAAAAAAATATTTGTATTACTTTTTTGATCTCGGGATAACGCTCAAAATAAGAGCACAACAAGACATACTACGTCCTAATAATAACAAACCCCCATGGCCCCACAGTCCAAGTAATGCCATGTTCGTATTTTTCTTTTTTGCTTTTTGTCTTGTTTGGAGAACCAGCTCCTAAATTTGCGTTGACAGATTCTTCGAGTACATGCTGTTCTCTGGACATAGATATGTACACACAAACACACATATTTATATATACATATATCATATAATTACCTTCCTAAGTCGTCGTGGTTGGTGAGAGGGAATTAAGCATTGGTCTACTGTTTGAGATTAGTTGAAACTGCTACTGCCTCCTTAATTACATGTCCTAATTAAGTCAGGAAAACTATGCTTATGGCCTCTGTCTAGGATTCGTTGCATAGGTGTGCCAGAAGAATTAGTAACGCTTATATGACTAAGGTGCTGTTTGAAAAAATTGAAAATTGAAAATTAAGCACTGAAAACTGAATACTAAATTTTTAAGCATAAAAGCTATTTGTTATGTACTGAAATTTAAGCACTGAATTAATTAATTTGTTTGGTCTGCACAAGGAGCTGAAGTTTGAAGTTTACTGATTTTTTAACTTAACCCTTCATAGACCTTGTGACACACAAAACCCCCTTGATGTTGTAAGCGTGGTGGTGGTGGTGATGGTCGGAGGCGGTGGGGCAATGGTAGCGGATGGCGGTTAGTGGCAGTGGTCAACAGTGTGATTGCGGTGGTTAGTGGCGTGTGGCTGTGGTAGTTAGTGGCAATAGTGGTTAGTGTGGTGGTTAGTGTTGGTGGTCGGCAGTATGATAGTGATGGGTGGCGGTGGTGGTCAGTAGTATGGTGGTTAGTAGCGGTGGTAGTTAGCAGCAATGGTCGATGGTGTAGTGGTGGTTAATGGTGTGTGGAGGTGGTGGTTTGTGGTAGTGGTGGTTAGTGTGCTGGCAAGCGACAGTGTAGTGGTTAGTGGTAGAGGTGGTTGGTGACGGTAGTGGTTGGCGGTGTGGTGGTTAGCGGCAATTGTCAGTAGTGTGGCAGTAATAGTTAATGGCGCGTGGCAATAGTTGTTAATGGCATGTGGTGGTGGTGGTCAGTGACGGTGGTGGTTGACGGCGGTGGTCAACAATGTGGTGGCTAGCTGCGGGAGTGGTTAGTGGCAATGGTCGTTACCGTGGCGGGTGACGGTGGTGGTAGGTAGTGAGTGGTGCTTAGTAGCGGTGGTCGGCAATATGATAAATAGAATTTTTTTGAAAAATTCTCTTGAGATGTTCAGTTTTTTCACTTAAGTAGGGGATAGCTATTTAATTGTTTATTTTTTATTTTTTACTGAAGACTTAAAGTATCAAGTTCTTCAAAATTTCATTATCGAATCAACTTAATACATTTTTACTTAACTGATTATGTTTTAAGTGCCGAAAATTAATTATCAAACAACTTCCAAGTCTATCGACTATTTGACTTAAAAAGTCTTATGTATATATCTTATAATTCCGTATGAAGCCAATTTCGTAAGATATTACAAGAACCACTCAACCACTCAACCAGCTTCTCTACTATTCAACTTCCGACGTACATAAAAATAGTCCAATTTCCACAACTAATGATTCAAATTTGTTGAAGATTTTTTTAAAAAAAAAGTATTTATCAGAGAACATTCTTTTAAAAAATTGAAACGATTAAAAATATCAACAATTAATATCACAAAAACTTCGCTCCACGGTCCAAATTTGAATTACAAATAAAGCAATTTTATTACAACAAATCTTGCCTCGTAAGTATCACTACCACCTCCATCACCAATATCAAATTTGTAGTTTTGTACTTTTTAAGTAGGGGTGCATAAGGTCTAGATTGGTCTAGTTCTGTAAGAATCGGAAGACCCAATCATTACTCACGGTTCCATAAAATCAAAGACCGTGTCCGGACCAAAAATCCTATAGACTGAACCAAATCAATTCGCCAATCACAATTTGGTTTGATTCAGTTCATGGTTCTGCTCTTAAATAGACTGCAGAAAATAAATTTTGCTGACTATCGATTTTATACTTTCACTTATTGTTTGGGGGAGAAGAATGACACATATCTATAAGCTAATTTGAATTTTAAAAAATACAAATAAAGGATCTACTTATAATAATTTTTTCATTTCACAGTTTCACAGCACTTGAACGAAAATAAAAACATAAGATTTAAATAATTAGGAAGAAAACAAGCAAAAATACATGTAAATTTAAAGGAGAATTTAGATAAATACAATTATACGGTTCAATACGATTCAGACAACCCCAAGGGGTAGGCCGAGCGGTAGCACAGACGAGCTGTAAACCCAGACGTCTCGTGTTCGAAACTCGGTAGCCTTGAAAAAAGGCACAACTATTTCAAACCTTGGGGCCACTGGGGGTGTTCAACCGGGCGACCCGCCAGGCCCTCGAGGATTAGTCGATGGTGTGTGGGGGAAGAGGTTTAAGGTCACCATGCCGCCAGGGCCCCCACGCTGTCGTCGGATACCTCGGATATCAAAAAAAAAAAACGATTCGGACTTATTTATCGATTTTTTCGGTTCTTCTTGCAACCGTAGTATTATTTAGTGTGGCCAGAATCAGTGATCTTATGTTTTGGAACACATTTGACAATATATATTTTTGAGTAATCAGCTATATAATTTGGAAAGGTACAGTGAAGATCGGAGGTGCTTTGCGACAGTCCAGGGGTCCACTTTGAACTAGTAAAATTTAGGCTCAATTTTGATTGTCCAATGATGCGGTCCCATTGACTCCTGCATAAAAGTCTCGTTTCTTTTGCGATTTTGTACAAAGGATGTAATTGGAATGATAGTGACCTCCACGTGCTTCTAGATGAACTTGACGAATCAAACAATTATAGCACTGAATTATAACAATGACATGCACTGAAGGATCTCTGCGTTTCATTTTTCTAGCTTGGCATGTGCATGCACCTGCCCTGGCAGCTTGTTTGGAGTGCAACGATTTGTAAATAGTGCAACAGTAGAAATAGCACTAGACATACGTGTAAGTGGGTTGTAAGTGGACTACAAGGAAGAAAAAATTCCAATTACAATATTAAGCTATCATGCACATCATATCATGCACATCAACATCATTATAGAAAATAAAATAAGATATAAAATAATTGACTAATAAAGGTACGTTCAAATTGTTTGACAATACCGAAGTACCATTATAATCAAGTTTTGCTCTTGGGGGAATGGATTTAAAATTCAAGGCTTTTTAATTGACCATGGAATTACACTTTTGGCGTTAAACGCAACTACCTACCACTCCCACAATTTGTTTGACATGACATGAGATATGCAATACCTTCACGGGTAGTACAACATCATTAGAGGGCTACTACCAAATTTTAGTGTGATCAGGCCTTTAAGAGTTTAAATAATAATGTTATTTTTAATTTTGTATTTTGTATTTTTATTTAGAAATAATTATTCATGATTTTTTAATTAGATGTAGAAATTGTTATTCAAAAATAACTAATTTCTAGTGTCTACAATTTTAGTATTTTACATAACAATGTGAAATATGAAAGAATAACCAAGGTTTATGTAAGGGATTGAATGATCCGCTCCCATGTTGTACAATATTATTTACTTTGATCGCTTAAATTTCGTGAACTTCTAAGTAGGTTATCCATCACTACATTATTGTAAGAAGAGTACTATTAATGAAGTGCCACTGAGTTTTGGTACCCGCACTAAGCGATGTGAAATTCTTTACCATATATCCATCCGAACATACACCAAAATTGCATCCCGATTGCTGCTCTTATAGATGACACCAAAACTTGACTTGGGTGTCATAAGGAATCTCCGATCTTCACAAAATGAGTACTTAAATATGGAGAGCTTTTTTAGGAGGTCTTTTTTTTAATATATATATATATATATATATATATATAATGATGAGTCTGAATTAGCTCAGCTCAATGCTCATCATTTTAGCATTCAATTGCTTAATATTCAGTCATTCAATACTCGACCGCTCAACACTCATCGACTCCGCACATAGCTGCTCATATTTCGGGCATTTGACATTACATTACCCAGCCGGTGCTTAGACTTTCGAGAGTCAAGTTGCTTGGTCAATAAAAATCAATCAAGAGATCTGTTTAGCTAGATCCCGTCAATGAAGTGCAAGAGCACTCAAAATCCCAAAAGTATGATTCTTAACAAATGATCCGTTCCTCCGAACAAAAAAATGTGAGCTTGATTGGTGACCATTAGGCTCCCTAAAATTCCTCCATCTTTCTTCCTATAAAGAGGGCTATCAGGCCAAGGACAAGGTATGTTGTCACACGCCTTGGCATGTTGTCACACTCCCTGCTTAGATATCTACATAACTCTCTCTACTGATATCTAATTTCATCGTCAGAGGATTTATCGCCAAAAATCACCCCAATCCAAAGGTCACTATTCAATATTTAGCATCATCATACCTAAATAAGGTTTTTTTTTTTTTCTATCAACTCAAGTGGTTTTGAAAAGTCAAAATTGAGACCACTTAAAAATTGGAAAGCCTAAACACTAATTTTACAATAAAATTAGTAACACTTCATAAATTATCTCATTTTATATCGCATGTCTAGGCGGTAAATAACTATAAAGTTTTCAAATAAGTGGAGTAGATTCCAATTTTTCATGATTATTTACCACCTAAGCATGAGGTATAAAATTAAATAATTCGTGCTGTGTGAGTACCACTGTTCCTAATTCTAATGGTCTGGTGCTTGGAGCGCCCTTGAATAGTCAACTCGTTACTCCTTAGGTACTTCTATCTCACACGTTTAATGGAGTCAGCCCACTTAGGCTCGGGATTTGTGGTAGTAGTCTCGACGTGGACCCCCGGGGCTTACTTTTGAGCCTGAGACCACTTGTAGACTTGTTCAATCAGGTCACTGTCCAATTTATTGGCCGACCCACTTGCGTGAGAATGGAGAAAGGAGGTCTGGTTTAAGACGTCTCATTTTTCACGCCAGAGACACATATTTTTTTTGATTGGAAAAAAACTAAGATAGAGAAATTGACACTTGTTTTATGTGAACAAAAAAAATAAGAAAATAGAAATTGAGTTATAGAGTATATGATTAACTGAATAATAAATTATGCGATATACTTGATGAACTCAGATTAGTTCAACAATTGAAGTCAATAGTTTGATAAACAGATTGATACAACTGATAGAGTTGTGTAGGGTTAGGGTTTATAGATTCAGAAATTAGGTAATGGCGAAGTCTGATTTCGTATATTTCTTTCACAGGTACAGAAGAACATAGCTAAGGGAACTCTCGTCCCTAACAAAAGGAGCTCTCGTCCTAATGCTATCTCTGCTCAACCTCATCGTAAGTTCTTCCCTCCCTTTGCCTTCTATTTATACGCATTCCATGCTGTAGGTAACTGACTTTCCCGCTTAGTAAACATAGCAAACAACTAACTAATTTGCTAACTGACTAACAGCTGTGATGGCTAACAACTAACAGAATAGGGAAAACAACTAAACTAATAGAAAGATACAAACAGAAATTAGGTGCATTTAGGCCGTGTCTATCATCCCCTTCCCCTTCTGAAAAGCCTTGACCTCAAGGCTGATGAAAAAAATTAGGAAACTTGGTCTGCATCTGTGAATATAGCTCCCATGTGGCATCTTCAGGAAAGCAACCCTCCCACTGGACAAGCAACAGCTGAGTGGCAGGTCTGCCTTTGTGTTTGATCAAACGGCGGTCTAGAATAGCTTTAGGCAAAGGTTCCATAATACCAGCCTCAGTGACTGTAGGAAGAGAGGTTTGGGGAGAAACAGTTGCCCCCAATTTCCTCTTGAGTAATGAGACGTGGAACACCGGATGAACCTTGGAACTAGGTGGAAGAGCCAGTTTGTATGCCACTGGGCCAATTTTGGCCAGCACTTGATAGGGACCATAGAACCTTGGTGCTAACTTCTGGTTAGTTCGGAAATGAACTGTGGCTTGCCTATATGGTTGAAGCTTCAAGTAGACCCAATCAGTAACCTGAAAAACCCGTTCTGACCTATGTTTATCCGCGAGTTGCTTCATGCGACTCTGAGCTTGAAGCAAATGGTCTTTGAGCAAACTAAGAGTAAATTCCCTGGTGGACCCCCACTGGTCAATAGCTGCCACCTGACTGGAGTCTGGAACATACGGTATGAGAGTTGGAGGACCCTGACCATATATCAACTGATAAGGGGTAGTCTTAGTAGCTGAATGATAAGTGGTGTTATACCACCATTCAGCTAAGGGTAGCCATTGCACCCAGGATTTAGGCCTGTCACCTGTAACACACCTCAAATAGGTTTCCAAACAACGATTAACTACTTCAGTTTGTCCATCTGACTGGGGATGGTAGGCAGTGCTCATACTCAGGGTAGTGCCTTGTAGCTTAAAGAGTTCGGTCCAAAATGTGCTGGTAAAGATCACATCTCGATCAGAAACTATAGTAGAGAGCATACCATGCAGTCGGAAGATATTATCCAAAAAAATCTGAGCCACATCTAAGGCAGTGTAGGGGTGATGTAGAGCCATGAAGTGAGCATATTTGGATAATCTATCCACAACCATATAAATGACTGTCTTACCTCTGGAATTAGGAAGCCCTTCCACAAAATCCATGGATATATCTGTCCAGAACCGTTCAGGGACTGGAAGAGGTTGCAACAGCCCTGGGATGGCCACTGTTTCAGATTTGTTACGCTGACAAATGTCACAAGAGTCAACATACCTAGTGACATAAGCTTTCATGCCCTTCCAATAGAAAGATTGCTTGACCCGTTGATAAGTATGCTCCACCCCTGAATGGCCCCCAATTGGACTACTATGCAGTTCTTGCAAAATTAAACCCCTAAGGGTAGCATCAAGTCCCACTACCAACTTCTGTTCGTAAGTTAAAAGGCCATGATGCCATAGGTAGTGTTCATGGGAAGTAGAATCTGAGATCAAGTCATTGATGAGGGTCTGTAAGTCTGGATCAGTATGCTAAGATTGCTTTACCAAGTCCATCCAAACTGGTTGTATGCTTGTCAAAGCATGGAGTTGCGTTGCTTTCTCTCCTTCCTGTCTAGACAGGGCATCAGCCACTTTATTCTCATGTCCAGCCTTGTAAACGATGTCATAATCATAACCCAGGAGTTTAGTGAATCATTTCTGCTGCAGATGAGTAGTGAGTTTTTGATCTAGCAAATACTTCAAACTCAAGTGATCTGTGCGAATAGTAAAATGACATCCCAACAGATAATGCCCCCACTTTTGAACAGCATTGACCAAGGCGAGTAACTCCTTCTCATAGGCTGATAGCCCCAGGTGTTTAGGAGCTAAAGCTCGACTGATGTAGGCTATGGGGTGCCCTTCCTGCATTAACACAGCCCCAATTCCAACCCCCGAAGCATCACATTCGATGATAAACTCTTTGGAGTAATTAGGTAAGGCCAAGACTGGAGTAGAACACATGGCCATCTTGAGTTGTTCAAAGGCCTCATCAGCACTGACATCCCAACTGAAAGCATCTTTCTTTAGTAACCTAGTGAGAGGTTGACTAATTTTGCCATAGTTCTGGACAAACGCCTGTAGTAACCCGTAAGCCCCAAGAAACCACGGAGAGCCTTGATTGAGGTAGGCCTAGGCCATTTCCTCATCCCTTCCAATTTGATCGGATCAGCTAACACCCCTTGGTCTGATATAATGTGGCCCAAATACTCAAGACTAGTTTGACCAAAGGCACACTTGGATTTTTTGACAAACAGCTGATGAGACTTAAGGATAGATAGAGTAAGGGTTAAGTGTTGTAAATGATCTTCCCAATTTGGGCTGTAGATTAATATGTCATCGAAAAATACCAAAATGAATTTCCGTAAATACGGTTTAAAAATGGTATCATCAAGCCTTGGAAAGTAGATGGTGCATTAGTGAGGCCGAAAGGCATTACCAGAAATTCGTAGTGACCCTCGTGTGTTCTAAAGGCTGTTTTCTCAATGTCATTCGAGTGTACCCTGATTTGGTGGTAACCTGCCCGTAAATCCAGCTTAGAAAACGTTTTGGCACCATGTAATTCGTCAAGCAACTCATCTATTATGGGAATAGGAAATTTATCCTTAATAGTGTGCCTGTTAAGCTCTCGGTAATCCACACACATTCTCCATGTATGATCCTTCTTCTTTACTAGTAGCCTGGTGAAGAAAAAGGACTGACACTTGGTCTAATAATCCCACATTTAGCATTTCTGTTACGAGTTTCTCAATTTCATTTTTCTGTATATAAGGATACCTGTAAGGGCGCACATGAACTGCTTCGGTACCTTCCTTGAGTGGAATTTTATGGTTAGCTTTCCTTGTAGGAGGTAGTGTCTTTGGTTCCTCAAAAATGCTAGCAAACTGATCCAGGATAAACTGGATATCCTGGTGTATTCTCTGGTCGTCTGATTCCATAGTTAGGCAATTTAGTTGAGCAATGACTCCACGTTGGGTCTGTTGCAGAGTTCGGTTCATTTGTTTTGGAGTAGCATGTTCCACTTTTATGTTTGTTTCTCCTTGTAAAATCACCGATCTCCCAAGAATTTGAAACTCCATCTTAAGTTTACGGAAATCCCACAAGATTGGGCCTAGGGTAGTTAACCATTGAACCCCCAATACCATGTCACCACCCCCTATTGGCAATAATCTGACTTCAGTGCTGAATTGCATGCCTTGCATCTCCCACGTGAAGAACTTGCACAAAGCCCTGCTAAGAAGCTTAGTGCCATCTGCTACAGCTATTGGTAGACCTGTAGTTTGTTCAATTTTGTGTTTAGAGAACTTAGCTATTCCTGGTTCGATGAAATTGTGAGTGCTACCCGAGTCTATTAGTATGGTAATGCTTCTTCCCTTGAGTATTCCAGTTACGCGCATAGTTCGAAAAGAGTGGCTGCCTGTCAACGCGTGCATAGAGATTTGTACTTCTTCTAGCCCAGATTCTTCCATGCTTTGGGAGTCTTCATCACTTCCCTCCTCCCCTTCATCCCCTATAAGTAGAAACAACTGTCGTTTTTGACATCTATGGCCTCGGATATACTTCTCATCACAGTTAAAACAAAGTCCCTTATCCCTCCTGGTTTCCATTTCTTTCTGAGTAAGTCTCTTGATAGGAAATTGGTGATTAGCATGAGGTGTAGGCAGTGCAGGATGTGAATTAATAAGAGGTGTACTTAGTGGTTTTGGATCAGTTCGAATGGTAGGATTAGGGATGATTCTTGGTAAGGCCAAATTGGATGATGAACTCCAACTGTTGGCTGGTTTACCAACTGATCTAGCACGTCTGTTAATGGCCTCAATACTCTCTTCCTGTAATCTGGCTAGTCCTGTGACCTGAGTAATGTTGGTGGGCCGAAACATCTGAACTCCAGCCTTGATGTCCTCTCTTAGACCACTAAGGAAGCAACTAACAAAAAACTCTTGAGTTAAACCTTGGGTTCTATTGGCCAATTCTTCAAATCTGGCCTGATAGCTCTTAACGGTAGTAGTTTGAGTGAGTTTGGTCAGTTCACCCATAGCATCCTCAAAAACGTTTGGACCAAAACGTGTGGTTAAGCCTATTACAAAATCTGGCCAACTTACTGTTGTCTGGGATTTTTCGAACCACTGGAACCATTGAATGGTCCTCTCATCAAGATGCATCACCGCCAGCTTCACCTTCTGTGATTCCTCAATCTGGTTGAATTCAAAAAAGTGCTCACACTTGTAAATCCATCCGGACGGATCCTCCCCTTGAAACTTTGGAAAATCAACCTTAGCGTATCTGGTGTGGACTGAGTTGGAGGACTGGGTTCCAGCAAATTTGGAGTTGGAATGATGATCTCCTTCTTCTTCCTCACGGTTAAAAGTCCTTGCTGCCAACTGATCATACTTAATGTTCATTGCCATGAACAATTCTTTTAGCTCCCTCAGAGAACTAGCCGTATTATCCTTGAATTGGTCAGTGCTTTCCTTTAGTTGTTTGATAGCCTCCTCATTACGCCTTTGTTCTTGTGATCGGGTGTCCATTTTTGCTTAGTTTAAGGTGTCCAAGGATTGATAGCTCTGATACCAATGATACAACTGATAGAGTTGTGTAGGGTTAGGGTTTATAGATTCAGAAATTAGGTAATGGAGAAGTCTGATTTCGTATATTTCTTTCACAGGTACAGAAGAAACATAGCTAAGGGAACTCTCGTCCCTAACAAAAGGAGCTCTCGTCCTAATGCTATCTCTGCTCAACCTCACCGTAAGTTCTTCCCTCCCTTTGCCTTCTATTTATACGCATTCCATGCTGTAGGTAACTGACTTTCCCGCTTAGTAAACATAGCAAACAACTAACTAATTTGCTAACTGACTAACAGCTGTGATGGCTAACAACTAACAGAATAGGGAAAACAACTAAACTAACATAAAGATACAAACAGAAATTAGGTGCATTTAGGCCGTGTCTATCACAGATCTTGAACCCCCAATTACGACTTGGTCACCAAGATCACATGCCGTTCGGCAAAGAAGAATTATTCACAAAAAACCACTCGACAAGATTTCACGAATGAAGCATGAGGATGTTCCGCATCCCTAAAATAAAGACCTCAATAGATGGACCATTTCTTGCCAAAAGGAATAAAGGACGGGATAAGCGGCCATCAAGTCCCAACCTATCCTCCATCACGCACACTATAGAAGGGAGGCCAATGTATGTTCTCTGGTCATTGTCAAATACGTATACATTCCCGGTCATTGCCAAATACGTATAAATTCATACTCTCCTACATTAGTAACTTAATGTGATCGTCAGAGGGTCTGTAGAAACCTAAGAAGAAGAATTGGAAGTTGTTGTCTAATATTTCGAACCATTAGTTTGGCATCGTTTGTGAGAATATACTGAATATACTGGTAGGTGGGAAATTGATGCCGGGAAAGACTAATCAGCTTAGCTCTCTTCATTTGCTCTCTGCCCGATCCTCTGTTCGGAATTTGTTCATCGATCTCGGCATAGATAGATGTTCCCTTATCTAAATGGGGTTCTAAAGCGGCTAAGGAATGCGCTCCCACTGGAAATGTATCAACCATCATGAGAATACAAAGTGATTGGGCCCATATCCTAAGATGATAAGGATCTTGAGACTCATAAACGGCCAAGAAACACCATCCTATCGGAAACTCTAAAAGCAAACTCCTAATAGGACTAAAATAGCCACGAAGGTATAAAATGCATCCTAAGTGGACGAACACGTACGACATATCACTACTAAGAATATTTCCTATTTGATCTTTCTCCTAAATCATTCGATCTCTAACTTATGCATATGAGGAAATTGATTGGTGCCCTAGCTTCCTTGCAAGTCCTTGTTCCAACGAGGTGTAATCAAAGGCGTTATCAAATATCTTTCAGTTTTTGTAAAAGCATATTCAACTGAAGAACTAAAGACACGATGATGACTACCAGATCGACCACATCCCAAGCAGGTCGTTAAGGTGAGGCTTTGCAAAACCCCAACCCTCTAGAGGCTGAGCACATATCATTATGCAGTTGGTGACCCAATTATTGGAGCATAACGAAGACAGGGCCAGAGGATCCCATACGTAACCACCGCCACCACTATTGCGTTTCATTGACAAGATGAACTTTATGACTTTCATGAGGAGACTTCAATCTACTCAGTTTTGCTACCACCTCTCCGAATGTTCTACCTTAAGCATGACTGAATTGATGACCAATGCCTAACAACATATGAGGGTAGGGGATGCAACATGATGGGGGCAAGCAAAAGAGGTGAACAAAGAAAGGCCAGATCCAGAACCAATTAGGCACCAAAAAGAATGGAGGCAATCTCAATGAGGGACAACAATCGTGTAGGTTAAATGAAGTTAAGAAATCAACACATGAAATTTTGAATTTTGTTTAAATAATTACTAATTTAACAGCAATTTTCTTTTTCAAAAATTTAATGTCAATCAGCTGATTAATTAGAGTAGCAGATTAGTCGTCACCAAATTGTTGACTAATGCCAAAACACCTAATGTACACCTAAAAAGTTGAGTTACAACATTGAACTGCTGACGCCTAGCTCCGATTAGTCAATACACCGTTGCCTAGCACCTAAGCGACAACTAATGGGTCACATAGGCCAACCTTTCAGATACAAACAATTAGAGAAGGTGTCATTATTTGTATCAGCATTGAAAATCAAAATCAAACTGAGCTTTAACCCTTCAATTTATGTGCTCATTGAGCTCATCTTAGCTTATAACATGTGTTACCTTTTGGCAACTGCGAAAAATACAAATAACAAAAAGCAGAGGCAGCCACTCCATCAAAGTAGCAACTGAGATCTAAAATTAGGGTTTTCCGTTCCTTGATTTTATTGCATAGATGCCCTCTAAAGAACTTGAAACAAAAGACAGTGTAAAGTTTTCCTACATAACAAAATCCATTTCATTGATTCTCAAAGTTTGACTCACAGAAGCCATCAAAAGGATTTGAAACAAAAGAGGGTATGAAAATTTTCTACAATGCGACAACGGAAACCCTAAAGCTACACGAAAATACAAATAAGAAGAACACCTACTTAAGCTTTTTTCGGCGACATGTTTGGGTGGAAATATATTTGGGCTATAGTTCTTCATTTTTTATATTTTTATTTTTCATCAACTTTTTAATGTTTGTTGGTCTCCCCAAAAAGAATATAGAAAGTATAAAATTATATTAAAAAGTTACAAAAGTTTATTAAAGACAAAAAATAAGCCCATTTAGACTTTTCATTTTTTCTAGTTTTTTTTAACATTTAGATATAATTTTATACTTTGTAGATTTTTTTTGTAAAAGCAAACCAAAAAACATAAAAAAATAATGCAAAACAAAAAGTTATAACATTTTTTTAAATAAAAACAAAAATTTAATAAGACAAAAATTTAATAAACGAGAAAAGTTTTGATCAATTGTGTAATAATACTAGCACTGTCCTTTCATAACACTCAAATATTCTGACATGAAAACTGTAAAGGGTGTAAAGTGATGTCTACAGCTGATCTTCCTATTACTCCTTTTGATCTTCATCTGTGCAACAGTACTATAAGTATTCATCCATTTCTTGTTCCAAAAACTCAATGAGCCAATTGAAGACCATATTTGCCATACTATCTTCCATCAGCAATCCTCAAAGCTGCTATTGAGGGGATACTTTGTTCATACCTAAAGAAATCCTCTGGATCCACCGAAGTCTTAACATTTACCAATCTGTCAAAATTGGACTTAAAATACTTACTCCCCCAAATCCTAGCCTCTGAGTAGCTTGCACTACCAATTTGATTAATACCCAGATCAACATCTCTATAGTTTAGATATGACGCTCTTGGTGATTTCGAGACATGCGGTGTCATATGATCATAAAGCCTTCTAATCCTACTGAGATTGATATCTGCAGCATCATTCCCCCCTTCTTTCCAAGTCACGGAATACTGGATCTTGAAAATGTTTCCACTTCTATGAGGGAATGGAGTTTCAGACTCCAATATCTCACTCATTTTTCCCCCATATGGATTAAATGTCATTGCGGGTTTCTTCAATTCAATCATAGCCTTCCATATTCCTTCAAGATCTTCTATCGAAATCGGAATCTGTACGTAATCGGATTTCTTTTTCAAGAATTTTTCTGACTGCGGCACTCTGTCGAGCAGTACGTCTGCAGATGTCCCATTGGGATAATTTGACCAAAACAGAACTGATTCAACCCAACTCATTTCTAGACAATCTTCACTTCGCAAACCCAATTCGGGAAACTTTTCATTCACCAGATTAAACATTTCTTTCGAATTTCCAAGAAACAAACCCACAAATTTCGCCTTAATTGTCTTATAATCTTTCTTGATTGAAGGGAGAACAACAACTCTGATGAAAAGCTCTCCATCAATCTTATTAGCAACATGTTGCCATTTATATACGATGTTTGTAGCTCCTTGTTCCAAAGTCCTTTCGACTTTAAAAACCGTGACCCTTTCCGGAACAAAAACAAGGTTAATTTTCCAAGAAACAATTACACCAAAGCTTGCTCCACCTCCTCCTCTAATCGCCCAAAACAGATCCTCACCCATTGTTTCTCTGTCCAAAATCCTTCCATCAGCATCCACAATTCGCGCATCGATGACATTATCAACTGATAATCCGTATTTTCTCATCATATTCCCATACCCACCGCCGCTGAAGTGGCCCCCTACGCCCACCGTGGGGCAAACACCCGCAGGGAATCCATGGATTTTACTATGCTTGGCAATTTGATAATACAATTCGCCAAGAGTCGCCCCTGACTCAACCCACGCCGTCTGATTTTCTAAATCAATGGATACCGAACGGAGATTGAACATGTCGAGGATTACAAACGGGAGATCTGACGTATAAGAGAGGCCATCGTAATCGTGTCCCCCACTTCGGATTCTGAGTTGGATGCCATGGATCTTAGAGCAGATAATTGATGCCTGGATGTGGGATTCATGAGTGGGGGTTACGATGGAAGAGGGTTTGGGGGTGGTTGAGTAGTTAAAGCGGAGGTTTCTTATGTAGGATTGGAGGACAGAGGGGTAAGAGGAGCTGTTGGGTGTGTATATGACAGAGGAGATTGGGTGGGAAGGGTGAGAGTGTTGAGATAGGCATTGGAGGAAGGATTCGTGGGGTGGATCTGGATTTGCAGATGAAGTACAGAGGAGAAGCAGAGTCGAAAGCAGGGTGAGAATCGGAGGTTTTAGGGAGGCTCCCATTTTCATGTAAATTGGTGGAAGTTTCCAAATGGATAATGAATTTTAGTTGCTTCTTGTTGAGATTACTATGTGAAGGCCTTAACTTAACAGAGAAGTCTTCATCTTAAATTGTTCCTTCGACGTTAGAGGAGGAACAATAGAAATACTGGTGGCCTTAACTCGCAAGTTCCTACTCCTTTTTTTTTTTCTTGGAAGCATCTCCAACCTTGGACTTGGAAGCCTTGTTGTCCAGTGTGCACAGTAAACGTGCACAAAAAATTACTCGAGCAGATGAGTAACGTTCAGATAGTGATCGGAGGCGCATTACACAACAAAGTACCCTATTTTCTCCAACTATACTGTTGTTCATTTTGAAGAGGCAAAATATATTTCTTAACTCAAAACAATGATTTCGAAGGATACAATTACTCACACAAACTCCAAATTCGTTTCTTTAAAATTGTTAAAGGATACAATTATTCACATCAACTCCAATCACCATTATTTATTTCTTTAACAATTCATTCATTTCTTTTCAAATCCTAACATTCCCTACCAAAAGATTATAATTTCTTAGATACTATCCAACCATATTGACGATTAATCTCATTTTAAAAATATAGTCCTAAGATACTAATTTTATGGTAAATATATTACATATTATAATACTGTATGTTATAGCATTTTAGAATATGAAAATAAAATGAAGAAGTTTCTTCGTTTAATTGAATGGTCAAAATTTCATTTAGAAGAAGCCAAAGGAATTATGTTTGGAGGAGGAAGATTCTTCAAACGAAGGAATTAAGAACAAAAATAAAGAAATGAAGTATGGTTGGAGATGGTTGGTTGGTAGTAGGATACACTTTCGGTGTTTTATATTGAATTTATTTTGCAATTCAATGAGGCTCCACATGAATTAAATTTTTTTTGTTGAAAAATACACTGTATAATTATGTAATCATTAATGAATTTTTGTATAATTTTTAATTAGTTTTTTGTTTTCTCATTCATCTCATACCAAAATGATAAAAAACTATTAGAGAGTAGACTAAAATTAAAAAATTCAAATAAAACAATGATAAAAATACCGTAGAGGGTGAAAACTGTATTTTTTTTTTAAAACTTTTTCTTTTTTAGTGGACTTTTTAATACTTTGGTTATAATATTTTATTTTATATTCATCTGGTCGAACTAAAATAGGAAAACACAAGAAATTGATAAAAATTCAAAAAAAATTAATAAAAAAATTTATGCATAACAGAGCCTTATCTTTTGCACTTTTTCACTTCCTTAAATATTCTGTTGAAGGAAGCATCACGGTAGAAGGGCCCAAGAATTCAAGTCGTCCAAGCCAATTGCCAAAGCCAATAGATTACAAAGAGAATTAAAAGAATGATTACTTGGAAAGAATCAATTGGTTCCCTTTCATATAGGAACAAAGGCGGAATCATGATTCCACGTTTGAAGTCGAGATTTTATTTTTGAAAAACAGAAAAAGGGAGAAGACTGAACATAATTTGGAGAGTCGTAATGTAATTTTTTTTATAATTTTTAAAATTTGGATCTCCATATAATTGTTCGTCTGGCAGTTAAAGAAAGGCCAAAATCCAAACCAAACATCAAAATCCGTCGTGTTCATCCCCCATCTCCAAATTTCAAATTCATGAATCGTGTTCATCCCCCTTCGTTCCCTTAGTCTGAAATTCAGCCAGTATTTTGAAAATTAGTTTGAGTATGGTCTTCAAGGAAAAATAGTTTGAAGTCACTGACCACCCAGAAGAATTTCGTCTCTCTCTGTAGTACTTCTTTTGTTTGCTTGGCAGATAGTTTTGTTCTTGTTGACTCAGAATTTTCTTTCTTGTGATCAATATATTCTTCTCCGACATTATACAGGGCCGGCCCAAGGGCAAATTATAGTGCTCTTTAAAGACTGCATGTCTTTCATTTTTATCAATCAAATTGTTGCCTTTCAATCTAATAATGTACCAAACAGAAAAAGAAAGAAAGAGAATCACATTTTCACTTTGAGAATAAGATAACATTGATTACCACCACAACTTGTTAAACCAAAAGATTTTGAAATACATATTTTAGGCACAGGTCCAATATATAATTCCTCTACGAAGAAAGAGGTGGAATGCTTTGTTCATTTCTGAAGAAATTCTCAGGATCAAACGCGGTCTTCACCTTTCTCAACCTCTCGAAATTCCCCTTGAAATACTTAGCCCCAAAAACGTTTGGATCCTCACCATTAGCATTGGTTCCTACATCAAGGTCTCTGTAGTTGAGGAACGCTTCTCGCGGTGACACTGAAGCATATGCTGCCATAAGGTCATAGATTTTCTGCAAATATTTTAACTCCAATCAAAATTGCCAGTACTGGATTTTAAACTTGTACCCTGACCTGTGTGGAAACGGAGTCTCTGACTCCGGAATCTCACTCATTTTCACTTCATATGGATTCCACTGCATTGTCAAACCTGTCGTTTTGTTCATCTTCTTCCATAATTCTTGGTTTTGCTATCGATGTTTTCACGTAGTCCGATTTCACCTTAAAGTCCATAGCACCAAAAGTTGCCAAACTTTTTTTGTTAAGTAACTCATTGAGTTGGCCTTTTAATTGCGGGTCCTCCCATAAAATGGTGGTTTCGACACAGTCATTTTGCGTCAAACCCAACTCTGGAAATTGCCGATTCATCATAGTAGAAGTGCTTCGGCTTTCCCTAGGTATTGGGCGATGAAACTAACCGTAAGTCCTATGCCTAATTTATGTTCAAATTGGAGTCTTGTGAAAATGTCTTCACGTAGTGTGGATGCAACCTCTTGCCATTTATAAACAAGGCCTATTGCTCCCTGTTCAAAGAAACTTTCGACCCGAAAATATGTCACAACTTCAGGAACTCGCACCAATTTGAGATTACATGAGAGAATGACACCATGACTCGCTCTGCCTCCCCGAATAGCCCAGAAAACATCCTCTCCCATGGATTATTTTACAAAAAGGAAACTCCCCTCACGTGACTTAGTTTCTAACACTTACATATGGTCAAGTTTAGTGAGCACCAAGAGCTAAAAAGGACCAATCATAAAGGAGGCCATACTGTTCACCTTCATTTTGGAAGACTGAACAAAATAGTTCTCCAAAATACCTAATCCTTTGTAGGATGCATGTTGAAATCACAAAATGTAGAAACAAAATATTGATCGGCATGAACAAATCACGATTTCGCAAAATATAGAAACACAAACCGAAACACATAGGACTCTCCATTAGTTCAAACCCAGTAAGAGTCAAGACAAGCAAATAATTCCTTGAATTTCATATATTTTGTTATGAATAAAATTCCAACACTAATTGATACATTTTCATATTGCAAAAGGAAATTGCTATTCACCCCTCCTTAAAGACAAAAATCACACCCTTTCTCAAACAAATATCTGAACCTCCTTCTGAAATTTCAAAACTGTCACTTTCCACCCCTACCCTTTTTCTTCCCCTCTAAATTACAAAAATACCACTCTCCTTCCCCCTCTAAATTACGAAAATGCTACTCTCTATCCTTTCACTATTTCACATTGATTTTTTAAAAATGAATAATTAAAAATAAATTTTAATAAATAACGATGAAATTTTTGTCCTAACTCACAACACTCGGTTTTTGGTGACGAATAACATAAAAATGGCGGTTCTATGTGATACATGATGAGTAATATAAGAATAAAATTTTATATAATCTCGTGCAAAAAATCCAAAAATAGGATTAATATTCTAATGCATCACTAAGATTTTATGAGATTTCGTACAAAAAAATTCAAAGATATGATAAATATTTCAGTGAACCACTAAGATTTAGGTGATTTAATTTCAATCGTCAAGAGAAATATATAGCATTAAAAAATACCATATTCATGATCCATTGGCAAAGATTCTGGTGATTTAAATATTTCAACGAACCATTAGCAAATATTCTGGTGATGAACCATTAGCAAAGATCTAGTCCGGTGATAAATATTCCAGAAGATATGATAAAATATTCTTGTGGTTTAAGATTTCGGCCAATATTCTCAATACTTAATGTAAAATAATTACCATATTTGATTATATATTTGAAGTTTACGATTTTAAACCTACCAAATCAGGAATATATGTTCTGACTTAAAAAAGACAAGAGGGTAAACTAGCACTCAAAATCAATGGCAAAAATGTCGAACTATGAAAAAATAGGATGAAAATATAAGTTTAAAAAGTGGATAGGGTGAAAACTTACATTGTGTGGGCTATTGGGACTCTAATTTAAATTACCATAATAGTAATAATAATAATAATAATAATATGTAATTTTTTTAAATTAACCAATTTAATTTTTTATTTTTGCACTAATTGTTTATTTTTTATGTAAGGCCCATAAAATTAGAAGTCGCAGTTAATTTTAAAATTTAGGTCATGGTTAAAATTTTGAATTTTTTTAACTAATAAACTTTTTATCTTTACACTAATTTTTTTAATCTTTACGCTAATTTTTTATTTTTTATTTTATCTTCACACTAAATCTCCCTAATTTGTACTTTGTGGAGAAATCAAGCATCAGAAAATTTATGCTATTGTAAGTTAATATTTATCTAATGTATTTCAATAAATTGTCTATAGTTATTCTTTTTATTTTAAAACTTATTCTTTTTATTTTGAAAATGAGTGTTATTTTTGTAATTTAGAGGAAAAGAAAAGAGAGAGAGAAGGGAGTGGCATATTTGAAATTTCAAGAGAAGGATTAGGTATTTGTTCAGGGAATGTGTGATTTTTGTCTTTGAGAACTGAGAAGGGGTGAAAAGCAATTTCTTTATAAAAATAGTAAAAATAAAAAAGAGAAAGGGATATTTTGGTATTTTGGCAACAAACAACCCCCCCCCCCCCCCCCCCCCCCCCCCCAACACCGTGCTCTATTCTATTAATATTTGGTTTCATGCGAATTGACACGAACAAATATTTGGTTTCATGCGAATTGACACGAACAATTGATTTGGTCTATCATTTTCACATGGGCTATGAACATTTAGCTAGCAATTTGAAGGAATGTTGAAATCACAAAATCTGAAAAGGATTAATTATTTTTTTACACGTTTGAGTATTCCCATCCTTTCTATAATTCTATGATCTAATAGCTAGAAGTAGGAATACCATGTCATTTTTAATAATCAATCATATTTTATCAAAGGCGCGACTGCCCATGTTTTATTGCTGGGTCATTTGAACACATTCAAGAAGGAAAAATAAAAACAAACAAAAATTGCAGGACGATTTCTTAATTACTATACTAAAAAATCATGCCAACCCCAAGTGTCATGGAATTTTACTTAATCATAACAAAGTTTATTTAATAACTCAACTGTTTCTTGCTCAATTCGCTTCTCTCGCTCCTCTCCATTACGCTCGGCTTCTGGTCTTCTTCATATGAGCCATAAGTTCCAACACTTTCTTCTCCAAGCATCGCACCTCAATTGTTTTATTTAATTAACTCGGTGTTAGTCGAAACAAAAAAGAAAAACAGAAGGAGGCATACCCAAAAATAACAACTCCAAGTGACAAATTTAACATATATGGTTGGATTCCGCATTCAAACTACTATTTATTATGCTGTTATTGTAAAAGAACATAACAAATTATCTTTCACCATTTCAAACAACAAAAACCAATATCAAGAACACAAACAAAACAACGTTTGACCCTATATAAATTAACAAATTGAACGTGGTATTCCTTCACTACCTAAATGAGTACTTAAGAGTAGGAATGCTTTGCTCATTCCTAAAGAAATTATGAGGATCAACCTTGGTCTTTATCTCCACCAATCTTTTGTAATTCCCCATGAAATACTTTGTCCCATAAACAGCTCCTTCAGCATAACTATTAGCCCCATTGTGATTAATACCCAAGTCAAGATCCCTATAATTCCAAAACGACTGCCTTGGAAACTTTGACACAAATGGAGTCATAAAATCATACAACATTCTTGTCAAATTAACGTAGTGATTTGCTACCTCAACCCCATCTTGATTCCAGTTGGTCGCGTACTGAATTTTACAAATATTACCCGCATGGTGGGGGAAAGGTTTTGCTGAAGGAGAAATCTTCGCCATCATTCCACCGTATGGGTTGAAAGTCAATACGGGAGTTTCCAATTCGATCATTTTCTTAAATATCAATTCCAACCCGTCCTTCGGGATTGGTGTCTTTAGGTAGTCGGATTTTCTTTTCAGATGGGTGAGGACTTGAGGTGTCCGGCTTAGGAGAACACTGACTGGTGTTCCGGTTGGAAACCCAGTATAGTAGAGGACAGATTCCAGCCAACTCATCTCTGTACAATCAGACTTACTCAAACCTAATTCGGGAAAACTATGTTCCATTAGAGAGAGGAGTCTATCCAAGTTTCCGAGGAACAAAGTGAAGAAGTTGGCTTCAATGGTTTTTTGTCCGCTCGAGCTGCTGTTAACAACACTTATGATCAGTCTAATGAAGATGTCTTCATGGAGTTTATCCGCAATTTGTTGCCACCTGTAGACTAAATCTGTTGCGTTTTGCTCCAAAGTCCTCCTAACTGTGAAGACAGTTACCTGCATGGGAATTGCATAAATCCATTCAATGCATGGATGGAGAAAACATTGTGCACAAAAAAAACTTGATGTATAACAAGCTACGAAGGAATTCTTATAACAATTGGCCGAGCAATAGTCTAATAGAATAAGCTACTTATGATAAGAGGGGTCAAAATGTTATGTTCAAAAAAGTTTGCATAAGTATTCTGGCGATATTGCGTTCAAAATATTTGCATAAGTATTCTTATATAGCTTTAACGAAAGAATTCTGTAAAGTCGTTTTATTTTCTAAGGTTGCAAGCCAATAACATGACTATCAATTTGAAATAAATTTCGTAACCAGAAAAATTTGCTACCACTTTTAGATAATAGTGTTGTTTTTGAAGCTTGAAAATAAACTATAACGTTATGGCTTAGATAATAGATCTTCAACGTTACCGTGGCTGGCACAGGCACCAACTTGATTTTGTAGGAAAGAAGCACCCCAAAACTAGACGCTCCACCACCCGTAATGGCCCAAAACAAGTCCTCCCCCATAGCTTCCCGATTAAGAATACGGCCATTAACATCTATAATTTCTGCATCAAGAACATTATCAACGGTAAGACCGTATTTCCTCATCATATTTCCATACCCACCTCCACTGATATGACCACCAACACCAACTGTAGGGCAAACACCGGCAGGATAGCCAAGAGTGTTATTGCTTTTTTCAGCAACCGTATAGTAAACCTCGCCAAGGGTTGCTCCCGATTGAACCCAAGCACTCTTAGATTCGACACTTACATTGATCGCCCTCAGGTTGAACAAGTCAAGGATGAAAAATGGGGTGTCGGACCAATAAGAGATGCCCTCATAGTCGTGACCTCCACTTCGGATTTTCATCAGAAGACCGTTCTGTTTTGCACATATTATGGAGGCTTGGATGTGGGATTCATGCATTGCAGTTATGATGAACAAGGGTTTTGGCGTAGTGGTTTCGTTGAATCGAAGGTTTCGAATGTAGGATAGCAAAACAGAAGAGTACGAAGACTCGCTGGAAGTGTAGACAATTGAAGAGGATGGGTAGGATGGGTGAGAATTGTCTTCAAGGCAACGAAGAAAGTCTATATCATTAGAGGCTGCCCACAGGAAAGGTAGGAAAAGGATTGCAAAAAATGAAGCTATTGCAAAGCTTGGAGTTCTCATTTTTTCAGCCTCTTGTTCTAAAAGAGATGAGTCTCAATTTGTCATGTGATTGTTAGGTTGGTTAATTTAATTAGGTATTTATAGGGCAATGTTTGGCATGAATAAAATGGATAAGAAGGTAGGTGCTTCAAATTTTTTAGCTAGCATTTTGACCAGGGAAAATTCAAAGTACAAAAAGTCAAACGCGTTTTGTAATGGGCCATTGACATTCTATGTATGTTATTGGCGAAAGCTCTTTCATGCAAATCAATCCATAGCTTGAGACAATACTACTATATATCTGTCTAAATGTATGTGCTTGAAAAGTTCAGCTCCACCTAAATATTATTAATATTGGTTTCCTTTCAGTATCAAGTTTCAAACCCACATACTTAATAATTTGAGGGTTGTTAACAAAGATTAATGAAGTTTAAATATGACAAACCCTGCCGCATTTTGAATCCCATCCAATTAAAAAATGGTTAAATCAATCCCACACTTCAAAATTCAATGAACATGTACGTCAATAACACATGAAATCACGGCGATACAAAAAATACATACACACATACACAAAATTAATTATACTGCTTGCACTTACACAAAATGTAGTCACTCAAGCATTGGTGCTGTAGTTAATACAACAACAACATGCATCACCCTTTTGTTACAAGTTCTTGAAGGGTGTTATTAAGCTTTTATTAATTTATTTTTTTGATGATCGAGATATCTGGTCAGTTTTGAAATTACCCCCAATCAATTGTCGACTATTTTTCGGAAGACCAATTTCACCGTCAACTTGCGGGAGCCCCAGTTAAAAATAAAGCTTTACCCTATACAGACTGGCCCCAGAAGGGTGGGTTGATACCATCTAAAATGTTTAAAATCTAAGACCTCGAGGGAACATATCTCTAAGTCCTAGGCTTTGACCACTAGACCAACACATTGAGGTTAAAATTTTATTAATTAGTGGAACTGCAAATGGAAATGAAGGTGGTTTGCATTGTTTTTTCTTTTTGTTCGGCAAATGTGAAATTATTTCATTGAAATATATTGGTAAAGATAAAAATTACATTCAGTTGGGTTGGCAAGGAGCCAACACAGGAAAACGATCTTTTGGACCTGCCCATGTTAGGCAGAAAATTCACTTGGGCTAGTCCTTTTGCTGCTGATCTATGGAGTACGCTCGATAGATTTTTTTGCTTTCTTAAGAGTTTATGGAAAAATATAAACACCGACAGTGGGGCGTAAGTAGACACGTGTCTGATCATTGTCCAATCATTCTAAAAGAAGATGACAGAGACTGGGGCCCTAAGCCACTCAGATTTTTCAATGTTTGGACCCTCCTCCCTAGCTTTCTAGACTTAGTCAGGTAATCTTGGAGTTCAACTCGTGCACAGGGTTGGGCTGGTTTCAGGATTCATCAGATTCTAAAAGATATTAGATTTCAGCTTAAGTCATGGGCAAGCCAGGAGTTTTTTTTTTTTAAGGGCAAATGAGAACTTTCATTGAAGAATAAAATATAGAGAGGAATTACAGATGCTTTGAAGGAGAAGATTTCAAAGGCTGAAGCAATCATTTCATAGCTAGACTTGAAGGCTGAGGAGGGACCCATAACTCCGGAATTAGTCATCTAGAAAATGGAAACTAGGAACGTTTTTTGGGATCAGAGTAAAGTGATGGAACGGATGCTCCTCCAAAAATCTAGGTACAGTGGTCTATGAAAGGAGATAAGAATAATAGGTATTTCCACATCATAGCTCCAGGCAGACAAAGCAAGAATTTGGTGAACTCTGTTTGCATAGGAGGAGCCACTTTGGAGAATCCCAGTGAGGTCAAACAAGCCATTTTCTCACATTTCAAGCAGCTTTACAAAGAATATTGGCTTCAGAGACCTGTTTTGAGCAGACCTTTTCCAGGGTACTTTCAACCTCTACCTCTGTTACACGGGATTTCTGTGGATACACCTTTCTCTTTAATTTTATGAAATCTAGGAGGCCTTGTTGAGTTGTGAGGGGAATAAAGCCCCTGGGCCAGATGGGCTCAACATTCTTTTTATCAAGAAATGTTGGTCTTTCTATAAGGAGTTTTTCCTCCAATTCATTGAAGATTTCCACTAGAATGGTAAATTACTTAAGGCTCTCAACTCTTCTTTTATTGTCCTCATACCAAAGGTAGAAAATCCTCTGTCATTTAGGAATTACAAGCCAATTAGACGAATTGGATGTGTATACAAAGTGTTGGCCAAGGTTTTAGCCAGGAGGCTTTCTATTGCTCTGCCTTCTCTTATAGGCAGGTTCCAGTCTGCTTTTGTGGGTGGGATGGGAATTCAAGATATCATTTTAATTGCCAATCAAGTGGTTCAGTCTGGCATCTCCACATGCTCTTTCTCTATCTTGTGAAACGATTCTCCTACTGATCAGTTTGAAATGGAAAAGGGATTGAGGCAAGGGGACCCTGTATCTCCCTTCCTATACATCATAGCGGTAGAAGGTCTGAGTTACCTCATTCATAGGGCTAGAGACTTTGAACTTGATAAAAGGGGCCAGGATAGGGCCTATCTCAGGAAACCTAACTCATCTTCAATTCGCGAATGACACCATTCTTTTCAGTGAAGGGGGATCGGGAAGAGGAAGTTCAGACTTTGAAAAGAATTCTTAAGGGTTTTGAAGTGATGTCCGGGCTCAAGCTCAACTTAGTCAATTCATGCTCAACAATCCTTAGATGCAATGTTTCATCCCTCCATTTAAAATACCTAGAGATTCCTTTGGGTGCTAACATTTCAAAAATCAAAACCTGGAAACCTATTGTGGAAAGAGTCAAATTGAAGCTGTCTTCTTGAAGGAGGAAGTTGTTGTCTTTTGGTGGTAGAATAGTTCTAATGAAGTCAAATCTTGGGAGTCTCCCTATTTATTGCCTATTATTATTCAAAATGCGTATAACAGTCTCCAAGCAACTGCAGAGGCTTCAGAGAGCTTTTATGGAGAGGCTCAGGGGAAGGTAAGAAAATGAACTTAGTTAAATGGGAGATTATAACTACTCCTCGGAATCAGGGGGGTTAGGGATAAAGAACTTATCTTTGATGAACATTTGTCTTCTTTCAAATGGCGGTGGAGGTTTGCAAAGGAGAAACAAAGCCTTTGGAGGGGAGTTATCTGTGATTTATACAATATTCCCATACAAGCTTGGCAACCAAATATTGAAAGAATTTTGAATGGGTTAAGTATATGGATTTCTATTATGAAATTGAAGGACTCTCATCAACTGTTCTATGCCAATTACATGTCCTGCTATAGGATGAGAGTGGGACATGGAGAATCAACTAGTTTCTGGAGGGATCAGTGGACCTCCACAGGTCAACTCTTTAGTGTTCAATTTCTTAGGATTTTTTGTTGAAATTGTCAAAATAAAACGGGTCTTTAATTGGGCGTTTTATCAAAATTTTCTTATGCTTGAGAAAGCTTATTTTAGAGTGTAGAGATTTGTCTCACATTGCTTAGCTGGAAAAAAGTTTAATGGTTTATATAAGGGAGCATACCTATCAAGTTTACTTTAATAGCTTAGCTTTAAAGTGACTTGGCTCATAAGTGCTTCGCACCTTAAACTGGCAAAGCCGGTGTGCTTCACACATGCATCCGAACCGCGCCTCGCGCGTGCGCGTGTGCGTGGCAGTGGCTGTGTGGCGCTTTGATGACGCACTTTGCACTTAGCACGTCGACACGGGGCGCCTAGTAGGCGCCCTTTCTTATTGCGACTTGGCAGTAAGGTGGCGCTGATGTGGCACACGCGTTGCGTACGTGTGGCGGTTGAGTCATACGGGGTGCGCCTGTTGGGTTGGACGCGACCCATGGTTTGTACCCGTTCGGGTGAACCGATTGGGTGTGGGCGTGTCCTTACTGTACAACCCTGCGCGAGTGGGTGCATCTGGGTCTATAAATAGAGCCCAGATCACAGCCATTAAGACACTGAATTAATCAAAAACTCTCTTACTCCAAAATCTATTTTTCTTGTGCTGTTAATTCGTTTTTCTGTAGAAACGAATTTAATAGTCCCTTGGTTCGTTTATTTTTATTTTTTATTTGGTATTCTGTCTGTTCTTCGTTTGTGTGTACGCAGACAGAAGATCTTCCGATCGGGCTTCGTCGTATCTTCGAAACATATTCTTTGCAACCCGGTGCACACCAACTGGTGGGGGCGAATACTATTTTTCGGAAAGCGACATCGTAACGTGCCTCGAAGCAAGTTCATAATATTGTTCACATTCTGAAGATTTCAGATTTTGCACCAACAATCGAAAAACAGTATTCTCCGCAATGGCGTCAAAGTCTCTGCGACAGTTGACACAAGATTTTGTGAAGTTGGACAAGTTTGATGGCGGTAACTTTAGGCGTTGGCAAAAGAAAATTGAATTTTATGCTTACGACTTTGAATGTCGTTTATGTTCTCACTACTCCCTATCCGGAGGACAAAGAAGATGAAACATTGGAGGAGACTCGGGTGAGGATGAAGTTTGAGAATGATGACTACATTTGCAAAGGGCATATTCTGAATACACTATCGGACCCATTGTTCAACGTGTATACCAATACGGAGACTGCGAAGGAAATGTGGGACTCATTGGAGGGTCGTTATCTGACAGAAGACGCGACAAGTAAAAATTTTTTGATTAGTCAATTTATGAATTTCAAAATGATAGATAAAAAGTCTGTGATTGATCAACTGCATGAATTTCAACATATCTTGAATCAGTTTAAGATTAAAAGTATGAATATGGATGAATCAATCATAGTTTCATCTGTAATTGATAAACTCCCTCATTCTTGGAAAGATTTTAAGAAAAGTCTTAAACACAAAACTGAGGATCTTACGCTGAAACAATTGGCTATCCACCTTCGTATGGAGGAAGAGTCAAAGCGTCAAGAGAAGGAAGAACTTGGGGCTAATATCTCCAAGATTCATATGGTGGAAGAAGGGAAAGGTTCCAACAAGGGTAAAGGAAAAAAAAATTCTGATGAAGCAACGACAAGGGCAATGAACCGAAAGGAAAAAAGGCAAAAGTGGAATGTTAGCGTTGCGGTAAGTTAGGGCACTTCAAAAAGGATTGCAAATCCAACATGAAGAAAAATTCAGAAGCATCGGGGTCAAAAGGCAAATTTTTTGCTGTTTTATCTGAGATTAACATTCTCGAGGATGCTGGAAACTGGTGGATCGACTTAGGTGCTACAAAGCATGTGTGCAATGATAAGAGGTTCTTCACGGACTATGAAGTGGTTGATGATGGTACTGTTCTCTATATGGGAAATTCATCTACTGCTGTTATCAAAGGCAAAGGAAAAGTGGACTTGGAGTTCACTTCTGGGAAGATGCTAACTCTGACAAATGTTTACCATGTACCAGAAATTAGGAAAAATCTTGTATCTGGAGGCCTACTTAACAAGCATGGTTTCAAGTTAGTGTTTGAGACAGATAAATTTGTTCTGTCCAAAAGTGGTATTTTTGTTGAAAAATGTTATTTTGTAGAGGGCATGTTCAAACTTAACATAAATAATACAAATGTTATTTCTGCTTACATGATTGACTCTCTTTCTTTATGGCACACTCGTTTAGGGCATGTGAATACTAGAAAAATGAATTTTATGTGTAAATTAAATTTAATTCCTAAATATAATATTGATATAGTTGACAAATGTATAGTTTGTGTACTTACTAAAATTACTAGAGTTTCATTTCCTAAAATTCAAAGAACCACATCTTTGTTAGAACTAGTTCATAGAGATGTATGTGACATGCATAGCACTCCTACTAGAGGAGGCAAGAAATATTTTGCAACGTTCATAGATGATTATTCAAAGTATTGTTATATTTATCTATTGCATTCAAAAGATTAAGTTGAAAATCAATGTGGAACAAAAATAAAATGTTTAAGGTCTAATAGAGGTGGTGTATATCACTTTCCTGCTTACTATGAATCAATAGGGATAATACATGAAAAGACTGCATCATATACTCCGCAACAAAATGGAGTGGCCGAAAGGAGAAATCGGACTTTGACTGAGACGGTCAATGCTATGCTTAGTAATTCAGGATTAGGTACTGGTTTGTGGGGCGAAACCATACTTGCCGCTGCATATATTCTAAATAGGGTACCTCTCAAAAAGTCAAGAATAACTCCATATGAGTTATGGAAAAAGAAGAAACCTAACTTCAGTTACTTTAAAACTTCGGGTTGTAGAGCAATCGTTAGATTGCCAGAATCTAAAAGAAAGAAATTGGGTGAAAAAGAAATTGAATGCATATTCATTGGTTATGCTTTACATAGTAAAGCATATAGGTTTCTAGTGTCTGAGCCATTTGATTCAATTGGAGTGAACACCATTATTGAATCACGTGATGCAGTGTTCTATGAAAATAGGTTTGGTCCTATTCCAAAGGTAGTAAATCAAGAGGATGAACCACTCCCTTTGGAGTCTAATAAAGAGACTGAACCTTTGGAACAGGTCGAACTTCGAAGAAGTAAAAGGGCTCGAGTTGCCAAGTCCTTTGCACCTGATTTTGTAGTTTATCTAGTTGAAGGAACTAGAGAAATTACATGTAATCATACCATGATTACACTTCATGTAGAGTCAGATCCCTTGACCTACAGGGAGGCTATGAAATCACAAGACTATGCTTTCTGGCGAGAAGCAATACAAGATGAAATGGATTCTATTATGGGTAATAATACCTGGGTTCTTGTTGATTTACCTTCGGGTTCCAAAGCCATTGGCTGCAAGTGGATTTTCAAAAAGAAAATGAAAGTTAATGGTACAATAGACAAGTTTAAGGCACGATTGGTTGCCAAGGGTTTTACCCAAAAGGATGGTATCGATTACTTCGATACATATGCACCGGTGACAAGGATCTCTACAATTAGAGTTCTGATTGCCTTAACTTCAATTTATAAACTTCAGATTCACCAAATGGATGTGAAAACTGTATTTTTAAATGGTGAATTGGATGAAGAGATTTATATGAAGCAGCCGGAAGGATTTATTGTACAAGGTCAAGAACACAAAGTATGCAAACTTGTTAAGTCTCTTTACGAACTTAAACAAGCACCAAAAGAGTGGCATGAAAAGTTTGATAAAGTAATTCTATCAAATGGGTTTAGGATACACCAGTCAGATAAGTGTATACAGTAAATTTATTGGTAATAAAGGTGTAATCATATGTTTGTACGTAGATGATATGCTTATCTTTGGAACTGATCTAGATAGCATACAAAATACAAAAGAGATTCTTTCTTCTAGTTTTAGTATGAAAGATATGGGTGTAGCCGATATAATTTTAGGCATCAAAATTATGAGGCAAGGAGACAGTTTAGTTCTAAACTAGTCTCATTATATTGAGAAAATACTGAAGAAGTTTAATCACTTCGATAGTTCCCCAATATCTACACCTTTTAACCCACATATTAAGTTGTATCCTAATACCGGAAGAGCTATATCACAATTAGAATATTCTAGAGTGATTGGAAGCTTGATGTATGCGATGACGTGTACATGATCAGATTTGCATATGTTGTGGGTAAACTAAGTACGTATACTCACAACCCAAGTGACATTCATTGGAATGCAGTTAATCGGGTTTTGCGATATCTAAAGAAAACTATAGACTACGGGATAGTCTATAGTGGGTATCCTTCGGTTCTAGAAGGATACACTGATGCTAGTTGGATAGCTGAGAATGAAGATCACTTGTCAACAAGTGGTTGGGTCTTCACTCTTGGAGGAGGAGCGGTTTCTTGGGGATCAAAGAAACAAAGTATTATTACAGACTCAACTATGGCTACTAAGTTTGTAGCATTAGCATCAGGAAGCAAAGAGGCAGAGTGGCTGAGAAGTATGTTGTGGGAACTACCCATGTGGCCAAAACCTATGCCACCGATATCTTTGCATTGTGATAGTCAGTCAACGCTTTCACGGGCTTATAGCCAGGTATATAATGGAAAGTCCAGGCATATAAGACTTCGACATAGTTATGTTTTGGCAGATCCTTTAACAAAAGGTCTTGTAAGGGAATTGGCGTGGAGAACATCAAAGGGGATGGGACTTCAGCCCATTGAGATATAATCACTCTTGGTGGAAACTCA
This sequence comes from Arctostaphylos glauca, assembly GCA_019985065.2. Taxonomy (NCBI): domain Eukaryota; kingdom Viridiplantae; phylum Streptophyta; class Magnoliopsida; order Ericales; family Ericaceae; genus Arctostaphylos; species Arctostaphylos glauca. The sequence goes on along the minus strand of JAHSPW020000001.1, from coordinate 23,165,119 downwards.
ACTCAACACTTGTTTTCCTACAAGTCTTGGGTTCAATGAGCAAAGTACACCATAAGTCGTGATGACAAACACTTTTCGGTTTAATCCATCCTAAGGTAAAGTGTTTGGTACCTGTAATGAAAATGAGGAGGTTGGGCTACTTAGCTCTTAATAGGTTTCTAACGGTGTTGTTAGGTCTCGAATGCTGTAGTTACAGGGGCATTCTTAACCTACCTATACGAGTGTGAAGGTGGTGCCGCTTTCTATTGGTTCACGGGCAAGAACTATAGAGCGCTCATGAAATTAAGATACAGACACACGGCCAATCCACGTGTCAGCAAATTTGAATACCTAAGTTAGGTAAGATGTGTGCGTGAGACGTGTCCGGTTGGTCATTATATGATCGCTAGTTAAAAGCCAAGTCTACTATGCTTTCCGACTAACTTTGATTCGTCTTCACTAGATGAATGGTTAAATTCGTAAGACACCTTCGTTGGTGCACAAATCTTTTCAAAGGAACCAAGGCTTCTTCTTTATTTTGAAAATGGTGGGGGATTGTTGAAATTGTCAAAATAAAACGGGTTTTTAATTGGGTGTTTTATCAAAATTTCCTTGTGCTTGAGAAAGCCTATTTTAGAGTGTAGAGGTTTGTCCCACATTGCTTAGGTGGGAAAAAGTTTAATGGTTTATATAAGGGAGCACACCTATCAAGTTTACATTAATAGCTTAGCTTTAAAGTGGCTTGGCTCATAGGTGCTTCGCACCGTAATGGAGCACCTTAAACCGGCAAAGCCGGTGTGCTTCGCACATGCATCCACACCGCGCCTCGCGCGTGCGCGTGTGCGTGGCAGTGGGCTGTGTGGCGCTTTGATGACGCACTTTGCACGTCGGCGCGAGGCGCCTAGTAGGCGCCCTTTCTTATTGCGACTTGGCAGTAAGGTGGCGCTGACGTGGCACACACGTTGCGTACATGTGGCGGTTGAGTCACACGGTGTGCGCCTGTTGGGTTGGACGCGACCCATGGTTCGTACCCGTTCGGGTGAACCGATTGGGTGTGGGCGTGTCCTTACGCGAACAGATACAACACTGCGCGAGTGGGTGCATCTGGGTCTATAAGTAGAGCCCAAATCACAGCCATTTAGACACTGAATTAATCAGAAAACTCTCTCACTCCAAAATCCATTTTTCTTGTGCTGTTAATTCGTTATTCTGCAGAAACGAATTTAGCAGTCACTTGGTTCGTTTATTTTTATTTTTGATTCGGTATTCTGTCTGTTCTTCGCTTGTGTATATGCAAACAGAAGATCTTTCGATTGGGTTTCGTTGTATCTTAGAAACATATTCTTTGCAACCCGGTTCATACCAACTGGTGGGGGCGAATACTGTTTTTCGAAAAGCATCGTAACGCCCCTCAAAACAAGTTCATCATACTGTTCACATTCGAAAATTCCATATTTTGCATCAACATTTTTCAGGTGTGTTCTAAGAAGGAAGTCAAGTTGTCATCAATGGTCCATCACAACTCTCCCGACCTAGTCATTCAATTAAAAAGAGTTATTTTTTGTGGGAATTGGAGGATCTTGCAGTCATGCAACAAATTTGGAACAGTCTCAGGGCTTCTTTTTCGGACAGGGAAGATTCGATCACTTGGATCGATACAAGAGGGGGGAAGGAGTCAGATTTCTCAGTTAGCTCTCTATACAAAGCAGTCGTTTCGTCAAGATCTAAACTAGAAAAATCACCTCCTGCATGCGTTCGGTTCAAAGTTGCTCCTCCAAAAGTCCAATTCACTCATTAGCTAGCTTGGAAAGGTAGAATTAAAGTAGTTCAAACTTTATTCTTCAGGGGTCTTCTTAGTATCCATGAGTCCATGTGTTCCTTCTGTGGAGAACGGATGGAGTCTCAAGAACATCTTTTCATCTTTTACATAAAGGTTTGGGGGATCTGGAACCATTTTCTGTCGATGTGGAATATTTAGTGGGCAACTCTGAACACTGTCGAACAACTTCTAAATTGGTGGTCGGGCTGGAACTTCTCCAAGAGATTGACGCAATTATCGAGGGATCTTTGATTTTCCCTTCGATTTACGATCTTACACGCTGTGTGGAGAACCAGAAATCAACTCCGCTTCAACCACCGGAAAGTCAATTGGGAGATTTAGGAAGACATCCGCTGCAATTGGGTCAGAGGGGCCATGGCTAACCACCGGGAGAATCCGCCGATGGCAAGTGTCTTATATAATCCGAGAGGAATCACTCTTGCTGGGAGGTTCATATGACCGCCAATTTGGTTTTTGGTAGTTTCTTTTTCGTACTCTGGTTTTTTTGCCATTGTTTTAGGGCTTTCCATTTAAGAGGTGGGGTGCACTACGTACGTAGCTTTTGGATTCCTTCATTTGTGTTATATTTTTATAGGCCATGCTTTATTTAGGAAAGGGACAAGGTTGGTATTTCATCAGCTACTTTCGTTTGTTTGTATCTTTTCCATTCCCTTAATATAATTCTTTTGCTATTCAAAAAAAAAAAGAGTCTGCATAAAACGATCCACCAACGGAACTAAATCAAGACAAAAACTGCACATTTGGGACCCACCCGATTGTTGGGTGTCTTCCCCATGTGGGTAATAATTTTGTTCCCCATGAGTGTCTCACTTTTGTAGAACCCAAGGAGCACTTTGAGCCGCCATTTTGTTCTTTTTAGGCATTTCTTGAAGCTTCATTTTGCCTATAAATTGTAATAGTGTGTGTGTGGCTGATAGCAAGATTGTGAGGTCAGTGTGTGTGCTGAGTGGGTGAGGTAGTGAGAGAGGCTACGAACCAGAGAGAGTGAGTTGAGATTGAGAATCTCCTCCTTGAGAGTTTTTTGTAACTTTGTATTGTGTTTATATAAAGTGAAATTTTCTCTCAAAGGTTTGTTTCTGTGTGCGTGCTTGTGATTCCTCGATCCGCAACAGTGGTATCAGAGCGAGGTTGAGCGTAGGAATCAGTTTGAAGCCCACTAACAAATCTGCCGTTATTTTGAATTGTTCGAAAACATATTTTTACCACACGGTTGTGTTCGTCACGACGAGACGAAGCCGGAGAAGTTTTCCCGACCACCGTCCGACCACCGGAGAAGCCTCACGCGCCGGGAGAAGAAGGCGCGTGGAGGCGCGTCAGATCCACTCGCGCGCGTGCTTTACACGCGCTGTCTGGAGGTTGAAGACGACCACGTCATCTGCTGACGTCAGCGCCACGTCAGCGGTCAGAGGTCCAATCAGCCGGTTTTTGCCACGTCAGCGTTAGTGCACAGTCAACGTCCAGTCAGCAGAGAATATTCCTTTTGCTGAGGAATATTCCAGATTGGGTTTTTGCGATTTCGGAGCCGTTTCAAGTCCGATTTCGACGAAATTATAGTGTTTTCTGGCTAACTCGAGCATTCCGGATCCAACAGCGTGGTCCGTTTCTCGAGATCTGACTTCCTCGTTGCAGCAGTGGTATATTTTCAGCTCGGGGGCTATATTTCAAGTTTTTAAGCCGGTTCGGATAAGCTATGGCGGGGAAGAGCCACGGGTTTGTAGTCGAGCCTTTCAATGGCCACAATGACTTTACTCTTTGGCAACAAAGGGTGAAGAATATCTTGACGAGAGAAGGCTTGGTGAAGGCGCTCAAGAAGATGTCCGAAAAACCGGAAGGGATGGATGATGCCACACTACAACAAAATTGGTGTATAACGACGAAACATTTTCGTCTCAAAAATTACGTTTTTCGTCGCCAAATCATTAGGCGATGAAAATTTCCGTCTCTAATTTTCGTCGCCCATAGTTTCACGCAAAAGGTCATGGCGACGAAAAATACAATTCGTCGCCTAATATATTATATTTGCGACAAAATATTTCGTCACCAAATGTAGGTATTTAGCGAGGAATTTTTTCGTCGCTGATATTAGTATTCCGCGATGAACTATTTTGTCGCTAACTACCGTCATTCGCGAGGAATTTATTTTCGTCTTTAATAGCTAGATTTTGAGACGATTTTTTTCGTCGTTAAATTGATTTCTATTTCAAAACAAATTACCCGGAAATCTCATTATCTTTCCCTTCCTAGGATTCGAACCTTAGACCTCCATCCCACTAACACCTTCTGTACACTCTCTTTCACCACTGCACCAAACACAATATTCGTAAATTATTTATAATATTTAATACTTAACATATGTTTAACATTATTTTTTTAGTATATGTTAAACATTATAATCTCTCTCTCTCTTCTCTCTCTCTTTGACTTAATTTTAAATAGATATTAAACATAATAATATTATATATTTTCATCTCTCTCTCCACTCTCTCTCTCTCTCTCCCTTTGTCCCTCTATTTCTGTCCTCTCTCTCTCTCCCTTTTCTTTCTCTCTCTCTTTTTCTCTCTTTTAGGACATTAAATTAAAATTATTACACCTCATCTCTCTCTCTCTCCCCCTCTCATCTCTCTCATCTCTCTTAATTAGATTATTCATTTGAAATTATTACTCAAATTTTTTTCTCTATATTTCTCTATTCTTTCCTCTCTCCTCTCTCATCTCTCATCTCTCCTCTCTCCTCTCTCCTCTCTCCTCTCTCCTCTCTCCTCTCCTCTCTCCTTTCTTCTCTCTCTCTCTCCCCCTCTCTCAAAATATTAAATTTAAAATTATTACACAATCTCTCATCTTTATTTCTACACTCTCGTCCTCTCCTTTTTCTTTGTATTTTTCTTTTAGTCTCACTCTATCTTTCTCTCTAGCTCAAAATTCAAAACCTATCTCTTATCTATTTTTTTTTCTCTCTCTCTCTCTCTCTAAATTCAAAATAAAAAATGTTAAACCTATCTCTCTACTCTCTCTCTCTCTCTCTCTCCCTCCTCTTAGTAGTTGTACCAATTGAATATGCGCATATCTGCGTGTGTGTGTATATATATGTATATATACGCATATACACATATAGGGGACACATATGTCTATAATACATATATATATATGTATATGTATATCTGTATTCCTTATACATACATGTCTACAATACATATATATATATATATATATATATATATATATATATAAATGAATATATTTTTTCGTTAACGACGAAATTATATTTTTCGTCTCAAAATATATCATTTAGCGACGAAATATTATTTTTCTCGCCAAATTTATATATATTGCGAAGAATTATATTTTTCGTCTCCAAATATGTATTTTGGGCGAGGAAATATTTTTTTCGTCTCCAAATATGTGATTTGGCGACGAAATATTATTTTTCTCGCCAAAACTACTTATATTGGAGACGAAAAATATAGTTCATCGCCAATATATATATTTGGCGACGAAAAAAATATTTCGTCGCCAAATGACATATTTCGAGACGAAAAATAAAATTTCGTCGCTAACGAATTATATTTGGCTAGGAAAATAAATTCCTCGCAAATATTTTCAAAAAAACGACAAAATATTTTTTTCGTCGCCATATATACCCATTTGGTGGCGGAATTAAATTTCGTCTTCCGATTTCGTCGCCATAAATGGTTTTTCTTGTAGTGCCAAATGGGAGGAGATAAGAGAGCTTGCAAATAGCACGATCCAATTGTATCTCGGGAATAGCACTCTCTGGGAAGTCATCAATGAAACGGATCCGGCGGAACTTTGGGCAAAATTGGAGAGTAGGTACAAATCTAAGTCTTTGACGAGTCGGTTATCGTTAAAGAAGCAATTGTACGCATTGCGTATGTCCGAAGGAGCAAGTCTCAATGAGCACTTGGATGAGTTCAATCGGCTACTAACGGAGTTGGAAGCCATTGGCGCAAAGATTGAGGAAGAAGACAAAGCAATTATTTTGTTAGTTTCACTCCCGCCGTCGTACGAGCATCTCCAGACTACTTTGATGTATGGGAAAGACACACTCAAACTTGATGAGGTCATTGCTACACTTCTATCCCACGAGTCGATGCGGAGGAAGGAGAGCGAGCGGACATTGGATGAGCGTGTCATGATTGCATCACATGATTGTCAAGCCAGAGGACAAACGACCGAAAAGAAGAATTGGTCAAGGGGGCGTTCACACTCGCGAGGTGGAGAGTCTCGTTGAGTTGACAAAAGAAAATGCTACTATTGCGAAGAAGATGGACATATTTTGAAGTCTTGCCCAAAACTCAAAGCGAAGAAGGAGAAAGGGAAAGAGAAAGCCGAAGCGGCAATTGTTGAGAGCTATGCCGAAAATGATGGTGATTTGTTCACCGTGACTTCCGAAGGTACGAAGCCTTTTGGTTGGGTTATGGATTCCGGTTGTTCATTTCATATGTGCTCAAACAGAAAATATTTTTGTACATATGAGACTTATGATGGTAGTACCGTTAGAATGGCAAACAACACAATAAATAAGGTTGTTGGAATTGGAACGGTACAATTTAGGATAGCCGATGGAAGGATTGTGACATTGACTGGAGTTCGGCATGTGCCCGGATTGAGGAAAAACTTAATCTCTTTGGGAACTTTGGATTCAAGAGGTTGTAGGTTCTCATCCAAAAATGGAGTCCTTAGGGTTTACAAGGGCGACAAGGAGATGTTGCAAGGTAAAATGGTGGGAAATTTGTACAGGCTTCAAGGTCGTGTTGAGATGAAGCGTGCAAATATTGGGCACCAAGAAAGCAAAGAGGAGAGACGTCGGGTTACTCAAGCATGGAGTGTAAAGATGCAAGCGAATGAATCTCAAGGTGCGGAGGGCAACATCGAAAAGGAGGTGGCTCGGGCGACAAGTTTTGAAGGGGTGGACAAAGTGACAACGTGTTCAAGGAGGAGGGTCACTTTTGCAACCAATTTGGTTTCCGATGTTTTCGGATAGGCACCCAAGTGAGGGGGTGCGAGTCACCTGAATGAGGGGGTGGCAAGAACGGAACTATGGACCACATGGGGTCGAGGGGGTGATTGTTGGGTGTCTTCCCCATGTGGGTAATAATTTTGTTCCCCATGAGTGTCTCACTTTTGTAGAACCCAAGGAGCACTTTGAGCCGCCATTTTGTTCTTTTTAGGCATTTCTTGAAGCTTCATTTTGCCTATAAAAAATTGTAATAGTGTGTGTGTGGCTGATGGCAAGATTGTGAGGTCAGTGTGTGTGCTCAGTGGGTGAGGTAGTGAGAGAGGTTACGAACCAGAGAGAGTGAGTTGAGGTTGAGAATCTCCTCCTTGAGAGTTTTTTGTAACTTTGTATTGTGTTTATATAAAGTGAAATTTTTCTCTCAAAGGTTTGTTTCTGTGTGTGTGCTTGTGATTCCTCGATCCCCAACACCGATTTGGGTATGAAACAAAGCAAAACCACCTAACATCACCCATTGTATTAAACTCCCTTGATATACTACATAGAGCTAGGGGTTTAAAATTATTTAAAGGGGCTAACTTGGGTCCATTATCTGGTAGTCTCACCCATTTTCAGTTCGCAGATGATAGCATTTTGTTTTGTGGGTTGGAGGAAGTAGGCCATGTCAAGAAAATTTTGAGATTTTGAGGTAGTGCATGGATTAAGGATTAGCTACCAAAAGTCAGTGATCTATGGAGTGAGATGGGATGAAGCTTCACACAAGCGTGCACAAAAATTCTTAGGTGTAAGCAAACTTCTCTACTATCTAATATCTTGGACTAACCCTTGGTGCTAGTCAATGTTATCGATACCGTACCGTACCGGCCGGTACGTACCGTTTTGGCAAAAAAACGGTACCAAGTACCTCTAGTACCGTACCGTTCTCAATACCGGCCGTATCGGCGAATACCGGCCGTATCGGCCGAATATCGGCCGGTACCGGATTTTGTTTTTAAATTTTTTTTAAGAATTGCGAAAAAATTAATTTTTTTTGGCTTTCTCTCTATAATTTATATATATATTGATAGTTGCGATAAATCCGGTACGGTATCCGGTACATGACCGGTACCGGTACGTACCATACCAATAGGAAAACCGGTACGCAAACCGATCCGGTATTCAGAACATTGGTGCTAGTACAACTAGAGTGAAAACTTGGAAAAAGGTGATAGATAAGGTTATAGGGAGATTGGCTGCATGGAAAAGGGAACTCCGAAGACTAACTCTTATTAAGTCAGTACTTAGTAGCTCACCTTTCTATTACCTATCTTTATATAGAATTCCAATTGTAGTAGTTAAGGAACTGGACAGGACCATTAGGAACTTCTTGTTGGGAAAGAGGAGAGGGGGGGTGATCATGCTTGCAAAAAGATTAACCTAGTTAAGTAGGAGTCCATCTCATGCAAAAAGGAGTAGAGAGGCCTTGGGATAATAAGCAATATATTGATGATTTTGGCTCTATTGCTAAAATGGTGGTGGAGATTTGAAACAAAAAAGCATAGTCTGTGAAGAAGTGTATTGTGTGACACTAATGCCAATTCCACCTTTTACTTGGTTCCCTATGGAAAGAGGGGGACATAGGGGTTCAATTGCTTGGAAAGGAATTTGCAAGGCCATTACTTATAACCAAGCCCTTTTGACTGAGTTCAAACAACAAGTAACTTTTAAAGTGGGCAATGGGGTAAGCTTGAGTTTCTGGAATGATAATTGGTGCCAAGATAATCAAACTCTCAGAGAACTATTCCTTAGAGTATACCAAACTGCCTCCAACAACCAGATGTCCTTGGCAGTAGCTGCTGCTGCTTCATTCTCAGCACTAGAAGCTAATTTATCCCTTAGAAGGGATTGTACTCATGGGAAAAGGGAAGAACTGCAGGGCCTGACTATGTTGTGCAACTCATCAGTAGTCATTCTAACAGGTGACCAAGACAGGCTGTTATGGAAGGGAAGCTCGGCCCGGAGGGGGGGGGGGGGGGGGGGGGGGGCGGGGGAGAGGAGAGGGGAAGGGGGAATCTCTGGTCAGTTCATTATATAAATTGGTGGAAGATTATAGGACAATTTTATGCCCCTCTCCACCTAAGTGTAATTGCAACAAGTTTTGCCCCCAAAGGTACAATTTTACACATGGCTATCTTGGAGAGGATAGGTTAAGTCAGCTGATATGCATCTAAAGATGGGGATTTTGGATTATAATCAGGCATTGTGCAAGCTCTGCGGAAAGGAGATTAAGACTCAAGACTATTTACTTCTCCACTGCAACAAGGTTTGGGAGCTATGGTGTACCTGCCTGTCTCGATGGGGAATTAATTGGGCAGCCCCTAAATCTATTACAGAAGCATTAGAGTGGTGGGCAACACACAAATTGAAAGGAGGAGCTTCAATGCTAAATAAGTCCGTTTGGTATGCTGCTCCTTCTTATAGCTATTGTCAACTATTTTGTCTTCATTTTTGTTTGTTTCAATTTTGTAATAGTTTGCCAAATTTCAGTATCTTATTGGTGTTTGTAAGATCACTTGCATAGCATGATATCTTTCTACAGATCATAAATCTAATAGGATTCATAAATCTGGCTGGTGTTTCACATCATCACGTACGCTACATGAATAATATTAGAAAAATGAAAGTCAAATAATTCTTGTAATTAAAGCATATTCAGAAAGAGAATACTTTTCTGACATCATCAATCCACCAAGTCTTACTAAATCCGGATCAAGAAATATATTTATAATCATTAAGCCAAGCTGTAATTAGAACAACGACTATATATGTGAATATCCAACAATGTATATACGTCGCTGGTCAATGCTTGTGATGAGAGATATTATTTCAGAGAATCAATGGTGTTCCAGTTGTATATTTGGTTAATTGATGGTTTTGATAGTCAAATTATGGGATATTAAGTAATGGTGTTAGGTTACAAATCACTGTGATGTTGGCTTGTTCATTTTTCAATGTCAATAATGGTGTGAAATTCTTAAAAAACTTAGGTAATTAATATGTCACGTTCTTATATGAGTGTGTTTGTTAGATACCAGAGAGAAACAAACAATTTGAATGTGTAACCTGTGTATAAGAAACTTGTGTAACATTGTCTCTTTTTGAAAGGGGCAGAGGCTGTATTTCCTGAAATCTCGAGTAATTAAGAATTATTTTATTTATAGATGTTGATGTATATTTGGAAATATGGTAATACTTTTGTCCCTATGGCTTCATTTGATTCGGAGATAGGCGCATATGATTGGACTAAACGTGCTTAATCCTATGTTTTCATCATTTGGTTCTCATTTTGTAATCCGGGATTAATAATACAAGAGTACTATTATAATTCCTATAATATGAGGGTATTATATTATCATATGGGAGAGGTGGGAATGTTAATTCAGAATAAAAAATCGTAAGTGGACTATCAATTCTTCGTTCTTCACCGCTCCCTCTCTCTCTTAGGATTCTGAGCGGTTTAATTGGATAAAATTGAAATCGAACCGAACTACTTTAATTTGGTTCGGTTTGATTTTTTCAGTTTCGGTTCAGTATAGTCCGATTTTTGATTTGGTTAAATCAAGCCAAATGTAAAAAAAATTTAATTTTTCAATTCACAGATAATATTTGAATACCAATAGATCAAGCCCAATATAAAATAACAGCTATTATAAAAAATAAAAAATAAAATTTATAAAAAATACATATCACAAAAAATACATAGTACAAAAAGTTATCTATCACAAAAAAATTATAAACCAAATAGAGGTTTTTTTATTCTGGTCCAATACGGATTGTAGGGCTAAAAAAATCGAACCGATTTTTTTTTCAATACACCAAATCGAACCGAACCAGATCGATTTAACCAAAAAATCGAATTAAATGATGACAATCTTTAACTTTTTTTTAATAAGCGAAAATAGACAATCTTTAACGTTGATATTATATTTTTATGAGACAATCGAGATAAATTTGACATCATTCAAACATGATTCATGAACACAGTTATAATTATAACCAACCCACCATTCTCCGTTTCTCGTCAGATTGTCAACGATAATTTAATTTTTTCATTTTATTACTCTTTTTTATTTTTTTTGTCTCTAGCATCTTTTCGCCCTACAGATTTCTGCTAAAATTTTACTACAGATTTAGAAAATTATTTGATTTTAAGTTAATTTGTATGTCACATCTTCAGATTTAAAAAATAATTTGATTTTAACTTGTATGTGAGCTTACAAACAAGCAATGACAGAAATGATTGAAGGACACCTAAAATTAATCTCAAAATTTAGTGAGAGAACCAAACATGAGATTAACCTACGCATGAGATATCCTGATATTAATCCCGCACGAGTCAAACATGGAATTATGTAGGGTTCAGGACTAAATTAGTACCAGGATAAATAACTACTAATTCAGAATTTTTAATTCTGTCTATTTTGGTTTCCGAATCAAACGTGGCCAAGTTCTTAAAAACTTGACAATTATCGGCCTGTTAAATAATGAAGAACCTAGCCATTTGGTGGAACCATTGAAGAAAAAAACAAGTGAAAATATTAACTTGTTTAGTCTAACACGCCTCACTGAATAGCCTGTTGTAATTGTTAATGCTCTAAGATCTAACAGAGGTTGCAAAATGTTCCAATTTCCAAATAAAATGGCTTCGAAGTTCGGTCTGCCGGGGATTACAGTGGGTGATTTCAGTTGATGCTTGGAGGGGTAAGGAAGATTGAGTCTTGGAAAGAGGCAATCTATTAATGAAGCACTGTTACACAAGCTTAAGCGACGGAAATTATCTATACGAGCAGTGGTAAGCATCGCTAAATAAAAAATTTGTACCAGAGCTTCCAAAAAGCGTTGCTATAACTATATAACAACGGTCATCTGACAACAGTTTAGCCGATGTTTCCCAACCATTTATGTAGCTTTCTCGGATATGTACTAGTGCTTTTTAGGAGCTTTTGTGGGGTAGTGATATCTGTCTGAGGCAATCTATTTGTGTCTGGTGTTGGGAGTCAAAATGATGGGGGGAAAGAGCACCTAGGTGGTTTGAAGTGGTGGAGTGGGATTTCAGTAGAGATTCAGATGTGGGGTAGGTGACGATAATCGAATCCATGCAGTTTGGGTGAGGAACGTCTCCGCAATGTCTGAGTTAGATCAGGAACACAGTGGTCTCCAGAGGAAAATCCATGGCTCAGTAAATCACGTGGCCAAGTGTGTGGAGTGCTGCTCAATATGCATTAATCACCAAATCATTTCACTACAGATTGTATCAGCATCTCTACTGCTGATGTCCCTTGTTCGGTCGCCCTAGCTATTTCTAAGTTGGTTCGCCACTATCTTTGGGGAACGTTTGTGCACGCAATTGTTGCGTACAAATCCAGATACAACTGTCTTTAAAATTATTGGATGCATGTGAAACTTATAAAATAATGAAGACTCTATATATATTTAACAATTTCGAACATAATTTTTTACGAATCTGTGCACGAAAAAATACGTGAGTAGCTCATTACTCCTAACTTTAAGGGATGATTTCCTGTATTCTATCTTTATTCTTAGTCTCCATGATTGGCTTCTTGTCCCTCCTATCGTATTTTAATATTAATTATTTTCTTCGTCGATAAAAAATGTCTCGGGATCAAATCGGAATAGTATCGGGATCAAATCGGAATAGTATCGTGATCAAATCAGGATGTATCGTGATAAAATCTTGTAATCTTTTCCTTTTTTAGGCGTAGCTTTTCTCTATTTAAGGATGTAATAGTTTAATTATTTTGTATTCCGAATATTCAGTAATACACCATCAGTTGCAATGTAATCCCTTTGTATAGTCCGGCTCTCTTCTCCCCTTTGTATGGTGTCCGGTTCTCTCTCACCTTTGATTTGTATCATGGTATCAGAGCAGGTTTTCGATCCTGTATCAGTCTCCTCCCATCACTATTTTTTTTCCGCAATCAGTTGTCTCTCCTCCCTCTACAGTACCATACAGCAGCCTCACTCTCTTTTCATCGCACCAGCAGCAGCAGTATCTCTGTCCTTTCTCTTTGAACATCAACAGCAGCAACAACTTCCAGCAGCAACATCAGTAGCCTCTGGCCTCCAGTGACCCTCGCCGGAGCTTCGTCAACCACCGAACAGCCTTCTTTGGTGCTGTTAACTTCAGATCTGCAAAGCCCAATATGTTTGGGCACTTCTCTGCACTCCAGCATCCTTGCCAGAGCTCCGTCAGCACTCCGGCATCCATGTTGGAGCTCCGTTAGCCTCCGGCGACCTCGCCAGAGCTCTGTCAACCTCCAAAGACCTCTTTTTTCTTATCTCTTTAGAAATCTGATCTGTGAGCACTTTCTGGAACTCCTCTGAACTCTGGCATCCTTGCCGGAGCTTTGTCAGTCTCTGGCGACCCTCGCCAGAGATCCGACAGCCTCCAATGACTCTGTTTTTTACTGTTCTTGGCTATTTTGGCCCAGTTTCTGAATCTGTCTCCTCTGTTTTGCAGTCTGCCCCCCCCCCCCCCCCCCCCCCGCGCGCGCATCTGTCTCTTTTCTCTATGTTCTCCCTATTTTTCACTCTAGGTATCTCTGTTGATGGCTCGTATGAGCATCCGTGAGCTCTGCACCTCTGCACCTCTGCACCTCTACCTCCATAATCTCTCTCTCTCACAGAAAATATCTCTGATCTCTGTCTCAGTATCCCCTGACTTTGTTTCAGTCTCTCTGTCTGATTTCGTAGGTGCATTATTTTCTGAACACTGGGTCTCTATCTCTCTCAACCCAGTTCGTAGTTCGCATGTTGGCATTGGCACTGGTAGTGGATTTGCAATCGTTTAGGTATTGGCTTTGCACTGTTCAGCGCAGATTGGTATTGGCAATGGTTTGGTCCCTATTGCACCGTTTGGCTTCATCACTTTCTTGGCAAACTCACGTTGCTCTCCGGGTTCGCATCATGAGTTTGAGCGGGGGTGTGAAAGTATCCTATTGCAATCCTTTATTTTAGGCCCTTTATTTTAGGCAGTTTATTGAGATCGTATCGGGATCAAATCGGAATAGTATCGGGATCAAATCGGAATAGTATCGTGATCAAATCAGGATGTATCGTGATAAAATCTTGTAATCTTTTCCTTTTTTAGGCGTAGCTTTTCTCTATTTAAGGATGTAATAGTTTAATTATTTTGTATTCCGAATATTCAGTAATACACCATCAGTTGCAATGTAATCACTTTGTATAGTCCGGCTCTCTTCTCCCCTTTGTATGGTGTCCGGTTCTCTCTCACCTTTGATTTGTATCAATTTCCTCATCATATTTCCATATCCACCTCCACTGATATGACCACCAACACCGACAGTAGGGCATACTCCAGCAGGATAGGCATATGTGTTGTTGCTTTGTTCGGCAACCCTATAGTAAACCTCCCCAAGGATTGCTCCCGTTTGAACCCAAGCACTCTCAGATTGGACACTAACATTGATAGCCCTCAGGTTGAACAAGTCAAGGATGAAAAATGGGGTGTCTGACCAATAAGAGATGCCCTCATAGTTGTGGCCTCCACTTCGGATTTTCATCTGAAGACCATGTTGTTTCGCGCATATAATGGAGGCTTGGATGTGGGATACATGCAACGCGGTTATGATAAGCAATGGTTTTGGTGTAGTGGTTTCATTGAAACGAAGGTTTCGAATGTAGGCTTGCAAAACAGAAGAGTAGGAAGACTCGTCGGGAGTGTAGACAATTGAAGGGGTTGGGTAGGAGGGGTGAGAATTGTCTTCAAGGCAATGAAGAAAGTCTAGACCATTAGCGGTTGCCCATGGGAATGGTAGGAAAAGGATTGCAAAAAATGAAGCTATTGCAAAACATGGAGTATTTCTCATTTTTCAGCCTCTTGTTTTGATTTCTGTATTGCTTTGGGTATTTATAGGAAATTGTTCTAAAAGAGATGTGAGTTGTAAGCTATTCTACTACAGGCTCGGCCCAAACAAGGTATAAAATATTTTTGTTTATTATATGTAGTTTTGAGTATCATTAGTATACTACTTTATCAATTTTTTATAATAAATATAATTTTGGATTAATAAAGTAAAAGTTTCAAGTTATTTTATATTTGTTTTCAGTTTTTTCTTGACAAATTATGTAAGCTCCAAAAAGCGGCGTCTTTTTTTGTGTTGGCAATTCCATCCGACAAATCACATTTTTTCACGTATTACTTTGATTATCGAGTTGTAATTTTCTTAAGTAGAAGTCTGTATAGGATTAGAGTGGAAGGAATCTCGTTATTATGTAATTTGAGTGTTAGTGTTTTTAGTCGGTCGACGGCATTCGGAACGGGAAGATCAATCTTGCGATCAATCGGCTTCTCCATCGAGTACCTCTGATTTTAAGCATAGCTGTGGACCGTGGTATGAAAAAAAAAAGTTCAGAGCATAGCGATTAAAAGAGGGATCAATCGGGTTCTTAATCGAGTTCTTAATCGGGTATCAGATCTACAATATTCCGATCAATCGACTTCAATGCGATTGATCGGATTGACATCTTTATAAATATATGCCATCCGGTTAAGATCTAGGGTAACGAGAGTCGGCTAAAAAAAAGGGAAAACGGTGTCTTTTGTTTGTTCTTGAATACGATAACACCAAGAGGGTTGAGTGTGGATCTTGAAGCACTTTGTTCATGGATTGTTAATCAAAGCTTCAAGAGGTTTCTTCATCTTCGTTCAAGTTCAATTTTCCGGTGGATTTCCGGAAGAACATTTGGAAGGCTCGAGGATTCGAGGCGGCGGCAATCAAATACTGGGTGTGGTGAACGAGGAGTCGACAATCGATCTTAGGTCAATTGCGAGGAGTCTCAATTGTGAGTAAGGTCAATTGTAACCGCACAATGTGTTTTATAGTGTTTGATTCCTTCCCGTGGTTTTTGCCCATATAGGGTTTTTCCACGTATATTCTCTGTGTTCATCGTTGCTCTCTAATTCATGTTTATTTGTTTTAATTGACTGTTAACAAATTAAGAATTTCATTTGGTATCAGAGCATGGTCGCTCGTAATCGGTAGGAAGTTTTTTTTTTTTTTTTTCCCCTGAGCGGATCCTGTGTCACGTTGAACAATAGCATGAATATGAACCATCATTCCAGTCGCGTTCCAATTTTGGACAGCGATAATTTTGACTATTGGAAGTCCCGTATCAAAGCTTTTATGAGGTCTGTCGACGAAGATATTTGGAAATCTTGTGTGGAAGGGTATACATATCCCACAAAGGAGTAAGATAGTAAGACCCTCCCTAAATTAACCTCCGAACTATCCCCTGCCGAAAAGGCCGTGCTTCAGGCTAATAATCGTGCTCTCGATATACTTTTCAGTGCTGTTGATGTGATTGAGCATCGTAAAATCGCTAATTGTGAGATTGCTAAAGAAGCGTGGGATATATTAGTAACATGTCATGAAGGGACTTATGTTGTTAAACAATCAAAACTTCAGAGACTTACCACTGAGTTTGAGACGATTAGGATGGAGGAAGATGAGACCTTTAACGTTTATTACTCTAGGTTGATTTCCATTGTTAATAGTTGTGAAACCCTAGGTGAGCCTATCCCTCCTTTCCGTGTTATTAAGAAAATTTTAAGATCACTCCCCGAAAGGTTTAAAACCAAGGTGACAATGCTTCAAGGTAAAGAAAAGCTTAAAAACAAATCTGTTGAAGAGGTTGTTGGTATCCTTCAAACCTACGAGGCTGATATGTTACAGCTTGAATCTTTTAAATCTAAAACTAAACCTTCGGGTAAGCCGATTGCTTTTTCCAGTTTTCAAAAAGAAAATAACGATTCTGATAGTGATGTTGATCTTGACTTTGAAGCTATGGCCTTGTTCACCAAACAATTTAAAAAACTTTTTAAGAAGAAACCTGCCGGAAATGTTTTTAGAAACAAAGATGCTAACAACAAAGAAAAAAGTGATTCTTCTAATGGAAGAGGAAAAAGAGGGATAAAGGGACCTCCACCTGGACCAAAGTGTTTTGAGTGTCATGGGTATGGTCATTTGGCTCATGAGTGTATCAACAAGCTGAAAAAGAAAACTAATTATAAGGCGAATATTACTTGGGATGATGACAGTGATCCCGAAAGTTCTGAGGAAGGTGAAGAAGAACACACTAATTTCATTGCTTTTGGTGCTTCTTTACATTCTCAAACTAATGATAATCTTAGTGACAATGTGATGCAAGAATTTTCAGATGACAGTGAAAATGAAGATGGCGATGAGTTTAATGATGAGAATGACTTGAGAGAGTCATATGACCGACTATACTGTGAGAGTGCTAAGATTAACAAAGTTAATGTCAAACTAGTAGGGAAGTGTCAGACATTAAATGAGGAACTGGTGGAACTGAAAAACCAGTTGGATGAACAACAAGGTCTCCTTATATCAATTACAAAAGAAAGAGACAAGCTTAGGAAGGAGGCAGCTGACTACAAAGCTAAAATTAAGGCCTTGGAAGATTTGAACAATGTCTATGAAGGTAAAATTGAAAACTTGAATAATGAACTTACTAGTGCTAACTGTATTTTTGAGCGAATGAATGCAGGATCAAAGGCTTTGGATGATATGCTAGATAGTCAAAGACCATCTAGTGACAAGAGCGGACTTGGCTTTCATAAAGCATCACTCTCTCAGTCCGGAGAAAAGGTATATGAGAACAAATCCGAAAAGGTAACCTCTAAAATACATTCAGCACCTATTGCTCAAATTAACACACAGAAAGCACCCGATTCAAAAGTTGCTAAGAGTTATAAGTTTGTTCCTACATGTCATTACTGCAGAGTAAAGGGTCACATTAGACCAAATTGTTTCCAATTGCATGGTTACTTTTTGTTTGCTAAGAATCAAAGTTTCAGTTTTAGGACACCTAGAGTCAAACATGGACATGGTTCTAATTCTTGGATTAATTACCCCAATCACATCAACACCAGGAGCAAGAGACCGAAATCCATAATAAATCATAAGAATAAGGTGTGTCAAGTTAAAACTAGACATGTTTGGATTAGGAGACATGATCTTCACTGCATGGTGGTTCATACGGCCCTAAAGGCCCGCAGTTCCCACGTGTGGTACCTTGACAGTGGATGCTCTCGTCACATGACAGGAGATAAGTCTTTTTTCTTAAACTTAGAAAAATATGATGGAGGTGTGGTAACTTTTGGAGACGGAAATTCATCTAGAGTTGTAGGAAGAGGTACTATTCAAGCCCCAGGGTTGGCACATGTAGAGAATGTGCTGTATGTGGATGGTTTGAAAGCCAACTTATTAAGTATAAGTCAGATGTGTGATTCTCATCATGAGGTTCATTTTTCTAAAAATGATTGCTATATTTTGGATAAAGAAGGAAATAGAGTTATGCATGGTACTCGCACATCTGATAATTGTTATGGTATTGTTCCGTTTAATGATGTGTCTTGTCATTCAACTCAAATTACTAACAGTGATCTTTGGCATCAGCGTCTGGGTCACATAAACTATAAAGATCTATCTGTGCTAACCAAACGTGAATTGATCAGAGGTGTGCCCAAGCTCAGTAAGCCAAAAAATCATATTTGTGGTCCATGTCAACTCGGTAAGCAGGTCAAGGCTTTTCATAAAAAGACCACCGGAATAGCTACCGAGAGACCGCTTGAACTTCTTCACATGGATTTGATGGGACCCTCCAGAGTTGAAAGCATTGCTGGTAAAAAGTATATTTTTGTTGTTGTTGATGATTTTTCTCGTTTTACTTGGGTAAAGTTTCTTCGTGAAAAATCTGAAACTATCTTTGTTTTTAAAGCGCTGGTCAAAAGTATTCAAAACGAGAAAGGTATTAAAATTGGGTGTATTACTCGTATTCGTTCTGATCATGGAAAGGAATTTGAAAACTCTGAATATGCTATTTTTTGTGATGAACTCGGTATTAGGCATGAATTTTCAGCTCCTAAAACTCCACAACAGAACGGTGTTGTTGAGCGAAAAAATCGAGTCATACAAGAGATGGCACGTGTTATGCTTCATGCTAAGAAAATTGCTCACAGGTTTTGGGCTGAAGCAGTTAATACTGCTTGTTATATTATTAATCGGGTTTATCTTAGACCTGGCACCATGAATACTCCCTATGAATTATGGAAAGGTAAGAAACCAAATGTCAAATATTTTAAAACTTTTGGGAGTAAGTGTTACATAATGAGAGACAGAGAAAAACTTGGCAAGTTCGACACTCGTAGTGACGAAGGTATATTCTTAGGCTACTGCACCGATAGCCGAGCTTTTCGTGTCTATAATAAACGGACTCAAAGTGTCATGGAGTCCATCAATGTCGTGGTCGATGAAAATCTTTTGAGTGAATCAGAAATCCTCGCTAACGAATTGTATGAGCCTTTTATTGAGCAGGACTCAGGTATGGAGCAATCTAGTTCAACTGAAGATGATCAAGACACTGAGTCTACAAAAGAGGAGGAAGCAGATGAGGAGGAGAATTCTGATAATCGTGTTGAGACACAACAATTGCAACCTTCAGCACGTGTGAAGCTAAATCACCCAACAAGCCAGGTAATTGGGAATGTGACAGACCCGATGAAAACTCGGCGACAAATGCGCGAAGAGGTATCATACATGTGTTATGTTTCTTTACTAGAGCCTAAAAATGTTAAGGAAGCCTTGGTTGATGAGTTTTGGGTTAATGCTATGCATGATGAATTGCATCAGTTTGAACGGAACAATGTGTGGGAATTAGTTCCTAGACCGACACACACTAACATTATTGGCACGAAGTGGATATTCAAAAATAAGTCCAATGAACAGGGGGTTGTGGTCCGCAATAAAGCACGCCTAGTAGCTCAGGGATACGCACAAATTGAAGGAATTGACTTTGATGAAACTTTCGCCCTTGTTGCTCGATTAGAGTCTATACGTATTATGCTTGCTATATCATGCTGTCTAGGTTTTAAACTATACCAAATGGATGTCAAGAGTGCGTTTCTTAATGGTGTCATTAAAGAAGAGGTTTATGTAGCTCAGCCTAAAGGGTTTGAAGACCCTCATAAACTTGATCATGTGTACCGTTTGAACAAAGCTCTTTATGGTTTAAAGCAAGCTCCTCGAGCTTGGTATGATAGATTGACCTCTTTTCTTTTAGAAAATGGTTTTGTTAGGGGGAGCGTTGATAAAACCCTATTTGTTCAACGCAAGGCCAAACACTTATTAGTAGTTCAAATTTACGTGGATGATATCATTTTTGGCTCAACTTCTCCTACTCTTGTGACTGAATTTTCCGATTTTATGCAGAAAGAGTTTGAAATGAGTATGATGGGTGAACTTAAATATTTTCTTGGCCTTCAAGTCCGTCAACTTGAACATGGGATTTTTGTCTCTCAATCTAAATATGCCCTTGGACTTATTAAGAAATTTGGGTTAGAATTAGCCAAACACTCGCGCACTCCTATGAGCACCACTACTAAACTTTCTAAAGACATTGCTGGTACCTCTATTGACCAAACTCTGTATAGAAGCATGATAGGTAGTTTGTTATATTTGACTGCTAGTCGCCCTGATATTTTGTTTAGCGTAGGTGTGTGTGCTCGTTATCAGGCTGATCCTAAAGAATCTCATCTTACAGCGGTAAAACGGATCATTAAATATGTTAGTGGTACAGTTGGTTATGGTATATGGATGTCTAGAGACACTAATGCGAACTTGGTTGGATTTTCGGATGCTGACTGGGCTGGGTGCGCTGATGATCGTAAGAGTACTTCAGGGGGGTGTTTTTATATTGGGAATAACCTTGTTGCTTGGCTTAGTAAGAAATAGAACTCTATTTCCTTATCTACTGCCGAAGCCGAGTACATCGCCGCTGGTAGTGCGTGTACTCAACTTCTTTGGATGAAGCAAATGCTTGATGACTACGGTTTTCCTCAAAATAAGATAGCACTTTACTGTGACAACACTAGTGCCATAAATATATCGAAAAATCCTGTGCAACACTCTCGCACTAAGCATATTGATATTCGTCATCATTTCATCCGCGACCTCGTAGAAGAAGGTACTATCACTCTTGAATATCTAGACACTACCAATCAGAAAGCAGATCTTTTCACCAAACCTCTTGATTATCTTCGTTTCGATTATCTTCGTAAGTTAGTTGGAGTTTGTTGCATTGATTAAATCTCCTGCATTTTTGTTACTATTTATTTATTTCTGTATTTACTTATTTATCTATCATTATTATTCTTCTTATTATATATAGTAAAAAAAAAAAATGTCGAACGTTTACTTTTGGGGGGTATAGTGTGCGTCAAATCACTAGCATCTATTATCATGGGTTCAGACATTCTTGATAGCGCATGAGCATATATTGTTATCTCTCACACTTCAATGCATTTCAATGTTGAGTGATACATGCTACATCGCCGGTTGTCTCCACCACGTCACAAAAATGCTAAGATTGCTTTTCATTGTTGCTAGTCTCATGTATCTAGCCGGTTTCTTGTATACGTCCCTTTGAGATTGACCTAAGGCTACTATTCCCATGTGCTAGAGACAGTTTGATAGTATTATCGTGTTTACCTATCCGGACGTTCATTGAGTAACCGGGCAATTGGGGTGAGGTACTCTCCCTCCGAAAGTTCGCGTCAAAAGATGGATAGATCTTGTGAAGGTAATTTTTATGGTGTTTATCTATCCGGGCGTTCCTTGAGTAACCGGGCAATCAGGGTGAGGTACTCTCCCTCTGAGTGTTCGCGTCAAAAGATGGATAGACACTGTGAAGGTAGTATTGGACCACTTGCCTAGTAACCGGATCATCCGGCTCTATCCAGTCCGTATATTCGCGTAAAACGGCAGTGGGGTAAAAGCATATATATTTTTCTGTGTTGCTCCCTATATAAAAAAAATAATAATAAAAGTAAAAAAAAAAAAATTTACATTAGTGTGCTTGTTTTTTAGTCACATTGAAGACCTAGCTTGGTTTGACTTTTTGAGGGGGAGTTGTCTTGAAACTCCTAGTCTACATGAGACTCGGTAATTTTAATGAGCTGAGCTTGATAAAATTTTTGTGACTCACACACACACACTCGCATTCGGCCATGTTGTGTGTCTCATTCTTGATTTGATGCATACATGTTTGAGTTTTTACATCATGTGCTTATACATTATCATGATGTGTGTGTTAATGATAATTCTTGAATTGTGATTTGATGGAACGCATGGTGTCTATTTTTTTCACAAAATATATATATATTTTTTATCTTTCTTCATTTTCAATATATTTTCGGTGTTTCTATATTTTCCTCTTGGTCACACTTGGGTATTCATTCACATTGTTTTGATCATTTTTATGTTTCTATCCAGTAATGAATTTTCATGGGATTTTCATGGGATTTTGGCACCATACGAACAAGGGAATATTTTTTTTTCAAAGGATCCTTTCCTGGAGGCAGCGTATTTTTAAAAAAGTTTTCTTAACCTTGGTCTTTATTTACCTATCCATAGAGGGAGTATGGTAACTCATCACACTGGATGATCTTTTCTTTCTTTCCTTTCTTTCTTCCTCGTTTCTTTTTCTCATGTTTCCTTTCCACCGCATACCGCTTCTCTCAAATGGAAACCCCAAATCTCTCTGCTCCAAAAATTCTCTCAAATCTTTCCCGATCGATTCCTCAGCCACCGTCAATTTCCTCTCTGATTATGGGAAGTGTACCTATTGGGTCAATCTTCCCTAAAATAAACCCTAACCTTGCTTACAAATTCCCCAAACTCTCTCAATTCTTTCCTGCGCGACCACGGGGTTTCAATTCCTCTCTTCATATTTGCATTTGTGGGTTCAATAGTTCACTTACAGTTTGCATCATGCCGCCGCGCCGTGCCGCTACCAAACAAGGTGTTAAACCCAAGCGCGCCAAACGCCTAGCCACCAAAACTCCCTTGCAGCGTGATCGGTTTTGTTCCTTAGATGAACAGTCACGGTATAATGATTTCTTTGCGACTCGAACAGTGTACTTTGAGCGTCCTGTTGATATTCTATCTTTGTCACAAAACTCCTCTTTTCCTACTTGGCTCAAAAATAGGAATTGGCTAGATCTTACTACTCTCGACGGGTCGGTTAATCGATCTTTAGTCAGGGAATTCTATAGTAATATATATACTTACAATGAGGACTCTGAAATCTTATCCTCTTTAGTTCGGGGTGTCGTTATCACAGTATCCCCAACTATTTTGGGCACTTTCACTGGTCTTACACCTTTAACAGAGTATGTTTATCCCCTCTCCCGCTCACACCCTCGTCGTTTTGATATGGTCGCTAAGCGTTCAATTTCTGATGTCCTCACAGGTTTCGGTCATAATTGGGATAAGGGTTGGCTAGCTCAGGGGGAGCTTCGTCCGGATTTTCGTTTACTGAATCTTTTTTATTGTTCTAATGTTGACCCCACATCCCACTCTTCTGACATCTCGGCTACTCGCGGGTTTGCTCTTCGAGCTATTTCTGAAAATCTTCCTGTGGATTGGTGTCGTGTGGCATTCAAGTCTATTGCCAAATTTGCTCGTTCCAATCCTCCCGCAGGTGTGCTTCCGTTTGGAGTTCTTCTCTGTCGCATCTTCTCTCATGAACATGTTACTGAAACCTCTGAAGACGATTTTGTCCCTTCCTCTGACTTCGCAGCCCTTATTGATGCAAGATCTGCCACCTTGAGTTCTGCTCATGTTGCCCATGTTGATGGTGCCGACAATGCTGTTCCTTCTGCTGCCAATACCTCTAATGCTGCTCTGGATAATTCCCATGGTCCCTGTGGTTCTCACATTTGCCTTCAAGGGCAGTTAGATGAACTTGTGGCTTCCAACCGTCAACTTGTTGCCACTATGTCTCGAATGGAAGCTAGGCAGATTGAAATGGATGCTCGTCAAGTGGCTATGGCAACTGCACTCCTGTCCTACTTTGGAAAAGCTAAGGATCGCCATATGGCTAACCAATTGCACGAGGGGGAGGTTAATGAGTTCGCTCGTGCTGTGCGATTGTTTCTTAATCAGCATCCAGACTTCTGTCCACCGCCTCCTCGCCGTGCCTACAGTCACTGATTTTTTTTTCGTAGTTCTGTGCTACTTTGCTATCTTATCCTAGTCGGTAGTCCGTACTTGCTTAGTAGTTATGCCTTTTAGATCACATTTGCAGCCATGTCGTTTTTTTGGTTATGTTGGATTTGGTTATTAAGCTCTCTATATGGTTTAGACTTTTTGCGCATACCTGTTGTTGCTCATAATATGCTGTTTCCTCTAATCCTTGGTTTAGCTCCTTGCTCTTTGTCCTTCCAAGACAAAAAGGGGGAGTAGGTTGATGTTACTGCTTATGCTATCTAATGTTAATGCTGCTTATGCTATCTAATGTTAATGTTGCTTATGCTATCTAATGTTAATGCTTATGCTATCTCAATGTTTGCCGTGTTTGAGTTATGGTTGCAGCATACAGTTAAGGGGTAATGTGTTTTGTCATGGAAGTGCCAAAGGGGGAGATTGTAAGCTCCAAAAAGCGGCGTCTTTTTTTGTGTTGGCAATTCCATCCGACAAATCACATTTTTTCACGTATTACTTTGATTATCGAGTTGTAATTTTCTTAAGTAGAAGTCTGTATAGGATTAGAGTGGAAGGAATCTCGTTATTATGTAATTTGAGTGTTAGTGTTTTTAGTCGGTCGACGGCATTCGGAACGGGAAGATCAATCTTGCGATCAATCGGCTTCTCCATCGAGTACCTCTGATTTTAAGCATAGCCGTGGACCGTGGTATGAAAAAAAAAAGTTCAGAGCATAGCGATTAAAAGAGGGATCAATCGGGTTCTTAATCGAGTTCTTAATCGGGTATCAGATCTACAATATTCCGATCAATCGACTTCAATGCGATTGATCGGATTGACATCTTTATAAATATATGCCATCCGGTTGAGATCTAGGGTAACGAGAGTCGGCTAAAAAAAAGGGAAAACGGTGTCTTTTGTTTGTTCTTGAATACGATAACACCAAGAGGGTTGAGTGTGGATCTTGAAGCACTTTGTTCATGGATTGTTAATCAAAGCTTCAAGAGGTTTCTTCATCTTCGTTCAAGTTCAATTTTCCGGTGGATTTCCGGAAGAACATTTGGAAGGCTCGAGGATTCGAGGCGGCGGCAATCAAATACTGGGTGTGGTGAACGAGGAGTCGACAATCGATCTTAGGTCAATTGCGAGGAGTCTCAATTGTGAGTAAGGTCAATTGTAACCGCACAATGTATTTTATAGTGTTTGATTCCTTCCCGTGGTTTTTGCCCATATAGGGTTTTTCCACGTATATTCTCTGTGTTCATCGTTGCTCTCTAATTCATGTTTATTTGTTTTAATTGACTGTTAACAAATTAAGAATTTCAAATTAAAATAAGTATATAAAATAGTATATTAACTCTCTAAGTACGTATTACCCATTTGTAATACATTCTCATTAATTACATTCTTTTTTTTCTTTTTTGAAAAGAATAATAATTATATTCATGAGGAATAGTAATTACAATGAGTTCGGTTGGTGAGGTGTGACTAAGCCGTATTGGAAAATTTTAGTGAGAGAGAGAGAACTTAAAGACATATTTTTTCTTGAAAAGCAATGCTCGTTAAATGTTATATTTTAGTATTACGATTTTATATACAATATGTTGAAGATATCAATGAACGACTTCTCACAAACTTGTTAGCTAGCATCAAATCATTTAAATCCAAAGTACGTACCAACTGTGCAAAGGTTATTATAGTTGGCCGTTGACATTTTATGTTATCTTACGTTAACGTATATAAAGGTAGTAGACAAAAATAAATTCTAATGTCTTTGGTTTGTATTTACTCCTTATCACTAATTTCCGCTTTTGTTTAAAGATAAATTTTTAAATCCCAATTCTTACATCAGTACGTACGGGTCTATTTGGCTTAAATTATCTAAATTATTGACTCTCTAGGGCTAAGTGAGCAAGCCGCACTTGACAGAACTCTTTTGGAGGAAAAGGATTCATGTAGCCGACCCCAATTGATTTGTGACATAAGGCTCAGTTTAGTTTGGTTTGGTATTGACTCTCTTATCTTTATTTTTTTTGGTATTTGTTATGTTTTTATTATTTTTTTGAAGTTTGTGGTTTGTCTCAAGAAAAAAAATCTAAAAAGTATAAAATTATATCAGAAAGTTAAAAAAAATTAACTAAAAATTAAAAATATATCAAAATAAACCATATTTTAGTTTTTTGTCTTTTCTGAATTATTTTAATTTTTAAATATAATTTTGTATTTTTTAAATTTTTTTATTAAGACGAACCAACAAACAATTAAAAACTAATATAGAATAAAAAATTATAAAAAAATCAAAATAAAATAAAAATAATTACTATATATAATTCAATAAGTATCACAATCCAAATAAACTCTCCCTCCTTTAAGTTTGTTGACTTCTGTGGGTTTGCGGAGAAGAATTTATAATTGGAGCGACAAGCAGGGTGCTGCTAATTTGTAATTTGAAGCCTAATTAACACTAACCACTCCCAAGGTTTTTGAAACTACACTATCCCTCTCTTGTTTTTGTTAACGCTGTGATTGAACCCCCTCTTTTGGACGATGTTATTTCTTAGATGAAAAATAATGATGTCATGGTGACTTTTAATTTAAATATCCAAATTATCCCTCCTCAAATTACCTTACATGTCTTCTACAGAGTGTGCGCATGCACATACGCATTAACATAGAGGTTTTTTACTCACCTCCCCAATTTTTTACACTCACATCCACTGATTTGTAATTTTCTTTATTTATTTGCTTCAACACTTTGTGTCTTCTTTTTAACTTCATATGTAATTCTCTTTCAGCTACTATTGAATTTATATTCAGCCCCTTAATATTTCAAAAAAAAAAACGTTGAATTTAATGAAAGAATTAAGAGTAATAAAAATTAATGTTTGTAGTAGATCAATGTTTGTAGAGAAGTATGTGCTGATTTTATCCGCAGAACTCCAACTGTATGTGAAAGCTAGTGGTTTTGGTAGTGTTAGTGTGAGGAAATGGTGGTTTTGGGAGGTATTGCAATTCTGCAATTATGAGCGGTTTCTTAGTCAGTTAGTTTTGACTCAATTGGGGAACTCTGAGTTCGGATGAGTTGACACAAATGGAAGGATTTTTAGATTTTGGGGTTTTCTAAAAGATTTTTAGATTTTTAGGTACGTGGTGGGATATTTGGAGTTGACATCTTGTTTTTTTTTTTTTTTTTTGAACAGCAAGTTGAGTTGACATCTTGTTAGCTCTCTTATATTTCGAGTTCCATTTTTATTTGCAAAAAATGACACTCTGATGGGTAGGTTCAATTTTTCCTGAGTAGCAGCACTAAGAGGGTCTATTTTTATTCTTTGAAGCTGTCTCAACGTGGTGTTATGCTTATTGTAATAATTTCTTATTGTATCTCATAAATGAAATTTTTCTTGCCGGCCATAAAACACTATTCTGCACCCGCAAACCGTATTTTTTTGTACGAATTCCACTGGCATCTCTTAATATTCTTAACAAATAGACTAATCCTCGGTGTAGTTTAAGAAAATACTCTAAACTCCTTTATTTATATAATTATTGTTAAGCTTCTCCTTCGTTGTTAAGTTATACCGAAGACCAACACTTTTGAGTGTAAAAAGTTGTTAAATATAAATTAAAATTAATCAATAATAAATAGAATAGTTCCAGCAGAAACGAATAGCGGTTAGCAGCCATGGTTAACGAAGCTATCAACCACCACCACAGTCATCTTCCACCAGCCCCCCTCCACTCTCGAACTCAGTCACGATACCACCCTCTTCCACCACCTCCCAGCACTAACACCTATACCAGGCCTTTTCACCATCACCCACAGGAGCCTTTAACCTTCAGAAGAGCAAACAAGGAGGATCTGATCCAAGGTGGCTGGACTCCTGTTCAACATAAGACGAGATTTAGCAGACAACAAGAGAAATACAAGAAGGGAATGCAGACTCCACCTACCACACTCTTTATTGACAACCTTCCAGAAAATGCAGATGTAAAGTGGGTGTCTAATATGTTCAACAAATATGGCAGGGTAACCAATGTTTTCATTCCTCAAAAGAGAATGAGTATAAGTGGCAGTAGGTTTGGCTTTGTGAGATATGAGAGCCCGAATGTAGCTGACATTGCTATATTTAGAACAAATGGAATCTGGGTAGAAGACAAGAGGTTACTGGTAAAATTAGCAGAGTATGATAGACAAAGAGAAGGTAAATTTTATCAATCCAGAAGCTTCAAATATGAGCCAAACACTAAAGGAAAAGGGGTTATGTATGAAGAACGGAGACCGCCCCAACCCAATCTTTCCATTCCCACCCACAATCGAAGTTATGCCCAGGTTTTATCCGAGAATCGAACTGTCAGAGAGGAAACTCAGGGGAATAGGAAATCTATAGACCTCATAACAAGTGGTAATGAATGGCTATCAAGAAGCATCTTAGCAAAGAGAAACATAAGGATTCCTCTGGCAAAAATTAAGGAAGACTTTCTTCAGGAAGGCCTGGGGGAGATCATAATCAAAACAGCAGGGGAAAGACAAGTTATTCTCATTTGCCCATCAACTTCCAGTAGGGATCCTTATTTAAGCAGATAGAAAATTCCATTTGGTTCTCGGAAGTACGTGTCTGGGAAGGGCAGTCTGCTAGTATGGAAAGAATTGTATGGGTTGAATGCAAAGGAGTTCCTCTAAACGCTTGGTGCGGTTAGAATTTCGTCAAGATAGGCAACCTTTAGGGAGAAGTTTTACTGATCGGAGAGGAAACCATAAGAGAAGACTCTTATTCCAGCGGGAGGGTACTTATAGCAACAACACTCTATGATCCTATCAAGGAAACCATTTCAGCAATTGTTGATGGGAAAGTGTCTTCCATCCAGATCCAGGAGTTCCCTTTCCATGGCTTTCCTGAAGTGGTGATTCAAGGTAACAGAGGAAGTATGGGAGTTTCCCCAGGTAACTCGGGTGACAAGCATGAGGAAGAAGGAGATATCTACCTGGCATCTTACGTGGCCAATTCCTCTGAGGTGGTTCGAAAGTGTAATGATGAGGTGGCTCTTAGGCCAGCTAAGCATGGTACGGAGGATGGGAGTTGCTTAAATTTGGGGGGAAAATCCAATTCAAAAGTTTTCGTAGGGGCTTCCCAAGGACGGGAAAGATCTCCTTTAGATCCTTTGGACAACACTGACCATCAGCATGGTCCATTCACTATTGAGGCTGAAGACAGAAACAAAGGACAACCTAGCCCTACCAGGACTGATTGTCAAGAAACTGGGTCAAACAACAATAACCTAATTTCTACCTCTCCTGGTCACATAGTAACTAAGGCTCCTCTACCTTCTAACCAAGCTACCCATGCATCATCATCCACCATTTCTAAAGACATGCGGGGCATATCTATCCTGATAGACCTTAATAAAGCGGGGAATAGGAGGAGAAGAAGGAAAATTCTCTCCCAAATTTGTGAGGAATCATCCTTTGAAAGCCATTATCAGATGGAAGAGGCCAGTACGGATTCGGATACGGATGGAGTGATCTCAGATTCGAACAATTCGGTGGTCTCGAGTTCTAGTATTGAGGAAGAAATCTCCAACACGGCCAGAACTGCTCAGATGCTGGGTCTATCAGTCTTGGAACAAGATAGGGGCATCTGGAAGAGGATGATTGAAGAGGAGGCAACTGAATTTGCCCAGGATAACAGGACTGACTAATCTAGTTTAGTTCTGATGTTAATTCTGGTGCCAGCAGGTGAAAATTTGTTTTAAATGAAAGTGATCACGTGGAACATTAGAGGTATGGGCAGTCAGAGGAAGAGGAAAGCTCTGGCTAAGCTAGTTTCTACTAATAAACCAGATGTGCTATTCATTCAAGAATCCAAAATACAAGAGCTAATGCGATGGGAAGCCAGCCGAATATGGAAATTTTCTGAATTTGAGATGATAGTTATGGGCTCTGAAGGGGCTTCAGGGGGTCTAATCTCCCTATGGAACTCCAACACTTTCAAGGTCCATCGCCATATCAGTCACAAAAACTTTATTTTTGCACAAGGAAATCTTTTCAACTCAATGGAATGCTATATTATTAATATCTATACCCCTAATGACATTGCGGCCAGGAAAACACTCTGGACAGAATTGATCTCGCTCAGAAACCTCTCCTCCCTACCGTGGCTAATGGGTGGAGATTTTAATGAGATTATCTCCCCAGATGAAAGGAGAGGAGTCAGAGTTTCGGCCAACTTAAGAGGAAGGGAGGACTTCCTCCATTTTATCAATCAAGCTCGTTGTTTTGATCTACCTATGCATGGGAGGAAATTCACATGGTCAAACTTTCAGTCCTCTCCCTCTCTATCCAGGTTGGACAGATTTCTCTTATCCCGGGAATTCATGGATCATTTTAAATTCACTCAAAGGGGCCTTCCTAGAACCACTTCGGATCATGCTCCCATATTAATCTCTGATGAAGCCCAAAATTGGGGTCCTAAACCATTTAGATCATGGGATTTCTGGCTCGATAATCCTCACTGTTTAAAGGTAGCAGAGGAGGCCTGGAGGGGAGAAAATGTGCAGGGGTGTGCTGGTTTTAAGATTGCCAAGAAATTGGCAGCCATGAAGAACAAATTGAAAGAATGGAATTTGGCCGAAGTGGGGAACATACATTCCAGATTAAAGGCAGCAGAAGTAAGAAGTCATCAATTGGACTTAGTGGGAGAATCCAGAAACCTGAGCTCTCAGGAATCGATTCAGCTTAATGAAGTTAGAGGGGAGATTATGAAGCTTTCTAAGATGGTGGCATCTTTTTGGAGACAGAAATCCAGGATAAAATGGATTCAAGAGGGAGACAAGAATACACAATTTTTCCAAGTTTCAGCCAATCACAGATTCAGCAAGAATGCTATTGTTTATATTATCTTCAGAGGAACAAAACTAGAAGATCCGCCCAGAATTAAGGAGGCTGCCTTTATGTATTTCAAATCCAGATTCAAGGAGTTACTGGTGGCCAGACGAAAATTTCTTGGACCTTTTCCCTCTCAACTTACACCCTGTCACGCCCCAAATTTCAGGGTATGATTAAATCATTTAAGGAAATAAAATAAAATAAAATTTAAATACCAAGAGACATTCCCATTAGATAACCAACCAATACATCCTGTTTTATTACAACAATCTCTCTCAATGTGCATTTATTATTACATTGAGTCTCAAATTTAAAACTTTATATATAAACTGTACTAGGCTACACTGTAACAAAAGACTGAGTTATACATGCTTGACTGAAGTTAATAAAGCATAATCCAATGGCTCAACTCTTGACAGGATCCACAGCTTTACCTGAAAAAGATTTTTACAACAAAACATAAGCCGAAGCTCGTATAGGATAATATGTTAAACCATTGATTTAAAAAAAATATGTTTAAACCTGTCTCATATCAAAATATATAAGTTTCCCTTCGTACAAAAGTATACAGTTCGCTAAGGTTTGTCCACACTAACTGACAAAAGAAAGACATATGTGCTACGAGCTCCCCGTGCAACTCACACCAAATTCGACGTCACAATCCCCCATCCCAAAACACCGGATACAAGACACACCTTTTCCTTGAACACACAGGACACACGTCACCACGGACAACTGACACAACACATCACCAATCATGCATGAATGTGGGATGACATGGTATAAAACATGAATCACTTGAGATAACGCAAGTAGAAACGTATAAGAGGCACAAGAGTGAGCACAACGACACGTTCAATAATTCCAAAACACATTTAATTGGCCATTAGACCGTATAGTCACTTCACGACTCGCGGGTTCCATCAACAAGTTACCATTAAACATTAAATCATCATTCCTTTACTACTTTTCCCGTTGAAGATAGTCTCATAGTGTTCATTTTTCTAGTACATCTCCCAAAGGAGGCTAGCCCAATAATTTTCCATATCGTTCAAGTGGTCAACGCCTATCCCATGTCTCAATCAGTCCTCAGCTTTCATTCACAACGTGTCTCATAGAGTATCATCAATCTACACAGTAACTGAGCGAACAAGCATTCAATTATCACATTGAAATATATTAATACCTCTCCTGTCGGAGGCCAAAAGTCGTATAACCGGCACATCTCCCATCGGAGACTACAAACTATAAAGATTCACCTAGCACATCTCCCACCGGAGGTTAGTCAATGTTAAGATCCACCTAGCACATCTCCCACCGGAGGCTAGTCATGTTAGGATTCACCTAGCACATCTCCCACCGGAGGCTAGTCAATGATGTTATACATTTCTCATTTAGTTTCTTTCGTTCATACTTTACCATCCAATGTCCAAGGTTACACAAGAATGGTCCATAAATCCCATGCAGTTCAGCCATTTACGGAAAAGAATATTATACGCTATTAACACAATTGTCCGTTGTAGCAATAAAGGAAATGAACGACAAAAGCACATAATAGCAACCATGCACCACACATCATATGCTGATAAACTAACGTCACTTTCACATCTAATCCTCATAATGCGTTTCACAATCAAGTCATCCCGTTAGAACTCATCATGAACTCACATACGTGGGTCAATCACGACAGACAAGGCATATCAACATGTCGGGATATCAATCGTACTCTACTCCAAACTACACTCATTCTAAAGTCTCAAGGCAAGCCGACGTTACCATCCTCTCAGGGATCGGAAGAGCTAGACAAAGTATCTCATGTGTCAGGGCCAATAACCCACACGCTAAATCCAAACTCCTCATGGCACAATGATGACGAGGAGTATAAATTCAAGAAAGAAGAATCTCTTCCATGAACATCTCACAACCCGATTCAACCCACAGTCAACGGTACTGTGCCTCGCAAGTAAAGTCTCGGCCTAAGGATAGGTAAACAATTTTCATATGAAGGATACAAGGATGATAGTAATCTCGACGCTGGGTTCACCTCAATACAAAGGCATACTTGTCAGCTCAACTCGCCTTTCATCGAATAATAATAAAACCAATCCCAGGTAATCCCCGCGTTGTCAGGGGGGTATCCCACCTCATAGTTCCAACTCTTATTGTCACTATCATAACACATAACTAAACACACGTCATCATCAAAATCCGTGACCTCTCGAACCTCATATCACACCACATATGTTCCGTTCCGCAATCTATGTGTACAACACAATACCCCATATGTCTCCTCAAACGAGTCCACAACTATGACACAATACTCCACGCTCTATTGCACGGACTTAACAAGTATATAAAAGAACGGATAAATCAACCGTGAATGCCCATCACAATGTTCTTGGTTTCTATTAGTCCATGAGTCCCACAAAAGGCACAAACAGTCAGCACAAGTCACCCGACAAGTTGCTGGAGCGGCTAAAAAGTCGCTGGACGCACCAAAAATCAGTGGGGGTCGCTAGACGGTCGCTAGATGGTCGCTCGAGCGACGCCCAAGTCGCTCAAGTGACTTGGTCGATCTCAGGTTCGCACAGTTCTGGTATTTTGGCCGTAACTTCTTATCCCGAACTCCGATTGAGACAATGAATATATGAAACTTGAAGAGAATTCCGAGAGCTACAACTTTGTAGTTATACACTTTTCCTAGTTCGGCTTCTAAATGCCTCAAAATGCATGAACAGTACAGAATCGTGTTCTAAATTTCCAGATTTTCGTTTTGTTCATTTTGTTCTTGGTGTTCTTGGTAAAACTCATCCCAAAATTTCTGGAAAACAGCACAAACAACTTTTCACCCCAAAGGAAACGTAGGATTCAAAGCTAATAACAACACCACAATGTATTACACAACTTAAATCAAAAGTTTAACATAAATCCTACCTCAAAATCAAGCTTCCAAGAAAACTTCTAACCAAGAGCCGATCTCCTCCATTACTCCGCGAGAACCATCAATCCCGGGCTTGGTACGAAGCCCTCGTTGCGTAGATCATGGTTCATTCTTTGTGTTTCTTGAGATTCGGAGTGCAAGGCCTCCGATTTACAAATTTGGGAAGGGGGTGTTTAAGAGTTTGGGAGCTAGGGAGAGAGAGACGGACGGGAGGGATTGGAGGAGAGAGAAAGTGAATTGGTAAAGTGTAAAAAATCTGATTTTTATATTACCAAAGGGGTAAATTATACTTTCTCCCTAGATTATGCAACATGTCAAGATCAAGTACCAAAACTATATTACACACACACATGCATGGGTCCCAACTCATATTACCCAAGTCATGTATTATCAAATACTTTATCAAGTCCCGAATATTTAATTTAAAATAAATAATTTTCCGGGTCTTTACACACCCTCAGATTCCTCCTTCCTGGAAAGAGGATTTTCTCTGGAGGAAGTTAAAGAAGCTTTAAGACATTGTAGCAGTGTAAAAGCACCTGGGCCCGATGGGTTCAATTTCAAGTTCCTAAAGGCAGCTTGGCCATTTATGGAAAAGGATATCCTGGATTTCTTCACTAAATTTCATTCCAATGGGAAGTTAGTCTCTAGTCTCAACTCCACTTTCTTGACTCTGATCCCAAAGGTCCCAGGGGCCAATGACTTCAAAGAGTTTAGGCCAATCAGCCTTATTGGAGGGATTTATAAACTACTAGCCAAGACTCTTGCTAGTAGATTAAAGGTTGTCCTACCAAAGCTTGTGGGCAAATCTCAGGCCGCTTTTATAGGAGGAAGGCAGATCATGGATTCTATTCTTATTACCAACGAAGTCATCCATTGGTGGAAAGTCTCACATAGATCAGGAGTTCTGATGAAATTAGATTTCGAGAAAGCCTTCGACAATGTTAACCGGCAATTCTTACTTGATATGCTGCAAAATCTGGGTTTTGGTCACAAGTGGTGCTCTTGGGTTCAATCTTGCACATTTCTAATACCTCTATATCAATTCTAGTTAACGGCTCTCCCACCAACTCATTTAAACCTTCCAAAGGCCTAAGGCAAGGAGATCCCCTCTCTCCTTTTGGGCAAAAATGCTTGACCGACTGGGTATCCAACAAATAAAGACTAAAAATATGTCTCAAGCGTAGGACTGACTATCGGTGTAGCAAGATAATCCGGAAGTACCGGAGTCGAACCACAAAGACGGTGAACGGTGATTGACTCAAACTTAGTGAGATTTAATTAAATTGGCTCTAGGTAGCCACCCCTTGTTTGGATTTGATTAGTTTATTACGCTAAAAGTAATTTGAGTTTACTGATTTGATTTTTGTACAGGTCGCATAACTCTTGTGGGACTGTTGAGTGTTTCTTTTTATTTCGTTCGTTACTAGGGACTAGCAACGCTCAAGTTGGGAGAGTAGCAAAGCAACTCGAGAAGCTACAAAGGGATTTCTTCTGGGGGGATAAGGAAGATAGGAGGAAAATCCATTACATTCAGTGGGGAGCTTTGAGAAGAAGTAAGAAACTGGGGGGCCTAGGACTGAAGAACCTGCAAATGCATAACAGAGCTCTACTTTCAAAATGGTGGTGGAGATTCAGCATAGATAAGGCCTCTTTTTGGGTTAATATCCTGAGAAGTAAGTATAACATCTCACCCGCATCCTGGTTGCCTTCCCTACCTAACCACAATCGTGTATCTACCACCTGGAAATCCATATGCTCAATTGGGAGGAAAGCCGATGAATTTTCAGCAATACTACATCAGGGGTTCAGAATCCAAGTTAAATCAGGGGGTGACACACTGTTTTGGGAGCATCAATGGTTGGGAGAACTCACACTTAAAGAGCAGTACCCTAGGCTATTCTCAATTTCCACCCAACAAAACAAGAAAATCTCTGACCTCATCAATCAAGGAGGATGGGATCTCCAGTTTAGGAGAAGGTTATTTGTGTGGGAAATGGAGGAATGCTCAGAATTATTTCATTGAATTAATGGCCATATACCCAACAGCTCAAGCCCAAATTCCATGGTTTGGGCGTGGGACAAGGGAGCTGCTTTCTCGGTGAGATCAATATACGGGAAATGGGAAGAATCAGTATTTCCTACAAATAGGGATTTGGGGAGAATCTGGAGAGGTCTTAACCCTCCAAAGGTGGAGCTCTTTGTGTGGTTCGCGGTTCAGAATGCAATTGGTGCAAAATCAGTCTTATTAAGCAGGGGCTTTACGCGGGAGGAAGACGAATTTATAATGTGTAAATTCTGTAACTCGGAAGAAGAATCAGTTACTCACCTACTGATGCATTGTAAATACTCTTGGAAGGTCTGGTGCAGCGTTCTCCTATGGTGGAAGATAGTCTGGGTTTCTCCTCCAAATCTGCAACTTCTACTGGAAAGCAAGCCGGCCGTTAGACTGAGTAAGCTGGGTAAAAGCATGTGGGTCTCCTCCATGTTCGCAACCCTTTGGTCTCTTTGGAACGCCCGCAACGCCCTGATATTCCAAAATCAAAGGGTTAGGGAGGAAGACCTAGGCGAATTGATCAAGTATAGGGTAGCGATGTGGGTCAAAGCAAAGAACCTCTCCACTCCCTATTCGGTTACAGACATGGTTCGGTGCCTCCATGGAGTTCTAGACATAAGCGTGTAGGTATTTTGCAGCTTGTAATCCGAATTGTAGCCTTTCTTCAGTTGGTGACTCACCAACTCGTGGGTCACGTGTGTCCTACTCATCTGTGTATTGTGGCATTTTTAGTAATATAATTTTCTTATAAAAAAAATAATAAATAGAATAATTACTAACTTCCATCCTTTATTTAACAACTATATAAAAAAAAAAAAAAATTCTGATCAATACAAACTAACTCATATAAAAAATTTATAGAAGCCTTCGTATCAACTTTTTTAGTCTAGTGCCTTTTTTTTTCATGACACTCATCATCGAGACAAATTGAAAACAAAATTAATTTCTTAACAGTTAAAAAGTCTCTAAAAAGTACTGTAACATTAAAATCTTGAGTGTTTTTGAACAAATAATAGACCAACGAGAGTAAAATATATATATATATATATATATATATATATATATATATATATATATTTAGTGTTTTAGTTTCTTTAACTCAGGGTCAAAATTTGTAATTTTTGAATTAGTATTCATGAGAAAGTCAAAAAAATAAAACAACTTGAACGAAAAATCTAGATACACTACATGTACAATTATTTTTTAAAATAATACATTCCAATTTGTCTACTTCTTCAGGTAAGTTTCTGTTATAATAATTTAATATTTTACTTTTTAATAAGTTTTTATATAATTAATTCCTTAATAAGTTAGAGTTTAAATATTAGAAAGTGGATACAAATATATTTGGCGAAAATCAGAGTCAGTGGAGATCATTTACTACCTTTTAGTAAACACTTCAACCATTTACTACCTTTTAGTAACTACTTCAACTTATATTTTATTATATATGTGTGTATATATTGCACCTGTTGAAGGGAGAAAGGAAAGAAAAAAATTGAAAAAAGAAAATTACTTGAGTGCTTTGAAAGTTTTTGTCTACATCAAAGTGTTGGGAAACAATCGGTTCGTGAGTCTACTTCGCTACACAGAAGAAGATTCGAAGGTCGTTGTATCCTGGAGAATGAGCACCGTTCAACCCCGTGCAGAAAGGGGTGTATTTTTCCTAAGCAGAGCAATTTCCCGTGCCTCGACCATCTCACAGGCGTCTCTAATCTTTCCTCTCTAAATATTTATATTTGTTGTTTTTGGTTGATTAATATTTTGTGTGGATCTTTAAACCTAACAAAATATCCTCTTGCATCAAAATAATCTCCAACAATCTTAGGAAAAAAAATACAATTTGCTTGGGTTTTCTATTAGGGTGATATTTACTTTTAATGTGGTTAAAAAAATTAAATTAGTTGCGGATGTATTGTGTTAATTTAGTTGCTGAAACTGCATTTAATGATAAAGCAAGTGGTGCAACAGTTGAGCCTATGACAAGTGATAAAATCATGGAGCCCTCTTTAATTTGATTCGTATAATGTTATATAGTTGTGGAACCCAAAGATGGAAAAAGCACATGTGGTAATAGGAGTTTAGGTTTAAATCTAGATTAAGTGGTAATGGTAATACTCTTGAGGCTAGACCTTGAAATGTGAATATTATAGAACCAGTGAGCCTAAATGGATAATAGGGAAAACTTGTTTGGTACCTTACATTACTGATTATATTTATATAGGGAGCCATTCTTGATGTTCGACCTTGCCATTTGGATTTTCCTTCTGTGTAAGAAGTGTGGAGATGTATTTTTTGTTATCACATGTTTAGTGATTAAAATTTGTGAGTATGAGGATATATTCACATTAGTTTTCTTGTCTGTTTGCATAATTGTTCAAGGCATGTGTGCATCTTACAAATTGTGCTTTTAACATTCTACATTCTCATCTAATTTCAAATTTCTTTTGATTTTAAATAGAGGATGATACGAATTGAACAAAAGACAAGACACGTAGTTTTAGGTTTTAACCAACAAGAAGGAATTGGTTTCTTTGATACGTATTCTCTAATAATTCTTATAACTACTATTCGAGTTCTCATTGCTTTGGCATCTATTTTATAAATTAGAAATTTATCAGATGGATGTAAAAACAGTATTTTTAAATGGAGAATTAGAAGAAAAAATTTATATGGATCAACCCGAGGGGTTTGTAGTTTGTAAGGACCCGGAAAATTGGAGTTTTAAAATAATTATTTGAACGTTTAATTCGGATAAATAAATTCAATTAAGTGTGTTATATATCGGGTTATGATTATAGGAACCGAGCCCGGAGTCCCTTGTGTTATTTCGTGCGCGTATCCTTACTTGACTAATTACGTGGGTGCCCTTTTTGGGGCTAGAAATCTGATTATAGGCCAAGGGGAGGGAGAAAGCCCCATTCTCCCCTTAGCTCTCTCTCACTCCCCTTTGTGTTCTCCTCCCTCTCTCTACAAATCCCACCATTTCCCTTCACCATTGCCAAATCCCTCGGAGATATAGGAGCCGTGTATCGTGTCTAGCAAGGAACCGAAGTTGGATCGTGGATTGAAGCTCGGGAGGCGCGGATTTGAGCTTTGGAGCACCAACCGAGCTAGGGCTTCACTCTTTGGACCAAATCTTCCTCGTTGAAGCTTGATGTAGGGATTTCTACCTTGTATTATGTATATATGATGTGCTTTGGTGTCCATTTCGTGGTTATTTTGTTGTATTTGAAGGATTTGGTCTGTTGGAGAAATTTGCGATCGCGCAGTTTTTCTGCAGATCGCGTCGGGGCGTCCGGACGGGGACCATGGGCGTCCGGACGGCTGGCCCAGGAAATCGGACAGAGAGATAGTAGAATTGGCGTCCGGACGGAGCCAGCCCGGCGTCCGGACGGGACCGGACGGGAACCGGGCGACCGAGCGTTTTGTTTTC
Organism: Arctostaphylos glauca; assembly: GCA_019985065.2. Classification (NCBI taxonomy): domain Eukaryota; kingdom Viridiplantae; phylum Streptophyta; class Magnoliopsida; order Ericales; family Ericaceae; genus Arctostaphylos; species Arctostaphylos glauca. Next base: position 23,125,922 of record JAHSPW020000001.1, on the reverse strand, counting down.
TGAGTTCAGTTCTGTTATGTGTTATGCCGTGGAACATCGTTAATTGGTAGTTTGACGTGAATATAGACTATTGGGATTGGTTATGTATGGATGAATTATTGAACGCGATATGAGACTAGTTGACTTGACTTAAGTTGTTGTGAACGATAAGTGTGATACTAGCCTCCGTCGGGAGTAGTGCTAGGCAAACTACGAGACTAGCTCCCGGTTGGGAATGTGCTAGGGAACGCCATGAATCGGCATTGGCTAGCCTCCTTTGGGAGATGTGCTAGGGCATACATATGATAATTGTTTGGCACGGCTTGGTGCATTGTCTAGCCTCCGTTGGGAGAAGTGCTAGGACATGACTTATCTTGATTTCGTGAGATTGTGGTTGATGGCCATTGGATAGGAGTAACGAGTTGGTTATAAATCGTGGAGTTGTGTTTGATATATGAAGTGATGCATTGCCATACCATGATTATTGTGCATGCCATGCATCTCACATACACATAATCTTGGTGTAGATTTTCCTACTGGGCTTGTAGCTCAACCCCTCCATTTTCAGGTACCGTAGCGGAGGAGTAGCATGGATTGCTCGGCATGGCATCTTTTGAGTGAACTAATAGAAGAAGAAGTTATTACACATCTGCATGGACTTATTTTTGGGGTAGATGTAATGTAACTTCCTTACTTATTTTGTGAACTCCGGTGGGACTTCTTATTTTATTATATTATATTTTTTTTTTTTTGAAAGATCATGATATGTAACTAGGGCCGGTAGTGCCCCTTGACTTTGAAGTGATATTTGGTGAATTAAAGGGTATTATTTTGTGATCTTATTATATGAAAATTTGGGGCGTGACAACCTTTGCCAGTGGCGGAATGGAAGTGGGAACATGTGACGATGGACTTTGTTACGGGTTTCCCGAGGTCACCGAGAGGGCATGACGCGATATGGGTAGTACTGGACCGTTTGACCAAGACCGCTCACTTTCTACCAATTCGGGTTACTGATTCAGTGGGGAAGCTCAGTCGGCTGTATATTCATGAGATTATCCGCTTGCATGGGATTCCCGTTTCTATTGTGTCCGACCGAGACCCTAGATTTACGGCACGATTTTGGCAGAGCTTGCAAGCAGCGCTTGGCACGAACCTATTATTCAGTACGGCTTATCATCCCCAGACCGATGGGCAATCTGAGCGTATAATTCAGATTCTTGAGGGTATGCTGCGGGCATGTGTTTTGGACTTTCGGGGAAGTTGGGAGGATCACTTGCCTCTTGTTGAGTTTGCATACAATAATAGCTATCAATCGAGCATTGAGATGGCACCATTTGAAGCTTTGTATGGTAGACCTTGTAGATCACTCGTATGTTGGACCGAGTTGGGTGAGGCAACACTTGTTGGGCCGGATTTGATTGGGGAAAACTACCGAGAGCATGAAGTTGATTCGTAGGCAACTTTCGAAGGCGCAAGAGAAGACTACTGAGTTAGTCAAGACAATTCGCCAACGATTACTTACCGCTCAAAGTAGACAGAAAAGCTATGCCGATCGACGCCGTCGTCCGTTATCATTTGAGGTGGGAGACCATGTGTTCTTGAAAATATCGCCACGACGGGGCTTGTCGCGTTTGGGGAGGAAAGGAAAGTTATCACCAAGATATATCGGGCCGTTTGATATCATTGAGAGAATTGGAGAAGTTGCTTACCGTTTGGCTTTGCCTCCAAAGTTGTCAGGTGTGCATGACGTATTTCATGTCTCGATGTTGAGGAAATACGAGCCGGAACCTTCTCATGTTTTGGAGTGGTCCGAGTTGGAGCTTGAGGCCGATGCATCTTATGGAGAACAGCCGATACGTATTTTAGATGCTCGAGAGCAAGTGTTGAGAGGTAAGACGATACCTTTGGTTCGGGTATTATGGGGCAACCAAGGTAAGGAGGAGTCTACGTGGGAACGTGAGGACGAAGTTCGGGAGCAATACCCGCATTTGTTTAACCCGTGATTGCTATGTGCTTATTATTTGATTGATGGGTTTGGGCGTGTTTGCCACCATATTATGTGCTTACTTGGTACGTTCTTGAATATGAGCTATGAAATTTGGGAATTTGACTATGCGTTGGTTGTTATGTACTCGATGAGCACGGTGTGCATGATTATTATGCGCTTGATTGATTTTGTTTGAATATGATGAATTGATAGTCGACATCCGTTGAGCTTTGTGAAAGCACGGATTGGTTTATAGTAAAGATTGAGAAATAGCGGTGTGTCCGTATCTGGGAGTATCTGTGTCTGACTTGTGGATTGTTTGTAGAAGTATCGGTGTCGACACATTGTCTAAAATTTCGAGGACGAAATTTCTTTAAGGAGGGGAGGATGTAAGGACCCGGAAAATTGGAGTTTTAAAATAATTATTTGAACGTTTAATTCGGATAAATAAATTCAATTAAGTGTGTTATATATCGGGTTATGATTATAGGAACCGAGCCCGGAGTCCCTTGTGTTATTTCGTGCGCGTATCCTTACTTGACTAATTACGTGGGTGCCCTTTTTGGGGCTAGAAATCTGATTATAGGCCAAGGGGAGGGAGAAAGCCCCATTCTCCCCTTAGCTCCCTCTCACTCCCCTTTGTGTTCTCCTCCCTCTCTCTACAAATCCCACCATTTCCCTTCACCATTGCCAAATCCCTCGGAGATATAGGAGCTGTGTACCGTGTGTAGCAAAGAACCGAAGTTGGATCGTGGATTGAAGCTCGGGAGGCGCGGATTTGAGCTTTGGAGCACCAACCGAGCTAGGGCTTCACTCTTTGGACCAAATCTTCCTCTTTGAAGCTTGAGGTAGGGATTTCTACCTTGTATTATGTATATATGATGTGCTTTGGTGTCCATTTCGTGGTTATTTTGTTGTATTTGAAGGATTTGGTCCGTTGGAGAAATATGCGATCGCGCAGTTTTTCTGCAGATCGCGTCGGGGCGTTCGGACGGGGACCATGGGCGTCCGGACGGCTGGCCCAGGAAATCGGACAGAGAGATAGTAGAATTGGCGTCCGGACGGGACTGACCGGCGTCCGGACGGAGCCAGCCCGGCGTCCGAACAGGACCGGACGGGAACCGGGCGACCGAGCGTTTTGTTTTCTGAGTTCAGTTCTGTTATGTGTTATGCTGTGGAACATCGTTAATTGGTAGTTTGACGTGAATATAGACTATCGGGATTGGTTATGTATAGATGAATTATTGAACGCGATATGAGACTAGTTGACTTGACTTAAGTTGTTGTGAACGATAAGTGTGATACTAGCCTCCGTCGGGAGTGGTGCTAGGCAAACTACGAGACTAACTCCCGGCTGGGAATGTGCTAGGGAACGCCATGAATCGGCATTGGCTAGCCTCCTTTGGGAGATGTGCTAGGGCATACATATGATAATTGTTTGGCACGGCTTGGTGCATTGTCTAGCCTCCGTTGGGAGAAGTGCTAGGACATGACTTATCTTGATTTCGTGAGATTGTGGTTGATGGCCATTGGATAGGAGTAACGAGTTGGTTATAAATCGTGGAGTTGTGTTTGATATATGAAGTGATGCATTGCCATACCATGATTATTGTGCATGCCATGCATCTCACATACACATAATCTTGGTGTAGATTTTCCTACTGGGCTTGTAGCTCAACCCCTCCATTTTCAGGTACCGTAGCGAAGGAGTAGCATGGATTGCTCGGCATGGCATCTTTTGAGTGAACTAATAGAAGAAGAAGTTATTACACATCTGCATGGACTTATTTTTGGGGTAGATGTAATGTAACTTCCTTACTTATTTTGTGAACTCTGGTGGGACTTCTTATTTTATTATATTATATTTTTTTTTTGAAAGATCATGATATGTAACTAGGGCCGGTAGTGCACCTTGACTTTGAAGTGATATTTGGTGAATTAAAGGGTATTATTTTGTGATCTTATTATATGAAAATTTGGGGCATGACAACCTTTGCCAGTGGCGGAATGGAAGTGGGAACATGTGACGATGGACTTTGTTACGGGTTTGCCGAGGTCGCCGAGAGGGAATGACGCGATATGGGTAGTAGTGGACCGTTTGACCAAGACCGCTCACTTTCTACCAATTCGGGTTACTGATTCAGTGGGGAAGCTCAGTCGGCTGTATATTCATGAGATTATCCGCTTGCATGGGATTCCCGTTTCTATTGTGTCCGACCGAGACCCTAGATTTACGGCACGATTTTGGCAGAGCTTGCAAGCAGCGCTTGGCACGAACCTATTATTCAGTACGGCTTATCATCCCCAGACCGATGGGCAATCTGAGCGTACAATTCAGATTCTTGAGGATATGCTGCGGGCATGTGTTTTGGATTTTCGGGGAAGTTGGGAGGATCACTTGCCCCTTGTTGAGTTTGCATACAATAATAGCTATCAATCGAGCATTGAGATGGCACCATTTGAAGCTTTGTATGGTAGACCTTGTAGATCACCCGTATGTTGGACCGAGTTGGGTGAGGCAACACTTGTTGGGCCGGATTTGATTGGGGAAAACTACCGAGAGCATGAAGTTGATTCGCAGGCAACTTTCGAAGGCGCAAGAGAAGACTACTGAGTTAGTCAAGACAATTCGCCAATGATTACTTACCGCTCAAAGTAGACAGAAAAGCTATGCCGATCGACGCCGTCGTCCGTTATCATTTGAGGTGGGAGACCATGTGTTCTTGAAAATATCGCCACGACGGGGCTTGTCGCGTTTGGGGAGGAAACGAAAGTTATCACCAAGATATATCGGGCCGTTTGATATCATTGAGAGAATTGGAGAAGTTGCTTACCGTTTGGCTTTGCCTCCAAAGTTGTCAGGTGTGCATGACGTATTTCATGTCTCGATGTTGAGGAAATACGAGCCGGAACCTTCTCATGTTTTGGAGTGGTCCGAGTTGGAGCTTGAGGCCGATGCATCTTATGGAGAACAGCCGATACGTATTTTAGATGCTCGAGAGCAAGTGTTGAGAGGTAAGACGATACCTTTGGTTCGGGTATTATGGAGCAACCAAGGTAAGGAGGAGTCTACGTGGGAACGTGAGGACGAAGTTCGGGAGCAATACCCGCATTTGTTTAACCCGTGATTGCTATGTGCTTATTATTTGATTGATGGGTCTGGGCGTGTTTGCCACCATATTATGTGCTTACTTGGTACGTTCTTGAATATGAGCTATGAAATTTGGGAATTTGACTACGCGTTGGTTGTTATGTACTCGATGAGCACGGTGTGCATGATTATTATGCGCTTGATTGATTTTGTTTGAATATGATGAATTGATAGTCGACATCCGTTGAGCTTTGTGAAAGCACGGATTGGTTTATAGTAAAGATTGAGAAATAGCGGTGTGTCCGTATCTGGGAGTATCTGTGTCTGACTTGTGGATTGTTTGTAGAAGTATCGGTGTCGACACATTGTCTAAAATTTCGAGGACGAAATTTCTTTAAGGAGGGGAGGATGTAAGGACCCGGAAAATTGGAGTTTTAAAATAATTATTTGAACGTTTAATTCGGATAAATAAATTCAATTAAGTGTGTTATATATCGGGTTATGATTATAGGAACCGAGCCCGGAGTCCCTTGTGTTATTTCGTGCGCGTATCCTTACTTGACTAATTACGTGGGTGCCCTTTTTGGGGCTAGAAATCTGATTATAGGCCAAGGGGAGGGAGAAAGCCCCATTCTCCCCTTAGCTCCCTCTCACTCCCCTTTGTGTTCTCCTTCCTCTCTCTACAAATCCCACCATTTCCCTTCACCATTGCCAAATCCCTCGGAGATATAGGAGCTGTGTACCGTGTCTAGCAAAGAACCGAAGTTGGATCGTGGATTGAAGCTCGGGAGGCGCGGATTTGAGCTTTGGAGCACCAACCGAGCTAGGGCTTCACTCTTTGGACCAAATCTTCCTCTTTGAAGCTTGAGGTAGGGATTTCTACCTTGTATTATGTATATATGATGTGCTTTGGTGTCCATTTCGTGGTTATTTTGTTGTATTTGAAGGATTTGGTCCGTTGGAGAAATATGCGATCGCGCAGTTTTTCTGCAGATCGCGTCGGGGCGTTCGGACGGGGACCATGGGCGTCCGGACGGCTGGCCCAGGAAATCGGACAGAGAGATAGTAGAATTGGCGTCCGGACGGGACTGACCGGCGTCCGGACGGAGCCAGCCCGGCGTCCGAACAGGACCGGACGGGAACCGGGCGATCGAGCGTTTTGTTTTCTGAGTTCAGTTCTGTTATGTGTTATGCCGTGGAACATCGTTAATTGGTAGTTTGACGTGAATATAGACTATCGGGATTGGTTATGTATGGATGAATTATTGAACGCGATATGAGACTAGTTGACTTGACTTAAGTTGTTGTGAACGATAAGTGTGATACTAGCCTCCGTTGGGAGTGGTGCTAGGCAAACTACGAGACTAACTCCCGGCTGGGAATGTGCTAGGGAACGCCATGAATCGGCATTGGCTAGCCTCCTTTGGGAGATGTGCTAGGGCATACATATGATAATTGTTTGGCACGGCTTGGTGCATTGTCTAGCCTCCGTTGGGAGAAGTGCTAGGACATGACTTATCTTGATTTCGTGAGATTGTGGTTGATGGCCATTGGATAGGAGTAACGAGTTGGTTATAAATCGTGGAGTTGTGTTTGATATATGAAGTGATGCATTGCCATACCATGATTATTGTGCATGCCATGCATCTCACATACACATAATCTTGGTGTAGATTTTCCTACTGGGCTTGTAGCTCAACCCCTCCATTTTCAGGTACCGTAGCGAAGGAGTAGCATGGATTGCTCGGCATGGCATCTTTTGAGTGAACTAATAGAAGAAGAAGTTATTACACATCTGCATGGACTTATTTTTGGGGTAGATGTAATGTAACTTCCTTACTTATTTTGTGAACTCCGGTGGGACTTCTTATTTTATTATATTATATTTTTTTTTTGAAAGATCATGATATGTAACTAGGGCCGGTAGTGCACCTTGACTTTGAAGTGATATTTGGTGAATTAAAGGGTATTATTTTGTGATCTTATTATATGAAAATTTGGGGCATGACAACCTTTGCCAGTGGCGGAATGGAAGTGGGAACATGTGACGATGGACTTTGTTACGGGTTTGCCGAGGTCGCCGAGAGGGCATGACGCGATATGGGTAGTAGTGGACCGTTTGACCAAGACCGCTCACTTTCTACCAATTCGGGTTACTGATTCAGTGGGGAAGCTCAGTCGGCTGTATATTCATGAGATTATCCGCTTGCATGGGATTCCCGTTTCTATTGTGTCCGACCGAGACCCTAGATTTACGGCACGATTTTGGCAGAGCTTGCAAGCAGCGCTTGGCACGAACCTATTATTCAGTACGGCTTATCATCCCCAGACCGATGGGCAATCTGAGCGTACAATTCAGATTCTTGAGGATATGCTGCGGGCATGTGTTTTGGATTTTCGGGGAAGTTGGGAGGATCACTTGCCCCTTGTTGAGTTTGCATACAATAATAGCTATCAATCGAGCATTGAGATGGCACCATTTGAAGCTTTGTATGGTAGACCTTGTAGATCACCCGTATGTTGGACCGAGTTGGGTGAGGCAACACTTGTTGGGCCGGATTTGATTGGGGAAAACTACCGAGAGCATGAAGTTGATTCGCAGGCAACTTTCGAGGGCGCAAGAGAAGACTACTGAGTTAGTCAAGACAATTCGCCAACGATTACTTACCGCTCAAAGTAGACAGAAAAGCTATGCCGATCGACGCCGTCGTCCGTTATCATTTGAGGTGGGAGACCATGTGTTCTTGAAAATATCGCCACGACGGGGCTTGTCGCGTTTGGGGAGGAAAGGAAAGTTATCACCAAGATATATCGGGCCGTTTGATATCATTGAGAGAATTGGAGAAGTTGCTTACCGTTTGGCTTTGCCTCCAAAGTTGTCAGGTGTGCATGACGTATTTCATGTCTCGATGTTGAGGAAATACGAGCCGGAACCTTCTCATGTTTTGGAGTGGTCCGAGTTGGAGCTTGAGGCCGATGCATCTTATGGAGAACAGCCGATACGTATTTTAGATGCTCGAGAGCAAGTGTTGAGAGGTAAGACGATACCTTTGGTTCGGGTATTATGGGGCAACCAAGGTAAGGAGGAGTCTACGTGGGAACGTGAGGACGAAGTTCGGGAGCAATACCCGCATTTGTTTAACCCGTGATTGCTATGTGCTTATTATTTGATTGATGGGTTTGGGCGTGTTTGCCACCATATTATGTGCTTACTTGGTACGTTCTTGAATATGAGCTATGAAATTTGGGAATTTGACTATGCGTTGGTTGTTATGTACTCGATGAGCACGGTGTGCATGATTATTATGCGCTTGATTGATTTTGTTTGAATATGATGAATTGATAGTCGACATCCGTTGAGCTTTGTGAAAGCACGGATTGGTTTATAGTAAAGATTGAGAAATAGCGGTGTGTCCGTATCTGGGAGTATCTGTGTCTGACTTGTGGATTGTTTGTAGAAGTATCGGTGTCGACACATTGTCTAAAATTTCGAGGACGAAATTTCTTTAAGGAGGGGAGGATGTAAGGACCCGAAAAATTGGAGTTTTAAAATAATTATTTGAACGTTTAATTCGGATAAATAAATTCAATTAAGTGTGTTATATATCGGGTTATGATTATAGGAACCGAGCCCGGAGTCCCTTGTGTTATTTCGTGCGCGTATCCTTACTTGACTAATTACGTGGGTGCCCTTTTTGGGGCTAGAAATCTGATTATAGGCCAAGGGGAGGGAGAAAGCCCCATTCTCCCCTTAGCTCCCTCTCACTCCCCTTTGTGTTCTCCTCCCTCTCTCTACAAATCCCACCATTTCCCTTCACCATTGCCAAATCCCTCGGAGATATAGGAGCCGTGTACCGTGTCTAGCAATGTACTGTGTCTAGCAAGGAACCGAAGTTGGATCGTGGATTGAAGCTCGGGAGGCGCGGATTTGAGCTTTGGAGCACCAACCGAGCTAGGGCTTCACTCTTTGGACCAAATCTTCCTCTTTGAAGCTTGAGGTAGGGATTTCTACCTTGTATTATGCATATATGATGTGCTTTGGTGTCCATTTCGTGGTTATTTTGTTGTATTTGAAGGATTTGGTCCGTTGGAGAAATCTGCGATCGCGCAGTTTTTCTGCAGATCGCGCAGTTTCCCTCTCAACTTACACCCTGTCACGCCCCAAATTTCAGGGTATGATTAAATCATTTAAAGAAATAAAATAAAATAAAATTGAAATACCAAGAGACATTCCCATTAGATAACCAACCAATACATCCTGTTTTATTACAACAATCTCTCTCAATGTGCATTTATTATTACATTGAGTCTCAAATTTAAAACTTTATATATAAATTGTACTAGGCTACACTGTAACAAAAGACTGAGTTATACATGTTTGACTGAAGTTAATAAAGCATAATCCAATGGCTCAACTCTTGACAGGATCCACAGCTTTACCTGAAAAAGATTTTTACAACAAAACATAAGCCGAAGCTCGTATAGGATAATATGTTAAACCATTGATTTAAAAAAAATATGTTTAAACCTGTCTCATATCAAAATATATAAGTTTTCCCTTCGTACAAAAGTATACAGTTCGCTTAGGTTTGTCCACACTAACTGACAAAAGAAAGACATATGTGCTACGAGCTCCCCGTGCAACTCACACCAAATTCGACATCACAATCCCCCATCCCAAAACACCGGATACACGACACACTTTTTCCTTGAACACACAGGACACACGTCACCACGGACAACTGACACAACACATCACCAATCATGCATGAATGTGGGATGACATGGTATAAAACATGAATCACTTGAGATAACGCAAGTAGAAACGTATAAGAGGCACAAGAGTGAGCACAACGACACGTTCAATAATTCCAAAACACATTTAATTGGCCATTAGACCGTATAGTCACTTCACGACTCGCGGGTTCCATCAACAAGTTACCATTAAACATTAAATCATCATTCCTTTACTACTTTTCCCGTTGAAGATAGTCTCATAGTGTTCATTTTTCTGGTACATCTCCCAAAGGAGGCTAGCCCAATAATTTTCCATATCGTTCAAGTGGTCAACGCCTATCCCATGTCTCAATCAGTCCTCAGCTTTCATTCACAACGTGTCTCATAGAGTATCATCAATCTACATAGTAACCGAGCGAACAAGCATTCAATTATCACATTGAAATATATTAATACCTCTCCTGTCGGAGGCCAAAAGTCGTATAACCGGCACATCTCCCATCGGAGACTACAAACTGTAAAGATTCACCTAGCACATCTCCCACCGGAGGCTAGTCAATGATGTTATATATTTCTCATTTAGTTTCTTTCGTTCATACTTTACCATCCAATGTCCAAGGTTACACAAGAATGGTCCATAAATCCCATGCAGTTCAGCCATTTACGGAAAACAATATTATACGGTATTAACACAATTGTCCGTTGTAGCAATAAAGGAAATGAACGACAAAAGCACATAATAGCTACCGTGCACCACACATCATATGCTGACAAACTAACGTCACTTTCACATCTAATCCTCATAATGCGTTTCACAATCAAGTCGTCCCGTTAGAACTCATCATGAACTCACATACGTGGGTCAATCACGACAGACAAGGCATATCAATATGCCGGGATATCAATCGTACTCTACTCCAAACTACACTCATTCTAAAGTCTCAAGGCAAGCCGACGTTACCATCCTCTCAGGGATCAGAAGAGCTAGACAAAGTATCTCATGTGTCAGGGCCAATAACCCACACGCTAAATCCAAACTCCTCATGGCACAATGATGACGAGGAGTATAAATTCAAGGAAGAAGAATCTCTCCCATGAACATCTCACAACCCGATTCAACCCACAGTCAACGGTACTGTGCCTCACAAGTAAAGTCTCGGCCTAAGGATAGGTAAACAATTTTCATATGAAGGATACAAGGATGATAGTAATCTCGACGCTGGGTTCACCTCAATACAAAGGCATACTTGTCAGCTCAACTCGCCTTTCACCGAATAATAATAAAACCAATCCCAGGTAATCCCGTTGTCAGGGGGGTATCCCACCTCATAGTTCCAACTCTTATTGTCACTATCATAACACATAACTAAACACACGTCATCATCAAAATCCGTGACCTCTCGAACCTCATATCACACCACACATGTTCCATTCCGAAATCTATGTGTACAACACAATACCCCATATGTCTCCTCAAACGAGTCCACAACTATGACACAATACTCCACGCTCTATTGCACGGACTTAACAAGTATATAAAAGAACGGATAAATCAACCGTGAATGCCCATCACAATGTTCTTGATTTCTATTAGTCCATGAGTCCCACAAAAGGCACAAACAGTCAGCACAAGTCACCCGACAAGTTGCTGGAGCGGCTAAAAAGTCGCTGGACGCACCAAAAATCAGTGGGGGTCGCTAGACGGTCGCTAGATGGTCGCTAGATGGTCGCTCGAGCGACGCCCAAGTCGCTCAAGTGACTTGGTCGATCTCAGGTTTGCACAGTTCTGGTATTTTGGCCGTAACTTCTTATCCCGAACTCCGATTGAGACGATGTATATATGAAACCTGAAGAGAATTTCGAGAGCTACAACTTTGTAGTTATACACGTTTCCTAGTTCGGCTTCTAAATGCCTCAAAATGCATGAACAGTACAGAATCGTGTTCTAAATTTCCAGATTTTCGTTTTGTTCATTTTGTTCTTGGTGTTCTTGGTAAAACTCATCCCAAAATTTCTGGAAAACAGCACAAACAACTTTTCACCCCAAAGAAAACGTAGGATTCAAAGCTAATAACAACACCACAATGTATTACACAACTTAAATCAAAAGTTTAACATAAATCCTACCTCAAAATCAAGCTTCCAAGAAAACTTCTAACCAAGAGCCGATCTCCTCCATTACTCCGTGAGAACCATCAATCCCGGGCTTGATACGAAGCCCTCTTTGCGTAGATCATGGTTCATTCTTTGTGTTTCTTGAGATTCGGAGTGCAAGGCCTCCGATTTACAAATTTGGGAAGGGGGTGTTTGAGAGTTTGAGAGCTAGGGAGAGAGAGACGGACGGGAGGGATTGGAGGAGAGAGAAAGTGAATTGGTAAAGTATAAAAAATCTGATTTTTATATTACCAAAGGGGTAAATTACACTTTCTCCCTAGATTATGCAGCATGTCAAGATCAAGTATCAAAATTATATTACACACACACATGGGTCCCAACTCATATTACCCAAGTCATGTATTATCAAATACTTTATCAAGTCCCGAATATTTAATTTAAAATAAATAATTTTCCGGGTCTTTACACACCCTCAGATTCCTCCTTCCTGGAAAGAGGATTTTCTCTGGAGGAAGTTAAAGAAGCTTTAAGACATTGTAGCAGTGTAAAAGCACCTGGGCCCGATGGGTTCAATTTCAAGTTCCTAAAGGCACCTTGGCCATTTATGGAAAAGGATATCCTGGATTTCTTCACTGAATTTCATTCCAATGGGAAGTTAGTCTCTAGTCTCAACTCCACTTTCTTGACTCTGATCCCAAAGGTCCCAGGGGCCAATGACTTCAAAGAGTTTAGGCCAATCAGCCTTATTGGAGGGATTTATAAACTACTAGCCAAGACTCTTGCTAGTAGATTAAAGGTTGTCCTACCAAAGCTTGTGGGCAAATCTCAGGCCGCTTTTATAGGAGGAAGGCAGATCATGGATTCTATTCTTATTACCAACGAAGTCATCCATTGGTGGAAAGTCTCACATAGATCAGGAGTTCTGATGAAATTAGCTATAGATTTCGAGAAAGCCTTCGACAATGTTAACTGGCAATTCTTACTTGATATGCTGCAAAATCTGGGTTTTGGTCACAAGTGGTGCTCCTGGGTTCAATCTTGCACATTTCTAATACCTCTATATCAATTCTAGTTAACGGCTCTCCCACCAACCCATTTAAACCTTCCAAAGGCCTAAGACAAGGAGATCCCCTCTCTCCTTTTGGGCAAAAATGCTTGACTGACTGGGTATCAAACAAATAAAGACTAAAAATATGTCTCAAGCGTAGGACTGACTATCGGTGTAGCAAGATAATCCGGAAGTACCGGAGTCGAACCACAGAGACGGTGAACGGTGATTGACTCAAACTTAGTGAGATTTAATTAAATTGGCTCTAGGTAGCCACCCCTTGTTTGGATTTGATTAGTTTATTACGCTAAAAGTAATTGAGTTTACTGATTTGATTTTTGTACAGGTCGCATGACTCTTGTATCCCCTGTTGAGTGTTTCTTTTTATTTCGTTCGTTACTAGGGACTAGCAACGCTCAAGTTGGGAGAGTAGCAAAGCAACTCGAGAAGCTACAAAGGGATTTCTTCTGGGGGGATAAGGAAGATAGGAGGAAAATCCATTACATTCAGTGGGGAGCTTTGAGAAGAAGTAAGAAACTGGGGGGCCTAGGACTGAAGAACCTGCAAATGCATAACAGAGCTCTACTTTCAAAATGGTGGTAGAGATTCAGCATAGCTAAGGCCTCTTTTTGGGTTAATATCCTGAGAAGTAAGTATAACATCTCACCCACATCCTGGTTGCCTTCCCTACCTAACCACAATCGTGTATCTACCACCTGGAAATCCATATGCTCAATTGGGAGGAAAGCAGATGAATTTTCAGCAATACTACATCAGGGGTTCAGAATCCAAGTTAAATCAGGGGGTGACACACTGTTCTGGGAGCATCAATGGTTGGGAGAACTCACACTTAAAGAGCAGTACCCTAGGCTATTCTCAATTTCCACCCAACAAAACAAGAAAATCTCTGACCTCATCAATCAAGGAGGATGGGATCTCCAGTTTAGGAGAAGGTTATTTGTGTGGGAAATGGAGGTATGCTCAGAATTATTTCAGCAAATTAATGGCCATATACCCAACAGCTCAAGCCCAGATTCCATGGTTTGGGCGTGGGACAAGGGAGCTGCTTTCTCGGTGAGATCAATATACGGGAAATGGGAAGAATCAGTATTTCCTACAAATAGGGATTTGGGGAGAATTTGGAGAGGTCTTAACCCTCCAAAGGTGGAGCTCTTTGTGTGGTTCGCAGTTCAGAATGCAATTGGTGCAAAATCAGTCTTATTAAGCAGGGGCTTTACGCGGAAGGAAGACGAATTTATAATGTGTAATGTCACGCCCCGAATTTCCATATAATAAAATCACAAAATAATACTCATAATTCCTTCAGATACCATTTCAAAGTCAAAGAGTCACTATCGGCCCAAGTTACAAAATCCATAATTTTCACAAGATTAGAAGTCCCAATTGAGTTAACAAAAATTACATATGAAGTTATAGTACATCTACTCCAAAAAGAGTTCCCCATGCAGATGCTAAATAACTTCTCCTTTAGTCTTAGTCAAAAGATGTCACGCCAATCAACCCATGCTACTCCTCAGCCACGGTACCTGAAAGATGGAGGGGTTGAGCTACACGCCCAGTAGGAAAATCTATGCCAAGATTATGTATATGTGAGATGCATGGCATGCACAATGATCATGGTATAACAATGCATCACTTTCAAATATCGCACACACCCATACGATTTATAATTCCTGGTTCGCCAATACACATATACAACCACGTCTCGTAATTGACCCATTGTTCACATCCAATGCCAATCGGATACAATCACACAAGTCAAGACATTCATACCCTAGCACTTCTCCCAACGGAGGCTAGGCAAGGCATCATGTCATGCCAATCAATAATCATGCGCATATCCTAGCACATCTCCCAACGGAAGCTAGGCAAGGCATCATGTCATGCCAATCAATAATCATGCGCATATCCTAGCACATCTCCCAACGGAGGCTAGCCAGTGCCGATTCGTGGCATTCCCTAGCACATTCCGAACCGGGAGCTAGTCTCATAGTTTGCCTAGCACCACTCCCGACAGAGGCTAGTATTACACTTATCGTTCACGACAACTTATGTCAAGCCAATTATTCCCATATCACATTCATTAATTCATCCGTTCTTAACAAATCCCAATTGTCTACATTCATGTCAAACAACCATTTAACGATGTTCCACATCATAATGCATAACGGAAATAAAATCAGAACACAAAAGCGCACGGCCTTCATTCCAGAAGCCCCAGGAGCGCTACACCAAAAACAAGGGAGCGCTACCTGTGCAGAAATCAGCGCGATTTCCAGATTTCGCACTTGGTCCAACTCACACCAAAACAACAAACTAACCACGATTTAGGCCCCAAAACACATCACATACACATAATACAAGGTAGAAATCCCTACCTCAAGCTTTGAAGTGGAAGTTTTGATCCAAAGAGTGAAGCCCTAGCTCGGTTGGTGCTCCAAGCTCAAATCCGCGCCTCCCGAGCCTCAATCCACGATCCGGCCTTGGTTCGTTGCTAGACACGGTGCAAAACTCCTAAATCTCCGAGGAATTTGGCAATGGCGAAGGAAAATGGTGGGATTTGGCAAGGGGAAGATGAGAGCACAAGGAGAGAGAGAGAGAGAGACCTTGGGGAAAAATGAGGGAACTCCCTTCCCCCTCCAAAAATCTAGCTTTTAACCCCCAAAGGGTATCCACGTAATAAGTGAGGTTACGCGCGCGAAATAAAACAGGGGATTCCGGGCTCGGGTCCTATGATTATAATCCGATATATAACACAATTAATTTGATTTATTTATCCGAAATAAACTTTCAATTAATTATTTTAAAAACTCAAATTTTCCGGGTCCTTACATGTAAATTCTGTAACTCGGAAGAAGAATCAGTTACTCACCTACTGATGCATTGTAAATACTCTTGAAAGGTCTGGTGTAGCGTTCTCCTATGGTGGAAGATAGTCTGGGTTTCTCCTCCAAATCTGCAACTTCTACTGGAAAGCAAGCCGGCCGTTAGACTGAGTAAACTGGGTAAAAGCATGTGGGTCTCGTCCATGTTCGCAACCCTCTGGTCTCTTTGGAACGCCCGCAACGCCCTGATATTCCAAAATCAAAGGGTTAGGGAAGAAGACCTAGGCGAATTGATCAAGTATAGGGTAGCGATGTGGGTCAAAGCAAAGAACCTCTCCACTCCCTATTCGGTTACAGACATGGTTCGGTGCCTCCATGGAGTTCTAGACATAAGCGTGTAGGTATTTTGCAGCTTGTAATCCGAATTGTAGCCTTTCTTCAGTTGGTGACTCACCAACTCGTGGGTCACGTGTGTTTCATCACGTGTGTCCTACTCATCTGTGTATTGTGGCATTTTTAGTAATATAATTTTCTTATCAAAAAATAATAATAATAAATAGAATAAATTTTACTAACTTCCATCCTTTATTTAACAACTATACAAAAAAAAAAAAAAAAAATTCTGATCAATACAAACTAACTCATATAAAAAATTTATAGAAGCCTTCGTATCAACTTTTTTAGTCTAGTGCCTTTTTTTTTCATGACACTCATCATCGAGACAAATTGAAAACAAAATTAATTTCTTAACAGTTAAAAAGTCTCTAAAAAGTACTGTAACATTAAAATCTTGAGTGTTTTTGAACAAATAATAGACCAACGAGTAAAATATATATATATATATATATATAGTGTTTTAGTTTCTTTAACTCAGGGTCAAAATTTGTAATTTTTGAATTAGTATTCATGAGAAAGTCAGAAAAATAAAACAACTTGAACGAAAAATCTAGATACACTACATGTACAATTATTTTTTAAAATAATACATTCCAATTTGTCTAGTTCTTCAGGTAAGTTTCTGTTATAATAATTTAATATTTTACTTTTTAATAAGCTTTTATATAATTAATTCCTTAATAAGTTAGAGTTTAAATATTAGAAAGTGGATACAAATATATTTGGCGAAAATCAGAGTTAGTGGAGATCATTTACTACCTTTTAGTAACCACTTCAACCATTTACTACCTTTTAGTAACTACTTCAACTTATATTTTATTATATATGTGTGTATATATTGCACCTGTTGAAGGGAGAAAGGAAAGAAAAAAATTGAAAAAAGAAAATTACTTGAGTGCTTTGAAAGTTTTTATCTACATCAAAGTGTTGGGAAACAATCGGTTCGTGAGTCTACTTCGCTACACAGAAGAAGATTCGAAGGTCGTTGTATCCTGGGGAATGAGCACCGTTCAACCCCGTGCAGAAAGGGGTGTATTTTTCCTAAGCAGAGCAATTTCGCGTGCCTCGACCATCTCACAGGCGTCTCTAATCTTTCCTCTCTAAATATTTATATTTGTTGTTTTTGGTTGATTAATATTTTGTGTGGATCTTTAAACCTAACAGAATATCCTCTTGCATCAAAATAATCTCCAACAATCTTAGGAAAAAAAATACAATTTGCTTGGGTTTTCTATTAGGGTGATATTTACTTTTAATGTGGTTAAAAAAATTAAATTAGTTGCGGATGTATTGTGTTAATTTAGTTGCTGAAACTGCATTTAATGATAAAGCAAGTGGTGCAACAGTTGAGCCTATGACAAGTGATAAAATCATGGAGCCCTCTTTAATTTGATTCGTATAATGTTATATAGTTGTGGAACCCAAAGATGGAAAAAGCACATGTGGTAATAGGAGTTTAGGTTTAAATCTAGATTAAGTGGTAATGGTAATACTCTTGAGGCTAGACCTTGAAATGTGAATATTATAGAACCAGTGAGCCTAAATGGATAATAGGGAAAACTTGTTTAATACCTTACATTACTGATTATATTTATATAGGGAGCCATTCTTGATGTTCGACCTTGCCATTTGGATTTTCCTTCTGTGTAAGAAGTGTGGAGATGTATTTTTTGTTATCACATGTTTAGTGATTAAAATTTGTGAGTATGAGGATATATTCACATTAGTTTTCTTGTCTGTTTGCATAATTGTTCAAGGCATGTGTGCATCTTACAAATTGTGCTTTTAACATTTTACATTCTCATCTAATTTCAAATTTCTTTTGATTTTAAATAGAGGATGATACGAATTGAACAAAAGACAAGACACGTAGTTTTAGGTTTTAACCAACAAGAAAGAATTGGTTTCTTTGATACGTATTCTCTAATAATTCTTATAACTACTATTCGAGTTCTCATTGCTTTGGCATCTATTTTATAAATTAGAAATTTATCAGATGGATGCAAAAACAGTATTTTAAAATGGAGAATTAGAAGAAAAAATTTATATGGATCAACCCGAGGGGTTTGTAGTTTGTAAGGACCCGGAAAATTGGAGTTTTAAAATAATTATTTGAACGTTTAATTCGGATAAATAAATTCAATTAAGTGTGTTATATATCGGGTTATGATTACAGGAACCGAGCCCGGAGTCCCTTGTGTTATTTCGTGCGCGTATCCTTACTTGACTAATTACGTGGGTGCCCTTTTTGGGGCTAGAAATATGATTATAGGCCAAGGGGAGGGAGAAAGCCCCATTCTCCCCTTAGCTCCCTCTCACTCCCCTTTGTGTTCTCCTCCCTCTCTCTACAAATCCCACCATTTCCCTTCACCATTGCCAAATCCCTCGGAGATATAGGAGCCGTGTATCGTGTCTAGCAAGGAACCGAAGTTGGATCGTGGATTGAAGCTCGGGAGGCGCGGATTTGAGCTTTGGAGCACCAACCGAGCTAAGGCTTCACTCTTTGGACCAAATCTTCCTCTTTGAAGCTTGAGGTAGTGATTTCTACCTTGTATTATGTATATATGATGTGCTTTGGTGTCCATTTCATGGTTATTTTGTTGTATTTGAAGGATTTGGTCCGTTGGAGAAATCTGCGATCGCGCAGTTTTTCTGCAGATGGCGTCGGGGCGTCCGGACGGGGACCATGGGCGTCCGGACGACTGGCCCAGGAAATCGGACAGAGAGATAGTAGAATTGGCGTCCGGACGGGAGTGACCGGCGTCCGGACGGAGCCAGCCCGGCGTCCGGACGGGACCGGACGGGAACCGGGCGACCGAGCGTTTTGTTTTCTAGTTCAGTTCTGTTATGTGTTATGCCGTGGAACATCGTTAATTGGTAGTTTGACGTGAATATAGACTATTGGGATTGGTTATGTATGGATGAATTATTGAACGCGATATGAGACTAGTTGACTTGACTTAAGTTGTTGTGAACGATAAGTGTGATACTAGCCTCCGTCGGGAGTGGCGCTAGGCAAACTACGAGACTAGCTCCCGGTTGGGAATGTGCTAGGGAACGCCATGAATCGGCATTGGCTAGCCTCCTTTGGGAGATGTGCTAGGGCATACATATGATAATTGTTTGGCACGGCTTGGTGCATTATCTAGCCTCCGTTGGGAGAAGTGCTAGGACATGACTTATCTTGATTTCGTGAGATTGTGGTTGATGGCCATTGGATAGGAGTAACGAGTTGGTTATAAATCGTGGAGTTGTGTTTGATATATGAAGTGATGCATTGCCATACCATGATTATTGTGCATGCCATGCATCTCACATACACATAATCTTGGTGTAGATTTTCCTACTGGGCTTGTAGCTCAACCCCTCCATTTTCAGGTACCGTAGCGGAGGAGTAGCATGGATTGCTTGGCATGGCATCTTTTGAGCGAACTAATAGAAGAAGAAGTTATTACACATCTGCATGGACTTATTTTTGGGGTAGATGTAATGTGACTTCCTTACTTATTTTGTGAACTCCGTTGGGACTTCTTATTTTATTATATTATATTTTTTTTTTTGAAAGATCATGATATGTAACTAGGGCCGGTAGTGCCCCTTGACTTTGAAGTGATATTTGGTGAATTAAAGGGTATTATTTTGTGATCTTATTATTTGAAAATTTGGGGCGTGACAACCTTTGCCAGTGGCGGAATGGAAGTGGGAACATGTGACGATGGACTTTGTTACGGGTTTGCCGAGGTCGCCGAGAGGGCATGACGCGATATGGGTAGTAGTGCACCGTTTGACCAAGACCGCTCACTTTCTACCAATTCGGGTTACTGATTCAGTGGGGAAGCTCAGTCGGCTGTATATTTATGAGATTATCCGCTTGCATGGGATTCCCGTTTCTATTGTGTCCGACCGAGACCCTAGATTTACGGCACGATTTTGGCAGAGCTTGCAAGCAGCGCTTGGCACGAACCTATTATTCAGTACGGTTTATCATCCCCAGACCGATGGGCAATCTGAGCGTACAATTCAGATTCTTGAGGATATGCTGCGGGCATGTGTTTTGGACTTTCGGGGAAGTTGGGAGGATCACTTGCCTCTTGTTGAGTTTGCATACAATAATAGCTATCAATCGAGCATTGAGATGGCACCATTTGAAGCTTTGTATGGTAGACCTTGTAGATCACCCGTATGTTGGACCGAGTTGGGTGAGGCAACACTTGTTGGGCCGGATTTGATTGGGGAAAACTACCGAGAGCATGAAGTTGATTCGCAGGCAACTTTCGAGGGCGCAAGAGAAGACTACTGAGTTAGTCAAGACAATTCGCCAACGATTACTTACCGATCAAAGTAGACAGAAAAGCTATGCCGATCGACGCCGTCGTCCGTTATCATTTGAGGTGGGAGACCATGTGTTCTTGATAGTATCGCCACGACGGGGCTTGTCGCGTTTGGGGAGGAAAGGAAAGTTATCACCAAGATATATCGGGCCGTTTGATATCATTGAGAGAATTGGAGAAGTTGCTTACCGTTTGGCTTTCCCTCCAAAGTTGTCAGGTGTGCATGACGTATTTCATGTCTCGATGTTGAGGAAATACGAGCCGGACCCTTCTCATGTTTTGGAGTGGTCCGAGTTGGAGCTTGAGGCCGATGCATCTTATGGAGAACAGCCGATACGTATTTTAGATGCTCGAGAGCAAGTGTTGAGAGGTAAGATGATACCTTTGGTTCGGGTATTATGGGGCAACCAAGGTAAGGAGGAGTCTACGTGGGAACGTGAGGACGAAGTTCGGGAGCAATACCCGCATTTGTTTAACCCGTGATTACTATGTGCTTATTATTTGATTGATGGGTTTGGGCGTGTTTGCCACCATATTATGTGCTTACTTGGTACGTTCTTGAATATGAGCTATGAAATTTGGGAATTTGACTATGCGTTGGTTGTTATGTACTCGATGAGCACGGTGTGCATGATTATTATGCGCTTGATTGATTTTGTTTGAATATGATGAATTGATAGTCGACATCCGCTGAGCTTTGTGAAAGCACGGATTGGTTTATAGTAAAGATTGAGAAATAGCGGTGTGTCCGTATCTGGGAATATCTGTGTCTGACTTGTGGATTGTTTGTAGAAGTATCGGTGTCGACACATTGTCTAAAATTTCGAGGAAGAAATTTCTTTAAGGAGGGGAGGATGTAAGGACCCGGAAAATTGGAGTTTTAAAATAATTATTTGAACGTTTAATTCGGATAAATAAATTCAATTAAGTGTGTTATATATCGGGTTATGATTATAGGAACCGAGCCCGGAGTCCCTTGTGTTATTTCGTGCGCGTATCCTTACTTGACTAATTACGTGGGTGCCCTTTTTGGGGCTAGAAATCTGATTATAGGCCAAGGGGAGGGAGAAAGCCCCATTCTCCCCTTAGCTCCCTCTCACTCCCCTTTGTGTTCTCCTCCCTCTCTCTACAAATCCCACCATTTCTCTTCACCATTGCCAAATCCCTCGGAGATATAGGAGCCGTGTACCGTGTCTAGCAAGGAACCGAAGTTAGATCGTGGATTGAAGCTCGGGAGGCGCGGATTTGAGCTTTGGAGCACCAACCGAGCTAGGGCTTCACTCTTTGGACCAAATATTCCTCTTTGAAGCTTGAGGTAGGGATTTCTACCTTGTATTATGTATATATGATGTGCTTTGGTGTCCATTTCGTGGTTATTTTGTTGTATTCGAAGGATTTTGTCCGTTGGAGAAATCTGCGATCGCGCAGTTTTTCTGCAGATCGCGTCAGGGCGTCCGGACGGGGACCATGGGCGTCCGGACGGGAGTGACCGGCGTCCGGACGGAGCCAGCCCGGCGTCCGAACGGGACCAGACGAGAACCGGGCGACCGAGCGTTTTGTTTTCTGAGTTCAGTTCTGTTATGTGTTATGCCGTGGAACATCGTTAATTGGTAGTTTGACGTGAATATAGACTATTGGGATTGGTTATGTATGGATGAATTATTGAACGCGATATGAGACTAGTTGACTTGACTTAAGTTGTTGTGAACGATAAGTGTGATACTAGCCTCCGTCGGGAGTGGTGCTAGGCAAACTACGAGACTAGCTCCCGGTTGGGAATGTGCTAGGGAACGCCATGAATCGGCATTGGCTAGCCTCCTTTGGGAGATGTGCTAGGGCATACATATGATAATTGTTTGGCACGGCTTGGTGCATTGTCTAGCCTCCGTTGGGAGAAGTGCTACGACATGACTTATCTTGATTTCGTGAGATTGTGGTTGATGGCCATTGGATAGGAGTAACGAGTTGGTTATAAATCGTGGAGTTGTGTTTGATATATGAAGTGATGCATTGCCATACCATGATTATTGTGCATGCCATGCATCTCATATACACATAATCTTGGTGTAGATTTTCCTACTGGGCTTGTAGCTCAACCCCTCCATTTTCAGGTACCGTAGCGGAGGAGTAGCATGGATTGCTTGGCATGGCATCTTTTGAGTGAACTAATAGAACAAGAAGTTATTACACATCTGCATGGACTTATTTTTGGGGTAGATGTAATGTAACTTCCTTACTTATTTTGTGAACTCCGGTGGGACTTCTTATTTTATTATATTATATTTTTTTTTTGAAAGATCATGATATGTAACTAGGGCCGGTAGTGCCCCTTGACTTTGAAGTGATATTTGGTGAATTAAAGGGTATTATTTTGTGATCTTATTATATGAAAATTTGGGGCGTGACAACCTTTGCCAGTGGCGGAATGGAAGTGGGAACATGTGACGATGGACTTTGTTACGGGTTTGCCGAGGTCGCCGAGAGGGCATGACGCGATATGGGTAGTAGTGGACCGTTTGACCAAGACCGCTCACTTTCTACCAATTCGGGTTACTGATTCAGTGGGGAAGCTCAGTCGGCTGTATATTTATGAGATTATCCGCTTGCATGGGATTCCCGTTTCTATTGTGTCCGACCGAGACCCTAGATTTACGGCACGATTTTGGCAGAGCTTGCAAGCAGCGCTTGGCACGAACCTATTATTCAGTACGGTTTATCATCCCCAGACCGATGGGCAATCTGAGCGTACAATTCAGATTCTTGAGGATATGCTGCGGGCATGTGTTTTGGACATTCGGGGAAGTTGGGAGGATCACTTGCCTCTTGTTGAGTTTGCATACAATAATAGCTATCAATCGAGCATTGAGATGACACCATTTGAAGCTTTGTATGGTAGACCTTGTAGATCACCCGTATGTTGGACCGAGTTGGGTGAGGCAACACTTGTTGGGCCGGATTTGATTGGGGAAAACTACCGAGAGCATGAAGTTGATTCGCAGGCAACTTTCGAGGGCGCAAGAGAAGACTACTGAGTTAGTCAAGACAATTCGCCAACGATTACTTAACGCTCAAAGTAGACAGAAAAGCTATGCCGATCGACGCCGTCGTCCGTTATCATTTGAGGTGGGAGACCATGTGTTCTTGAAAGTATCGCCACGACGGGGCTTGTCGCGTTTGGGGAGGAAAGGAAAGTTATCACCAAGATATATCGGGCCGTTTGATATCATTGAGAGAATTGGAGAAGTTGCTTACCGTTTGGCTTTGCCTCCAAAGTTTTCAGGTGTGCATGACGTATTTCATGTCTCGATGTTGAGGAAATACGAGCCGGACCCTTCTCATGTTTTGGAGTGGTCCAAGTTGGAGCTTGAGGCCGATGCATCTTATGGAGAACAGCCGATACGTATTTTAGATGCTCGAGAGCAAGTGTTGAGAGGTAAGACGATACCTTTGGTTCGGGTATTATGGGGCAACCAAGGTAAGGAGGAGTCTACGTGGGAACGTGAGGACGAAGTTCGGGAGCAATACCCGTATTTGTTTAACCCGTGATTACTATGTGCTTATTATTTGATTGATGGGTTTGGGCGTGTTTGCCACCATATTATGTGCTTACTTGGTACGTTCTTGAATATGAGCTATGAAATTTGGTAATTTGACTATGCGTTGGTTGTTATGTACTCGATGAGCACGGTGTGCATGATTATTATGCGCTTGATTGATTTTGTTTGAATATGCTGAATTGATAGTCGACATCCGTTGAGCTTTGTGAAAGCACGGATTGGTTTATAGTAAAGATTGAGAAATAGCGGTGTGTCCGTATCTGGGAGTATCTGTGTCTGACTTGTGGATTGTTTGTAGAAGTATCGGTGTCGACACATTGTCTAAAATTTCGAGGACGAAATTTCTTTAAGGAGGGGAGGATGTAAGGACCCGGAAAATTGGAGTTTTAAAATAATTATTTGAACGTTTAATTCGGATAAATAAATTCAATTAAGTGTGTTATATATCGGGTTATGATTATAGAAACCGAGCCCGGAGTCCCTTGTGTTATTTCGTGCGCGTATCCTTACTTGACTAATTACGTGGGTGCCCTTTTTGGCGCTAGAAATCTGATTATAGGCCAAGGGGAGGGAGAAAGCCCCGTTCTCCCCTTAGCTCCCTCTCACTCCCCTTTGTGTTCTCCTCCCTCTCTCTACAAATCCCACCATTTCCCTTCACCATTGCCAAATCCCTCGGAGATATAGGAGCCGTGTACCGTGTCTAGCAAGGAACCGAAGTTGGATCGTGGATTGAAGCTCGGGAGGCGCGGATTTGAGCTTTGGAGCACCAGCCGAGCTAGGGCTTCACTCTTTGGACCAAATCTTCCTCTTTGAAGCTTGAGGTAGGGATTTCTACCTTGTATTATGTATATATGATGTGCTTTGGTGTCCATTTCGTGGTTATTTTGTTGTATTTGAAGGATTTGGTCCGTTGGAGAAATCTGCGATCGCGCAGTTTTTCTGCAGATGGCGTCGGGGCGTCCGGACGGGGACCATGGGCGTCCGGACGGCTGGCCCAGGAAATCGGACAGAGAGATAGTAGAATTGGCGTCTGGACGGGAGTGACCGGCGTCCGGACGGAGCCAGCCCGGCGTCCGAACGGGACCGGACGGGAACCGGGCGACCGAGCGTTTTGTTTTCTGAGTTGAGTTCATTTATGTGTTATGCCGTGGAACATCGTTAATTGGTAGTTTGACGTGAATATAGACTATTGGGATTGGTTATGTATGGATGAATTATTGAACGCGATATGAGACTAGTTGACTTGACTTAAGTTGTTGTGAACGATAAGTGTGATACTAGCCTCCGTCGGGAGTGGTGCTAGGCAAACTACGAGACTAGCTCCCGGTTGGGAATGTGCTAGGGAACGCCATGAATCGGCATTGGCTAGCCTCCTTTGGGAGATGTGCTAGGGCATACATATGATAATTGTTTGGCATGGCTTGGTGCATTGTCTAGCCTCCGTTGGGAGAAGTGCTAGGACATGACTTATCTTGATTTCGTGAGATTGTGGTTGATGGCCATTGGATAGGAGTAACGAGTTGGTTATAAATCGTGGAGTTGTGTTTGATATATGAAGTGATGCATTGCCATACCATGATTATTGTGCATCCCATGCATCTCACATACACATAATCTTGGTGTAGATTTTCCTACTGGACTTGTAGCTCAACCCCTCCATTTTCAGGTACCGTAGCGGAGGAGTAGCATGGATTGCTTGGCATGACATCTTTTGAGTGAACTAATAGAAGAAGAAGTTATTACACATCTGCATGGACTTATTTTTGGGGTAGATGTAATGTAACTTCCTTACTTATTTTGTGAACTCCGTTGGGACTTCTTATTTTATTATATATTTTTTTTTTTGAAAGATCATGATATGTAACTAGGGCCGGTAGTGCCCCTTGACTTTGAAGTGATATTTGGAGAATTAAAAGGTATTATTTTGTGATCTTATTATATGAAAATTTGGGGCGTGACATAGGTCCACGACACGAAAGCAAAGCTTGTAGACTTGTAAAGTCTCTTTATGGACTAAAACAAGCTCCAAAACAATGGCACGAAAAATTTGATCAAGTGATTCTCTCGAATAATTTTAAAATAATTAAACAATTATGATAAATGTATGTATATTAAATAACTTGATGGTGCTTATGTTATTCTTTGCTTATATGTAGATGATATTCTTATTGTTGGCACTAATTTTGATGTTGTTAGAGAAACCAAACATCTCTTGTCTAGAAATTTCAACATGAAGGATCTAGGATAAGCGAATATTATTTTGGGAATCAAAACACTAAAAACTAATGATGAGATTGCTTTGACTCAAGGACATTATGTTGTGCAATTATTAGGAAAATTTAATTACTTTGATGTGAAAGAAATTTCAACTCCGTTTGATCCTACTATTTGCTTAAAGAAAAATGTTGGTGAGCGTATTTCTCAATATAAATATTCACAGATAATATGGTCTTTGATGTACTTGTCTAATTGCACCAGACTTGATATTTCTTATATTGTTTGTAAGTTGAGTTGTTATCCTTATAATCCTAGTTTAGAACATTAGAATGTCATAGAAAGAATTTTTAGATATCTTAAAGGTACAACTAATTACAGTATTAGTTACTGTGGATTTCCTAATATTTTAGAAGGATTCTGTGATGCTAATTGGATTAATGACTCTGGTGAAACAAAAGCCACTAGTGATTACGTTTTTACTCTAGGTGGAGGTGCAGTAGCTTGGAAATCATCTAAGCAAAACATAATATCGAAATCCACCATGGAAACTGAATTTATTGTTTTAGATATGACTTGTTCTGAAGCCAAATGGCTAAGAAATTTGTTGATTGATTTGTCTCTATTAGATAGTTTGATTCCTGTTGTCTCAATATATTGTGATAATCAAGTTGTTATTGTAAAAGCTAAAAACACAAATTTTAATGAGAAAAAGAGACATCAGAATGAGACATAAATCTATCAAGCAATTATTGTCTCAACGAATGGTAATTAATTCAAGCTGTTATTACAAAATGACTAGCGCAAAGGCTAGTTGTTGAATTATGGAGGAGAATGAGACTAAAGCCTGTAAATTAGTCACCTTAGTGGACACCTGCTGTAAATTAGTCACCTTAGTGGACACCTAACCTTTGTGGTTGGAGATCCCATGAATTAGGTTCAATAGGTAATAACGAAACTGAACAGTAACTAGGCAAAGCACTAAAATTATTAGAGAAAACAATAATATAATTTTTGTACAGATGATAATAGAATAACTGATTCTTCTCTTTCTCTCTCTCTCTCAATTTCATTATTTTTTCTTGAACAATGATTGTATCGCTGTAATGTTCATCAATCATGCTAAACTTGATTGATCAGAGAGATAATTGTAGATGATAATAGGAGAACTGATTCTTCTTCGTCTTCTCTCTCTCTCTCTCTCTCTCTCTCTCTCTCTCTCTCTCTCTCTCTCTCTCTCTCTCTCTCTCTCTCTCTCTCTCTCTCTCAATTTCATTGTTTTTTCTTGAACAGGGATCGAATTGCTGTAATGTTCAACAATCAAGCTAAACTTGATTGATCAGAGAGATAATTGTAGATAATTTCTCAAAACTGATGTGGATGCTCTAATACCTCTCTGGTATTGGGTAGCTATATTGGCTTCTTTCCAACTTATAGACTATTGGGGTTCAAGTGGCAAATGATTGTCGACAACATGATTATTGATATAGTTGTGATGTGTGCCTGACCATTGTGATGCAATCCTCTGAATTCTTATAATCATTGTGATTTTCTTACTATAATAATAATAATAATTTTTTTTTTTTTACAAAGATAAACAACTAAACTTTAATTGCCCTGGAAAAAACTTAGTAAAAGATAAATAGCTATTTCAGCCCACTATTAGCCCTATTATGATTAATGCCCAAGTGAAGATCTCTATTAAATTTCTCCTTTTCTAATCCAAAAATAGCCCAAAAGTCCAAGCATGATGGCCCTCTTAGCCAATTATTAATTCATCTATGCACATTGTCTCCAGGACAAATAACATGTACTACTTTAGCTTGAATAATTGAGCCCATTACTCCCTTACATAGGGGGACTTTGTCTAAAATCTGCTAAGCGATGCAGACTCCTAATGTAACGGTGAGGTTTCAAAATAGTTTGCAGTAGTACAGATTGACAACACCTTTGAAGCTTAAGTTCTGAAAACGATGGCCAGATTGTTTTAGGCAAAATTAAAACACTCGCCAGAGAGTTCCCCAAAACTTATTTTTTTGTAACTTAGAATGTCCTGGTCTGCTTACGCATTTTTCGATCCAATTAAAACCGGAATAAATATGAATATAGATTGCCCCACAAAAATTAAGAATACTTGTAAAATTTCAAACTTGAAAGCAAAGAGGGAGCAAATCTAAGGTTTAAAAAATGTTAACCACCCACAATAATGCCGGGAAAAACATGTGCTATTATACACTTATTGATTTACAGTTAGCTAAATTTAATTTGCTGATTGTCTTAATTAGTTTAAGAATCAATCTGATTTGTCTATGTAATTATGCAAGATAAATAAATAAATAACGCAAGAAAACATAACACACATATATATTCATGAAAAAACACGAAGGTGCGAAAAAGGATAACGAGAGGGAAATTAATAATCACTTTACGCTAAAATCATATATCTAGAGAGTTTCTCACGATCAAACCTAAACTCTTCTAATTTGATTTAGAACTTATTTCTCGACTCCTTGCAATCTTTTCTGAAATATGCTCCTGTAAGAATTGACTCCTCGATTTAGTTTGATTGATCTCTATTGGTTTAGTGGCTGAGTTTTAATTTTAAGAGGAATTCTCTAAATCTGCTGGTTTAGTGCCCATTTATAATTAGTTATGCCAAATTTTGTAAAACTGCTTTGAGTGTTTATTAAATCACATCGTTTCTTTGAGTATTTCATTTGTTGTCGCAGCAAAATATGGAAAGTTCAAATATGAAGTCCGGACAAAACTACTTGAGGTTTAGGAATAAGAATGGCATGTGTGGAAGTAGAGCTACTGTGAAGATATCTGAATCCGCTCGGAATCCTAGAAGGTTGTACTACACGTGCAAGAATGCTCCAAGTGGTGGGTGCGGCTTTTAGGAGTGGTGCTTACTGTAAGGACCCGGAAAATTTGAGTTTTCAAAATAATTAATTGAAAGTTTATTTCGGATAAATAAATCTAATTAAGTGTGTTATATATATATAATTATGATTATAGGAACCAAGCCCGGAGTCCTTTGTGTTATTTCGTGCGTGTAACCTCACTTAGCAAATTACGTGGGTACCCTTTGGGGGTTAAAAGTCAGATTTTGGAGAGGGAGGGGGAGTCCCCTCATTTCTTCCCCAAAGCCTCTCTCTCACTCCCCTTTGAGCTCTCACCTCTCCCTTGCCAAATCCCACACTTTCTCCTCACCATTGCCAAATTCCTCGGAGATTTAGGAGCTTTGCACCGTGTTTAGCAAGGAATCGAAGGTGGATCGTGGATTGAAACTCGGGAGGCGCGGATTTGAGCTTTGGAGCACCAACCGGGCTAGGGCTTTCATCTTTGGGCCGAAACTTCCACTTCAAAGCTTGAGGTAGGGATTTCTACCTTGTATTATGTGTATGTGATGTGTTTTGGTGCCTAGTTCGTGGTTGATTTGTTGTTTTGGTGTGAGTTGGACCGAGTGTGAAATCTGGAAATCGCGCTGATTTCTGCACAGGTAGCGCTCCCTTGTTTTTGGTGTAGCGCTACCGAGGCTTTGAGGGTAGCGCTCCCTTGTTTTTGGGGTAGCGCTCCTGGGGCTTCTGGAATGAAGACCGTGCGCTTTTGGTGTTCTGATTTTATTTCCGTTGTGTATTATACTGTGGAACATCGTTGATTGATCGTTTGACATGAATGTAGAAAATTGGGATTGGATAAGTGTGGATGAATTAATGAATGTGAGATGTGAATAATTTGCTTGACATTAGTTGTCGTGAACGATAAATGTAATACTAGCTTCCGTCGGGAGTGGTGCTAGGCAAACTATGAGACTAGCTCCCGGTTGAGAATGTGCTAGGAGATGCCATGAATCGGCACTAGCTAGCCTCCGTTGGGAGATGTGCTTGGATATACGCATGATTATTGTTTGGCACGACATGATGCCCTGTCTAGCCTCCGGTGGGAGAAGTGCTAGGGTATAAATATCTTGACTTGTGTGAGTGTAACCGATTGACATTGGATGTGAACAATGAGTAAATTTTGAGACTTGGTTGCTATATGTGTATTGGCGGACAGTGGATGGTTAATCGCGTGGTTGTGTACAATAGATGAAAGTGATGCATTGTTATACCATGTTCTTAGTGCATGCCATGCATCTCATGTATACATAATCTTGGCATAGATTTTCCTACTGGGCGTGTAGCTCAACCCCTCCATCTTTTAGGTACCGTAGATGAGGAGTAGCATGGATTGCGTGGCATGGCCTTTTTGAATAGACCAAGGAGAGAAGTTACTACACATCTGCATAAACTTATTTTTGGGGTAGATGTAATATAACTTCCTTACTTATTTGTGAACTCAAGTGGAACTTCAAAATTTCTTTTTGAGAATCTTGATTATGTACTTTGGGCCGGTAGTGCCCCTTGACTTCGAAATGGCAATTGGTAGAATTATGAATATTATTTTGTGTTTTTAATGTTATGAAAATTCGGGGCGTGACACTTACCAATTGAGTCAAACAACAAACGTGGTTCCAAAATTATCTCAAGTCATGAAGCAAGCGGAGATAGTTATGAAGCTGAATCACTAAACCATCAATCCGTGGATATAAATAAGTACAAATGTATGCATGTGCAAGTGTTTAGTGCTCAACGTAAAGTTATATCAATTTTTCGAAACCTGAAGATCAAAGTCTGAATCAAAGCTCAACCTGTTAGCCAACCAGTCGTCTGGCCAGTCTACCGAACCTGCAGCCGTCCGAGCATCCGACAAGGTTGCTCGAGTAGCAAAGCAGAAAGCAGAAGATAATATTTGAAGTAAGAACCCCTACCTCAATTGCAGAATTAAAACAAAGAATGGATGTGTATATATCGTCAGAAACTCGAACTTTTGACAAAACTTTGAAACTTGGCAGAACTCTCTTGAACTTTCCTTTCTCTAACTACTAATCTGATTCCGAAATGGTGAAGAAAGATTGAAGGTTTTGGATGGGTTTTTACAGGCCACCAAGGATAACTCCTCCATAAAACTATAGAAAAAAAATATTGCGTTAAATTCGTAAACGCGGGAATCCAAAAAACATACGTCTATTCCATTAATAACCAAATCAACAAAGTACATAATTTTGTTTACAATACAGTACATAAAATGAAATACAAAAACATAACAATGTTACCGAATTGAGTCATGTGTTTGAAACAGTCCCTTTAAGACAAAATCGCCATCTCACTGTGGGTATTGGAGGATAGTTTCGGCGTAGTCTCCCAGGGTAAAACGGCTCCACAAACTAGGTAATACCTAATGTCACGCCCCGAATTTCCATATAATTAAAATCACAAATAATACTCATACCTCCATCAATTTCCATTTCAAAATCAATGGGCACTACCGACCCAAGTTACATAACCATGATTTTCAAAAGATTCGAAATTCTACTTGCTTTAACAAAATACATGTGGGAGTTGTAGTACATCTACCCCAAAAATATTGCCCATGCAGATGCTAAATAACTCCTTCATTAGTCTAGTCAAAGATCCCCCGCCAAGCAATCCATGCTACTCCTCCGCTATGGTACCTGAAATGGAGGGGTTGAGCTACACAGCCCAGTAGGAAAATCTACACAAGTATTATGAATATATGAAATGAATTGGCATGCAACGCAACACTCAATGATAACATAAGCATGAGCTTACACAATATATCTCCAATCATGCATGTGCAACGTATTCACGCATTACCTCATCAACTTATCCATTGCTCCACATAATATCCACCCAGGACTTCCAAATCTCATCATCAAAACATTATCATCCATTCCTTACATAAACTTAGGACGTTGTCGTGCTAAGTATTTCCCATTTCTCAATTCTCACTACTCGTATCATCTCGAAGATTATCTCACCAACTAGCACTTCAACCCACGGTAGCTAGGAAACATCAAAAGATAATTAGCATGCATCCGAATGGAAGCCAGACAATGTTAAGATTCAACTTGCACATCTCCTGCCGGAGGCTGAAAACTATAACCATCCACCTAGCACATCTCCCACCGGAGGCTAGTCAAAGGTGTTATACATTTTTCATTTAGCTTCTTTCGTTCGTACTCTACCATCCAATGTTCAAGGCTACACAAGAATAGTCTATAAGTCCCATGCAGTCAGCAATTTACGGAGAACAACACTATAGGGTACTAACACAAGTGTCCGCTCTAGCAATAAAGGAAAAGAGCGATAAAAGCACATAATAGCAACCGTGCCCCACACGTCATATACTGACAAACTACGTCACCTTCACATCTAATCCTCATAACACGTATCACAATCCAGTCGTTCCGTTAGAACTCATCATGAACTCACCAACGCCGGTCAAACACGACAGACAAGGCATCTCAACATGCCGGGATATCAAACCGTACTCTACTCCGAACTACACCCCCCTTAAAGTCTCAAGGCAAGCTAAGATTACCATACTTCCAGGGATCGGAAGGGCTAGACAAAATATATCATAAGCCAGGGCCAATACTCACACGTTAACCCAAACTCCTCACGGCACCATAATTTCGTCAAGTCCAAGTCTATCACTCTTTCACGGAACCAAGGGACTCTTCACAACACTAAGACATAGTGGATCACCTCCAGACATGAGACCAAGGAGTATACTTGTCAACTCAACTTGCTTTTCATCCAATGCAACCAATTCCAGGTAATCCCGTTCCGAGGGGTATCCTACCTCATAAATTCCAACTCTTATTTCTTACCAGGCTTAGGCAGATTTTCGTTAAACCTATCAAAACGTTCATGTCATAAGTCAAAAGTGATTTATATCCAATGCCAGCATTATCCGATAACTTCACAGAATATAGGATTTTCTCAATAAAACACCGTCGATTCTTGTTTAATGCTCTAAACTAGTCTTCATCTCATAGGTCAGAACATCGTCCTTACCCGACTCCCAACTCAAACCAACCATCCTCAAGATGTTATTGAATTCTTCCAATCCCTCATGGTCCATTCTATAATTTCTTCAACTCAACGGTTATACCGAACAAATGTCCTTCGACACTCTCTAATCATGCACAGCTAGCCCAATGGGGAAACTTTATGCCAAGATTACGTGCAAGTGAGATGCATGGTATGCACAAAGATCACGGTATAATAATGCATCACTTTCATATATCAAACACAACCACATGAATAACAATCCACAATTCGCCAATACCCATACAACAACCACGTCTCGCAATTTGTCCATTGCTCATATCCAATGCCAATTGAATACAAACACACAAGTCAAGATAGTTCATACCCTAGCACTTCTCCCAACGGAGTCTAGATAATGCACATGTCGTGCCCAAAACAATGGTCGTACATATATCCTAGCACTTCTCCCAACGGAGGCTAGCCAATGTCGATTCATGGCTTTCAAGATAGTTTATACCCTAGCACTTCTCCCAACAGAGGCTAGACAATGGACCAAGTCGTGCCAAACAATTGTCATTCATATACCCTAGCACTTCTCCCAACGGAGGCTAGCCAATACCAATTCATGGCGTTCCCTAGCACATTCCCAACCGGGAGCTAGTCTCGTAGTTTGCCTAGCACCACTCCCGAAGGAGGCTAGTATCACACTTATCGTTCACAACAACTTATGTCAAGTCAATTAGACCCATATCAGATTCAATGATCCATCCATACACAACCAATCCCAATACTCTAAATTCATGTCAAACTACCAATTAACGATGTTCCACAGTATAATACACAACGGAAATAGAATCAGAACACCAAAAGCCAGGGTCTTCATTCCAGAAGCCCCAGGAGCGCTACACCAAAAACCATGGAGCGCTACCTGTGCAGTAAATCAGCGCGATTTCCAGATTTCGCACTCGGTCCAACTCACGCCAAAACAACAAATCAACCACGAACTAGGCACCAAAACACATCACATACACATAATACAAGGTAGAAATCCCTACCTCAAGCTTCAAATGTTGGATTTGAGCAAAAGGGGGTGAAAGCCCTAGCTCGGTTGATCTTCCAAGCTTCAAATCCGCACCTCCCGGGTACCAAATCACGATCCGTCTTCGAATCCTTGTCAAGCACGATGCAATCATCCTATATCTCTGAGGAATTTGAAAATGGTGGCTTGGATGGGTGGAGATGGTAGAGAGTGGAGAGAGCCATGGTTAGAGAGAGAGTGAGAAGGGGAAAAATGGGGGGCTTCTCCTCCCCTAAATCCAAAAATCAGATTTTTAAGCCCCAAAGGGCACTCCCGTAATTTACCAAATAAGGATACGCGCACGAAATAAAAGAGTAGGCTCCGGGCTCGGGTCCCATACTTATAATCCGATACATAACACCCTTAACTAACTTTATTTATCCAAAATAAACTTTCAAATAATTATTTTTAAAATTTCAAATTTTCCGGGTCCTTACACCTAACCTCGTTCGGCTGTCGAACTTTCTTGTGCCTGTCTCTCTCTCACTTGAAGAACAAACTCGAGAGTCCTTCCTTGGATGAAAATGCGTGTATTGTGTAGTCCCCAATCTTAAAAATGAGATTGGTATATAAAAACTAATGAAAGACCTTTGGAATGCTTAAACTGAAAAACTCTTTGAGCATCACATCATGAATGATAGAAAGTGGTGGTATTACTGGAGACCCTTACGTTACGTAATGGACGGAACCTTCCGATTGCCGAGAGACCTTCTAAATTCCCAACAAAAACATCATGATTTCCCCTCATTGATGCCATAAACCTCTGGAAACCACCCCTACTCAATGCCATGAATAAACCTTAAGATTTTGGGGGATTACACGACCGTCAACTGAAGAGAAAAAGAAAATGAAAAAGAAAAAAAGAAAAGAAAAAGATGATGTTCTAGTGGACCACACTCCACCTTAATTCACGTACACTTTTGATCTCATCCGTCCACAAAATTATATATGTAAATAGTTAAAATAAATTCATATTTTTGTAAAAAAAAATGAATTTAAATTTTGTTACAAAATTGGGTCATTACACAAACAATTGATTTTCTTTGGAAAAAAATAAACACGAAATATTGAATATTCATTAATATCATACAACTATTATTTACTGAAGCTCCTAACTAGTTTTGCGATGTTGAAAAAAATTGTTAAGACTCATTTTAAAATGAATGTTTTGACATAAATAAATGAGGGATTGTTCACAATCTTCAGAGTACATTATTGACTAATGTAGAACGTTTGAGGCAATTTTAAAGAGTGTTCGGAATAATAATACAACTTTGACGAGATCAAATTTAACAAAAAAAAAAAAAGAGAGAGTTTTAAAATGGATAGTGATTGTGGAATTTTAAAAAAAATGAGTGGTGTATCGTCATTGATGCCGAGGCAAGACTTGTCAAGTGATGCAATTTGGCTTGCTAATTCGTCTTGTTTACTTTCAATTTGGAAGTTTCAGCACTTTAATTGTTGGGTTTATTCTTTTACGTTTTTTTATAAATTAAGAGGAGTGTTACAATCTTAAAAAAGTTTTTTCCAAAAATATCTTCGAATTCAAAATCAAATGTTAGGATTCATTTGAATATAAATTAAATCAACACACGCTAGTAAATCTATTATATACATTTTGAGTTTTAAAATTTTTTTTGGAGTTAAAGACTTTCCCTTTTATTAGTCAAGGGGATGATGCCATTATGATTGCCAAAAGAGTATCTATTAACTTTATAAAATTGTCAAATCACGTGATTGCATTACGTTTGTGTTTTCTATACTTTCGTCAAGTTTAGTGTTTTTTCTCTCGTTGTTGTTGATATGTAATGGGGAGACCACGACAGAAAAAACAAAAAACTAGTCCAACTAATTATGCCACGTCGTGAGCGTAGGGTTATAGCCTTGTACAATGGGTCACAAGAATGAGAGCAACAGAGAGAACACGACAAAAAAATTAAATTAAAAAACTAGTCCAACTTATGCCATGTCGTGAGTGTAGGGTTGTAAAATGGATAGTGATTGTGGAATTTTTAAAAATAATTAAAGTCCAACTTATGCCATGTCGTGAGTGTAGGGTTGTAACCTTGTACACCGGGCTAGAGAGCGAGAGAGAAGTCCAAGGGAATGGTCCACTGATTATGACTTGAGACTTGAGAGTTTGTTCGCGATTAATGTCTTAGGTTCAATACCTCTAAGTTATTATCAATTCTTATGGAGTTAGTTCATCCAAGGTTTTTTTTTTACTTTAATTGAACCCCTCGTTAATAGACAATGTGAATGATTTCTCAAAAATTAATCGAGATTGTTAAAAAAAATGAAAGCAAGAAAGAGAGAAAGCACAACAAAAAAAAAAAAAACTAATCCAACTTATGCCATGTCGTGAGCGTAGGGTTATAGTCTTGTACACTGAGCGTGTGTGTGAGAGAGAGAGAGAAGGACAGTTGTTGCAAAAACGTAAGCGAACTTATAAATCTTTGACAACTTCATAAAATAAAAATGAAAATAATATAAAATGCTTTAAAAAAAAGATACAAGGAGCATAACAAATTAAAAAATAGCCACATGTACTTAAAAGCACAAATACACACACTCACATCAGTAGTGGAGTGTGTATACTCCATTAAAGAGGTTTTCTATTATTTTATATTTTTTAAAACTAAAGTATAGATTTTTTTGTAAATATTTTTATATTTTCTAATTTATCTCAACGAGAAGAGTCAGATAAGTATAAAAACATATATGTTAATTAAAAAATTCAAATAAGATGGTGTTAAAGACACTGGAAGTTGTAAAAAATTGTACTTTTTGAATTTTTCTCCTTTCAATTTTTTTTGAAACTTTTCCTCTTTTATTTTTTTTACTTTCTAGATTTCTTTCTTTAAGACGAATGATTAATCTAAAAAGAATTTAATATACATTTAATAAAAAAAGAGAAAAATAACAATATCACTATCAATTAATTTATGCTTAATTTAGTCAAGCGTTAGAGGTCGAACACACACAATGAGTGTGCAAGTCAATTTTTGTTAAAATCTAAATAGATTGCAAAGCTCTTCAAACAATATTATTTCCTTTAATATTCCATAAAATCAAGAAGCATACATGAAAAAAAAAATGAAGTATAGAGTTTATATTATCGGAGAGGCCACAATTCTATTTCGATTGAAAATTCAAAACTTATGATTCTCCTATGAATTATAGAGTATTCAATAATAAAATGATTTGTTTGATAAAAAGGACTCTTATAAGAAATAAGAGCACTTGCCCTAAAATTATTGAACACGTGCACGATTTCATAACGTGCAAATACTTGCAATTAACTTGTGAAACACTTTCAATACATGTGAATATTCGTCGACCATTCTAACAACTTAAATTTTATTTTATTTTGCCTAAAATACAAAATAATGCGAAAGAGTATAGTTTCTTTTTATCTGCAAAAGCAAAGAGAAATGGTGGGTTGCTGTGTGGATCAAATCCAAATTTTTTCTGCAAGGGGTTTCAATTGTAGATTTTGTAAGGAATCTTGAAGGTATCAGAAGTTTAAAATTCGTAAGGTGAATCTTCAGTAGATCGGAATTTGGGGAAGATTGAAATTGGGGATTTTGTGGAAGATCAGATAGATCAAAAAAGTGTAGCTGAAGTTTATCGGTTCAAATTGGGGAACTGGTCAAAGCGAATAGGCAGATTCCGCAAGACGGTGTGTAATAAGTTTGGCCGAATAAATTGTGGTCAATATTTATTTTTGGTTCAGATCATGATAAAGTTTGAAAGTTAACTATAAACTCTCAGTTAGGATAGATAAAGTTTTTATTTTGAAGTTTCTGAGTTTTGAGAAATTGTGTTGATCTGTATGCCTGCCCAATTGCTGGACTTGAGTCAGATTCATTGATCAATTAATTGATGTGGTCCAGTTTTTGACGAAAAAGGAAAAAAACAAAAAAAAAGAATCTTTGAAATTGTGTGGGTGTTATCAAATCTTGTAGCAATTGTGGAGTTCTAAAAAGTTGAGTGGGTGCTGTCATTGATGCCAAAATCAACCTGTTGAGTGGGTTTAGCTTTCCTTTTTATGGGTCCCATTTTAAAACAAGACTTTTGCGTCTTGTTAGTCCATTTGAGAATTTCGTATGATTTTTTGAAAACAAAACTAACAAGGATAAATTTCACTACCTCCCTTGAGTTTTTTTAACAATTACAGGGATCTCTATTCAAAAAATTAAAATTCTACTCACCTCCCTTACTTTATCTAGCTTTTATGTCCGACCCCTTCTTGCCAATTTCGCACTCAAGTAAACACACATACTTAGTGGCCGGTCTCTAGGAGCATCCCATGCGTTCTCTCGCTCCTCCTCCGTCAATTTCTGTTCACAAATTGAGAAAGAACTCAAGTAAGTCATCAAGAAGTTTGACGTGAACGACAACAAAAACATGTCCGTCATCGAGTTTGGCTCCATCCTCGGCAACCTCAGCTACACTGCAACGCTGGAGGCGATCGAGAAGATGATTCGCAAGGTCAATTACGAAGGCGACGACCACATCAATCTGAACAAGTTCATTGAGCTTAATACCAAGGACGTCAATTTCGATGAGGTGTTGAAGGATCTAAAGGAGGCGTTATCCATTTTCGATATCAGTAAAAATGAATCGAGTTCTGTTAAGGAATTGATGAACGCAATGAAAAGCCTTGGAGTGTGCAACAATTCGAATAGTTGTGAACACGTGAATTGTTTCTATGTTTTGATGTTTTTTTAAGTGCAGAACACATGAATTTCATTTGAACACATAAATTTCATTTTGATAATTAGAAATTATTGAGCTCATGACCTGTCTTGTGCAAGAATGTGAGAAGTTAGTTAAGGATTTTTTTTAAAATTTGAAGATATGATAAATATTTCAGTTAATTACTAAGATTCAGGTGATCTAATTTCAATCTTCAAGAGAAATATATAGCATTAAAAAATACCACATTCATGATCCATTAGCAAAGATTCTGGTGATTTATGTATTTCAACGAACCATTAGCAAATATTCTGGTGATGAACCATTAGCAAAAATCTATTCCGGTGATAAATATTCCAGAAGATATGATAAAATATTCTTGTGGTTTAAGATTCCGGCCAATATTCTTAATACTTAATGTAAAATAATTATCATATATGATTCTATATTTGAAGTTTACGATTTTAAACCTACCAAATCAAGAATATATGTTCTGATTAAAAAAAGACAAGAGGGTAAACTAGCATTCAAAATCAATGGCAAAAATGTCGAACTATGTAAAAATTAATAGGATGAAAACATAAGTTTAAAAAGTGTATAGGATGCAAACTTACGTTCTGTGGGCTATTGGGACTCTAATTTAAATTACCATAATAATAATAATAATAATAATATATAATTTTTTTAAATTAACCAATTTAATTTTTTAGAATCGCACTAATTCTTTATTTTTTATGTAAGGGCCCATAAAATTAGAAGTCACAGTTAGTTTTAAAATTTAGGTCATGGTTAAAATTTTGAATTTTTTTAACCAATAAACTTTTTATCTTAATACTAATTTTTTTTAATCTTTACGCTAATTTTTTATGTTTTATTTTATCTTCACACTAAATCTCCCTAATTTGTATTTTGTGGAGAAATCAAGCATCAGAAAATTTATGTTATTGTAAGTTAATATTATCTAATGTATTTCAATAAGTTGTCTATAGTTATTTTTTCATTTTAAAACTTATTCTTTTTATTTTGAAAATGAGTGTTATTTTTGTAATTTAGAGGAAAAGAAAAGGGAGAGAGAAGGGAGTGACATTTTTGAAATTTCAAGGGAAGGATTAGGTATTTTTTCAGGGAATGTGTGATTTTTGTCTTTGAGGAGGGGTGAAAAGCAATTTCTTTGTAAAAATAGTAAAAATAAAAAAGACAAAGGGATATTATGGTCTTTCGGCAAGAAAACCCCCCCTATTTTGTAGCTCGAGTGGAGTGAAAAGCAACTCTCATTCCAAAAACTTAGTTATAGCGCACACT
Source organism: Arctostaphylos glauca (assembly GCA_019985065.2). Classification (NCBI taxonomy): domain Eukaryota; kingdom Viridiplantae; phylum Streptophyta; class Magnoliopsida; order Ericales; family Ericaceae; genus Arctostaphylos; species Arctostaphylos glauca. The sequence goes on along the minus strand of JAHSPW020000001.1, from coordinate 23,085,635 downwards.
TATTTTTTCTAACCACCTTCATGTATTTTAACACTGTGCTCTATTCTATTAATATATGGTTTCATGCGAATTGAAACAAACGATCGATTTGGTCTATCATTTTCACACGGGCTATGAACATTTAGCTAGCAATTTGAAGGAATGTTGAAATCAAACAATCTGAAAAGTATTAATTATTTTTTTACACTTTTGAGTATTCCCATCCTTTCTATAATTCTATGATCTAATAGCTAGAAGTAGGAATACCATGTCATTTTTAATAATCAATCATATTTTATCAAAGGCGCGACTGCCCATGTTTTTATTGCTGGGTCATTTGAACACATTCAAGAAGGAAAAATAAAAAAAACAAAAATTGCAGGATGATTTCTTAATTACTATCCTAAAAAATGATGCCAACCCCAAGTGTCATGAAATTTTACTTAATCATAACAAAGTTTATTTAATAACTCAATTGTTTCTTGCTCAATTCGCTTTCCTCGCCCCTCTCCACTACGCTCGGCTTTTGATTCTTTTCATATGAGCCATTAAGTTCCAACACTTTCTTCTCCAAGCATTGCACCTCAATTGTTTTATTTAATTAACTTGGTGTTAGTCGAACCAAAAAAGAAAAACAGAAGGAGACATACCCAAAAATAACAACTCCAAGTGACAAATTTAACATATATGGTTGGATTCCGCATTCAAACTACCATTTATTATGTAGTTATTGTAAAAGAACATAACAAATTATCTTTCACCGTTTCAAACAACAAAAACCAATATCAAGAACACAAACAAAACAACGCTTGACCTATATAAATTAACAAATTGAACGTGGTATTCCTTCACTACCTAAATCAATACTTAAGAGTAGGAATGCTTTGCTCATTCCTAAAGAAATTATGAGGATCAACCTTGGTCTTTATCTCCACCAATCTTTTGTAATTCCCCATGAAATACTTTGTCCCATAAACAGCTCCTTCAGCATAACTATTAGCCCCATTGTGATTAATACCCAAGTCAAGATCCCTGTAATTCCAAAACGACTGCCTTGGAAACTTTGACACGAATGGAGTCATAAAATCATACAACATTCTTGTCAAATTAACGTAATGATTTGCTACCTCAACCCCATCTTGATTCCAATTGGTCGCATACTGAATTTTACAAATATTACCCGCACGGTGGGGGAAAGGTTTTGCTGAAGGAGAAATCTTCGCCATCATTCCACCGTATGGGTTGAAAGTCAATACGGGAGTTTCCAATTCGATCATTTTCTTAAATATCAATTCCAACCCGTCCTTCGGGATTGGTGTCTTTAGGTAGTCGGATTTTCTTTTCAGATGGGTGAGGACATGAGGTGTCCGGCTTAGGAGAACACTGACTGGTGTTCCCGTTGGAAACCCAGTATAGTAGAGGACAGATTCCAGCCAACTCATCTCTGTACAATCAGACTTACTCAAGCCTAATTCGGGAAAACTATGTTCCATTAGAGAGAGGAGTCTATCCAAGTTTCCGAGGAACAAGGTGAAGAAGTTGGCTTCAATGGTTTTTTGTCCGCTCGAGCTGCTGTTAACAACACTTATGATCAGTCTAATGAAGATGTCTTCATGGAGTTTATCCGCAATTTGTTGCCACCTGTAGACTAAATCTGTTGCGTTTTTCTCCAAAGTCCTCCTAACTGTGAAGACAGTTACCTGCATGGGAATTGCATAAATCCATTTATATAAACAGGAAAAAAAACAAACGAAATAGCATAAATCAATGCATGGATGGAGAAAATATTGTGCACAAAAATAACTTGATGTAGAACAAGCTAGCTACGAAGGAATTCTTAAAACAACTGGCCAAGCAATAGTCTAATAGAATAAGTTACTTATGATAGAGGGATCAAAATGTGATGTTCAAAAAGGTTTGCATAAGTATTCTCACGATATTGCGTTCAAAATATTTGCATAAGTATTCTTATATAGTTTTAACGAAAGAATTCTGAAAAGTCATTTTATTTTCTAAGGTTGCAAGCCAATAACATGAATATCAATTTGAAATAAATTTCGTAACCAGAAAAATTTGCTACCACTTTTAGATAATAGTATTGTTTTTGAAGCTTGAACAGAAACTGTAACGTTATGGCTTAGACAATAAATCTTCAACGTTACCGTGGCTGGCACAGGCACCAACTTGATTTTGTAGGAAAGAAGCACCCCAAAACTAGACGCTCCACCACCCGTAATGGCCCAAAACAAGTCCTCCCCCATAGCTTCCCGATTAAGAATACGGCCATCAACATCTATAATTTCTGCATCAACAACATTATCAACGGTAAGACCGTATTTCCTCATCATATTTCCATACCCACCTCCACTGATATGACCACCAACACCAACTGTAGGGCCAACACTGGCGGGATAGCCAAGAGTGTTATTGCTTTTTTCGGCAACCGTATAGTAAACCTCGCCAAGGATTGCTCCCGATTGAACCCATGCACTCTTAGATTCGACACTTACGTTGATCGCCCTCAGGTTGAACAAGTCAAGGATGAAAAATGGGGTGTCGGACCAATAAGAGATACCCTCATAGTCGTGACCTCCACTTCGGATTTTCATCAGAAGACTGTTCTGTTTTGCACATATAATGGAGGCTTGGATGTGGGATTCATGCATTGCAGTTACGATGAACAAGGGTTTTGGCGTAGTGGTTTCGTTGAATCGAAGGTTTCTAATGTAGGATAGCAAAACAGAAGAGTATGAGGACTCGCTGGAAGTGTAGACAATTGAAGAGGTTGGGTAGGATGGGTGAGAATTGTCTTCAAGGCAATGAAGAAAGTCTATATCATTAGAGGCTGCCCATAGGAAAGGTAGGAAAAGGATTGCAAAAAATGAAGATATTGCAAAGCTTGGAGTTCTCATTTTTGAGCCTCTTGTTCTAAAAGAGATGAGTCTCAATTTGTCATGTGATTGTTAGGTTGGTTAATTTAATTAGGTATTTATAGGGCAATGTTTGGCATGAATAAAATGGATAAGAAGGTAGGTGCTTCAAATTTTTTAGCTAGCATTTTGACCAGGGAAAATTCAAAGTACAAAAAGTCAAACGCGTTTTGTAATGGGCCATTGACATTCTATGTATGTTATTGGCGAAAGCTGTAATTTCAAGCAAATCAATCCATAGCTTGAGACACTACTACTATACATCTGTCTAAATGTATGTGCTTGAAAAGTTCAGCTCCACCTAAATATTATTATTTGTTTCCTTTCAGTATCAAATTTCAAACCCACATACTTAATAATTTGAGGGTTGTTAACAAAGATTAATGAAGTTTAAATATTACAACCCTGCCGCATTTTGAATACCATCTGATTAACCATTGGTTAAATCGATCCCACACTTCAAAATTCAATGAACATGTACGTCAATAACACATGAAATTACGGCGATACAAAAAATACATACACACATACACAAAATTAATTATACTGCATGCACGTACACAAATCACTCAAGCATTGGTGCTGTAGTTAATACAACAACATGCATCACCCTTTTGTTTCAAGTTCTTGAAGGGTGTTAATAAGCTTTTATTAATTTATTTTTTTGATGGTCGAGATACTTGGGTCAGCTTTGAAATTACCCCCAATCAATTGTCGACTATTTTTCGGAAGACCAATTTCACCGTCCACGTCCCATTTAAAAACAAGACCTTACCCTATATAGACTGGCTCCAAAAAAGGTTGATACCACCTAAGATGTTTCGAACTTGAGATCTCAAGAGAACATATCTCTAAGTCCTAGGCTTTGACCTCTAGACCAACACATTGAGGTTAAAATTTTATTAATTAGTGGAACTGCAAATGGAAATGAAGGTGGTTATTTTTTTCTTTTTGTTCAGCAAATGTGAAATTATTTCATTGAAATATATTGGCAAAGATAAAAATTACATTCAGTTGGGTTGGCAAGGAGCCAACACAGGAAAACGATCTTTTGGACCTGCCCGCGTTAGGTAGAAAATTCACTTGGGCTAGTCCTTTTGCTGCTGATATATGGAGTCGGCTCAATAGATTTTTGCTCTCTGAAGAGTTTATGGAAAAATATAAACTCCGACAGTGGGGCTTAAGTTGTGAAGACCCAGAAAATTATTTATTTAAAATTAAATATTCAGAACTTGACAATGTAATTGACAATGAATGACTTGGGTAATATGAGTTGGGAGCCATGTGTGTGTGTAATATAGTTTTGGTACTTGATCTTGACATGTTGCATAATATAGGGAGAAAGTGTAATTTACCCCTTTGGTAATATAAAAATCAAATTTTATCACTTTACCAACTCACTTTCTCTCTCCTCAAATCTGTCCCGTATGTCTCTCTCTCCCTAACTCTTAAACTCTCAAACTCCCTCTTCTAAAACTTACAAAATCGGAGACTTTCCACTCTGAATTTCAAGAAACACAAAGAATGAACGATGATCTACGTGACGAGGGCTTCGTATCAAGCCCGGGATTGATGGTTCTCGCGGAGTAATGGAGGAGATCGGTTTTTGGCTAGAAGATTTCATAGAGCTTGATTTTGAGGTAGGATTTATGTTAAACCTTTGATTTAAGTTGTGTAATACTTTGTGATGTTGCTATTAGTTTTGAATCCAATGTTTCTTTTGGGTGAAAAGTCATTTGGACTGTTTTTCAGAAAATTTGAGGTGAGTTTTACCAAGAACACCAAGAACACAATGAACCAAAAAGAAAATCTGAAAATTTAAAACCCGATTCTGTACTGTTCATGCGTTTTGAGGCACTTAGAGGCCGAATTGGGAAAAGTGTATAACTACAAAATTGTAGCTCTCGGAATTCTCTTAAAGTTTCATATATAAAACGTCTCAATCAGAGTTCGGGATAAGAAGTTACGGCCAAAATACCAGAACTGTTCACTGTTGAACGAAATGATTTCTGGACTGTTTTTAGACAGACCAGTTCCCGAGTCTTTCTAGAGTTTTTCGCAGCTTAGATTAACCCCAGACCTTTACGGTGACGTAGCTTAAGGTCTTAGCTAAATTTAGACACAAGAACGGACACATTCGGACGGTTAGATCTTGGTATATTGCAACTTTCGTAAATTGTGATAGAGTGGATGTATAATCCTCTTTAGTGTGTTATTCCGATTTAAGACATGTTTTAGCTTTTGCGTTTAGCATGAAAGTTGTTCATAATAGCTTGAAGTGGGATTATGTTAAATTCTTATGAATTTTGGGAAAGGGTTGTTGTGCCTTTTGTTGGACTCGCAGACTAGTGGAAACCAAGAACATTGTGATGGGCATTTTCGGTTTATTTATCCGTTCTTTCTTATATACTTGCTAAATCCGTGCAATAGAACGAGGAGTATTGTGTCATAGTTGTGGACTCGTTTGAGGAGACATATGGGGTATTGTGTTGTACTCGTAGATTGCGGGATGGAACATGTGTGAAGTCGTGTGGTGTGATATGAGGTTCGAGGGGTCATGGGTTTTGATGATGACGTGTGTGTGGTCATGTAACTCTAAGTTGGTATTCGGTTTGGATTGGATACCTTTAGGCTTCGAGACAAGCTTGATGTAATCATTGAGGTACATGTTGACATTGTGTTTGCCTTAGTTAGGTATAGTGGTGTTTCCGTTGGTTTTGTACTTGGTTTGAGTACTGTTTTGGCATATAAGCATGTTAGTAATTGTGGGTCGTGGAGTGTGACACGGGTGTGGTTAGGCATCTTCAATCGTGGTCATGTGATGTGGTTGAGGTCCACGTATATGGTTAGGTGTCGTGGCGGTGACACGTATGTGCCTTGTGCGTTGGATTCGCAATTATTGTTGAGTGGATATTCTTGTGATGATGTCGGCAAGAGTCTGTGATGCGAGTAAAGGACTTACAAAACTCTAAAAGTTTGTATATGAGTTGTGAGTTAGGGGCCTCCTACATCTATTATGTGTGTGCGACTATTTTTGGTGGTCTATGAGGTTGGGTGTTGGTTTGGAGCTTGATATTTGAAGTTGGAAAATCTGCAGAAAAGTCGCCAGTCTCTGTTACTACCGGTAGTGGGGTTGGTATTACCGGTAGTATTGGGTTTTCACCTTCTGTCCACTTCTGGCAGTGTGTTTTACTACCGATAGTAGTTGCGGTAGTGGTTCTGGTAGTACTTGTGGTAGTACTTGTGGTAATACTTGCGGTAGTAGTATCGGTACTACCGGTAGTAGCGACTGTACCACCGATAGTAGGGCCAGTTTTTACCAACTTTGTGATATCTTCCTTTTATTGAGTAATTATTAAAGATTTAACCTGTTGGCCTCTAAGGGTAATATTTGCACTTATTCTCGGTCATACATAGATGATAAATACGTGACTTCGGGATTTCCTTCGACAGTTGTGTGTTTTACATTATTGCCTTAGTTTGATGAATATTGACTTGAGAATTATTGTATCATGGTGATTGCCTTGCATTGACATGATGTATATGTTTGGCTCTCCGATGGGAAATGTGCCGGTTATACCATGTTTGGCTCTCCGACGGGAGATGTGCCGGTTATACAATGTTTGGCTCTCCGACGGGAGATGTGCCGGTTATTCTATGTTTGGCTCTCCGATAGGGAATGTGCCGGTTATATTATGTTAGGCTTTCCGATGGGAGATGTGCCTGTTATACGACCTTTGGCCTCCGACGGGAGATGTATTAATGTGGTCTAGTCACCGAAGGGTGATACGCTAGTTGGAATGTGATAATGAAATTAATATGAGAACTATGGACTGATTGGTCAATTTGACTTACCTTTTTATATTCAAGATGTTGCAACCATACTTTAGGCATTTGTGGATTATCTGTCATACCATATGAAATTGTTATGTATTGAATGCTTGTTCACTCAGTTACGGTGTAAGTTGATGATACTCTATGAGACACGTTGTGAATGAGAGATGAGGATTGATTGAGACATGTGATAGGCGTTGACCACTTGAACGATATGGGAAATTCTTGGGTTAGCTTCCTTTGGGAGATGTACTAGGAAAATGAACACTATGAGACTATCTTTGGCGGGAAAAGTGATAAGGGAATGATGATTTAATATTTAATGGTAACTTGTTGATGGAACCCGCGAGTCGTGAGATGGTTATATGGTCTAATGGTCAACTAATTGTGTTTTGGAATTATTGAACGTGTCGTAGTGCTCACTCTTGTGCCTCTTGTACGTTTCTACTTGCGTTATCTTAAGTTGTTCATGTCTCTTACCATTTCATCTCACCTTCATGTGCTATTGGTGATGTGTTGGTGTCGGTTGATTGCGGTGACGTGTGTCCTGGGTGTTGAATAGAAGGATGTGTCGTGTATCCGGTGTGTGGGATAGGGGGATGTAACGTCGAATTTGATGTGAGTTGCGTGGGGAGCTTGTATCGCATATGTCTTTCTTTTGTCAGTTAGTGTGGACAAATCTTAGTGAACTGTATACTTTTGTACGAAGGGAAAAACTTATATATTTTGATATGAGACAAGTTTTTTTTTTTCGATAGAAATGAGACAAGTTTTAAACACATTTTTTTTTAATCAATTGTTTAACATGTTATCCTATACGAGCTTCGGCTTATGTTTTGTTGTAAAAACCTTTTTCAGGTAAAGCTGTGGATCCTGTCAAGAGTTGAATCATTGGATTATGCTTTATTAACTTCAGTCAAGCATGTATATCTCAGTCTTTTGTTACAGTGTAGCCTAGTACAGTTTAAATGTAAAATTTTTAATTTGAGATTCAATGTAATAACAAAAGGTACATTGAGAGAGATTGTTGTAATAAAACAGGATGTGTTGGTTGGTTGTTTAATGGGAACGCTCCTTGGTATTTAAGTTTTATTGTATTTTAATTCTTTTAATGGTTTAATCATACCCCGAAGTTTGGGGTGTGACATAAGTAGATACGTGTCTTCTGATCATTGTCCAATCATTCTAAAAGAAGATGACAGAGATTGGGGCCCTAAGCCACTCAGATTTTTCAATGTTTGGACCCTCCTCCCTAACTTTCTAGACTTAGTCAGGAAATGTTTGAGTTGAACTCATGCACAGGGTTGGGCTGGTTTTAGGATTCATCAGATTGTAAAAGATATCAGATTTCAGCTTAAGTCATGGGCAAGCCAGGAGTTTTTTTTGAAGGGTAAAAGAGAACTTTCATTGAAGAATAAAATATAGAGAGGAATTACAGATGCTTTGAAGGAGAAGAAGATTTCAAAGGCTGAAGCAATCATTTCAGAGCTAGACTTGAAGGCTAAGGAGGGACCCTTAACTCCGGAATTAGTCATCTAGAAAATGGAAACTGGGAATGTTTTTTGGGATAAGAGTAAAGTGATGGAATGGATGCTCCTCCAAAAATCTAGGCTGCAGTGGTCTATGAAAAAAGATAAGAATAATAGGTATTTCCACATGATAGCCTCAAGCAGACAAAGCAAGAATTTGGTGAACTCTGTTTGCATAGGAGGAGCCACTTTGGAGAATCTCACTGAGGTCAAACAAGCCATTTTCTCACATTTCAAGCAGGCTTACAAAGAATATTGGCTTCAGAGACACTACAACAAAAATGGATATTCTCCAAATTTAATTCCTCGCACTTTTAAAAAATTTCAAGAATAATTATAAAAAAAGAGCCTACTGTTTTTATGCAAACTTAATAATAACAACAAAAGGTCATACATTGAATAAAGCGGCAGAAATATGACAAAATGAACAAATGAAACATTTCACATATGACAAAATCAGTTTCAAAATAAACAAAATCAGTTTCAAACTTTTCCCCGCGTTTCACAAACGCCGGCAAATACGCCGGTAAATATTAGCGACATTTATAAACGCCGGTAATTTTTCCCGACAGGAGTACTAGCAACGTTTTTTTACAAACGCCGAGAATTGTGAAAAAAACGTTGGGAATGTATTTTTGTGGCGTTTTTGTGACTTTTGCCAGGGTTTAACAAACACTGAGAATACTACCTTTTGTTGTAGTGAGACCTGTTTTGGGCAGACCATTTCCAGGGTACTTTCAATCCCTACCTCTATTATAGGGGATTTCTATAGATATAGACCTTTCTCTTTTTATGAAATCTGGGAGGCCTTGTTGAGTTGTGTGACACCCCAGCTAGGCCGTGGTGCCAGCTGTGAGGCCGGCGTCCGAGAGATGGAGTCTCAGTGGGACGTCCGGATGGGGTGGTCAAGAGTCCCACATCGCTTGGTGGATGTAAGTTCGGTAGTATTTATAAGATTATGAACTTTCCTTGTACAAGGCCTTCTAAAGCCGTGATGGCGCCAACACCAAATGGAACTTCACAGTTAAGCGTGCTTGTCCTGGAGCAATCTAGGGATGGGTGACCTACTGGGAAGTCCATGGGGTTTGGACGGCAAAAGCGGACAATATTGTACAAGGTAGGAGCGGGTCGTTACAAATGGTATCAGAGCCTGCACCAACCGGAAATGTGGAAAATCTCGGCCCCAAACGAGGATGTGTGTTCCTAAGTGGGGGAAATTGTAACACCCCAGCCAGGCCGTGGTGCCAACTGTGAGGCCGGCGTCCGAGAGATGAAGTCTCAGTGGGACGTCCGGATGGGGTGGTCAAGAGTCCCATATCGCTTGGTGGATGTAAGTTCGGTAGTATTTATAAGATTATGAACCTTCCTTGTACAAGGCCTTCTAAAGCCGTGATGGCGCTAATACCAAATGGAACTTCACAGTTAAGCGTGCTTGTCCTGGAGTAATCTAGGGATGGGTGACCTACTGGAAAGTCCATGGGGTTTGGGCGGCAAAAGCGGACAATATCGTACAAGGTGGGAGCAGGTCGTTACAAGTTGTGAGAGGAATAAAGCCCCTGGGCTAGATGGGTTCAACATTCTTTTTATCAAGAAATGTTGGTCTTTCTGTAAGGAGTTTTTTCTCCAATTCATTGAAGATTTTCACTAGAATGGTAAATTACTTAAGGCTCACAACTCTTCTTTCATTGTCCTCATACCAAAGGTAGAAAACCCCTTTGTCATTGAGGAATTACAAGTCAATTAGACTAATTGGATGTGTATACAAAGTGTTGGCTAAGGTTTTAGCCAGGACGCTTTCTATTGCTTTGCCTTCTCTTATAGGTAGGTTCCAGTCTGCTTTTGTGGGTGGGATGGGAATTCAAGATATCATTTTATTGCCAATGAAGTGGTTCAGTCTAGCATCTCCACATGCTCTTTATCTATCTTGGGAAACAGTTCCCCTACTAATCAGTTTGAAATGGAAAAGGGATTGAGGCAAGGGGACCCTCTATCTCCCTTCCTATACATCATAGCGGTAGAAGGTCTGAGTTACCTCATTCACAGGGCTAGGACTTTGAACTTGGTAAAAGGGGCTAGGATAGGGCCTATCTCAGGAAACCTAACTCATCTTCAATTCGCGAATGACACCATTCTTTTCAGTGAAGGGCGATTGAGAAGAGGAAGTTCAGACTTTGAAGAGAATTCTTAAGGGTTTTGAAGTGATGTCCGGGCTCAAGCTTAACTATAGGAAATCTATAATCTGTGGTATAGGTCATGATGAAGACTTAGTCAATTCATGCTCAACAATCCTTATATGTAATGTTTCATCCCTCCATTTAAAATACTTGGGGATTCTTTTGGGTGCTAACATTTCAAGAATCAAAACCTGGAAATCTATTGTGGAAAGAGTCAAATTGAAGCTGTCTTTTTCAAGGAGGAAGTTGCTGTCTTTTGGTGGTAGAATAGTTCTAATTAAGTCAATTCTTGGGAGTCTCCCTATTTATTACCTATTATTATTCAAAATGCCGATAACAGTCTCCGAGCAACTGCAAAGGCTTTACAGAGTTTTTATGGAGAGGCTTAGGGGAAGGTAAGAAAATGAACTTGGTTAAATGGGAGATTATAACTACTCCTCGAAATCAGGGGGTTTAGGGATAAAGAACTTATCTTTGATGAACATTTGTCTTCTTTTCAAATGGTGGTGGAGGTTTGCAAAGAAGAAAGAAAGCCTTTGGAGGGGAGTTATCTGTGATTTATGCAATATTCCCATACAGGCTTGGCAACCAAATATTGAAAGAATCCCGAAGGGGTCAAGTATATGGATTTCTATTATGAAATTGAAGGACTCTCATCAACTCTTCTATGCCAGTTACATGTCCTGCTATAGGATGAGAGTGGGAAATGGAGAATCAACTAGTTTTTGGAGGGATCAATGGACCTCCACAGATCAACTCTTTATTGTTCAATTTCCTAGGATTTTTCAGGTGTGTTCTAAGAAGGAAGTGAAGTTGTCATTAGTGGTCCATCACAACTCTCCCGACCTAGTCATTCAATTAAGAAGAATTCTCTTTCATGGGAATTGGAGGATCTTATAGTCATGCAACAAATTTGGAATAGTCTCAGGCTTTCTTTTTCGAACAGGGAAGATTCAATCACTTGGATCGATACAAGAGGGGGGAAGGAGTCGGATTTCTCAGTTAGCTCTCTATACAAAGCAGTCATTTCATCAAGATCTAAACTAGAAAAGTCATCTCCTGCATTAGTCCGGTTCAAAGTTGCTCCTCCAAAAGTCCAATTCACGTGTTAGCTAGCTTGGAAAGGTAGAATTAAAGTAGCTCAAACTTTACTCTTTAGGGGTCTTCTTAGTATCCATGAGTCCACGTGTTCCTTCTTTGGAGAACGGATGGAGTCTTAAGAACATCTTTTCATCTTTTACATAAAGGTTCGGGGGATCTGGAACCATTTTCTGTCGATGTGTAATATTCAGTGTGTAACTCCGAACACTGTCGAACAACTTCTAAATTGGTGGTTGGGCTGGAACTTCTCCAAGAGATCGATGCAATTAGCGAGGGACTTTTGGTTTTCCCTTCCATTTACGATCTTATACGCTGTGTGGAGAACCAAAAATCAACTCCGCTTCAACCGCTGAGAAGTCAATTGGGAGATTTAGGAAGACATCCGCTGCAATTGGGCCAAAGGGGCCATGGCTAACCACCGGGAGAATCCGCCGATGGCAAGTGTCTTATATAATCCGAGAGGAATCACTCTTGCTGGGAGGTTCATATGGCCGCCAATTTGGTTTTTGGTAATTCCTTTTTTGTACTCTGATTTTTTTTTGCCATTGTTTTAGGGCTTTCCATTTAAGAGGTGGGGTGTGGTACTTACGTAGCTTTTGGATTCTTTCATTTGTGTTATGCTTTTATAGGCCATGCTTTATTTAGGAAAGGGACAGGGTTGGTATTTCACCAACTACTTCGGTTGTTAGTATCTTTTTCTTTCCTTTAATATAATTCTTTTGCTATTCAAAAAAAAAAAGGAGTCTATGCATAAAACAATTCACCAATAGAACTAAATCAAGACAAAAACTACACATTTTGGACTCACCCGATTTGGGTATGAAACAAAGCAAAACCACCTAACACCACCCACTGTATTAAACTCCCTTAATATACTACATAGAGCTAGGGGTTTAAAATTGATTAAAGGGGCTGACTTGGGTCCATTATCTGGTAGTCTCACCCATTTTCAGTTCGCAGATGATAGCATTTTGTTTTGTGGGTCGGAGGAAGTATAGGCCATATCAAGAAAATTTTGAAGGGTTTTGAGGTAGTGCATGGATTAAAGATTAATTACCAAAAGTCAGTGATCTATGGAGTGAGATGGGATGAAGCTTCACACAAGCGTGCACAAAAATTCTTAGGTGTAAGCAAACTTCTCTACGATCTAATATCTTGGACTAACCCTTGGTGCTAGAACAACTAGAGTGAAAACCTGGAAAAAAGTTAATAGATAAGGTTATAGGTAGATTGGCTACATGGAAAAAGGAAACTCTGAGACTGACTCTTATTAAGTCAGTACTTAGTAGCTTACCTCTCTATTACCTATCTTTACATAGAATTCCAATTGTAGTAGTTAAGGAACTGGACAGGACCATTAGGAACTTCTTGTTGGGAAAGAGTTGGGGGGGGGGGGGGGGAGGGGGGAGGAGGAGGGTGATCATGCTTGCAAAAAGATTAACTTAGTTAAGTAGGAGTCCATCTCATGCAAAAAGGAGTAGAGAGGCCTTGGGATAAGAAGCAATATATTGATGAATTTGGCTCTATTGCTAAAATGGTGGTGGAGATTCGAAACGGAAAAGCATAGTCTGTGAAGGAGGGTAGTGTGTGACACTAATGCCACTTCACCTTTTGCTTGGTTCCCTATGGAAAGAAAGGGACATAGGGGTTCAATTGCTTGGAAAGGAATTTGGAAGGCCATTACTTATAACCAAGACCTTTTGACTGAATTGAAACAAGTAATCTTTAAAGTGGGCAATGGGGTAAGCTTGAGTTTCTGGAATGATAATTGATGCCAAGATAATCAAACTCTCAGAGAACTATTCCTTAGAGTATACGAAATTGACTCTAACAACCAGATGTCCTTGGCAGTAGCTGCTGCTGCTGCTTCATTTTCAACACTAGAAGCTAATTTATCCCTTAGAAGGGATTGTACTCATGGGAAAGGGAAGAACTGTAGGGCCTGACTATGTTGTGCAACTCATTAGTAGTCATTCTAACAAGTGACCAAGACAGGCTGTTATGGAACAGGAGCTCAGGGGGGGAAGGGGGGGGGGGGGGGGGGGGGGGAATCTCTGGTCAGTTCATTATATAAATTGGTGGAAGATTATAGGATAAATTTTATACCCCTCTTAAGTGTAGTCGGAACAAGTTTTGCCCCCAAAGGTACAATATTACACATGGCTAGCTTGGAGAGGAAAGGTTAAGTCAGCTGATATGCTTCTAAAGACGTATAATCAGGCATTGTGCAAGCTTTGCGGAAAGGAGATTAACACTCAAGACTATTTACTTCTCCACTGCAACAAGGTTTAGGAGCTATGGTGTACTTGTGTAAAGACCCGGAAAATTTAAAATTTTTATATTAATGTTCGGGTTAATAATCATAATTAATGTGGGGTATGTGAAAATTTGTGTTAAAACATGACTTGGGGTCAATGTGATATAAGGTGATAACCTTGGGGACTTGTGGTAGCATGTGTCATACATGAGGGGTGTAAGTGTAATTTTTGGTGTGTTTAGTTGGGGTGTATCAGACATAACATTTTGCCAAACCCACTTCTCTCTCCCTCCCTCACGTTGAGCTCCCCCTCTCTCAAAACCCATCCGTAAAACTTGCTCCAAACCTCGATTCCTTGAAGATCCTACGCATTTCTATCCTCCTTGAGTGATATCCGGTGTTGGTTTGCAACCATTTGCTTGGAGGAGGTGTATTTGGTCTTCTTCAACATTTGGAAGCTAAAGCTTGAAGTTGGAGCTTGGTTTCTTGCACCCGAAAGTTGAGGTAGGGATTTCTCACACCTATTACGCGTGTATAACTTGATTTGGTGGTCATTTGGTGTTTGGTAATGATTTGGAAAAGCCCTAAAACTTAGAGTAGAAATCTGTTGAAATTTGCCTTGTGCGTACCCGTTACACCGGTGCCTTGTTTTGGTGGCACCGGTGTCATTTGCTCTCTGGATCTCTGTATTTCTGGTTTTTGTGCTTTGACACCGGTGCCTTGATTTTGATACACCGGTGCCACTTGTTCTCTATTTCTCAGCTTCTGACTTTTGTGCCTTAACACCGGTGCCTTGTTTTGGTGACACCGGTGTCTCCCTTTGAATTTCCCAGAATCTGACCCTTACACCGGTGCCTTGTTTTGGTGACACCGGTGTCATATGCTCTCTGTATTATTGGTGTTTGGCTGTTACACCGGTGCTCTGTTATGGGTTACACCGGTGCCTTATCCCTTGAAATTTTCCATATATTTGGGCTATACTTTGGCACTTGTTGGGCGCATTCTTTCGTCAATTGTGGAACCCCATGAACCCTTAACGTACGTTCCTTGGACATTAATGGTCGTCTTTTATTTAATGATTTAGATTGCGTTGAGCGTTGTATCGCGCCATAAATGAGAACATAAGAAGTGAATCATGTGACACACATTGAGATTGAACCTAATGGATGAAAGTGACGAATTTTATGACTTGTGTGCATGTTTTGACAACACGAACGTTATGAGACACATGACATATGTGAACGAGGTACTGGAATGCCTTCGGGAGTACCAGGAATGTACTAGAATGCCTTCGGGAGTGCTAGAAATGTACTGGAATGCCTCCGGGAGTGCCAGGAATGTACTAGAATGCCTTCGGGAGTGCTAGGAATGTACTGGAATGCCTCCGGGAGTGCCAGGAATGACACTTTGACACATGATACGGACATATTGGATACACATGACAGTTGTGGACTTGGAATTGAATGAATTAGGAAACCAAAGTACATAAATGAGTTACCTATATCTTCCTTCAATAGAGTATTACTTCCGTTGACTCTATCTCTGCTTGTGTTGATATAATTGTTCGTGTGACATATCATATCATGTCATATGCGTGTAATATTTGTGTAGACTTTCCTACTGGGCTGTCGAGCTCAACCCTTCCTTCTTTTCAGGTACAACCTTGGAGTGATAGCATGGAGTGCTTGGCTTGCATGGACCGACATGCACATTTTTGAAAGCTGCATCGGATGATTTACTTAATATCTTTTATTTTTCAATTTTTGAAAAGATGTAATGTAAATCGTACCTTACCTATTTCTATTCAAATGATGTAAACCACTAAACTCCTTTTTGGCTTTAGAGATGATTATCTTTGGTCGAAGCGACCACTTTAGTAATGTATTTCGAACTTATTTTGATTCGCCTTATTATTAATGTATTTTTGGGAATTTGGTGAGATTGTGAGTCTTTATTGATGGTAAATATATTATTTAATTATGTTAAAAATTGAGGGCGTGCCAACTTGCCTGTCTTGATGGAGAATTAATTGGGTAGCCCCTAAATCTGTTGAAGAAGCATTAGAGTGGTGGGCAACACACAAATTCAAAGGAGGAGCTTCAATGCTGAATAAGTCCGTTTGGTATGCAGCTCCTTCTTACCCGATCTACTCAGGTTGGACATCAAGGAACCAAACCATTTTTAATAATAAGGAGATGGTTTGGGTTTTCTCTTGGAAAGGAGTTCATGAGCAGATGGGTGCAGGGTGTGTGTGAGCAGCCCAAGGACAAGAACTATCTATTAACATGCATTTTGTACAAACTTAAAGAAGTTACTAAATGCGGCTCATTGTCTAATTGGTATATTGTTTATTGGTAGTGTACTTAGGCTGCTTTATGTACTTTAGTTTTTAGGAGAGTTGGCTTCTTACCAACACCTGCATTTTCCCTATTGTAAATTTCCTTTCTAATATATTGGGTCCATTTGGACTGTGGTATTTATTGAAAAAAAATTCGTCCTTATTTGAAATTTTTTTGCAATTTTTTGTTTTTCATCAATTTTTTTTGATTTATTGGTTCATCTCGACAAGAGCTTTCAGAAAAGTTATCAATCATCGCCCAAATTTGAAAACAATTCAGAAAAGACAAAAATAAATTAAAAAACAGAGTTTTTTGTACTTATTCGTCGTTTTTAGTGATTTGTTTTTAACTTTTTGACATAATTTTACACTCATTAGATTTCTTTCATCAAGCCGGACCAATAAACTACAAAATATTGAGATTTAAATAACAAATGCAAAAAAAAAGAATAAAAATAAAAATAAAAAATAAATAAAAACTATAGACCAAATGGGGCCATTACTTGCCTATGCTTCTGAGACAATCCTTGGTAGGTAGGATGTTCCTTATTGACTTCCAAAGGCTCAATTGTACCTTAGAAGGGCAACCAAATTTCCAAACTAATTCTAGGGTTTTGTCAACATTACAAGACTCCCTTTCCCATTCCAAATATACGAGACTCGTTGAACTTCCATGTGCTAGGTCCCCTCCCCACACTAGGTAATCCTCCTTTTTTCTCTGTTCCTCTTAAAATTGTTTCTAAAGGATAGCAAATTGTTAAGTTGAACGTTTTCCCATTCATATAGTTGTCTTTTGAATGTGATTATGGTTGTCTTTGCTGCTTGATCTTTGCTGAAAGGCCATTGTTAGAAAGGAAGATTCGGTCAAAAGTCCATAACAACGCACTTTTTGCGCAATAAGTTCATCTCAAAGTAAATTATGGGCCGGAATTCTTTTGGCATGTAAGTTTCAAAAATACCCTTCTAGTAAACACGTGATAACATTATCTGTTCGTTAGAAATAAAAATAATAATTTCATTAGATAAAATAGTTGTTACTATTTACCAGTTAACATTATTTGTCGCCTTTAACAAATACCTTAACAAATAATTTTATCTATTTTATTAGATTACTATATCTGTTAGTATTTATCAGCCAATATTTCTGTCGATTTAAATAGATACCTTAACAAACAATGTTATCTGTCAGTTTTTAAAATAATATTATTATTAGATAAAATTATATGTTTTATATTTTTGAATTTGACTAATAGATATGTCAAACCAACATAAAATGTTATCTAACTCTCCTATTAAAAAAATAAGTTTATCTTTCAGTTTTGAAATAATAATTTTATCAGACAAAGTTATCTGTTAGTGCTTATCAATTAACATAACAGATACTTTAACAAATAACATTACTTGTTAGTTTTTGAAGTAACAATGTTATCACATAAAATTATCTCTTTGCATTCAAGGGCAAATTATCTCTTCGCGTTTAGGTGTTAAAACTTCTTAAACAATACAACTCTAACTCATAAATTAAATTAATATGTCCTTAATGGGCCAAATAAACACTGAATTGTCAGTTTGATCAATTTTCCGTTATAAAAATCCAATCAAGTTATATTATGCACTCGTGACCCCACATGCACTAACTACATTCGTGTTTAATCATAAACGTGCATTCATCCGAACTTATGCATATATATTTATGACATAATTAACTTTTTCCATGCTCTTTATGTTTTCAATCATTACTTGGTGTTTTTGAAATCAAATTATCGTACATGAGCATGATAATCATACTTCAGACCTTGAATCCTAGGGAAATCCATTCGAACATTGATGCATGATAATACAGTCTTAGGAATTGGATTTTTGTAGTTTTGTTGTCAGCATCCTTGTCTGGTAACATTGTCACTCATGTCCTGCTCGTTGTATACGACAGACTCTGACAGGCTTTTTGATTTGAAGATAAATATTTGGTAACGTTGTTGGTGTCCCGGTCCTTGTAAGCGACGGATTCTGAAATACTAAATGATTTGATGATTCCAATATACTTGGTTTATTAATGACGTGACAATTATCACGATCATAATAGTTGATTTGAAAGTTGAAAACTTGTGTATGAACTTTGAAGATTGGATAGATGAATAATAAATGTTGAAGAATATAGAGAATGGTTGCTAGAAAACATGTTTCTTTATATTTATATGGTATATGAGGAATGCGATTATTTTCGGAGGAAAAGTTTTGGGTTCTGGAGAATTCAAACGAATATTCAAAACCAGAGTTTGCATCGTGAATTATAAAATTCTGAAAAAAAAAGTAATTAAAAGGTGTTCAATTATTCTTCTTATAGCTATTATCAACTATTTTGTCTTCATTTTTGTTTGTTTCAATTTTGTAATAGTTTGCCAAATTTCAGTATCTCATTGGTGTTTGTAAGATCACGTGCATAGCATGATTTCTTTCTACAGATCATAAATCTAATAGGATTCATAAATCTGGCTAGTGTTTCATATCATCACGTACGCTACATGAATAATATTAGAAAAATGAAGGTCAAATCATTCTTCTAATTAAAGCATATTCAGAAAGAGAATCCTTTTCTGACATCATCAATCCACCAACAATGTCAATAATGGTGTGAAATTCTTAAAAAACTTAGGTAATTAATATGTCACCTTCTTATATGAGTGTGTTTGTGAGATACCAGAGAGAAACAAACAATTTGCAGGTGCAACAAGTGTATGATAAACTTGCGTAACATTGCCTCTTTCTGAAAGGGGCGGAGGCTGTGTTTCCTGAAATCTCGAGCAATTAAGAATTATTTTATTTATAGATGTTGATGTATATTTGGAAATATGGTACTCCCTCCGTCCCAATTTGTTTGTCCATTTTAGAAATTCCAACTTATTAAGGAAACATAATCATTACTCTTAAAAGTTTTAACTTTCCAAAAATACTCTTAGCTTTTTAAGCATTAAATGAGAGTGCACGTTTTTCAAAGTATAGTTTTAAAAAAAAAGAGGGGCATTAAGATAATTTTCACAAGTCAACTTTAAAAATGGACAAACATTTTGGGCCATGTAAAAGTCAAAAAGTGGACAAACAAACCGGGACGGAGGGAGTAATACTTTTGTCCCTATGGCTTCATTTGATTCGGAGATAGGCGCATGTGATGTCTAGGATGATGTCTAGAGGGAGAGGGAGTGGGAAGGCGAACGCGGAGGTAGGAGGTTGGAACTTGGTGACCAGAAGGAAGGGGTTCGTAACTAAGAGTATGACTACAAGTAGAAATGGGGAAATACAGGGGCCAGTGTTCTCTGTGTTTGTGGATAATCTTCCAAACTCTATGGATGGGGAATGGTTTCTTCAAATATTCAAGGGGTTTGGAGATGTGCTGGAGGCAACTATCCCAGCCAAGAGGTCCATGAATAATACCAGGTTTGGATTCATAAGATTTTCATCCAAGGATGCAGCTACTAAGGCCATTCAAGAGATGAACGGGACTATCGTCAGAGGTAACATGCTGCATACAAAGTTTGCTAAGTTTCCCTGGGCACCGAAACCACCAGGAAAGGGGGAGAGTAACAAAAGGGAAGGTAAACGAATGGAGCACTTGTATGCTAGGGAAACTGAGGGGAAGAACAAGCATCAGGGGAGCACTGTTAACGATCAGAATGTCACAAGGCTCAGAGGTGGGCAATCTTTCGCTGATGTAGTTCAGAATCACAACATTGCAAAAACCCCAGCTGAAGTAGCAATCACAGTGGATTCGGAAGGGAATGAGTGGGCTTGGAGAAGTGCGATAGGCGAACTCAGGGATGCTAGATCCTTGGAGAGAGTCAAGGAAAATGTTAATCGTCGCTACGGTGCAGAAGTCATGGTAAGAGCTGGAGGGGGCCTGAAAGCAATCTTTACTTTCCAAACTGTTGGTAAAATGGAGAGGGCAATCCAGGATGGGGAACTAAGTTTCCTGAATACTTGGTGTTCAAAGTTTGTAAGGTGGACCCCCCAACTTAGTTTGAATACAGAAAGGATGATTTGGCTTAAATGTATGGGAATCCCAACCCATCTCTGGAATTTGTCCACCTTCAATAAAATTGGAAGTCTCTGGGGGAATGTGGTACAGTTTGATGAGGATACCTTGCATGCAAGAAACTTTGTGGTTGGTAGGGTACAAATACTGACCAATAACAAGGACTGGATTAATCAAAATATCAGGTTGCAACATAAGGGAAGTTCATTCATAGTAAGGATCATGGAGGACTGGAATGCAAGCAACAGAACAACCCATGTGGAGCATGCATGCAATGTCTACAACTCACTCAGGCCTTACAGCAGCTGTGGAGGGGAGTGTGAACCAGACAAGGAAGAAGGGGAGTGGGTTCAGAGGGAGGAAGAAAAGGAGAAGCTCAGCTGCACGAAAATGATGGGAAACATAAGACAAGACAGTGATCAGGCAATGTCAAGGGTAGAAGAGACACTGATGGAGAATCACCAGGATGGTAACCTAAATCTCAATAAGGATTGTCTCATTAATGCTACTGTGGAAGGAAGGGCTCAAGACATCCCTATTGCCTTGGGTGATGTGGAAGTCAGACCAGAACTAGGGTGTACTATAGGGGCTGATGTGGTGGAGCTGGATGGGTCAGGAAAGTTGGGGCCCAGTGTGGGACCTATTCACCATGTGGGAAGCGTTAGTTCTCCTGGGCTCACAAGTCCTTTGAGCCAGGAAAACCAAGGCCTACAACTGAATAGAGATCATGAAGCCCAGATAGTTCAGGCCCATCTGATACTAGACAAAAGCAAAAGGAGACTACGGAAGAAGAAACAAGTCCAAGAGTTAGTGGGCAATCTAAACAAAATCCTTAAGAGAGGGAAGAAGACGGCTAGAAGGAAGTCTGGTTCCATTGTGCTCAGGCCTACAGCTACTACAACCATTGATCCATCGTCAATTTCAACTGGGGATATCCAGAACAAGAAGTCTCAGCTCAGACAAGAAGCAATAGCCACGTGGGAGCTATGCAAAAGAATTGGGATATCTGCAGAAGGGAAAGAGAAGACTGAGGAGGTCTTAGCTTATCTGGTTGGAGTGGAAGATCAGGATAACCAGAGGAAGGAGACTGAGGGGGCAGCTTAGCTTGGTGGTCAGATCTCTCCAGGTTCGGGTTTTTCAAACTTTCTCTATGATCATACTTTCTTGGAATGTTAGAGGCCTAAATAGGCAAGACAAAAGACGAAGAATAAGGGAGGTAATTAACTCTAATAAAGCTGATGTGGTACTTCTTCAAGAGACTAAAATTGCCCAGATTTCTAAATTATGGGTGAAGTCAGTATGGGGATCTGATGACTTTGAGTTCATGGAGGTGGATGCTAGAGGGAATGCGGGGGGTTTGTTGTGCATTTGGAGACCCAATGCCTTTAAGGCAATCTCTTTTAGTGCAGCAAAGGAATTCATTATCATGGAAGGTGCATTAGCTGGGGGCTTCCACTGTGTGTTGGTGAATACTTATGCCCCTAATGATGTTTCCTCTAGAAGGGCCATTTGGGATTCTTTATGCAGGATCCGATCTCTCCTACCCATACCATGGTGTGTTGGTGGGGATTTTAATGAGGTGTGATGTCCAAGTGAGAGGCAAGGGGTACCTAGGAGAGATAGAGGAATGGATCAATTTAATACTTTCATTCAGGATATGGGTTTCATGGACCTGCCTTTACTAGGTAGGAAATTTACTTGGGCAGGAGGAGTAGGCTCGCAGAGTAGAAGCAGAATTGATAGATTCCTAATACATCCAGAATGGCTGGAACTTTTCAAATTCAAACAGTGGGGTCTTAATAGGGTAATATCCGATCATTGCCCTATTGTGCTAAAGGAGGATGACAGGGATTGGGGTCCTAAACCTTTTAGATTCTTTAACTCATGGATTCATCAGAAAGAATTTGAAAGCATTGTTAAAGAGGCCTGGGAGGGGAATAGGGAGCATGGATGGGCAAGTTTTAGATTGGCAAAGAAACTTAAAGGCACAAAGGAAGCTTTGAAAGCATGGAGCAAAGGGACACAATGTACTATGAAGTCTAAACTTAATGAATCAGAGGCTATTATCTCCACCCTGGATTTGAAGGCTGAACTTGGTAGATTATCTGAGGAGGAATCATCTCAATACATGGAAGCTAGGAAGGAATTTTGGAGGTGCAGCAAAACGTTAGAATGGATGTGGCTACAAAAATCCCGGTTGGCATGGAACATGAAGGGAGATAGGAACACAAAATTCTTTCATATGGTGGCGTCAGGAAGACAAAGAAAGAATGGGATCAACTCAATTCAATTCAGAGGAGGGTTGGTTGTGGACCCTCTACAGATCAAGCAGAGGGTTTATGAACATTTCAAGGAGGGTTTCTCAGAAAAATGGGTTATCAGACCAAGGCTGCAGTTGTCGGCTCAGAACTTGATCTCTATGGACATGAGGAATCAATTGTTGGCACCATTTGCTGTGGAGGAAGTTTGGGAAGTAATAGCCAAGGCTGATGGGAATAAGGCTCCTGGGCCTGATGGCTTTAATCTAATGTTCTACAAACATTGCTGGCCCATTGTAAAGGAAAATGTTATGGAGTTCATGAGGGAGTTTCATACGAATGGTAGATTGGGTAAAGGGGTGAAGTCAGCCTTCATAGCCCTTATCCCAAAGGTAGTTAACCCATCTGTACTAGGGGAATACAGGCCGATAAGCCTTATTGGAAGTGCATATAAGATCCTTGCTAAAGTTCTTGTGAAGAGAATTGCTCCTGTTATGGCCAAGGTGATAGGTAATGCTCAGTCAGCTTTTGTAGGAAGCAGAGGGATTCAAGACGGAATTCTGGTGGCCAATGAGGTTGTTAGTCATTGGAAACAGAAAAGAAAGAAGGGAGTGCTGATTAAGTTGGACTTCGAAAAGGCTTACGACCATGTGAATTGGAATTTTGTGCTGGCCATGATGGAGGATATGGGCTTCCCTTCCAAATGGGTGGGGTGGATGAAGGAGTGTATAACGGGCAATTATTTATCTATCCTAGTAAATGGTTCACCTACCCAGGAATTTTGCATGGAAAGAGGGATTAGGCAAGGGGATCCACTATCCCCCTTTCTATATATTGTTGCAGCTGAGGGGTTAAGTCTGTTATTATCCAGAGCAAGGGAGATGCATCTAATATCTGGAGTAAGTCTAGGCCCAACATCCGGTAACCTTACTCACCTGCAGTTTGCGGATGATACCCTGCTATTTTACGAAGGAGAGTTAGAGGAGTTCTGGAACATTAAAAGGATTCTCCGAGGCTTTGAGATAGTCGCTGGATTGAGGATCAATTACAAGAAAACGGCAGTATGTGGAGTGGGTAGGGAGGAAAGCTTCATTGGTGCATGTACGGAGATTCTCAATTGCACTCAAACAACTATGCCTTTTAACTATCTGGGATTACCTTTGGGAGCTAATCCCCTAAAGTTCTGTACGTGGAGACCAGTGCTGGACAAAATAAGATCAAGATTAGCTACATGGAAGAGGAAGTATCTATCTGTAGGTGGTAGAATAACATTGCTAAAGGCTGTTCTTATGAATCTGCCCATTTATTATCTGTCATTGTTTAAGATGCCATCTAAGGTGGCAAGAGAAATGCAGAAAGTTCAAGTAAGATTTCTTTGGGGAGGAACTCAGGGGGACAAAAAGGTAAGCCTAGTAAAGTGGAGGAACATTGTGAGCCATAAGGAGCAAGGAGGGTTGGGTATAAGAGATTGTAAACTTATGAATACTGCCCTATTATTGAAATGGTGGTGGCGGTTTTGCTAAGGAGCAAAATAGCCTATGGAGGAAGGTTATATGTGATGTGAATAAAATAAATGCAGAGTGTTGGATTCCCTATGTTCGATCTAACAGGAGGGGGTCTCCGGCATGGAGGGGGATTTTGGGTATCAAGCATAAGGAGCAAGAAACTTATGATATGTTTGTTCAAAAACTTAGGTTCTCAGTGGGCAATGGGGAAAGAATCCAACTCTGGCATGACCACTGGGACAATGAAGGGCATCCTTGGAGTGTGAGGTTCCCATCCATTTACCAGTTAGCAGTGGACAAACAAGCCAACCTAGCAAGTGTCCTCCAAGCAACAAATGTGGTGGCTGCTTTGGGCCTAAGGAGGCAACTATTTTCTTGGGAGGAGGAGGAATTAGACCAACTTTTGAGGACATGGGAGGGGATAGGGCTTCGGGCAACTGGAAGGGTGGACCAGCTTCAGTGGACTTCAGGAACTGATCATCATTTTTCAGTTAAGGCATTATGTGAATATGTTCAAAAAGAGAGGGATCAGGAAAGGAGTGCCCCACCTTTGTGTGTATGGAAGACATTTTGCCCCCCTAAGGTGCAATTCTTCGCTTGGTTGGGATGGTAGGGAAGGGTAAAAACAGGGCATTTACTTCTGATAAGACGAATTGTCCAACCTTCTCATGCCATCTGCAGGCTGTGTGATACAGAGGTGGAGTCACAAGACCATTTACTGATCCATTGCAGGCCGGTTTGGGAAGCTTGGTGTGAAGTTTTATCCTGGTGGGGTGTCACCTGGGTTCCACCAAAAACTATGCTTGATCTCTTCACATGGTGGTCCAGCTGGAAGGTTAGAATGGATACTGGGAAGGTCCTCACTGATCTATGGATGGCGACACCATCAGCTCTGATCTGGTCCATATGGAAGTTGCGAAATGAAAGAATTTTTAATGGTGGGAGTCAGTCTTGGCCTCAGCTGATGGAGATATTTAAGATTAGGTGGACCGGATGGGTTTTGGATCATCACAAGGAAAGTAGCAGCATGATCAGGGGGATTTTATTCAACTTGAGGGGTTACTTACAACAGGCTCGGTTGGGGTAGAGGGAGGGCAGGGCTTTGGTCTTATACTCTCTGTATTCAATCTCAGCAGAAGAAAGGTCTTGGGTTCTGGTCTCTGCATACCATTTTGGCTTCTGGCTTTGGTCTTATACTTTCTGTATACAATCTCAGCAGAAGAAAGGTCTTGAGTTCTGGTTTCTGCATACCATTTTGGTTAGCAGTTTTAGGCAAATGTACTGCCATTGAATAGTTGGCTCCTTGCTAACTGGCTTGGATTGTATATTTGTATGGGTATTCCCGTTTTTAATATATTTTCGCTTTTCAAAAAAAAAAAAAGATAGGCGCATGTGATTGGACTAAGGGTGCTTAATCCTATATTTTCATCATTTGGTTCTATTTTGTAATGCGGGATTAATAATACGAGACTATTATAATTCCTATAATATGAGGGTATTATATTATCCTATGGGAGAGGTTGGAATGTTAATTCAGAATAAAAAATCGTACGTGGACTATCAATTCTTCGTTCTTCACTACTCTCTCTCTCTCTCTCTCTTAGGATTCTAAGCGGTTTAATTGGATAAAATCAAAATCGAACCGAACTACTTTAATTTGGTTCGGTTTGATTTTTTTAGTTTCGGTTCGGTAAAGTCCGATTTTTAATTTGGTTAAATCAAGACAAATGTAAAAAAAATTAATTGCAAAAATAAAAATTAAAAATTAAAAATTAAAAATTATAAAAAATATATAGTACAAAAAGTTATCTATCACAAAAAAAATTATAAAACAAATTTATTCCCGTCCAATATGGATTGTAGGGCTAAAAAAATCGAACCGATTTTTTTTTAATACACCAAATCGAACCGAACCAGACCGATTTAACTAAAAAATCAAATTAAATGATGACAATCTTTAACTTTTTTTTAAGAGCGAAAATAGACAATCTTTAACGTTGATATTATATTTTTATGAGACAATCGAGATAAATTTGACATCATTCAAACATGATTCATAAACACAGTTATAATTATAACCCACCATTCTTCATTCCTCGTCAGATTGTCAACGATAATATATTTTTTTCATTTTATTACTTTTTTGTCTCTAGCAATTTTTTTTGCCCTACAGATTTCTACTAAAATTTTACTACAGATTTAGAAAATTATTTGATTTTAAGTTAATTTGTATGTCACATTTTCAGATTTAAAAAATAATTTAATTTTAAGTTGTATGTGGGCTTACAAACAAGCAATGACAGAAATGATTGAAGGACGCCTAAAATTAATCTCAAACTTTAGTGAAAGAACCAAACATGAGATTAGCCTACGCATAAGATATCCTGATATTAATCCCGCACAAGTCAAACATGGAATTGTGTAGGATTCAGAACTAAATTAGTACCAATATAAATAACTACTAATTCAGAATTTTTAATCCTGTCTATTTTGGTTTCCGAATCAAATGTGGCCAAGTTCATAAAAACTTGACAATTATCGGCCTGTTAAATAATGAAGGACCTAGCCATTTGGTGGAACCATTGAAAAAAAAAAAACAAGTGAAAATATTAACTTGTTTAGTCTAACACGCCTCACTGAATAGCCTATTGTAATTGTTCATGCTCTAAGATCTAACAGAGGTTGCAAAATGTTCCAATTTCCAAATAAAATGGCTTTGAAGTTCGGTCTGCCGGGGATTACAGTGGGTGATTTCAGCTGATGCTTGGAGGGGTAAGGAAGATTGAGTCTTGGAAAGAGGCAATCTATTAATGAAGCACTGTTACACAAGTTTAAGCGATGAAAATTATCTATACGAGCAGTGGTAAGCATCGCTAAATAAAAGATTTGTACCAGAGCTTCCAAAAAGCGTCGCTATAACTCTTTAACGATGATAATCTGACAACAGTTTAGCCGACATTTCCCAACAGTTTATATAGCTTTCTCGGATATGTACCAGTGCTTTTTAGGAGCTTTTGTGGGGTAGTGATTTCTGTCTGAGGCAATCTATTTGTGTCTGGTGTTGGGAGTCAAAATGATGGGGGAAAGAGCACCTAGGTGGTTTGAAGTGGTGGAGTGGGATTTCAGTAGAGATTCAGATGTGGGTAGGTGACGATAATCGAATCCATACAGTTTGGGTGAGGAACGTCTCCGCAATGTCTCAGTTAGATCAGGAACACAGTGGTCTCCAGAGGAAAATCCATGGCTCAGTACATCACGTGGCCAAGTGTGTGGAGTGCTGCTCAATATGCATTAATCACCAAATCATTTCACTACAGATTGTATCAGCATCCCTACTGCTGATGTTCCTTGTTTGTGTTGGGGCGAAAATCAGTTTTGGGCCTATTGGGTCGCACGAGCGGGCCGCCGCGGCTAAGTTAGCCTTTTAGGGTTTTTTTGTTGGTGTGTGGTGTTATGTTGCCCTAGTCTATAAAGGGAACATATGATAGCAGCC
Organism: Arctostaphylos glauca; assembly: GCA_019985065.2. Classification (NCBI taxonomy): domain Eukaryota; kingdom Viridiplantae; phylum Streptophyta; class Magnoliopsida; order Ericales; family Ericaceae; genus Arctostaphylos; species Arctostaphylos glauca. Next base: position 23,058,210 of record JAHSPW020000001.1, on the reverse strand, counting down.
CTCATTGTATCTCCTTTTACAACTTTATAGTGAAAACCCTCCAACACCCTGTGGACGTAGATCATTCCGATCGAACCACGTATATCGTTGTCTTGTGAGCTTGTTTGATTATCGTTTATTTTACGCTTGCTTGCTTAGTGCCCTAACAACTGGTATCAGAGCTCTGGTTCTCGTCAAGATCAGTAATGGCCGAAGAAGAAGGTAGAGTTCACGGGATCGAAAAGTTCAATGGATCAGACTTCGGATATTGGAAGATGTAGATAGAGGATTATCTGTATGGTAGAGGTTTGGAGGCGCCATTGACTGGGAAGAAGCCGGAAAAGATGAACGACGCGGAATTCGAAACCCTAGACAGAAGAGTCTTGGGAATCATCCGGTTGACGTTATCGAAGACGGTTTCCCACAACATCATGAAGGAGAAGACTGTAACCGGCATGATGGCCGTGTTATCCAGTATGTACGAAAAGCCATCTGCGAACAATAAGGTACATCTCATGAAGAAGTTATTTAATCTTAAGATGCAGGAGGGAAGCTCGGTTGCGAGCCATCTTAATGATTTTAATACGATTACGAATCAATTATCTTCAGTTTCAATTGAGTTCGACGATGAGATTAGGGCCTTGATTGTATTGGCTTCATTGCCCAATAGTTGGGAGGCCATGAGAATGGCAGTATCTAATTCTGCAGGGAAGGAAAAATTGAAATACTCAGATATTCGAGATTTAGTCTTGAGTGAGGAGATGCGCAGAAAAGATGCAGGGGAATCTTATCCGTCTGCCTCGGGTTCCGCTTTAAATACCGAGGGTAGAGGAAGGAGTCAGTCGAAAGGAAGTTCTCAAAGGGGGAGGTCTAAATCGAAAACGCCTCTTTCAGAAATTCAGTGTTGGAACTGTAATCAGACCGGACACTACAAACGATACTGTAAGGAACCGAAAAGGCAAAACGATACTGCTAATGTTGCTGCTGAAAATTGTCAGGATGCTTTGCTATTGTCGGTTGATAGTCCGATAGATTCTTGGGTTTTGGACTCAGGAGCTTCGTTTCATACCACTGCACACAGGGAGATTGTTCAGAACTATGTTGCTGGAAATTTTGGCAAGGTGTATTTGGCTGACGGAGAGGCGTTAGACATCGTGGGTATGGGAGATGTTCGGATAAGGGTACCGAATGGTTCGGTGTGGCTGCTACAGAAAGTCTGACACGTTCCCAAGTTGATGAGGAACTTGATTTCTGTGGGGCAGCTTGATTCTGCAGGACATACTATCACGTTTGGTCAGGATAGCTGGAAGGTTTCAAAAAGGGCTATGATTGTGGCTCGTGGAGTCAAGACAGGGACATTGTACTTGACGGAGAGCACTCGAGACATGGCAGGAATTCTTGAATCAACAGTTGATGCTGAGCTATGGCATAAGCGGCTGGGTCACATGAGTGAGAAGGGGATGAAGATGTTACACACCAGTGGGAAGCTTCAGGGATTAAAGTCTACTGAGTTTGGTTTGTGCGAGGGATGCATATTTGGGAAGCAGAAAAGGGTTAGCTTCTTGAAGATGGGCAGACCACCAAAGCCAAGGAAGTTGGAGTTAGTTCACACAGACTTGTGGGGGCCTTCTCTAGTTCAGACCATTGGGGGTTCCAGATATTATATCTCCTTTATTGATGACTCGAGCAGGAAGGTATGGGTTTATTTTTTGAAGAATAAATCTGACGCTTTTAATGCTTTTTTGAGGTGGAAAGCAGCTGTAGAAAATGAGACCGGCTTGAGACTTAAATGTCTAAGATCGGATAATGGTGGTGAGTATGAAGGTGAATTCAAGAAGTACTGTGAGGTCAATGGGATAAAGATGCAGAAGACTATCCCCGGGACTCCTCAGCAAAACGGTGTTGCTGAGCGAATGAACAGGACCTTGAATGAGTGAGCAAGGAGTATGAGACTGCATTGTGGTTTGCCAGAAAATTTTTGGGCTGATGCAGTAAGCACGGCGGCTTATTTGCTAAATCGGGGACCGTCAGTTCCGTTACAATTCAAGTTGCCAGAAGAAGTGTGGAGCGGAAAGAAGGTAAACCTTTCGTTCCTTAAAGTTTTTGGCTGTGTTTCATATGTTCATATTGATGCAAATGCTCGTAGTAAGTTAGAGGCTAAATCTAATAAATGTTTCTTTATTGGATATGGTGATGAGGAGTACGGCTATCGGTTTTGGGATGCACAGAACCAGAAGGTGGTTAGAAGCCGGAACGTCATCTTTAATGAACAAGTGCTATACAAGGATCATGATAGGACAGAGCAAGTCGCGTCTGTGCCAGAGACTAAGAAAGAAAAGGTTGTGGTTGATTTGGGTGAGCTGTCTGAGGGGTCTGTTCCAGAGAGCACTCAGGAAGAGGAGGAGGAAGTTATTCCGCAAGTTGAAGTTGAACAGAGCACGCCAACTGCTGCTGTCAGAAAATCTTCCAGAGTTAGCAAACCAACACAACGTTTCTCACCATCCTTGAATTATATCTTGTTGACTGATGCTGGGGAACCAGAGTATTATGAGGAGGCTTTGCAGAGTGAAAGTTCTATCAAGTGGGAGTTGGCAATGAAGGATGAGATGAACTCTCTGCTGACAAACAAAACGTGGGAGTTGTCTGAACTGCCCGACGGGAAGAAAGCTCTTCATAACAAGTGGGTTTACCGGATCAAGGAGGAGCATGATGGTAGCAAGCGCTACAGGGCTCGGTTGGTGGTCAAAGGCTTTCAGCAAAAGGAAGGTATTGACTACAACGACATTTTTTCTCCTGTTGTGAAGTTAACCACAATTAGGTTGGTGTTGGGAATTGTGGCTGCTGAGGATTTATACCTAGAGCAGTTAGATGTCAAGACTGCCTTCCTCCATGGGGATTTGGAGGAGGAGATCTACATGCATCAACCAGAGGGCTTTGCAGTGAAAGGAAAGGAGAACAAGGTTTGCAAACTGAAAAAGAGCTTGTATGGGTTGAAGCAAGCTCCAAGGCAGTGGTACAAGAAGTTCGATGGCTTCATGTGCAGCAAGGGGTTTCAGCGGCTGGAGGCTGATCATTGCTGTTATACCAGAGGTAGTGGCAAGTCTTATGTCATTTTGTTGTTATATGTGGACGATATGCTTGTGGCAGGATCAAACATTGGGGAGATCAACAAAGTGAAGAAGGCATTGTCAAGCCAGTTTGCAATGAAGGACTTGGGGGAGGCCAAGCAGATTCTCGGGATGAGAATTATTAGAGACAGAAAGAAAGGGACACTAGAGCTGACACAGGCAGACTACATCAAAAAGGTGCTCAAGAGGTTTAGCCTGAGCGATGCAAAACCTGTTGGAACACCTTTGGCTAGTCATTTCAGACTATCCAAGGAGCAGTCACCGAGGGATGATAAGGAGCGGGACTACATGGAGAAGGTTCCATATGCATCGGCAATTGGGAGTCTTATGTACGCTATGGTTTGCACACGTCCGGACATTGCGCATGCAGTGGGAGTAGTGAGTAGGTACATGAGTAATCCGGGAAGGCAACATTGGGAAGCAGTGAAGTGGCTTATGAGGTATTTGCGTGGTTCTGCAGACGTCTCTTTGAACTTCACAAAGGCTGGGCTGAAGTTGCAAGGATTTGTGGATGCTGACCTTGGAGGTGATGTTGACAGTAGGAAGAGTACCACAGGTTTCGTTTATACTCTGGGTGGTACAGCAGTGTGTTGGGGTTCCAAGCTACAGAAGGTTGTTGCGTTGTCAACAACAGAAGCTGAGTATGTGGCAGTGACAGAAGCAGCCAAGGAGATGGTCTGGCTTCAAGGGCTCATGGGTGAACTAGGGAAGGCGATAGAGAAAGGGGTGCTACACAGTGATAGTCAGAGCGCTATTTTTCTAGCCAAGAATCCGGCGTTTCATTCGAGGACAAAGCACATACAGATGAAGTATCACTTCATTCGATGTTTGGTCGACGAGGGTCAACTATTGCTTGAAAAGATCCGTGGTGCAGAAAATCCAGCGGATATGTTGATAAAGACCGTGATCATTGACAAGCTGAAGTTGTGTGCGGCTTCAGTTGGTCTCCGAACTTGAGGTTGTGGAGATGGGTGTTGGAGCGGTAGCCTGAGCCGCTGTTGCGTTCGTTGGACCTTGGGGTGCATTGAGGAACTGTTTTTCGAGTGGGAGAATTGTTGGGGCGAAAATCAGTTTTGGGCCTATTGGGTCGCACGAGCGGGCCGCCGCGGCTAAGTTAGCCTTTTAGGGTTTTTTTGTTGGTGTGTGGTGTTATGTTGCCCTAGTCTATAAAGGGAACATATGATAGCAGCCCTCATTGTATCTCCTTTTACAACTTTATAGTGAAAACCCTCCAACACCCCGTGGACGTAGATCATTCCGATCGAACCACGTATATCGTTGTCTTGTGAGCTTGTTTGATTATCGTTTATTTTACGCTTGCTTGCTTAGTGCCCTAACAGTTTGGTCGCCCTAGCTATTTCTAAGTTGGTTCGCCACTATCTTTGGGGAACGTTTGTGCACACAACTGTTGTGTACAAATTCAGATACAACTGTCTTTAAAATCGTTGGATGCATGTGAAACTTACAAAATAATGAAGACTCTATATATATTTAACGATTTTGAACATAATTTTTTACGAATTGTGCACGAAAAAATACGTGAGTAGCTCATTACTCCTAACTTTAAGGGATGATTTCCTGTATTCTATCTTTATTCTTAGTCTCCATGATTGGGTTCTTGTCCCTCCTATCGTATTTTAATATTAATCATTTTCTTCATCGATAAAAAATGTTTCGGAATCATCAAAATTAGTTATTATCCAAATTGTAGTGATCAGATTAATCAAATATTGATTACAATCACCGGTGCCGCTCAAAACAAAAGAAAAATAAAAAATTGATTACAATCTCTGGCTTTACACTTCATTTGAATGTCAAGTGTTTGACTCATCGTTACTTCCAAAGGCTTTGCGAATTGCGCCCTCGTCTGTATATATTATTCTAGCTTAGTGTTAATTAACGCCTACAATAACGACAAAAAAGAACATAACAATTTACTTTTCACACTTTTTCTTTCTCGTTAAAAATATATATATATTGTAAGAGACCTGATAGGGAAACAAAGGGAGATGCAAACAGAACAGAAGCATCAAACCCAATCAAAGAGAGAAACAAAAAGGCCAACAAAAAGTTGCACTAAAAACAAAGAAAACAAGAATAAAGGAAGAAACAAGGATCTCCCTAAGAAATCTACACAGGGCTTGAAATACTCACTTTAATAAACCTTAACATTGAAATTCCAATTGCAAAAAAGCAACCATTTTTGTGATGCAATCCATTCAGGAATTGAGTCGTTGAGGACTAAATTACTCCTTGGAATCCAAACAATTTATTTATCCTTCTTACAGACAATTGAAGAAAAAAAGAGTATAGCACTCCAAAAATCAAACAGATTGTTGATCTTCGTTGAATTCCACAGTACTCGCCATGGTATTGGCTTCACTTCCTACTTCCTAGGGGACGGAAGAGTTGGGATGCTTTGCTCATTCCTAAAGAAATTATGAGGATCAACCTTGGTTTTTATCTTCAGCAACCTTTTGTAATTCCCCTTGAAATACCTTATCCCATAAGTTGCACCTTCCTCATAACTATTACCCCCATTGTGATTAATACCCAGGTCCAGATCCCTGTAGTTCCAAAATGACTCCCTTGGAGACTTTGACACAAATGGAGTCATATAATGATACAACTTTCTTGTCAAATCCACATAATGTTTTGCTTCCTCAACCCCACCTTCAACCCAGTTGGTCGCGTACTGAATTTTACATATATTCCCTGCACGGTGGGGGAAAGGTTTTGCTGAAGGGGAAATCTTCGCCATCATTCCGCCGTAAGGGTTGAAAGTCAATACGGGAGTGTTCAGTTTGATCATTTTCTTGAATATGAATTCCAACCCGTCCTTAGTCATCGGTTTCTTGAGATAGTCGGATTTTCTTTTCAGATGGGTGAGGACTTGAGGTGTCCTGCTTAGGAGAGCGCTCACCGGTGTGCCAGTTGGAAACCCAGTATAGTAGACAACTGATTCGAGCCAGCTCATCTCAGTACAATCGGACTTTTTCAAACCTAATTCGGGAAAACTACGTTCCATTAGAGAGAGGAGACTATCCAAGTTTCCGAGGTACAAGGTGAAGAAGTTGGCTTGAATAGTCTTTTGATTGATCGAGGTGCTGTTAACAACGCTTACGACGAGTCTAATGAAGATGTCTTCGTGCAGCTTATCCGCAATTCGTTGCCACCGGTAGACTAAATCAGTTGCGTTTTGCTCCGAAGTCCTCTTAACTGAGAAAACAGTTACCTATGATTCCATAAATGAATTTGTGAATTAGTCATATAGAACAAGGCAACAATGCAGGCTACATCAAAATGCATGATATGCACACAGCCCCACCATGCTAAATAAATTCAAACTTTTCTATTATTTACAGGTAGAAATAGATACAAATTCAGTGTAGACCAATACAGCTTCATTTAAATAAAATGATTTGTTTTTTCAAAAATAATGATGTTATGACATGATTCTTAGATCTAGTAATATACCGTTTGCGGCACAGGAACTATTTTGATTTTGTAGGAAAGAAGCACCCCAAAACTAGAGGCTCCACCACCCGTAATGGCCCAAAACAGATCCTCCCCCATAGCTTCCCGATCAAGAATGCGGCCATTAACATCAATAATTTCGGCGTCAAGAACATTGTCAACAGTAAGACCGTATTTCCTCATCATATTTCCATATCCACCTCCACTGATATGACCACCAACACCGACAGTAGGGCATACTCCAGCAGGATAGGCATATGTGTTGTTGCTTTGTTCAGCAACCCTATAGTATACCTCCCCAAGGATTGCTCCCGTTTGAACCCAAGCACTCTCAGATTGGACACTAACATTGATCGCCCTCAGGTTGAACAAGTCAAGGATGAAAAATGGGGTGTCTGACCAATAAGAGATGCCCTCATAGTCGTGGCCTCCACTTCGGATTTTCATCTGAAGACCATGTTGTTTCGCACATATAATGGAGGCTTGGATGTGGGATACATGCAACGCAGTTATGATAAGCAATGGTTTTGGTGTAGTAGTTTCATTGAAACGAAGGTTTCGAATGTAGGCTTGCAAAACAGAAGAGTAGGAAGACTCGTAGGGAGTGTAGACAATTGAAGGGGTTGGGTAGGAGGGGTGAGAATTGTCTTCAAGGCAATGAAGAAAGTCTAGACCATTAGCGGTTGCCCATAGGAAAGGTAGGAAAAGGATTGCAAAAAATGAAGCTATTGCTAAGCATGGAGTTCTCATTTTTCAGCCTCTTGTTCTAAAAGAGATGTAACCTTCTCATGTTCTGATTTCTATATTGCTTTGGTTATTTATAGGAAATTGTTCTAAAAGAGATGTGAGTTGTAAGCTAGCTATTCTCCTACAGGCTCGGCCCAAACAAGGTATAAAATATTTTTGTTTATTATATGTAGTTTTGAGTATCATTATAAGTATACTACTTTATCAATCTTTTATAATAAATATAATTTTGGATTAATAAAGTAAAAATTTCAAGTTATTTTATATTTGTTTTCAGTTTTTTCTTGACAAATTAAAATAAGTACAATAGTATATTAACTGTCTAAGTACGTATTGCCCATTTGTAGTACATTCTCATTACATTCTTTTATTTTTCTTTTTTGAAAAGAAAAATAATTATATTCATGAGGTGTAGTAATTACAATGAGTTCGGTTGGTGAGGTATGACTAAGCTGTACAAGAAAATTTTAGTGAGAGAAAGACAACTTAAAAACATATTTTTGCTTGAAAAGCAATGCTCGTTAAATGTTATATTTTAGTGTTACGATTTTGTATATTGTATGTTGAAGATATCAATGAACGACTTCTCACAAACTTGTTAGCTAGCATCAAATCATTTAAATCCAAAGTACGTACCAACTGCACAAAGCGTATTATAGTTGGCCGTTGACATTTTATGTTATCTTACGTTAACGTATAGAGACAATACACAAAAATAAATTCTAATTTCTTTGATTTGTATTTACTCCTTATCACTGATTTCCGCCTTTGTTTAAAGATAAATTTTTAAACCCCAATTCTTACGTCTGTACGGGTCTATTTGGCTTAAATTATCTAAATTATTGACTTTCTTATCTTTATTTTTTTTTTGGGTATTTGTTATGTTTTTATTATTTTTTTGAAGTTTGTGGTTTGTCTCAAGAAAAAAAATCTAAAAAGTATAAAATTATGTCAGAAAATTAAAAAAATTCACTACAAATAAAAAATATCAAAATAAACCATATTTTAGTTTATTTTTCGTCTTTTCTGAATTGTTTTAATTTTTAAATATAATTTTGCATTTTTTAATTTTTTTTGTTAAGACGAACCAACAAACAATTAAAAACAAATATAGAATAAAAAATTATAAAAAATTCAAATAAAATAAATAATTATATATATTCAATAAGTATAACAATCCAAATAAACTCTGCCTCGTGTAAGTTTTCCTCACAAGTTTGGTGCTGCTAATTTGATACCTTTCGCACATGATTGTAATTTGAAGCCTAATTATCACTCACCACTGCCGAGGTTTTTGAAACTACACTTCTTGTTTTTGCTAACGCTGTGATTGAAGCCCCTCTTTTGGACGATGTTATTTCTTAGATGAAAAATGATGACAAATGATGATGTCATGGTGACTTTTAATTTAAATATCCAAACTATCCCTCCTCAAATTACCTTACATGTCTTCTACAGAGCTTGCGCATACACATACGCATTAACATAGAGGTTTTGTACTCACCTCCCCAATTGTTTACACTCACATCCACTGATTCGTAATTTTCTTTATTTATTTGCTTCAACATCTTGTGTTTTCTTTTTAACTTCACATGTAATTCTCTTTTAGCCACTATTGATTTATATTCAGGCCCTTAATATTTCCAAAAAAAAAAAAATTACGTTGAATTTAATGAAAGAATTAAGAGTAATAAAAATTAATGTTTGTAGATCAATGTTTGTAGAGAAGTATGTGCTGATTTTATCCGCAGAACTCCAACTGTATGTGAAAGCTAGTGGTTTTGGTAGTGTTAGTGTGAGGAAATGGTGGTTTTGGGAGGTATTGCAATTCTGCAATTATGAGCGGTTTCTTAGTCAGTTAGTTTTGACTCAATTGGGGAACTTTGAGTTCGGATGAGTTGACTCAGATGGAAGGATTTTTAGATTTTTAGGTACGTGGTGGGATATTTGGAGTTGACATCTTCTCTTTTTTTTTTTTTTCTGAACAGCAAGTTGAGTTGACATCTTGTTAGCTCTCTTATATTTGGAGTTCCATTTTTATTTGCAAAAAATGACACTTTGATGGGTAAGTTCAGTTTTTTCTGAGTAGCAGCAATAAGAGGGTCTATTTTTATTCTTTGAAGCTATCTCAACGTGGTGTTATGCTTATTGTAATAATTTCTTATTGTATCTCATAAATGAATTTTTTCTTGCCGGCCATAAAACACTATTCTGCAACCACAAACCATATTGTTTTGTACGAATTCCACTGGCATCTCTTAATATTCTTAACAAATAGACTAATCCTCGGTGTAGTTTGAGAAAATACTCTAACCTCCTTTATTTCTATAATTATTGTTAAGATTCTCCTTCGTTGTTAAGTTATGCTAAAGACCAATACTTTTGAGTGTAAAAAGTTGTTAAATATAAATTAAATTAACCAATAATAAATAGAATAAATTTTACTAACCTCCATCCTTTATTTAACAACTATACAAAAAAAAAATCTGATCAATACAATCTAACTTATATAAAATATATATAGAAACCTTCGTATCAACTTTTTTAGTCTAGTGCTTTTTCTTTTTCATGACACTCATCATCGAAACAAATTGAAAACAAAATTAATTTCTTAACAGTTAAAAAGTCTCTAAAAAGTGTAACATTAAAATCTTGAGTGTTTTTGAACAAATAATAGACCAACGAGTAAAAAAATATATATATATATAGTGTTTTAGTTTCTTTAACTCGGTCAAAATTTGTAATTTTTGAATTAGTATTCATGAGAAAACTCAAAAAAATAAAACAACTTGAACGAAAAATCTAGATACAGTACATGTACAATTATTTTTAAAAATACATTCCAATTTGTCTCGTTCTTCAGGTAAGTTTCTGTTATAATAATTTAATATTTTACTTTTAATAAGTTTTTATATAATTAATTCCTTAATAAGTTAGAGTTTAAATATTAGAAAGTGGTTACAAATATATTTGGCAAAAATCAGGGTCAGTGGAGATCATTTACTACCTTTTAGTAACCACTTCAACGTATATTTTGTTATATATGTGTATATATTGCACCTGTTGAAGGGAGAAAGGAAGAGACAAAAAAAATTGAAAAAAGAAAATTACTTGAGTGATTAGAAAGTTTTTGTGTACATCAAAGTGTTGGGAAACAATCAGTTCGTGAGTCTACTTCGCTGCACAGAAGATGATTCGAAGATCGTTGTATTTTGGAGAAGGAGCACCATTCAACACCGTACAGAAGGGGGTGTGTTTTTCCTAAGAAGAACGTTTTTGCGTGCCTCGACAATCTCACAGGCGTCTCTAATCTTTGCTCTCTAAATATTTATATTTGTTGTTTTTGGTTGATTAATATTTTGTGTGAATCTTTAATCTAACAGAACATCCTCTTGCATCAAAATAATCTCCAGCAATCTCAGGAAAAAAATACAAGTTGCTAGGGTTTTCTTTTAGGGTGATATTTACTTTTACTGTGGTTAAAAAAATTCAATTAGTTGCGAATGTATTGTGTTAATTTGGTTGCTGAAACTGCATTTAATGATAAAGCAAGTGGTGCAACAGTTGAGCCTATGACAAGTGATAAAATCATGGAGCCCTCTTTACTTTGATTCGTTTAATGTTATATAGTTGTGGAACCCAAAGATGAAAAAAGCACACGTGGTAATAGGAGTTTAGGTTTAAATCTAGATTAAGTGGTAATGATAATACTCTTGAGGCTAAACCTTGAAATGTGGATATTATAGGACCAGTGAGCCTAAATGGATAATAGGGAAAACTTGTTTGGTACATTACATTACTGATTATATTTATACAGTGAGTCATGCTTGATGTTCGACCTTGCCATTTGGATTTTCCTTCTATGTAAGAAGTATGGAGATGTATTATTTGTCATCACATGTTTAGTGATTAAAATTTATGATTATGAGGATTCACATTAGTTTTCTTGCCTGTTTGCATGATTGTTCAACGCATGTATGCATCTTACAAACTGTGCTTTTAACATTCTACATTCTCATCTAATTTCACATTTCTTTTGATTTTAAATAGAGGATGATACGAATTGAATAAAAGACAAGACACGTAGTTTTAGGTTTTAAGCAAAAAGAAGGAATTGATTCCTTTGATACATATTCTCCGATAACTCGTATAACTACTATTCGAGTTCTGATTGCTTTGGTATCTATTTATAAATTAGAAATTCATCAAATGGATGTAAAAACAACATTTTTAAATGGAGAATTAGAAGAAGAAATTTACATGGATCAACCCGAGGGGTTTGTAGTTCCACGACACGAAAGCAAAGCTTGTAGACTTGTAAAGTCTCTTTATGGACTAAAACAAGCTCCAAAACAATGGCACAAAAAATTTGATCAAGTGATTCTCTCGAATGATTTTAAAGTAAACGATTCTGATAAATGTGTGTATATTAAACGATTTGATGGTGCTTGTGTTATTCTTTGCTTATATGTAGATGATATTCTTATTTTTTGCACTAATTTTGATGTAGTTAGAGAAACCAAACATCTCTTGTCTAGAAATTTTGACATGAAGGATTTAGGATAAGCGAATATTATTTTGGGAATCAAAATACTAAAAAATAATGATGGGATTGCTTTGACTCAAGGACATTATGTTGAGCAATTATTAAGAAAGCTTAATTACTTTGATGTGAAAGAAGTTTCAACTCCATTTGATCCTACTATTTGCTTCAAGAAAAATGTTTGCTGAGAGTATTTCTCAATATAAATATTCACAAATAATAGGGTCTTTGATATACTTGTCTAATTGCACCAGAAACTTGATATTTCTTATGTTGTTTGTAAGTTGAGTCGTTACCCTTGTAATCCTAGTTTAGAACATTGGAATGTCATAGAAAGAATTTTTAGATATCTTAAAGGTACAACTAATTACGGTATTCGTTATTGTGAGTTTCCTAATGTTTTAGAAGGATTCTGTGATGCTAATTGAATTAGTGACTCTGATGAAACAAAAGCCACTAGTGGTTACGTTTTTACTCTAGGTGGAGGTGTAGTAGCTTGGAAATCATCTAAGCAAACCATAATATCGAGATCCACCGTGGAAGTTGAATTTATTACTTTAGATATGACTTATTCTAAAGCCGAATGGCTAAGAAATTTGTTGATTGATTTGCCTTTATTAAATAGTTTGATTCCTATTGTCTCGATACATTGTGATAATCAAGCTGCTATTGCAAAAGCTAAAAACACAAATTTTAATGAGAAAAAGAGACATATCAGAATAAGACATAATTCTATCAAGCAATTATTGTCTCAACGAATGGTAATTCAAGCTGCTAGTATAAAATCAACTAGCGCAAAGGCTAGTTGTTGAATTATAGAGGAGAATGGGACTGAAGCTTGTAAATTAGTCACCTTAGTGGACACTTAACCTTTGTGGTTGGAGATCCCATGAATTAGGTTCAATAGGTATTAATAACGAAACTAAACAATGACTAAGCAAAGCACTAAAATTATTAAAGGAAAATTCCCTAGTCCTATTACTATGATGATAGTGCTTAAAATGATGTGACGATATTAGGAAGAGCTAACCTCTGAATGTGTCCAAGGTAGAATTTCTATGGGGAGTTAGTCACAAACTACCCTTGGAGGACACACCTATATGAGTGTTGTAGTGGGGTCGCTCCTGTGAGAGATTGGGCTATTCTCTAAAGACACTCATAGAAATGAGATATGTGCGCGTGATCGTTTAACGCGCAAAATCGTTCAAGAACCATAATTATTTCCCGTACTGTGTGTGTGGTAAGTATAAGTTTGATATCAAAAACTTAGTTCAAGACTTTGTTCACTTCGGTCCTTCAAACTGAAACTTGCTAACACTAAGTATAGGTTTAAGTCTGAAAAACACCTATACCTATTGCGCAGTAAAAAAACACTCTTGTAAAATTTTAAATTATGTGGGAGACTATTATAATAATTTAATATTTTACTTTTAATAAATTTTTATATAATTAATTCCTCAATAAGTTAGAATTTAAATCTTAGAAAGTGGTTAAAAAAATATTTTTGCCAAAAATCACCATGCTCGGACAAAGTATGTGGAAGTTGATTATCACTTCATTCGTGAAAAAGTTTTCCGTGGTCAAGTTCATATCAAATATGTTCACCAAACCCCTACCCATTCATCTTTTTGCTTCTTCTTGTTCCAAACTGATGCTGGTTGAACTCCCTACCTTAGTTTATTATGTGTGTGTGTAGGTGGGGTGGTGGTGGGGGTCGGTAGGATAGTGTAGAAAAGGAACGCGTCAAGGGGGTTAGCTAGTTAATTTCTGTTGTCGGTTAATATACTTGTGTTAGGCAGTAGGTAAAGTCGGTGGTGTTTGTGCCAGTTGTTCTATGAGGTGTGTTCATGTATAAAAAGGGTCTAAGCTGTTTTAGTGTAAAATTGTTGCTAGTATAATATAGTTTTTTTTTACTGACGATAATAGAAGAACTGATTCTTCTCTTTCTCTCTCTCAATTTCATTGGTTTTTTCTTGAACAAGGATTGAATTGCTGTAATGTTCATCAATCATGCTAAACTTGATTGATCAGAGAGATAATTGTATATGATAATAGAAGAACTGATTCTTCTTCGTCTTCTCTCTCTTTCTTAATTTTATTGTTTTTTCTTGAACAAGGATCGAATTGCTATAATGTTCATCAATCGAGCTAAACTTGATTGATCAGAGAGATAATTGTAGATAATTTCTAAAAAATGACGTGGATGCACTAATACCTCTGGTACTGGGTAGGTTGGCTTCTTTCTAACTTATAGACTGTTGGGGTTCAAGCGGCAAATGATTGTCGACAACATGATTATTGATATAGTTGTGATGCGTGCCCGATATTATGATGCAGTCCTATGAGCTCTTATAATCATTGTGTTTATCTTATAATATAATTATTATTTTTTTTTTTTTGCAAAGATAAACAGCTATTTCAAAATAAACAGCTAAACTTTAATTGCCCTGGAAAAAACTTTAACCCAAGTAAAAGATAAATAGCTATTTCAGCACACTATTAGCCCCGTTATGATTAATGCCCAAGTGAAGATCTCTATTAAATTTCTCCTTTTCTAATCCAAAAATAGCCCAAAAGTCCAAGCATGATGGCCCTCTCAGCCAATTATTAATTCATCTACGCACATTGTCTCCAGGACAAATAACATGTACTACTTTAGCTTGAATAATTGAGCCCATTACTCCCTTACGTAGGGGGACTTTGTCTAAAATCTGCTAAGCGATGCAGACTCCTAATGTAATGGTGAGGTTTCAAAATAGTTTGCAGTAGTACTGATTGACAACTCCTTTGAAGCTTAAGTTCTGAAAACAATGGCCAGATTGTTTTAGGAAAAATTAAAACACTCGCCAAAGAGTTCCCAAAAACTTGCTTTTTTATAACTTTGAATGTCCCGGTCCATTTACGCATTTCTCGACTAATCTAAAAGGGATCAATCTTAGTATCGACCAATAGAGATTCAATTAAAACCCGAATAAATATGAATATAGATTGCCCCACAAAAATTAAGAATACTTATAAAATTTCAAACTTGGAAGCAAAGAGGGGGCAAATCTAAGGTTTAAAAAATGTTGACCACCCACAATAATGCCGGGAAAAACATGTGCTATTATACACTTATTGATTTACAGTTAGCTAAATTTAATTTGCTGATTGTCTTAATTAGTTTAAGAATCAATCTGATTTATCTATGTAATTATGCAAGATAAATAAATAAATAACGCAAGAAAACATAACACATATATATTCATGAAAAAACACGAAGGTGGGAAAAAGGATAACGATAGGGAAATTGATAATCACTATACGCTGAAATCATAGATCTAGAGAGTTTTTCACAATCAAACCTAAACTCTTCTAATTTGATTTAGAACTTATTTGTCGACTCCTTTCAATTTTTTATGAAATGTGCTCCTTCAAGAATCGACTCCTCAAATCTTTGATTTGTAAGTTGGAATCTCCTTAAATTATCTTTCGAATTACCTTTGAAGTCCTTCAAGGTCTTCGCAAGTTGTTGAAATTTTTTGATAATTACTGAGAGAAACTAACCAAGAATGATTGAACTTTAATTCATTAGCTCTTAGAAAATTAATCTCACTCACAAAGTTTAAGAATTTATCCCTGATTAATTTTCGAATGGCTCCAGGTGCATTAGAATCCGTTCTACAGGTGCACTTCAATTTATGCATTTTTTTCTTGTTTTTTGTGAGCTCACTCGAACGATCAAAATATAACTTGCAAGATTTGCTGCATCTCTTGGGACAGAACTACAAGCATTGTTTTCTCGCTCACTCGAGATTCTCGATTATTCCATTTACCATTGCATCTCTAGAGATATAACTACATGCATTATTTTTTCGCTCACTCGATTTTCTTATTATTAGTATATAGTTTCAAATTGAGCAAACAAGAGTAATCATTAAAACTGCTGGCACATAGATGAAATAAAAAGCGAGAACCACTGTTATTTTATTTTCAATAAACTATTCAGATCTTTGTAACATCCACATCTCCTTTATTTATTTTCGGTATATAGTTAAAATAAAAATTTAATATCCCTAACCACCGTTATTCTTGTTCCTGAATCACAGAACCGGAATGCTTTGTTCATCCCACAAGAAATTACCCGGATCCACCACGGTTTTCACTTGCGCCAATCTCTGGAAATTAACTCCAAAATACTTCAAACCCCAAACACTGGCTTGTTCGTAGCTTGTGTTCCCCTGATTGTTCACCCCAATATCAAGATCTCTGTAATTGAGATACGCAGATCTCGGATTCTGGGTAACATATGGTGCCACAAAATCGTAAAAATCCCGGATCCAATTCATATGCCTATCGAAAGCCGCTGTCCCTTCTTCCTGCCACGACACCGAATAATGAAGGTTGTATATAGTCCCATTTCGGTATGGGAAAGGCGTTTCAGTTGCCGAAATCTCACCCATTCTTCCTCCATACGGATTAAAACTTACCTCCGACGACTGCAACTGCGGTTGCTCATGGAATCTTGTTAGTATCGTTTGGATATCGTTTACCGTAAGGGGTTCAGTGACAAAATCCGATTTCCCTTTGAAGTACAAGTCATTCACTATAGATGTCCTGTTCAGTAGAATATCGACCGATTGATTAACGCTAAAACCTCCGAAATTGAGTACCGATTGGATCCAGGTGATTTCAGTACAATTTTCTCTCACCAAACCCAATTCAGGGAAGCTTTGTTGCATTATGGGAAGGAGGGTATCGATTCCACCGAGGTACAAGGAGGTGAATGCTGCTTCCACTGTTGTACCATTTGCAGCTTGGCTAGAATTGATTTTTCTGAGGAAGATCCTGACTGTTAGATTTTCATCCAATTTGTCAGCAACGTATTGCCACCGGTGGATGAGATTTGTCGCGTTTTGTTCCAAGGTTCTTGGTAAGCGGAAAATAGTCACTGTTTCCGGAACAGGGACTAGGTTTATTTTCCACGCTAGAATAACTCCGAAACTAGCTCCTCCGCCGCCTCTAATGGCCCAAAATAGGTCTTCTCCCATCGATTCTCGGTCCAGGAATCTTCCGTTAACATCGATTAAACGAGCATCAATGACGTTGTCAGAAGCAAGGCCATATTTACGCGTGAGCATGCCATAGCCTCCCCCGCTAAAGTGTCCACCGACGCCAACCGTCGACCAAACTCCGGCACTGAAGCCAAGAGTTCTACTTGTCGCGGCAATTGTGTGGTAAAGTTCACCGATAGTTGCCCCTGATTGAACCCACGCGGTACTGTTTCCCACATCAATTTCGACTGATCGGAAATTTACTAAATCGAGTATGACAAATGGGGATTCAGAAGAAACATAAGAAAGACCCTCGTAGTCGTGACCTCCGCTTCGGATCCTGAAATTCATGCCATGCTCCTTGGAGCAATTAATGGTGGCCTGAATGTGGGATTCTATCAATGGTGTGACAATGACTAGAGGTTTTGGGGTGGAAGGTGTATTGAATCGTCGATTTCGAGCTGAGGCTTCTAAAACGGATTCATATGAAGAGTTTTGTTGGGTGTAGGTTACGTTGGTGATTGAGCTAGAGTTTGGAAACTGAAGGGAAAGACATTGAATGAAATTCTCAACATTTTGAGATGTAGCTGGGAATGAAGTGAAGGAGAGAAGAGACAGAAGTGAGAAGAACAAAGAAATTGGAGTCTTCATTTTTGTTATGGTCATGGATGGTAGGAAATGGGATTAAACGGTTTGTTAATTTATAGTGGTTGTTTGAGGGTTGCTTTGGTGACCAAAACTGTGACTTTTCTACCTTTGAAATTGAAATCTCTTGAAAAACAGTATAAACGGAGACAAGTTCAAACGAAGAAACGAAGAACACTTCCATTGCTGTGTAATTCTGGAAGCCCAGACATCATGAGGTGTCCTTTTTCTGGTCTAGATGTTTTTGTTTATGTTTTTTTTTTTTTGCGCTGATGAAGCAAACGAAAGTGGGGGGAAATGAAGACTTGGAGAAATAAAAAACAACTTTCTTAAAGTATATTGGTTTCTTATTACAGAAGTTCTTATCATTCAACAAAAGCACGCTGCATCATTATCCCTACAGGATCTCCATCTTTATCAAAGTTTGACCACTTAGAATTTGAAAACGAGCACATCAATCAGGAAACCTGTGATTTGTACATGGATGTGACTTTTCTCCTACCTTGTGCTTCCTCCTCTTTTCAAATACGCGGCCAAGCGAACCAAGGACTTTGATGCGCAACGCACAATAATACTTCCTCCGTCCCATTTTGTTTGCATGTTTTCACTATTCCAGACCTCTCAAAAAATGATCTATATCTTTTAATTTATAACTTATTTTATACTCAATATGGATCTTGTTTGATAGATCTCGATTAATTCTATTAGACAATATTTTTATAATCATTTAAAATATTATTAATTACTCAATTTAGCTAATGTTTTAAAAGGCACACTTGTCGAAATTAGGCAAACAAAATGGGACAGAAGGAGTATCTGTTGTGCATTAAAATTATTATTTTGACATATAAAATACTATCTGAACAATTGATTACTGACAAAATAATTTTTAATCAGTATTTTACGTGCCAAAAAGACGTCATTTTGATGCGCAACACAAACTGTTGTTCAGAAATGCACAACAACCAACAACCTCCTAAATTCCCAAGCAGATGTCTCCATTTGTCGTAATGCACAACAACCAACAACCTCCTAAATTCCCAAGCAGATGTCTCCATTTGTCGTAACTTGATTATTTTTAAGCACGCTTTATTTCCATTCAAAACAATTCGCATTTATTGTTTTGGATATTTGTGAATTATTGGTCCTTCCGCATAGGACAAATCTAAAAATATAAACTTTAACTCCAAAAACTAAAAAAAGTCAATAAAGATAACAAATAAGCAAATAAAAGCTCTTATTTTTTTGAATTATTTTTGTTTGTTTTTGAATTTTTTTAAATTTTGTTCATTATTTATAATTTTTTTGAAATTTTTCGTCGACATGAATTAATAATTCACAAAATATTGACGAAAAATAAAAAATTACAAATTTTTTATACATAAAAACAAAAAAATAATCAACTCAGTAATGATAATGCGAGACGTCATCATTCATCAAATGGTGTTGCTGACAAAGTAAGGATTAGGGAGAGCCTGCGCTCCTATTCTGCGTGCTGTAAAGTTTGATTCCGAATTTAAGGGTTTGATTGCATAACAGTAAAGTATAATATTCTCGAGGAAAAAATAATAAAAAGTTTATTGAATACGGTCATTTTTTTTTAAGAATAACGAACTTTGATTACTAACACTGATGTTTGATAAATTAGATTTTTTGAACAAATAATTTACTTATCAAGCTTTACAAATTAAGTGAGGAGTACATATCAAAGTTTAAGTTTCATAACGAAACCCGTTAAATTAAGTTCGGGATGAAACACATTTTTGAAGTCATGTTCAACGCCGGCACCAGGATAAGTCCGCAAGTCTCCAGGCTCAGGCAACTCCCTCGGCATGGGGCGACGAAATTGTCTTATTATAAATATCAAACAAACAATAGAAATTTATCGAAAAAATTATTATTAATACTAAGTTGAGCTTAGGTTTGAGCAACTCAAATGTCGGGACCGACACTGGTCATGGTACAGTCTGCTATGCCTTGGGGAATAACAAACTTCAGCTTGGAAAAATAGAATTTAAGCTTTGATTTGGCCGAACAAGAGAACTTGGTTGGTTGGGAAAGAGCAGATACCCTGTAGGATGGTTACTATTGCTCTTGCTTAGAAACATATATAAACAAGCAAATATCAACAGTGCTAAATATTCATATTATATATTATTTATTTGAGCTGAAGCCATAATTTTATTTTATTTTTTAAAGATTGACACGATTGAAAAATGTTCATGTTTGATTTTCTGAATCTACCACTGCTACTACCATTCACCGAATATCATGGCCGATCTAAATGATCTGAATGTAATAGAAGTCGTCTTG
Organism: Arctostaphylos glauca; assembly: GCA_019985065.2. Lineage (NCBI taxonomy): Eukaryota > Viridiplantae > Streptophyta > Magnoliopsida > Ericales > Ericaceae > Arctostaphylos > Arctostaphylos glauca. Next base: position 23,038,345 of record JAHSPW020000001.1, on the reverse strand, counting down.
TTGTGTAAATTATCGGACTTGTGGGCTGTGCATTAATCATCTTAGATAATGATAGAATGTCCGAACTAATAAATGGAAGTCCAAGCATGATCGGTAAGTTGTTATTCAAGCTCTTGAAAAGTATAAGCAACACAAAAACGTGAAATTGTCGCCCAAAGTCTATATCATGCCAAACCATGACGTGATTGCAACAGCGGATCAAACATTATTCAACGATATTTCGTACATATATGGGTTAAATGCACTGATCTCCCCTGAGGTTTTTCATAATTACAGAGACCTCCTCTGGGGTTTCAAAAAATATACTCACCTCTCCTACTTTTGAAATTATTACACAATTTTTCCCCTGCCGTGAATTTCTATTAGAATTGTGTGAGTGTTTGACGAAGTCATCAAATTACTTTTTTTAAATGCCTAAAATACTCTTGGTCATGACTATGAGAGTAAAACAAATTCTCCCTAAGACACACATCCTTTGTATATCTCCTCACCTCACTAAAGACTAAAGGTATGTAATTCTTTTTATTTTAGTTATTTTTTAAAAAATACATTAGGTTATTGTTTCTTCATTTATCGATGTAATTTATTTTTTCTCCAATTATGAAAATATCATCTAGATTTTATTTGGCCAAAATTATCAATCTAAAATATTTTTGTCTTTAGTTAAAAAATTATATTTGTTATTTTATTATTATTATTTAGATTTATTGGTTCGTCGCGAAAAAATAATCTAATAAGTATAAAGTTATGTTCAAAAGTTTTAAAAAAATCACTAAAGACAAACAAATTCTCAAAACATGCTCTATTTTTTTTATAGCCGATGTATCTAGCTGGCTTTGGGATTACTTCCAACTTAATGGTGACTAGTCCTCGGGGAATATGAAGCATTTTTTTTTCATATGAAGCATTTTTTGTGTTGTTCAAAATTGAATGATTTTTATTGTTGATTTTATTTCTATATAAGTATTTTACTACTCGGTGTTTAAAAATGCATGAATGAGAGTTGATATACAAATACATTAATTAGATCAAGTTTTATTTGCAATTAGAAAGTGAAGATATTTTTTACAATGCATGTATGAAAAGGAATATGATTCGACATCATTGTTGATGTACTTACTGGATTTAGAGAATTTTTATTCGCATTGGTTGTTGTAAAAGGATGTACTTTTCTCTAATTTGCTTAACAAATTTTATTAGATTCATAAATCGTGTTTCAGGATTATATCAAAAAAATATTTACCCAGAAATTGTTTAGTTTCATCATAGGCTTTCAAATTATTAAAATGTTTAGGAAGTCCATGAAATAATAAAATTAATAAAAAACAAAGCAGTTTCAAGTTTATTGTAGTTGCAGTTTCAATTAATTTTTATCCTTTTTCTTGCCAGTTTCTAAACAAGATAGAATTGGTTAAGGTAAACAGTCTCTCCTTATTGGACAACAATAAGAAAGTATATATAATTCAATATGAATGTGCTCTCGACATTTTGTGTTGTGCCTATAGGCACGTGCCTATAGCTATTAAATTATTTAAATCTTAATTAAAAATTATTTTAAAGGCTAATTTGTAGAAAGTCGAAACTGAATTAATGCAACCTAATAAGTTCACTTCATGCCTTCAGGCACGGGCACAGGCATGCACTAGTATATTCCTATTGCATGTTGCTGCTAATATATGGATGGATTCACATAATTTCCCGTTCTAACAATATCGTTATCAATGTTAAATCATTATTAGTGTATTTTTGGAGTTAGTTCACACAGAATTTCGTTTTGAAATTAATCGAACTCTGTTGAGGTGTACATAAGTTGACACAAATACTCTGAGTTAGAAAAAAAAAACCATGAGCATATCAAAGAACCCACTTCAATAATTTAATTGTTTATAATGTACTCCAGTATTTTTTACAACATCCAATGAAGTATATATAAATCAGACTGGCCTTACTTGAGCAACATGTACACTCTAGAAAGATTGGCCATGTACGATTCTTGTACAATGGATACTTATTGGGTTTAAGTAATTAATTTGATTCGTTTTGATTTGTCACTTCACAAATTAATTATGGCAAGATTCAATAATTGGTAACTTGAATACCGTAGGTTATATAATTTGTTATATATATACACTCTAGGATATATAATTAGTATGTGCTTTCTTCTCCATCTGATGTGTAAGTCATGGATGTATCAAATTATCTAATTGGAGAACCACATAAATTTTTTGATTATTCTTTCTTTCTATTATGCTTGCTTGTTCTTCGTTTGATTGTGTCTAGGATTTTGAGCCACCAACAATATTGTCATTGTTTCTTCATCGGGAAATAAACATTGCACGCTCTTATTCAGGTCTGTAACAGTTCTAATAAAAGGAATATGCAACCCATTAAGTCACCTTGAAGGCTTGAATTCGTATATAGCATTTGCATATATATTATAATTTTTTTAATGAAAATTGATCACAATTGGGAATAGTTAATTCAAAACATCAGTCCCAAATTCATAACCCCTTCAGTAACCTTGAATTCATAACGTTTTGCATAAACTTCATCAATTTTTATGATAATTGATAAGATTTGGACATAATTCATTCAACAAATCAATCATAATTTCTTAATATTTTTATGTTATGTGTTTTTGTGTTAGTGGCATTGTAGGGATCGGAGTTGTAATTTTTAAGTCTCTGCATCACTAGGAGACTAGCTAAACGTGATTTTTAGTTACTTTAGTTATTCAAAACACAAAAATTGTGCTTCAAGAGTCTCAATAAAAGGTTAGGTATCTAATTTTGTGAATAGTGCCCAAATAAAGATATTAAGACACTATTCACTAGGTATCTCATAATTTATCCATAAAATATACATATTCAATATTCATTCTCTTTCATCTTGTCAAATATATTAATAAATAAATAATATTTTAAAAGACAATAGCAATAATAGAGAGGTTGTTGGAATGAATAATAAAAACTCACTAGCTAGCTAAAATGGAAAAGTTGAATTCGGTATAGGTATTATACCTATCACTCTTGAACATGTATATTATAAGTTTTGAAAAGTTGGAGACCTAATTAAAGAATCAAATGAACTTTGAAATTAAAAGTGTAACTTGTTAGTTTTTCATTAATATTAAAATAAAAATTTTAACTTCGTTGTGTTGTTTTGAGGAATATCCTAATGTAGAAATATCCTAAAGAGCCTCGCTGGAATCTTTGCGAGTATTTAATCGGGCACGAGCATTGTCCTTTTCAAATATTCAAAGAACGCATGTAAGGAGCATCAATTCAGGTGTCAAAAGCGCAGATCAAACCGGGTGTTAGTGCATTTCCCGATGAATCGGAAGGATCGATAATGATAGAATGTACGAACTAATAAATGGAAGTCCAAGCATGATTGGTAAGTTGTTATTCAAGCTCTTGAAAAGTATAAGCAACACAAAAACGTGAAATTGTCGCCCAAAGTCTATATCTTGCCAAACCATGACGTGATTGCAACAGCGGATCAAACATTATTCAACGATAATTCATACATATATGGGTTAAATGCACTGACCTTCCCTGAGGTTTTTCATAATTACAAAGACCTCCTCTGGGGTTTCAAAAAATGTACTCACCTCTCCTACTTTTGAAACTATTATTACACAATTTTTCCCCCGCCGTGAATTTCTGTTAGAATCGTGTTAGTGTTTGATGAAGTCATCAAATTACTTTTTTAAAATGCCTAAAATACTCTTGGTCATGACTATGAGAGTAAACAAATTCTCCCTAAGACACATATCCTTTGTATATCTCCTCACCTCACTAAAAACTAAAGGTATGTAATTCTTTTTATTTTAGTTTTTTTTTTAAAAAAATGCATTAGGTTATTGTTTTTGCATTATCGATGTAATTTATTTTTCTACAATTATGAAAATATCATCTAGATTTTATTTGGCCAAAATTATCAATCTAAAATATTTTTGTCTTTAGTTAAAAAATTATATTTGTTATTTTATTATTATTATTGGGATTTATTGGTTCGTTGCGAAAAAAATAATCTAATAAGTATAAAGTTATGTTTAAAAGTTTTAAAAAATCACTAAAGACAAACAAATTCTCAAAACATGCTCTGTTTTGTTCCTTTTTCTTTCTTTTTTTTATAGCCGATGTATCTCGCTGGCTTTGGGATTACTTCCGACCTAATGCTGACTAGTCCTCGGGGAATATGAAGCATTTCTTTTTCATATGAAGCATTTTTTGTGTTGTTCAAAATTGAATGATTTTTATTGTTGATTTTATTTCTATATAAGTATTTTACTACTCAGTGTTTAAAAATGTATGAATGAGAGTGGATATACAAATACAATATTAATTAGATCAAGTTGTGACACCCCAGCCAGGCCGTGGTGCCAGCTGTGAGGCCGGTGTCCGGGAGATGGATTCTCAGTGGGACGTCCGGATGGGTGGTCAAGGTTCCCACATCGCTTGGTGGATGTAAGTTCGGTGGTATTTATAAGATTATGAACCTTCCTTGTACAAGGCCTTTTAAAGCCGTGATGGCGCCAACACCAAATGAAACTTCACAGTTAAGCGTGCTCACCCTAGAGCAATTCAGGGATGGGTGACCTACTGGGAAGTCCATGGGGTTTGGGCGACAAAAGCGGACAGTATTGTACAAGGCGGGGGCGGGTCGTTACAAATGGTATCAGAGCCTGCACCAACCGGAAATGTGGGAAATCTCGGCCCCACACGAGGACGTGTGTTCCTAAAGTGGGGGAGATTGTGACACCCCAGCCAGGCCGTGGTGCCAGCTGTGAGGCCGGTGTCCGGGAGATGGATTCTCAGTGGGACGTCCGGATGGGTGGTCAAGGTTCCCACATCGCTTGGTGGATGTAAGTTCGGTGGTATTTATAAGATTATGAACCTTCCTTGTACAAGGCCTTTTAAAGCCGTGATGGCGCCAACACCAAATGAAACTTCACAGTTAAGCGTGCTCACCCTAGAGCAATTCAGGGATGGGTGACCTACTGGGAAGTCCATGGGGTTTGGGCGACAAAAGCGGACAGTATTGTACAAGGCGGGGGCGGGTCGTTACACAAGTTGTATTTGCAATTAAAAAGTGAAGATATTTTTTACGATGCATGTATGAAAAGGAATATGATTCGACATCATTGTTAATGTACTTATTGGATTTAGAGAATTTTTATCCACATTGGTTGTTGTAAAAGGATTTACTTTTCTCTAATTTGCTTAATAAATTTGATTAGATTCATAAATCATGTTTCAGGATTATATCAAAAAAATATTTACCCAAAAATTGTTTAGTTTCATCATAGGCTTTCAATTATTAAAATGTTTAGGAAGTCCAAGCAAAAAATGAAATTAATAAAAAACAAAGCAGTTTCAAGTTTATTGTAGTTGCAATTTCAATTAATTTGTATCCCTTTTTTCCTAGTTTCTAAACAAGATAGAATTGGTTAAGGTAAACACTCTCTCCTTATCGGACAACAATAAGAAAGTATAATTCAATATGAATGTGCTCTCGATATTTTGCGTTGTGCCTATAGCTATTAAATTATTTAAATCATAATTAAAAATTATTTTAAAGGCTAATTTGTAGAAAGTCAAAACTGAATTAATGCAACTTAATAAGTTCACTTCGTGCCTTCAGGCACGGGGCACGGGCACACACTAGTATATTCCTATTGTATGTTGCTGCTAATATATGGATGGATTCACATAATTTCCCGTTCTAACATCGTTACCAATGTTAAATCATTATTAGTATATTTATGGAGTTAGTTCAAACAGAATTTTGTTATGATATTAATCGAACTCTGTTAGTCAACGATAAAATTAGTTCTCCTAAAATTAATCAAGGTGTACATAAGTTGACACAAATACTCTGAGTTAGGAAAAAAAAATCCGTGGTCATATCAAAGGACCCACTTCAATAATTTAATCGTTTATAATGTACTCCAGTATTTTTTGCAACATCCAATAAAGTATAAATCAGACTGGCCTTACTTGAGCAACATGTACACTCTAGAGAGATTGGCCATGTACGATTCTTGTACAATGGATACTTATTGGGTTTAAGTAATTAATTTGATTCGTTTTGATTTGTCACTTCACAAATTATGGCAAGATTCAATATATAATTGGAGAACCACTGGAGGCTTGCCCGGTCGAAACTCGGCAGCTCCTTTGGGGCCACTGGAAGTTTGCCCGGTCGTTAACTTCAGGGCCCCGAGGACTAGTCGGCAATTAGGTGGGGGACCCAACCACGCTACCCGCATGTGGCCCCAAGCCGGCCGGATACCTCGGTTATCAAAAAAAAAAAAAGATTCAATATATAATTGGTAACTTGAATACCGTAGGTTATATAATTTGTTATATATATATACACTCTAGGATATATAATTAGTATGTGCTTTCTTCTCCATCTGATGTGTAAGTCGTGGATGTATCAAATTATCTAATTGGAGAACCACATAAATTTTTTGATTGCTCTTCTATTATGCTTGATTGTTCTTCGTTTGGTTGTGTCTATGATTTTGGGCCACCAACAATATTGCCATTGTTTCTTCATCGGGAAATAAACATTGCACGCTCTTATTCAGGTCTGTAACAGTTCTAATAGAAGGAATATGCACCCCATTAAGTCACCTTGAAGGCTTGAATTCATATATAGCATTTGCATAAAATATTATAATTTTTTAATGAAAATTGATCACATTTGGGAATAGTTAATTCAAAACAACAATCCCAAGTTCATAACCCCTTCAGTATTATGATTTCATAACGTTTTGCATAAACTTCATTAGTTTTTATGATAATTGATAAGATTTGGACATAATTAATTCAACACGTCAATCCTGACTTCTTAATATTTTTATGTTCTATGTTTTTGTGTTAGTGGCATTGTAGGGACCGGAGTTGTAATTTTTAATTGTTTGCTAGCATCACCAAGAGACTAGATAAATGTGATTTTTAGCTACTTTAGCTATTCAAAACACAAAAATTGTGCTCCAAGAGTCTCAATAAAAGGCTAGGTATTTTAATTTTGTGAATAGTGCGTAAGTAAATTATTGAGACACTGTTCATGACTGGATATCTCATAATTTATTCATAAAATATACATATCCATTCAATCTTTTCTCTCAATAGAGTGGTTGTTGGAATGAATAATAAAAAATCACTAGCTAAAATGAAAAAAGTTGAATTTTGGAGAGGTATTATACCTATCACTCTTGGACATTTATATTATAATTTTTGAAAAGTTGGAGACCTAATTAAAGAATCAGATGAACTTTGAGATTAAAATTGTAACTTGTTAGTTTTTCAAAATAAAAATAAGTTTTAACTTCATTGTGTTGTTCTGAGGAATATCCTAATGTAGAAATAACCTAAAGAGCCTCGCTACAATCTTTGCGAGTATTTAATCGGGTGTGAGCATTGTTCTTTTTGGATATTCAAAGAACGCGTGTAAAGAGCATCAATTCGGATGTTAGAAGCGCAAATTGAACCGGGTGTTAGTGCGTTTCCGGATGAATCAGAAGGATTGATGCATGCTAGGAGTTGTGAGATCATCGTATACGAGTAGAATTCTTGTTAAACTTGAATTTTGTGTAATTTAACATAATCATATTTTTGATGATATACTATGTTATATGAAGTGTTTATTTTGTGAAAATAACGTTCGACTTGTGGTTTTTAGTAATTTGTATAATTTTAATAAAATCATCATTCAACCTGTCGAAGTATATAGTGTCAACCGGTCGAACTAGTTTTGAGAAAATTGTCCATAATCAATTCCAACAGGTTGAAGTATAGTTGGACCGTCTGTTGAACCAATGGAGGTATAGTTGAAACAGTTGGAGCTGTATTTCAAAAACATTCCAGTAGCAAACTCAACTTGTCGAGGGTGTGCTCGACCTTTAGGGAGTGTATTCAAAATCAATCCAAAACTAATTTCTACCGGTCAAATAGTGTGTTAATCTGTCAAGCCTATTTGCTAAACTTTTATAATGTCAATTTCATGTTGGTCGAGCAAACTGTCAACTAATGAAGGAACTATTTTCTTACAGTGATTGAATACTGAGCGAATGTTATGGATAGATAATGTGCATGTGCATGGTCGTGTAGTGATAGTTAGAGTCCATATGCATGGTCATAGTTGAGTTGGTCATTTCCTAGATTTGTGTTTGTGTTGATTTTATCATTGGAAGTCCGTAAAATATGACTAGTGTTTGTGAGATTCTATCGGTGCAATCCGAGAACATAACTGGTTCAAGTTGAGGGTTATACGTAGTTCAAGTTCGTCAAATGTTATGTGATTCAAGCCCATAAAATTAACAAAGGTGCTCTGAATGTGAGACTCCTGTAGTGAGAACTCGTAAATATAGAGACGAGAAGGAGCTGGTACTAAGTTCTTGCTTATGTCGCATTGGTCACCGGTGGCAGCAGGGTCTAATGAGATGCATGTAATATTCATTTGTATAATGATATTAATTATGAAATTTATGCATTTGTACAAACTAAAAACTATGCTTTTAGGGTACAAGATGTTTTAAACTTCTTTAAACTGTAGTTCAACTAGTATCCTATGCGAGTTTCGATTTATGTTATTGCTGTTTATCTTTTTACAGGAAGCGATGGTGGTCATAAGCCAGGTCGAAGCTTAGCCCAAGATGAACCTAAAGTGAGGGTTCAGCCTAGTCTGTTTAAAGATTTGGTGTTTGGACTTGGTCTTGACTAGGTATCGTGCCGATACGGTCCTCCACGGTATGCTTGACACCTAGGAGGTTGCTTTGACACCTCAAGCTTACTCCTACACTCATGATAAAATAATGGGAAGCTTCTTCCATTTTACTTCCATGTTTAAGAACTTCATAACTATTTTGAGAGAGAAGGAGAAGGAACTAGCTTGTTCAAAGAATTTATCATCTTCAACCTTGGAATAATTGGGTTGTCTTGATTCTACAAGGTAGGTGAGTCCAATCCTTGCGTCTATTTCGTGTAGTTCATAAACCCTAGTAATTAGACCTTGAAGATAGTTAGTTGGGTTGTTGTTGAAGTTCTTAGATGATTTGGAAGGGTCAAGTCGTAAAGGAATGGAGTAAGGCAACCATGGGAGTTGCAGAAAATTGCTTGCAACAACTACCCTGACTGATCATACTCTATTCATGATTTGTCAAATTACCTACATGATTGACCGGCCGGCAAAAGTGCGTCGTTAGGGCGCCGCCTAGGTCAAGGTTTAATTCTCATAAAACAAGACTTCCCTCAAATATTTAAAAACAAGTATAATGGAAAGTCCGGAGTATCGATCCACGGGGAAGAGATAGCTAAATTTAAAGATTCCGCAAATTAAGTTTTTTGACGTTTCGGACGTCAACCTCAAAGTTTGTTTGGTGATGATTAACAATTATACTACTAGGTGAGGGAAAGAACTAAATTAAGGACTGGGGTTAAGTCTTCAAGTTTGGTCCATTCAAAACTTCTGTTGGTCTATCTCTTCTCCGTATAACTCAATCTAGCCCCCGATCTCGGGTTTTAGATCGGAAAATACTTCAATGAAAATCAGGATTTTAATTCACAAATGGTTTGACGAATCCTTTCAAGTTCCAAAAAATGGGATCAAAAGATGAAGGTCATCGATCCAAGTATTAGATATACCAACTCTAAGGATGGCTATAACTAAGCAAGAACTTAACTCTTCATTTCTTTGTTTCAAGAAGAAGAACTTAGAAAGATCCATCAATGGGCATTAGAAATATATTGAGAAGATGTAGACCAACATGGTTTAGAACAAACCTTACATTTAGACTTAACCCACACTTGTTTAGCTACTCATATTTGCCATAAACATGAGAGAAGTAGGAGAAAACATGATTAACATACTTATCTAAGGAAAATAGAGATGATCTAACCAACACTCTACTAGAAATCTCTTAGAAAATCAGAAATAAGATAAGAAATGCAACATTAAGAGAAACATGGATGTAGATCTTACCAATGCTTGAATGAATCTTTAAGGGGAATGGATTCACAAGAACAAAAACACTAAGGATTGATAAACTATTCAAAACTTGAAGCTCAATACATGAAGAACAAAATATCTTAAGGAAGGCAAGAGCTCTCTATCTCTCTAATAATCTGATGTATATTATGTGTGTGTGTGTATAGAGAGGCTCCTATAGTGTGTAAAAGAATAAAAACCCTACAAAATATCATATATTACTCTAGGTACTATTACAAGTCTACCCTACAAATTGGCTAAAGGAAGCTTCTTGTCCTTTTTAGGCTAAAGGCTTTTTTTTGTCCCCTGATTTTGTACAAAAATCAAGGTAGAGTGGTCCCCAAGTGTCAGCCATCCCAGACCAGATGTTGCTCTGTCGCACTTGATACACCGATGCAAAAGGAAATGAGGCACCGGTGTCATTGATCTTTGTATCTTGGTATTGTACTGAAAGGAGGGACACTGGTGTAAAGGAAATGAGGCACCGGTGTCATTGGCACTGTATATTCTGGTTCTTCATTGAAATAGGAAAGGACACCGGTGTAAGGAAATAGGGGCACCGGTATCATTGGCATTCTATATTTTCATCCTTCACTGCCATAGGAGGGGACACTAGTGTATTGAAATCAGAGGCACCGGTGTCACTTGTATTCTGCATCTTGATTCTTCAATGAAATAGGAAGAGACACCGGTGTGTTGCAAATTGAAGCACCGGTGTCAACACACCGGTGTCAGTTGGCTTCTGGATCTTGGTTCCTCAACCAAGCTCGGGCTTTGACCACTCGGATCTCGTGTGACCTCTCCGGGCCTTCTTTGACTTTTGAGAGTTGACTTTCGCACTTCAGGGTCCTCTTTTCTCTGTTTGACATAGAATACCTTTTCGTGCATTATCGAGTGTAAACATAGAATAATACGTGCACGCAAGTTAAAATGGACGTGTTGAGCCGTAAAATACACAATAACATGTGCTCATCAATGATCTACATGCTTGACAGATCAGCCTAGTATGCAGCCCATAAGTTGGTTTTGGCTAATTAGCTTGGGTTTAAATTAGGAACATAGTTATCTCTTTTATAATAAGGTTATGGACATTAGATCCTATTTGGGAAAATGTTCGCATGGCCAATGAATCCCGAACCTCATGTGAATTGAGAAGGCCGATCATATGCGTTTAACAAGCATAAATATAAGGCTTAAGTTATAATTTGAAATTTTGACTTCGGTGATTAAATCTGTGACACCCCAGTCAGACTGTAGTGCTAGTTGTGAGGTCAGCGTCCGGGAGATGGAGTCTCAGTAGGACAGCCAAATATGTGGTCAAGGGTTCCACATCGCTTGGTGGATGTAAATTCGGTGATATTTATAAAATTATGAACCTTCTTGTACAAAGTCTTTTAAAGTCATGATGGCACTAATACCAAATGGAACTTCATAATTAAGTGAGGAGCAATCAAGGGATGGGTGACCTACTGGGAAGTCTATGAGGTTTGGGCGGCAAACGCGGATAATATTATACAAGGCGAGAGCAGTTTGTTACAAATGGTATCAGAGCCTGCACCAACTGAAAATGTGAGAAATCTCGGCCCCACACGGGGACATGTGTTCCTAAGTGGGGGAGATTGTGACACCCTAGGCAGACTATGATGCTAGCTATGAGGCCAGCGTCCGGGAGATGGAGTCTCAATACGTAGAACGTCCGGATAGGTGGTCAAGGGTCCCACATCACTTGGTGGATGTAAGTTTGGTGGTATTTATAAAATTATATATGACCCTTCCTTGTACAAGGCATTTTAAAGTCGTGATGGCGCCAACACCAAATATAACTTCACAGTTAAGCGTGTTCACTTTGGAGCAATTCAGGGATGGGTGACCTACTGGAAAATTCATGGAGTTTGAGCGATAAAAGCGGACATATTGTACATGACGAGAGCGGGTCGTTACAAAATCATGTACCATACAAACGATATCCTCGACCTAGGGATTCGAATATAGTGAGGTGAATAAATAAGGGAGGCAATCATAACCAATGTGGTATTGGATGACATCATATCAACTAATAAATAGTTGGAGTGTCGCACCCACTCGTATATTCGCAAATCGTCGTATTGAAGAGTATTTTTTATGATTGATCATATGACTTTTGGAATGGCAAAGATACATTTATCATGAAAAGGAGAAATGCTTTAACTTTTGTCCTCGAGTACAACCTTGTGACCAAAAAATGTGGGTTCCAATAGCATGTTATTTAAATAAGCTAATGTGTGGCATTATAAAGCATTTTGACACATGGGTATATGATTTAAACATGACAAACTTGTAAAGCGTGTATATTTGAATTCATACTAATTTTATGCTTATGAATGTTGCTATACAACATAATAGGTAATAAGACAGGGGGCGACAGAGCCTAAAGAAGATCGAGATTAGTTGTTTTAACTTATTGTGATAAGGGAGTTGTGTTGTACTTAGTAAGATTGTAAGTACTTTGGTCAAGTATTAGTTGGGCCATGTTGGGTCAAAAAACAAGTTGTATTTTGTAACTTTTATGAATTAAATGTTGTATGTACATTGCACATCCTTTAGAGTTATTTTGTTAATTACGTTTCATACTTCCGCAACTTTGAGAACCTTTTATAAACGGTTAACAGATAAAAATCCCTAACTATATGAGTTAGTGGCCTTAGTGAGTTGGAATTACTGGTCAGTCACTAATTCTCTCTACATTGGAATGGATCGTGACAAAGTCAGATTACACAGTAATGATCGGAATGTGAGATCTCCTTGTGGGAAGAACCACAATAGTTGGTGGGAGACCATATAGGAACTGAGAGTGAAGAAGAAAGTGGCAAAGAAAGAATGTCAATGGGGTAGGAAAGATAGATGGTGGTTTAGAAGTGCATGGTGGGCAATGATAGGGAAGGTCATGGCAAAAATGGTTGATCGTAAGTGAACTTTGCCATGGTTGATCGTAAGTGAACTTTGCAAACGAAAAAAATGAAAGTGTGACTTAGGCCGCCTGCTAAAAAGCAAAAAAATCATATAAGGCTTAAACTTTATGGCTCTAATACTATGTAGAATATTTGAGAAAAGGAATAATATATTAACTTGACTTGAGTTGCAATGTAAACGAAGATCTGTACTTAGACAAGAGATACAGTAGGCATCGAAAGATTTAGTAACTAGTATATACAATAAGGAGTTGTTTGGCCTAAATGATTTTCGGATTATTTCTTTTGTCTCTATTTAATTTTTTTTTTACATTTATTGTTTTAGTCTCAATATTTTGTGAATTATTGGTCCGTCTTGATGAAAAGAATCCAAAAACTATAAAATTATGTCCAAAAGTTAAAAAAATGTCACTAAAGACGACGAATAAACTCAAAAATCCCTATTTTTTGATTATTTTTGTCTTTTTTTAATTTTTTTCAAATTTGGTTCATGATTGATAACTTTTATAAAAGTTCACATCGAGATGAACCAATAATCCTAAAAAAATTAATGAAAATAAAAAATTACAAAAAAACTTCACATAAAGACAAAAAAGAATAATTCAATAATTTAATAATCAAGTCTGTCCAAACATAGCCTAAATAGGACATTAGAATAACGTTGTAACAGAGAAAGTGAATGACTAGTTTTCCCATGATTTTATCATTATGTGTAGGACATTTCGGGCGGCTAACCCACAATATCCAAGTGTGCAAAACAACAAACCTACCAATAATCAGATTCAATGTATGGTTAAAAATTATCAAATTATTCCCATGTACGGGCGTTCGCGAATGTTAAGCAATTAATGGTATTTTTGTTGTCATTATTAAATTTTCTTGAGATTTGTTTTTTTTTTTTTTGAATTAATTATTCGTGTGGACGTAAAAAATTGAAAGGGTATAGAATCGTTATTAAAACAAAAAGCACTAAGAACCAAACAAGTTATAAATTTACAATTTTACAGTGTTATTATTCATCTTTTCTGAATTTTTTCATCTTCAATTGATATTTCTACACTTTTTTCATTCCTCTCACCGAACGAATAACTAATCTAACAAAGTGAAGAAAAAATGAAAAAAGTATATAGGAAACATCAAAATACCACACGTCTTTGAAATATGCTTTTGCTAAAACTTTATCCTCAAAAATACCACCTTTCAATTTTATTGTCATTTTGTATCATATGGGCTGAATTCTTTTCAAAAGGTTATAAAAAAGAATCAATCACCGACAACCTTCTTGACTAGTCTAGACATAACCAACTATCTAGCAAAACCAAAAGTGCATCATGAAGATCGTGGTACTTTTTTTTTAAATAGTTGAGATATTCAATTATTTTGAAATTATCTCTAAATTGTGAGTTTTTTTTGAAAGGCGAAGAAAAATATTATTAATAGATGAAGTATATACAAAAGCCAACTGAAAGCAAGGGCACATCACACAAAATATGAGTTCGCCTATGGAAAAGCATGGTTGAAAATGGGTCAACCGAAAAAAGACAGCATTAGAACAAAGAACACCAGAAAAAAATCATCCAAAAAAAATCCCGAATGCATCTGCGTACGGACTTTCCTTACAATCCTGACCACTCAAATCGTGGTCTTAAATTGTACTATTGGGATACATATCAGTCCCAATTTACAAGTATCACGAATAGTAAAATTATGCATGTCAAGATTTATGTGTCGCTAGGGGTGAAATCAAAATCAAGAACTCAAACGGACGGAAAAATTAGTGAGAAAATTGGTCTGGTTTAATAATTTTCGCCAACTATTGGTATGGTTCTGCTATAGACCTTTCCAAAATTTAAAACTGATGCAGTCTTGGTTTTGATGGAAGTGAACCCAATGAAATTGAATCGATCCAAATATACACTACAGGAAATTTTAAATTTAGCAGCGCTCTAAACCGTCACAAAAGATCCTAAAAAGTGCTGCTATAGATCCTAGAAGGCTATACCAACGGTTGAAAAAACGTCAACTAAAGCATCGCGAGATGACCGTCGCTGTAGGGTTATAGCAACACTTTTTGCAAGTGCTGGTACAAAGCTTCTTTTACTGACAGTTTATTTTAGCGATGCTTACAATCGCTGGTATAGATAATTTATATTTTCGAGAACGCTTTTGAAAGCGTCGCTGTAGTCCAAAATCGTCTAATTATTCCCTCCAATTTGAAATATATTATACATATATTATACGTGCTCTTATTAAAAGAAACGCTCAATATATTCATAATTTAGACTCTATTTCATAAACTTGCATTCATTAAAAAAATAAAACTTATATATCGAAATTCAAATTTCATTACATAAACTTGTCACATTTCAAGAGTACATCAAAATTCTCGTAATAAGATATGTGTTGAGGCCTCCTATAATGGAGGATTCCCTTTATTAAAAAATAAGATTAGGGCATGAATACAACTGTATACATACATTACAAATCCGTACAAATAAAGCATCCAAACGAAGCATCCTTCCTGACAGTGGCTCACCAATAGCACTTGTAATTTTTATTGCATCGAAGGCTTGGAGACATCCAATAATACCAGGTCCTGAAAAATAATATTCAGGAAAAAAAACAAAGAACAAGTAAAGAAAAAAACAGATGAAGGCACTGTTGTTGCCAACATATAACCAATTAAAGGAGATACAAGATGAACTCAGACGCTCTTTTTCTTTGTGGACAATTATTCTAGTTGGATGGACTAAGAGTCTAAGACACAAGAATTCATGACTTACCAACTCCCACAACACCACCATCAGAGTAGCTTTGACATACGGTTTAAGGAGGCATATTAGGAAATAGACACCAATAGCACGGACCTTCATGGTAATTGTAAACTGTAAGTTACAAAAATGGTTTGAAAATGCAGTTATACTAAGAATACAAACCATTTGCCAAGTAAACCAATGAGAAAACCGCTGGCATTATTTTTACCTGCCCTTCAAATCCTACTGCAGCACTTGATACAAGAGATTGCACGCATAAAACTTCAAGTGAATTAGCACTTAGAAAACTAAACACATCAGACTAGCCATTCGATAATTACCGGGTCTTTTTTTCTTCTGATAAGAAATGATGAAGGCCAAGCAAAGTAACAAGCTTCATGGAATAAACCCAAAAAACGAACTAAGCTAAGCAAACTCACCACAAATGAGATAAATGGTGACAAGACAAGCTGTGCCAGCATTGGTAACTGCAATACAGTCTATGATTCTTTGGTGTTGTTTAGAACTAAAGGCTGGTCAATGCATTTTGTCTTTCAGTTCTCCCAGACAGAATCATTGTAGTTAAGAGAAAGAAAGAATATTTGTACCTGGTTGATAATATATCTTCACGTCTAATTTGCCTCTCTTCGTCTGTGACTCCAAGTAAGTATCACAACAAACTGAAGGGAGAGTGGTAATTCCGTGAATAAATAGTCCAAAAAATCACAAAGAAGAAAGGAAACATGAAATAGCACAACCCACTACATGGTTTCTAAGAATGCCGCGCCCTTGCCATCAGTTATAAATTGTCAAGTCATTCGTTAATTTGCTTTAACAATCCTATATTTGATTTTTATCAAAAAAAAACAATCCTATATTTGATGATTTTTTTGCACTGATTAATAGCCAAATCAAAAGTTTGTCAGGGTCCATAGCATACTCACATTGTGAAACCTAGGAATGCTTCTTCACAAACTGAAGGGAAGCCATTTACATTTCAGAATCCACAAGAGGCCAGCACCTTGAGGCATACCCCAGGCTTACAAACCCAAGCAATCCAGCCTAACTATTCCACTGGCAAGTCAAAGTAATTTTTCGATTCATCAGCATCAATAGGAATGCTGATGTTGCTTCCAAAACTTTGCATGTCTCGTTTAATGTTTTTAAGGTCCAAATTCAACGCACTTTTGACCAATACGAAAAGTTTCTGCAGCAGTTCACCATCAGTCCTACGGACCGGAATCTCCATGTATTCAGCAGCAGCCTTGTATCCCATAAAAGAAAATTCAAGTCAAACGATAATGACATCAACCAATTCCTTTTCAGCTTAAATGAGTAAGAGTGAATGAGAAACTTCTCAAACACATTCCTTTCCAAAAATGTTCTCGAAAATTCTCAAGGGATACCTGTTTACCATAAGGGTGGCCGTATTTTTCAAAATTCTCACAGGATATTGGATCTGTGAGAGCCTGATAAGCCTTCAATATATAATCCACAAAATAACTGTGAGCCTCTGAGATTAAACAAAGATAAGCAACTATTATTAGTACATAAAAGTAACTAGAGCATCAATTTTCACATTAATTATGTATACCGATGCATGTCTTCTGATCAAATAAACAGAGAAACTAAAAAATGTGTTCAAAAAACAACTATCCAAAATGACCAGAATCAATTGAGTTTACTACAAATCCTACAATCAATTTGAATAACAAAAAATACAGCAGTGTTTGGATCACAATCAACTGAGTTTATAACAAATCCTACATGGAAAACCATGTTCAAGTAGTAGACATAAATTATTGGCAGACTAGCCTTCCTAATGCCAACATGAGCTACACAGAGTGATTCGAACCCACCGGCCAGTGTTTGGATTCCAAATCTTGTGGTAGACACATTTTCATGTCAAGGCTCACCTGTACCACGATGTGATCAGCACAGGAGTTACAAGACAAAGCTAATTAGGACCATCTACACAATCAGGGCAAACACGAACATTGCAAATTGAATAATAGCAATGTTACCATATGTAAAGGATACTCCCTCTTTCCAAATGTACCAAGAGCCATCCAATTGTTGAATTAACTTCCTTGGGCTATAATGTCCCGTCAAGTCAAGATCAGTTAGGGCATGGCAGCTTAAAATGGAGAATCATAACTTCAAATGATGGTGAAAATGTGTGTTCGCGCGCAGATAAAATACACGCAACCATTTGTTCACATACATAAAAAAAATGACTGACCTATCGAAATCAAGATGGAGGATCTTCAGACAAATGCCGAATTGACGATCTTTGAACGGCTGATCTCTCACGATCTTCGAACGGCTCACGATCTTCGAACGACTGATCTTCGAATAAAGATGGTGGCCGAACTGATGATCTTCACTGACATTAGAGGAGTCAGAGATCAGGAAACCAAGTGTCATTCGTACGATCTTCGAACGACTGATCTTCGAGTAAAGATGGTAGTAGTCATTCGTAGGGCGTTGACGGATTAGTTCATAGATCTTATGATCGAGAGAGCCTGATGTGGGGGAAGGGATGCGGCAGAGAGGAGAGAGAGAGATGGGATTGAGAATTTGGGAATTGTTCTAGAGAAAAGGATATAATATTATATTATATATATTGTTTTATTTTTTGAGTTATACTGTGTTGTTTTATTTTTTGAGTTATACCGACAGTTTGTTATGAATCGTGACTAAAAATTAGAATACAGTAACGGTCTATAAAAACCCATCACTAAAGATTCCTTTCTAGTAACACTTTAAAACCGCTACTATTTCGTACCTATACCATTGGTTATTTATACCGCTGGGATAAAAACCGTTGGGAGATCCCTATTTTTCTGTAGTGATACTTGCTTCCGCTTTAGTTTCAAAAAATTTAAACTGAATGATCTGGTTTAGAGTTAAATAATAACCAAAAATCAAACTAGATAGAACTTTTCAATCTTATGTGTCGCCTATTGGCGAATTTTTATTGACGATTGGCAGTGGAAGAAATCCCCAAGCTATACGCTTTATCGATCGGGTACCCGTCAGATCGATCAAGAATCCGGCGGTTTGGCTGCAAGTGAACTGATAAATCATTTAGACATGCCATTATAAGGATGACATGCTCACCCTCGCGAGCTTTGAGTTTACTTATAATATAAGTATAACGTATACATGTGCACATATATATAATTATAACTAGACATTATAAGGGTTACACATATATAATATAAGTATAATGCATATGCGCGCGCTTGCGTGTAGATATGTATAATTATATATGAGTATATATATATTTATATACTTACAAGTATATATACTTATTGGGGAACTTATTTTTTAGTCTCATCTCTAAGTGCTTGTTATTTTTCTATCTTATGCACTTATAAACATTAAGTTTTGGTCTTTTTTTAAAAAAAAAATACGAAACGTACCCTTGTCTTGACATTAACCAAGGTTAGAAGCAAATTCCTAAAAACATATCATTAATAGTCATCTCCCAAATATAGGACTCATCTCTCCCAAAATCGCGGGACTGAAAGAAACGGCCAACAATCCTCCATTTTAGGACGACACCAGAGATCTAGGGCTCCGGAATCTATCAACTCATCAGAATCGCATACAAACACCGCACCACATCTATGGAACATGGATCGGCGGTGCCAAAATATGGAGTACGGATTTGATTTGATTGCTATCGAAAAAAGATGACGGAAGTCAAATGATTTTCACCGGACTGCGAGCCAGGGTAAGGTGCGAATCATTGGAATACATGTTTGTTTTGGATGATACTGACTCAGACATGGTATATTTGAAAGTCATGGTATATTTTCATATATCATGGTAAATTTAAAAGTCATGGTAAATGAGCAGAAAACATGATAAATTTGCTGAAAAAGAACAACACCTAGAGGTCATGGTACATTTTCAGATATCATGGTAAATTCAAATGTCATGGTAAATTTATAGCTATGGAACACACACTTGCTCTCCCTTGTAAATTTAAAAGTAACGCACGACATCTGATAAATTGGCAGATTTTATGATAAATTTGCGGAATAAAATACTAAATCTGCAGGTTATAGTAAATTTACAGATATTATAGTAAATTTGCAGGTAAGGAACAACACCTATAAATCATAGTACATTTTCATAAAATGGTGAAAATAATTTCTAAAAATAATTATGAATCTCAAGCTACCATTTCCGATAAAGATAATTATGATTCCATGTTTTAAGCCTAAATTAGTGCTTCAAATTTGAACTTAACAAATCAAGTATCAACTAACCAAAGGATAAGATGGTAAAGTACCCCTCAAAAGTATGGTAAATTTATAAAACTATACAAAAATAGGATTAAAACATAAGTTCAAAAAATGGATGGGATGAAAACATAAGCCGCAGGGGTAAAATATAGAATCTTGATTTAAATTACCCTATACTTAATACTTATATAAATATATAGACGCACACTTATAATATAAGTATAATACACACACACATATATACACACACACATGCGTGCACACACTTATACTTATATATATACTTATAAGATAAGTATAATTAGTCCCCTTCTAATAAAAGATCCATTATTTTGCTACAGTGCGGACCTTCTATTTTCTGATTAATTTTTTACCATCCGAACTATTCAATTTCTTTAAAACATATTTTTAAGTGTACCCTTAAGAAACTGACTCAAAATAATATCGAGAAGGGTTTGATCTAAAAAAATTTTGATAAATTCTGAAAGGAGCAATTTTATAAAAAAATTGAATAGATCAAGCCTTTTCGAATAATATGTTGAGCTAATTTCTCACGTTAACCCTTAAGAACATATTTTAAACACATTGAA